>OX453281.1:16153148-16173148 GCA_949710005.1 Ricordea florida | reverse complement strand
CGATGAAAGCAATTTTTTTGAATGTGAAAAAAAATATTAGTGATTTACAAATTTGCTCAACTTTGGCAAACAGACTGATTGTCATTGTATAAGAGGCTTGTATTCTATACTCTCTTTGAGCAGAAGAATGAATGTAGAGTTAATTGCCCAGAAAACTCTTCTAAGTCCCTTATAGTTTTAATCCTCCGAAAGACTAATGCGATAGTTAACCAATACACAAATAATTGACTTGTTCTCTTGCTTTAAACTGCTCGAGAATTTGATTGCTTTTGTAGAGGAATTCCCATGAGTTTATGCATAATAATCAGATTATGTGGATGCTTGTGCAATTATAGGAAGTTGGCTAAGCACTGTTTCCAATTTTTTTTTTTAATAATGTTTTATCATGCCATGTGGCAATATCGATCTTTTATTTATTTAAAAGGTCATTTGCTGCTTATCTTGTGACAATATCAATTTGTCTTTTGAATAAAATATGTGCATAGTGCTGAACATACAGTCCCGGTTTGGTATCTTTGCTCCATTATGTAGTAATCGATTTGGGACAACGTACAATAAAACAGGGAGTAAATGGTAAACTTAACGACAGAGAAAATTGGCTTGAATGAACGTTTGGTTTCTGCTAGTGTCAAGGCAAACGCTAACTTTCTAAAATTTTATCCTCATTGAGAAAATCGACTTAAACGTATATTTCTACATTTCTTTGCGACAACAAGGATTCGCGGCAAGTACTCTCGTGCACGACGTATTTTGTACTGGATTTGTGAAGAAGAAGTAAATTTAGTATTTTGCTTCCCGTGCAAATTAATGGTGAGCAAGAATTTTGACTGGATCAAAGCGAAGCAAAAATCGTATTTGCCATCCC
This sequence comes from Ricordea florida, assembly GCA_949710005.1. Taxonomy (NCBI): domain Eukaryota; kingdom Metazoa; phylum Cnidaria; class Anthozoa; order Corallimorpharia; family Ricordeidae; genus Ricordea; species Ricordea florida. Next base: position 16,172,283 of record OX453281.1, on the reverse strand, counting down.
TGTAAATTCATCCTTTCAGGCAATAAATTTACGCTTTTTACTAGCATTTACTGCCCCTGTAACTGTGGATTTTTTCGTCACATTTGCCACTCCACGCAAATACGTAGTGAACGATATTTTTCACCATCTTTGCTTCAAATGTAATTTCTGTGCAAATATAACGTTTGCGTAGTATTTGCTACTTGGTAAATACAAAGTGTTGACCGCCTATGCTTTACTTACAAATGTGATGCAAAACTGGGGTTTGCATTGTGGGTAAATGTAATCAAAACGACGTGCAGCGGAATGTTTGCTACAATTGTAAATTCATGTTTCGGTGCAGCAGATTTATCTATTTACCACATTTTTAGTTCATGTTAAATCTGATGCAAATGTGCAGTTTTTCTTCCCATTTGCTTTGGACTGTAAAGATTGAGTAAATGCGGTATTTACCATCTTTGCTTCGCGTGCAAATATTATCCAACGATGGAATTTGCCTCGCGGCAAATATAAACAAATCTGTTCAAATGTGGTATTTACTTCATATTTGCATTGATTTTGCAGTTGTTGTAAATCCATTTTTTCGTGCAGTGTATGAAAAATACCTATTTACATTCTCTTGTAATCTGTTGGTCATCTTCCGATTCCGTTTTTAGACTAATAGAATTATTTTCCAGAGATATCTCCAATCGTTGAAGTCGTTCTTACTCGGTGTCCCTTCTAAGTCGTTTTGCTAAATGTACTACGCCAATATATTTCGTTATGTAATCGTTCACTCATGTCCTGTATTTCTATCAATAACACATTCAAATTCAAAACTAACTTGATTGAATTCCTAGTCCTTTTCCCTGCTGTTTCGTTTGCCTTTTTCTGGAGCGATCAGTTGTTGTCTTGGCTGTTGTTATTCTCCCTGCTGTCGTTTCTCTATCCCGGCTTTGAGTCGTGCTTTCCCCGTGTTGATTTTCACGGTATTCGAACTTACTCGGCGACGATCTTGTGCTCATATTTCTTGAATATCTCGGAGATCACCTTGCTGGGATGATGTTATAAAAGGGGGCTCCTGGCACATTTTCATTACGATTTCATTACGATTTCATTACGATTTTATTTCAATTAAATCAGTGCTGTGCTAGCATATTTTTGTTACCCCCGGCTTGGCCGATACTAAGCCTGTACAAAAGCTTTTGTTACCCCCGGCTTGGCCTATACTAAGCCTGTACAAAAGCTTTTGTTACCCCCGGCTTGGTTTGATGAAGGGATCTGGCACATTTTCATTACGATTTCATTGTGATTTCATTACGCGGCTTGGCTGATACTAAGCCTGTACAAAAGCTTTTGTTACCCCCGGCTTGGTTTGATGAAGGGATCTGGCACATTTTCATTACGATTTCATTACCTAGGTACAAAGACCTTACTAAGATTATGTGAAACCAACGCAGAGCTGGCTCCTGGCACATTTTGTGAAACTGATACTAAGCCTATGTGAAACTCTCATAAAATCTGATACAGGGATCTGGCACATTTTTGAAAATGATTTTTCAAAAGAAATAAAATACTCATTTAAAAAGAAGAATTAATATATAAAATGGAACAACAATTACGAATATTAAATGTGCTGCAACTTAAATCTTTAGTTAGAGAGTTGAAAATTAAAGGGTATTCAAGAAAGTGTAAATCTGATTTAATTAAAGAGTTGGAAAAAAAAGTTACAAATGAAGATATTTATAAGTTAATTACAGAAGATATTATCATTAAATATAAGTGTATACATGGGAAAATAAAATATTCTTGTAAAGAATGTGGGGGATCACAAATATGTGAACACAATAAACAGAAGGCATATTGTAAGGAATGCGGTGGGTCTGAAATATGTAAACATAATAAACAGAAATCGGTTTGTAAATTATGCAGAGGATTACAAATATGTATTCATTGGAAAAGAAAGTATCAATGTAAAAAGTGTGGTGGGTCTCAAATATGTGTACATAATAAGCAAAAATGTTTTTGTAAATTATGTGGAGGAACACAAATATGTGTACATGATAAACAAAAAGCTTCTTGTAAGGAATGTAGAATAAAAGAACTTTGGGGTGAAGATTAGTTAAAAAATAATTATGTTATATAACTCAAATAATAGTTACATAACAATACATAAAATTTAACGAAATAGATACCAAGCTATTGCTCCACCAACAACTATAAATACTATCAGATTTTTTTCATGTTCTGTTGAGTCAACATTGGCGGATAGGGTGGGTCCACCCTCATTTTTGATTAGAGTTGTTTGTGTTGGCTCTGTTTTAGTTTGTTGTTTTAGGTTATGCGGCAACTTTACCTTTGAAACACCTAAATTATGACTTATCCCAACCACCTTTGTTTCAGTATTTAATGAATTATTCGATCCAAATTTCATATCCTCCGCGGCTTTCATGAGTTTGTTATTATATCCAACCACACTTTCTGTATTTATTATCATATTACTCGGCATTAACCAAACCCCAGGAGCAATAGCCATATCCAACCTCACCTTAGCATTCTGTACTGCTAATTGATATCTTTGTACTGAATTATCAGGGTCATTTTCAATAACGCTATTTTCAAATAAGGCTAAAAATTGCTGTTGTGTATTAATCGCCCCACCCCCATTTCCATAAATGGGGGTTCTCATATCAGTTTGAGCTCCTAATATGCAGTAAACAAAAGCTTCAACCGATCTATTTAATCTTCCAAGACCCGCGTTAGTTACACCATGCCCACTCGTAGGGATAAACCACGCATATTTAAAATCAGCAAAGTCATCATTTCTTAGGAATGAGATTAGATTGCCTTCTTTTTGCTTACCACCATCATCACTAAATTTATCACCCGAACCAGGCCACATATCAGCTTCTTTGTCATAATTTCTTATAACATTTACATTTTGATAATCGTGGTCTTTCACACCATATCTATTACCATAATCAAGGAATATATCTCCCAAGCCGTGATTTCTCCCCCCTTTCCATCTAAAATCAGAATCATATCTTATTCCAAATTCATCGCACAATTTTTTATATGCTTCTTTATTATATGGGTTATTATTTATCGCAAAATATTGTTTATCAGGTAAAGGTACAGCTAATTCTTGTAATATCCTTCTTATGGTGAAATATATATGAAACTTTATAAATCCATTCACCACCTTGGGGTAATTTAAACTTTCAAATAGGCTAATTCCACACCCGGATGTTGCGCACCAAACTGCGAAATTTAATTGTTGGGGCCAGTAATTAATATCTGGTTTATTTAACCATTTTCTACTTTGTTCTCCAGTTTTGAAAGTTACAACTTGTTTTATAAAAATATTAGGAAATATTGCTTTGAATTTCTTTGTGTCTGTTACATATATATCCATAAATGTTAACATTTTTGTAATATCAGTTGTAGGTTCATCAAATCCAACAGCCGGTATAGGATAGCTTTGATTAGTAGAAAATAAACTTTGTGGAAATAAACTCAATTCATCGCCACCCAAACCTAAATCTTTTCATAAAACTTTTTTCAATCTCGGGTTCATGTCATCTATCCATGTTTTCCCAGTAGGATCTTCATAACTCATTATTGTTGTGCCATCAACTTTCCACTTTATATATCCCCCATATGAATCATTCACAAATGTAAATTTATCAAGGTTAGCGCTTGGGTATTTATTTTTAAAGTTTGTGAGTAACATTTTATTCTTTGTGTTTTTGTAAATCAGATCTTTAGATCTAGAATAAAATGTTAATTAATACCCGCAAAACAATTACAACCCACCTCAGTTCTCTCGTATGAAATTTTCAACGTGTGGGACCGGTTAGTTCTTTTAATAGATCTGCGCGCACTTCTCTCCTTATCACAGACATATCCAAGTTTTTTTCTGCTTCTTTCCTAAATTTTTGTCTGATTTCTTGTTTTAGTTTTTGAAACTTTTCCAACTCTGCTAAAATTATTGTAAATTCTTGGTCGGATATAGCATTACCTTTCAAAGCCTTTGAAACCAAGTCATTTATAGTGTTTAATTTTGATTTTGCAATTGAGGCGGTCCGTTCGTGTTTACTAACTTTATTTGAAAGCCTTTTTGATGCAGCTCCGAATCCAACAGATAATGCTCCAAAAATTCCACCAACAACACCTAAGGGTATACCGATAGCAGCACCAAAACCAGTAAGAGATGTTCCCAAACCGCTAGCTGATAGAATAACTGAAATCATCCCGCCTCCAACACAGATTTTTGTTAATATGGTTCTTGCTCTATTGTATTTTTTCCTTACATATTCATAATGTTTTATTTCTTTCTCAAGATTTTGTAATACCTCACTCGATTTTTGTAATCTGAAATTCATGGAATTAAAATTTTCTCTGTTTGTAGGTAATGTGGGATAAATTCTATTGTAATCATCCATTTTTACTACTCAACATGTTATCTTTAAATTGATACGAATACGGATGGTATTAGAAATTAATTTTGTTCCATTTTTATCTAGAATCCATAATTTAAAGTTGTTCACTGGATTTTTGGTTTGTGCAATTCTTAAAATTGGGTACTTTTTGGAGGGTATATAAGCTAGTAATTGTGAAGGGCGTATTTCTACATTTCCACCACTTGGGATACGATTATAATATGAAGACTTTGGTTCAATAATATCACTCATTAAGTATAAAGGATTATTATTTGACGCATTAGTTCCAGAAAAATCTAGAATTTGTATTTCTTTTGCATTATATAATGCTGGGTCTAGATAAATCGTTGTTTCTGTAGTTAGCATTGTGATTGATAAAAAAGTTATTATATCATCATTGCATCGGCTAATCATTTTTTAGTCTACTTTCTCTTCTTTTTAAACTGTGTTCCTCCCTTCAAGCGGTCAACAAAATATAAAACCACTGCCATTATCAAAAGCCAAGCATTCTCACCTAAAAATCCAATAACTTGACCGGCTGTTTTGAATAGAAAGCTAACTATTGCACCAACCATTCCCGGTAATATTTCACCCAGTTTTTTACCAAGAGTTTTTAAACCATTACCAACTCCTCTGCCTAATGTTGATAAACCTTTAGAAAGATTAGAAACTATAACCCCAATGATGATGCCTACAGCACTCATAACAGCAAAAACTGTAAAACCATACTTTTTGAATATATACTTTAGTCGCTCTCGTAATGGCAAATTTTTACGTATTTCATCTTTTCGTCTATCTATATTTGATAATTGTTCTTTAATTGAGATTATTTTATTTCTATTTTGTTCTCTTAATTTATCAACCTCAGATTTTAATCGCTCATTGCTTTGTTCTAACTTTGTTAAATTTGATTTGCCCTTCTTATATTTGTCTATTTCTTCTTTGTATAATTTTATTTCATCCAAAAGTTTCTCTGCTTGTATTTTTAATTCTATATTCTGTTTAACGGTTTGATCGAAAAGACTTTTATTTTCAGCTTTTTGTACCTGTTGTCTCTCAATGAATTCGCGCAGTTCTTTTTCTCTTTCTTCATATCGACTAATTTCCTGGGGGTATACTTCTGTGACTGCTTTCAATCCTTGCAATGCATTATCTAATTCCTTAATTTTTTCATTGGATTGTTTCAATTTTGATGCGATATTATTATTTTTTTCCAGCATTGTTTTATAATCAACACCCAGTTCTTTTCTCATTGATTTTGGTAAATCTTCAAGCTTAAGATTTTTATCTTTATCAAGTATTATATGTGGCGCAGAATTAGTCCTATTACTATATTCTCCAATTATACTTCCATCTTTTCCATATGTTACATTAAATGTTGCATTATCTGGATTGAAGTCTGGTAAATAACGTTTGAGCTCTTGTACAGCCTCTCTCCTTCTGTCATATCTCTCATCTCTTTGTCTTAAAACATGGCTTATATTCCCTCTTTCAGGTGGTTTATCCCACTCCGCCCTTCTATTTTCTTCATCATAATTAGGATATTCCGGTTGGTTTGTGGATGTAATCGTATCCATTTCAATACCATCATCTTGATTTTCATTATTTGTGTTATTTAAATCAGCTGGGCTTAAATCTTCACCCTCCATTAATTTTTACTAACTCTTAATAAATCTTTAGACTAAAACTTTTTATAATAAAAATTAATTTATGATTTAAATAAAAGAAAAATAAAATATAAAGTAAAATGATGAACAAAAATACACAATTAATAGATATTTATAATTATAATCCAAAAGAAAGCATGGTCTTTTCTAAAGTAATTTTTGGAGAAATTCCAGGCACAAAACCAAAGATTGAATTTAAACGAATTAAAATTTTCACAAAAAATGAAGATGGAACTGAAGGAGAACTTGTTATTCCAACCAGTTGTTTATATTCATTTGGAGTTTCAGTAAATAAAAGTCAAGAAACAAATAAAACTACTGGATATGTTTTCCCTTTATGTTTATGGAGTGGAATTAGACCCACACCCGAAGAAGAAAAATGGATTGATACTTTTAATAAAATAGTAGACTGCTGTATTGATCATTTATTAGAAAATAGAGATAAAATTGACAAATACGAGTTGAAAAGATCTGATCTTACTAAAAGCAAGGGAGGTTTAAATCCTCTTTATTGGAAAATGGTAAAAATCACAGATGAAAAAAATAAAACTTATATGCAAAAAGCGCCTGATAGAGGTCCAACATTATATGCAAAATTAATTGAATCTAAAGGAAAAGGAGGATTTTTAACTAAATTTTATGATATGGATACTGATGAAGAAATAAAAGTAGAAGATTTAATGCATAATGGTTGTTTTGCAGAATCTAATGTTAAAATTGAATCAATATTTATTGGAAATTTTATTTCTCTTCAAGTAAAAATTTATGATGCTGCTGTAAAACAAGATGTTAAAATGAAAAGATTATCTCGTCGTAGACATAACCCAGAAATAATTGTTTCTAACGCAGCATCAGCATCTGAACTTATGGAAAATTTAGATTTAGACTCTGATAGTGATGCTGGAAGTTTAATGTAAATATAATTATGTTATATAACTTATGTATTACAAGTTATATAATAAGTTAAAATAATTTACTAACCACGTAATTAAAAATATAACCTATTGCTAACATACCGCCACCTACATATGCCATTTCACCCATCTTTTGATTGTCACTGGGTCTATAATAATCCGAAAATTTTGGTTCATGCATTTGACCATACAATTCTAAAGCTTCATCCGTTTTTGAAAGATTTTTTGTTGCTTGGTATTTATCATCTTTTCTTTGCATTTTCCAATCAATAAGTTTTTGTCTTTTTTCCTGATATGCTGCATAATCTTTTTGATATTTTTCTAATGCTTTATCATGTCTTATTTTTTCTGTATCAGTTTTATCTCCAGATAGAGATTTTGCAAGATATGATCCGCCAACAAAGGCAGTTGCATTTAATACAGCTCCTCCTAACATCAATGCTATTGTTGCCATGTTTAATTATTTGGTAGAATCTTTTGATCCTCTAAATATGTTTTTAGATACATACCTCCTGAAAATACAGCCACCCATTTTGCATAATTTGTAATACTTGTGGATGGATCGTTCAAAAATGATTCTTTCATCATCTTTTTAGCTACATAGCCAACTCCAGCTGATAAACCAATAAGGACTGCTGAATCAGTAACAGTTTTCACAAGTTTGTTTTCGTTTGACATTATTTTTACTAAATCAGTAAGAAATCTTTAGATTACTTTAGATTCTTCCCTTCAGTCAGTACTTATTCCATTCCTAAAGATTTTGGAGTTAGATTCAATGGAATTTTTGAAGGTTGTGATAAATCGGGTATCCTATTTTTATATTCAGACCTAGCTTTTTCCTGATATCTCATAAAAAGATCAAATGCTGTAAACCCCAATCCAACAACAGATAAAACAGTAGTAAAAGATAACTCTGGAAGCCATGATTTGGATTCACTATATGTATTTTCATTTTGCCCTTCTTCTTGTTTATTTTTTTGCTCCGCAGCCCGTAGGGTCTCTTCACGTTTCATTTCCCTAGATAATGCTTCTTTTGCTTTTTTATTATATTCAGCTAATTTTTTTCCAGCTGCTACTTTTTTAGGATCTTTCTCTTTCTTTTTAGTATCTTTATTTTCAGGTTTGGGATCTGCTGTAATTTGCTCAGTATTTTTTACTTCTACTTCAGATTGTTCAGACATTGTTATTTAGATGCTAAAAATAAGTTTTTAGATCTGTTTAATATACATTATCAATACCTTCAGTAGATTGCTTAGTTTCCTGATCAGTTGTGTTAGAATTTACTGGTTTTTCACTTGAAAATTGTTGATTTTTGTTGAATTTAACGTGTTTAGCAACCTGAAATACCCCGCTAGCAAGTGCTGCCAATCTTCCTGCTTTTAATGCTAATAGCCCCGCAATGTTTGTTAGTTCACGATTAACTAAATCATCCTTCTTCAAATCATTACAAAGAGATTCTATATCATCAACCGGAACTAAATATGAAATAAGTTTAGAAACTAATTGTAGGGATGAATCTACCAACCCACCGTTAATTTTCTTACCCATTACTGCTTGGTAACGATTAAAATATTTTTCTACATCTTTTTCTGATAATTTTTTTATATCACCCAGACTCATTTCAACCCCCAAATATTCCTTTGTTGTTCCGAGCGCCGCGAGAATAGCAAGTGATTCTTGTTTTACTTCAATTTCATCATTATCTTTTCCCATTCCTCCCTGCGGCCGGTCATCTTTTACCTCTTCAATATAATCTTCAACGTTTGTCATCTTTTTTAAATCACTTCGGGAATCTCTAAATAGCAATTAAATGGATGGCGTAAAGATAAACAAAGTCTAGAATATTTTTCAGTTTTCAGGAGTTGTACAAACTTTTTACCCAATTCATAATCCAAATCACCACCATAATCTTCGAAAAACATCTTCATTCCTTTTTGTGATGGGTTATGGAAAGTAACAACACAAGCCGCATTTTCCCGAAATGGTTTTGCTATTGATGTTAATTGCTGGGTTAAAACCCACATTGATAATCCGTGATGCCTTCCGGAGAATGCTAAATCTATAAACTTATTCGATCGTTTCTTCAGATCATTAGAAACAGCGCAATCATCTAAAATTATTAATGTATTTGTTCCGGAGAATAAAGTTTGACAATCATTTAACAATTCATTAATCTCATCTACATTACTTGCATCAGGTGATAATACAAAGAATCTCTTATCCCCGCGAGCAAAATTATGATATGTTTTATTTTTTGAATAAGTTGGGCAAATTAAAACAATGTATTCAAAAACTTTTCGAAATGGATCACGAAGTTGATCTATTATATACTTTGTTTTCCCGCAATTTGTTGGTCCAGTTATAATACAATGAAATGGGATTTTATCTCTCAATTCTTCCATAATTTGTATAATAACTAAAGGTTTTTAAGTCGGGTTCTTCCCTTCGGTCAGTACTTTATTTATCGTAAAGCTGAATTCATTATTTCCATTAATGCATCGCCAACCACAAACATGTAACAAGTCATAATTCCAGATCCACTAAGTTTTCTTTTAATTTCTATTTTTACACCATCTTGTGTATTGTTTAAGGCTAGACCTCCTCCATGAATACCGTTATCTGGGTGAGTTCTCAAATCTATCCACAGAGCAAACTTATTACCATAAAAATCCTTTTCCTTTACTGACCAACGAGAAGAATCACTGAAACGTTTCTTTATTGACTCCCAAAGATCTGACGGCACCATTCCCTTTGAGTAAAAACGATTTGGAACACCATTAACATCGATATTGATTGAGGCGATACCTGGATTGAAAAAATTCTCAGAATCTCGTGCTCCTCCTCCATATGGTAATGTAAACAAAAATAATATGCCCGTAATTGACCTTCTCGGAAGATTAATATGTTGATTTATTACGCTGTCTGTAGGTCTGGATATGGTGAAAGTTTTGTGTAGAGTGACATTTTCATAAAAGAATCCTTTACCAACCTGATAAGCTGCTTGTGCCTCGCGAGCTAAGTATTCACTTGATATGCAAGAATATTCCAACTCAAGGTTTGTGATTTTATAAGTTGGTACTTTGGTTGTATCAGAATAAACAACAATATCATGAATTGGAGCTAGTGTAATCTCAAATATTAGTTGATGATCTAACGCTTTTGGGTAGAAAACTCCATGATCGTTAAGGATAGGATGATTTAGTGGGATATGGTACTTGGTGTTGTGTACTACTGCAAGAGCTACTTCCTTTGCATTTGTGTCAACCTTATCACCTGCATTTGTTCTGAGCTTCCTCATGTTTTCAGAAGAAATGCCCTGTCTTAATCTATCCTCTCGTTCTTCATCCGTTAAAAATAAGTCATGGTATGTTTGAAATATATCATATCTTTGAGTATCCTGGAGCGTTTCACCTCCAAAAAGAACCCTGAGTCTGGATACAAGGTTACTACCTACATTATTCACGAGGGTGTTATCTTCATGACCGCCAACATTCAGGTTAAATACTAGAGATACGCTTCCTGGCACAATCACTAAATTTTCAGAAAGTTTAGGAATATTTATATATAATGTTTCTCCAGGATTGGCTGATGATGGGTTTAGTGTAATTCTATTCAATGTTGATTCTGCTTTCAAACCTAGTGGTACTCTCGGAATCCTGTTTGGATTAATTTTTTCAGACGTCATTGTAATTTATAAAATACTTTGGTTAATCTTTAAACCGGCTTCTCACTATTATTCTCTAATTTTTCAATATGCTTTAATAAACCTTCTCTTGCTTTTGGTATCATAATCATAACATTTAAAATATCATCACCATCTTCCATATCTAGAATTTTTTTAATTATAATTTTTTTCATAATGTTTATTTTATACTCAGTAAAAATTATCTTTTCTTCCCCCATTTTAATTTATAAGATTCTTTTGTTAATCTTAAAATGAATAATGAAAATATACTTTCAAAAATATATTATTCAACTTTTGGATATTGGAAAGGATATTCTGCAATTCCTAAATTAGCTGAAAAAGCAAAAGTAAGTGAAAATACAGCTAAACAATGGTTAGAGAAACAGGCAATATGGCAAATCTATCTTCCAGCTCCTAAATATATACCTAGACCACATTGGACTGTGGATAAACCGAATCAGATTCACCAAGCAGATTTATTATTTTTACCGCATGATAGAGTTGGAAGAAAAACTTATAAATATTCATTAGTTGTGGTTGATGTGGCTTCTAGATATAAAGATGCTGAACCATTAACCTCAAAAGAAAGTAGGGAAATTTCAAATGCTTTTGAGAAAATATATTCAAGAAAATTAAAATACCCTAAAACATTAATGGTTGATCCTGGGAAAGAATTTATGGGTGAGGTTACAAAACTTATGAATTACCATAATGTTAGAATACAGAGAAGTGAAGCTGGAAATCATAGATCTCAAGCATTTGTTGAAAGAGCAAATAGAATATTAGGTGAACGAATATTTAGCCATCAATATTCACAAGAAATGGCTAGTGATGAAAGATCTAGAGTATGGGTGAAAAGATTACCACATATTCTAAAAACTTTGAATAATACACCAACTAGAATAACCGGTAAAGAACCTAATAAGGCTATAAAAATGAAAGAGGTTGATATTAAACCTAAAAATTACCAACGTGTGGTTGGGCTTGATGAGGATAGGCTGCCTCCAGAGGTTAAAGTTAGATACTTGTTATTTCCCGGTGAACTTGAAGGTGGTGAAAAAAGACGGGCTACTGATCCTATTTGGAGTATCAAAGTTTATGATATTTATAAAAGCATAATTTCACCTAATCAACCAGTTTTATATTATTTAATAGACGGACCAAGACGAGAATTTGTTAGGGAAGAATTACAAGTTATTCCTTATGATACTGAATTACCTCCTAATTCTGTTTTAGAGGGCTCCGCCTGATAATATCCATATGGAAGAGTATGTTTTCCATCTTTACAAATGATTCTCTTATCATCATCAGCAGATAATGCAACTTTATTAACGGTTTCAGTATAAACAAAATGTTTATAACTTCTTATTACTTGCATCTCCCTCATCTGCTTTACTTTATTTTCTAAACATTCCTTGTAATCATCAAATCTTATACTATTTTCTACAACTGATTTTTTAATTCCTTTATCCTTTTTTATCTCTTCACCATCATCCATCCTGAAAGCGTATAGCTTAGCTCGTAGACCAACAAATTCGGTTATTATTTTACCACCAGCCTCATCTTTAAACTTACCAATTACTTTTTTGTTTACATCCGTCTCAATACCTGATGGGTGGTCTTTGGAGAAGTTACTTGTGTCAAACTTTTCTCTAACATCAGGGCTTATATCTTTGTAGAAATCCTCAGTTTCTATATCATATACAAGGCTATCTGTATCTGTCATAAGTAATTTAGCTTTTTCACCATATTTTGGTTTAATATAATTATAATGAAAATCATACATCATTGCCTTACTTATATCTAAAATACACATTCCTAAGTAAATGGGTTTATTGTATTTTATATGTGTTTTATTCATATGAATGGCCATAAGATTTTCAGAAAAAATAGTACGACGATTATAGTTAGCTTTTGATATTAATTTTTTTGCATCTTTCTCATTCGTTACTAATCTTATATCAACCCTTTTTCTAAGATTTTCCATTGTTTTACCAAATACAGAATTATTCATAAGTTTGAAAAAATCTTTTTCAAAATCGTTTTTCGCTTGTGCTCTCAATTTAGTATTCAAATCAATGTAAGGTTTTAACCATTCAGACTCTTTAAATTTAATTCCTCTATGAATCTTTGTTACTTCTAATCCTAGACTTTCATATTTTTTTAGAGTTTCATGGTGAACTACATAATTCTTTTTATTGTTAAGGTTTGGTATCAATTTCTCAACTCCATTAACCTTAATTTTTTCCGGAGCAAACGGGTAGTCGCTATGTAAATCATGAAGTCGTCGTGGATATTTTAAATCAACCTCTACTATACATGCTATATTTCTCCAATTTTCAATCTCTTTTTCACTCATCCATTTTAAATCATGAGTTGGTAGTGGTTCACTCATTGCCCCACCATATAAGTTGTTTGCATCTAGATATTGTATATAATTTGTAGTCATTTTAGGATCATATTCTTTCATATATGGGTTGTTAGCTTTAGCATATCTATTTGATATCTGAGCTATACCCCCTCTAACACCTTTCTCAATCATAATTAGCATATCAATGTCATTTATCATCTCCAATTCAATTTTGGTTAACTTTAACATAGCATCCCAAGCCAGACCTGGCGCTGTATAATACCAAGCGGGGTCCAAACCATAATTTGTTTGACAAACATCTCTAAAGTTTTCAAAAACGTCGGTTAATAATAACACATCAGACTGGAGATATAGATTAAGGTAATCTCGCATTGTTTTCATATTAAAAGTTTCCCATACCTTTTTAGCATGTTTGTAATCATCTTCTGAAATATCTTCACCTATAAGTTTTGAATAAAAAGCTTCCTTTGGTGGAAGTTTGGTTTCGTTTAATTTATCAAAATCATCAAGCCAATCATATGGGAATACTCCCTTTCTCAACAATAACTTTAATTCTTCACCTTCAAAATACTTTGTAATTTCATTTAGGTTTTTATCTGTTGGATAAAGACACCTTCCTTTTATTACACCTTTACAAACATCACACTTTCCACATTTAGTAAGATTACTAGACAAACTATCAAGACTAGATGACATAAATTTTAATGAATCTATGAACTTGATATCTCTCTTAACATATTTCATCTCACCACTTTCTTTATCTTTGTAGTTATCAACCACAATCTCTTTTGAGAAAGAAATATACTTTTCCTCGTTATTAGGTATAAGATTTATTTTACCTTCTGTTTTAGCAAGATTATTAATAAATAGATGAGAATCATAACCCGATAAATTATGAATTACGACAGGAAAGAATTTTGGAATCTTATAATTTAAATTGCATTCCTTATGTGCCGCACCTCTATACTTTCCTGTAAGATGACAATGATCTATTACCTTATCTTCACCCAATTCTTTCTCACAGATATGACAATGAGTTGCATTTTCATAATTTATTTCGTCAACTTCTGTCATCATTTTCTTATTAAATTTTTTGAATCTTTTTTTATTATAACTTATGCAATTTTTATAAATTTTCTTAAATTCTTCTTCTAGATATTCCACAAATTTCTGTGCCACATCATCTTCGGGTGATTTAGCAGTATATCTATAAAATCTGGATTTACATATTTTTTCATTAAAACTCTTAATATAACATCCGAATGAAACCGGTTTGTGAAACTGATATTTATTAGTATAACTTTTATTTTTATCTAACTGACATTTTTGTTTTATTTCATTCAAAATACACTCAAAGTCAGCATATGCTACAAAAGGTATTCTCATTTTTTTAACAAAATTTCTAAAAGAAAGAAAACATGGGCTACCATCTTTATTTTTTAACATATCAATTCTGGCTTCATTGTACAAATAACAATATCCTTCATGCTTTTCTAATGATCTTTTTAAGTGAAAATGATGCAAACAATTATCACAAAAGTACAACTTACATTTGTGTTTAGTAACTTGCCTACGTATAAGTGCACTAATATTCTTTATTAAAACAAAGTGTTTATTTGTCTCTTCATTTGTTTCTTCTGTTAATAAAAGTAATCTAATCAATTTAAATCCTCGTTTACTACTTCTTTTTATAGGATATACCCCTATTTTCTCATCATATCCATATATAGCAATATCATAATCATTTTGGTTTTCAAAATTAACAACATCTTGTATTGCACTTGGAAAATTAATTCCATCCCAATTAAAATTCTTAGATTGTTCTATCAATTCTTTAGTTATTCTTTGTGGGTTTTTATCAGTTGGATAAACTGCTCGTGTTACACACCACTTGAAACATTCTTCATCATAATTCTTAAGATTAATAATAGCATTCCTGTTTAACAATTCTTTTGGTAGTGGAATATAAGATCCACCTAAAAGTGGAACAAAACGATCTATGAAAATGTCAAAGAATAGTACGCGTTCGAATTCCCAACCAGATTCCTTTTTTAAAAATTTTTCAAATAATACAAGTTGTTGATTTTTTAATCTATCAAATAATTCTGATAAATCTGTTGATTCAAGAACAATTTCTGATTTTTCAGAAGGAAAGGACGCGTCAGTGTATTTATATATTTCATCTATATTTTCAAATAATTTCTTTTTGAATCTGCATGAAAATATAAATTTAGTCTTTAATGATTTTTGTGATTCAATTCTCTTTCTAATTAAATCTAGAACTTTTGGTTTTATTTTATGTAAGAATGTCTTTTCATCATTCTTTCCATTTCCTTCAATCCTATAGCTTATATAATTACCATTAATAGCAGATTCATATTCCCTCGGTGTAAAATCTTCCGCAATTTCTTTTTCCTCATTTCTTTTTAATATTTTTGGTCTTGCACCTTCATTCTTATAATCTCTTTTAGGTGATGACTTTATTTGTTTGGGCTTATTTACTTTTTTATATCTTTCTATAAATTTTTTAGCTAATTCTTCTGTTTTATTTTTTACCTTTTTAGGAATATATGGTTTTACAAAATTCCAAAACTTATTTAATACATTTCCTAAAAAAGGAGTTTGTTTTGTTCTTGTATTTTTCGGTTTTGGTTTATTAATATTTTGTTGGGGTGGGTCTGGAGGAGTTCCCGGTCTAAATCTATCTGGTGAACCAGGCGGTGTTCCGGGCATTGGTTGAGGAATAGTTAAAGGTGGTAAATTTGGTTGGTTTGCTGGTCTTATTTGCGGTGGCACATTATTCGGAATTGGAAGAGGTAAATTTGGTTGGTTTGCTGGTCTTATTTGCGGTGGCACATTATTCGGAATTGGAAGAGGTAAATTTGGTTGGTTTCTTGGTCTCATTGGGGTATTACGTAGCTCATTAACAATTCCCACAATATTATTAGTTATTTCTTGAATATTATTAGTTATTTCGGGGATATTAATCAATGCATCAATAAGTTCACTTTTACTAAACCCAGATCGGCCGGGAATATTATACCATCTAACTAAAGATTTAAGTTGCAGCACATTTAATATTCGTAATTGTTGTTCCATTTTATATATTAATTCTTCTTTTTAAATGAGTATTTTATTTCTTTTGAAAAATCATTTTCAAAAATGTGCCAGATCCCTGTATCAGATTTTATGAGAGTTTCACATAGGCTTAGTATCAGTTTCACAAAATGTGCCAGGAGCCAGCTCTGCGTTGGTTTCACATAATCTTAGTAAGGTCTTTGTACCTAGGTAATGAAATCGTAATGAAAATGTGCCAGATCCCTTCATCAAACCAAGCCGGGGGTAACAAAAGCTTTTGTACAGGCTTAGTATCAGCCAAGCCGCGTAATGAAATCACAATGAAATCGTAATGAAAATGTGCCAGATCCCTTCATCAAACCAAGCCGGGGGTAACAAAAGCTTTTGTACAGGCTTAGTATAGGCCAAGCCGGGGGTAACAAAAGCTTTTGTACAGGCTTAGTATCGGCCAAGCCGGGGGTAACAAAAATATGCTAGCACAGCACTGATTTAATTGAAATAAAATCGTAATGAAATCGTAATGAAATCGTAATGAAAATGTGCCAGGAGCCCCCTTTTATAACATCATGGGATGTACTTCCAGGACGAGTGAAATCGATTTCCACAAAATTTACATTACTTTCAAAAAGGCATCACCGAATAATGGCGGAAATTCAGCAGTTCTCAAGTGCGTTACTATTGCCAGGTAACCTGGCCTGCGAACGGACACCTTTAAAATATAGATATATATAAACATATATATAAATATATATATATATATACATATATAAAAACTCTCGGCTCGATTTACTCGGGCTTGCGAGCCACGTGGTCTGACCGGAACCGACACGATTAGTAACCTCGCTACGCTCGGCCTTCGGCCTCGCTTCGCGAGGAATTAGGGTTAACCATGCATTTTTCGCCATCTTGTAGCATTTAAAACGTAATTTGAAATCCATGTTATGTCGTGATTGTAGTCAACTAGAAATACGACTCCCGCAAAAACCTCGCGAAGCTAGTTTTTGAAGAAGTCACAATGCTTTCATATTTTATTCTTTATTTTTTTTTATATTATATATTTTATTTTTTATATTAGCGTAATCCCCATTATTTTATTTCTTATGCTGTGTTTGGTACACAATTAGTGACACCTGGTGCAAATTACAAGATCAGTATACCGCTCAACACAGTGCTTAAAAATTGACCTTCATTTAGCTCTTTCACTGCCACTGAGATTGCACCAGAGGGAATAGAAGTAAAATTATTTATTATCTTGACAGGGAATACAGAGTCGATGAAGTATCACAATAATATTCACTTAACACAAATTGAAAATGATTGTAAATCTTTTGCAGGTGAAATCTTGAAGATTTGATATGAATGCTTGTGTTTACCACGGTGTAAAAACCTGTGTTTTTTTTCTTTAGTTTTATTTTCTTAGTCTCTACTGCTTTGTCTTCTTTGTTGTACATCACTTTTGAACACAATATGTTCTTACACAGAGGATGAGCTGAACGCTCCAATTATTTTTTGTTTATGTTTTTTTGGTTATAATTGCATGAGATTCATTTTAAGAAGAATCTTCTGATTAGATATTTTATTGTCTACTGCAGTCATTATTTCATTCCCGGGTAA
Organism: Ricordea florida; assembly: GCA_949710005.1. Taxonomy (NCBI): domain Eukaryota; kingdom Metazoa; phylum Cnidaria; class Anthozoa; order Corallimorpharia; family Ricordeidae; genus Ricordea; species Ricordea florida. Next base: position 16,154,554 of record OX453281.1, on the reverse strand, counting down.
CCACAATTGAGAGCATTATGAATAGTGCATGTTTTAATGTGTGTACTCTTTCCAGTTGCAATGGTACCCCCAGTGGTAGATAGAAAAATTCCTCTTCCCTCAAAAGAGATGCCATATCAACAAATTGGGGGTAAAACAATTGGATTCTACAAAAGCTTTGAATAAAGGTTTGGTAATAGTGAGTGCCCACTGTATAGTATGTGGTTGTGCTATTTTTAGGTCATATCATAAAAACAATACATGTAAGAAAGAGTTATTGAAATCTTAATATGTTCAAAAAGATTGCTGCACTACGTACTCCTGTAAAAAAATAATGTGAAATCAACATCAATCAGTCAAAAGTATATACCACATGAAAGTTTAATTGTGCTGTTACAGAAACAGGCAAAATATCCATACCCAACCATAGAATAGTACATTATTTTGAATATATGAAAATTTCTATTATAAAAACTGCAGAAGAAAGATTTAATATAAGGACGGTATTTCATCGAAAAAGTCATGGCAGCCAGAGGTATTGAACTGTAACCAATGACATATAGTAACGAGAAGAACTATCATTATATTATTATCATTATTATTATCATTACTATTATTATTACTGGTATTGATATTATTATTGTTATATTTTTTATGTTAAACATAATATATTTTTATGGGGTGGGATTCATGTCTTAATCTTGGTAAAGTTATTGTTACTCTACTACTAAAAGCAATACAAAAATCTTCTTAATAGGCTTTCCATCAGAGGTGGTAGTAATCAAAACAGCTCCAAACAATACCATTTCTTCTTAAAGGCTTAGAATCTAGTGCAGTCATTTGTCTAGAAAGTTTGTGTGTAAAATCATTATTGAAAGCATAGGGCATTTAGGAAACTTGAAACACTTGTTACTACATACAGCACACTTGCAATGAATATATGAGAAAGATCATAAACATTTTGGCATTACAAAATTTATTTCCTTCTTTATAAAGTTTTTCCAATGTAAAAGGTTAATTGCATGTTGTGGTTGTTATGAAATATTGATATTTGACATAAAAATAAAGTAAACGGCAGAAAGTAACAAAGTTAATATGTTATGTCTAACTTTGCAAATTAAGGCTTGAATTAACATTTCATTTGTGAAAAAAGGGCAGGGGTTCTAGATAGCAATATTATCAGGGGGGGGGGGTCATTGCACTCTAAGGTAAAACTGACCAATTGTGAAAAGGCTATGAAACTTGTCTCTACACAATATTATTGAAACCTTTCAATCAGAGAATACATATATATATATATATATATATATATATATATAGCAAAGAGAAATACTACTCAGAATTCAGTAATCACATTTGCTTTATTTTAAAATGATCACATTGATCACTGATAATATTGCAGAACCAGTACTTTATAGTGACACAGG
>OX453281.1:16100648-16148148 GCA_949710005.1 Ricordea florida | reverse complement strand
AAGGTGAAGATTTTAAAATTACAATATAATTATGATCATTTAATTACCCTTAAACATGACTTTTACACACATTTAGAATGTGTTTAAGGTTCTAATTAAACATAATGTAAAAGTCAGAAGATATTTTGGTTTTATTTAAAGGTCACTTAAACATACATTAAGCTTTAGCCTTAAGGGTGTTTAAAACGGGTTTAAGTTGAAATTAAACATATGCTTAAGTTCTTAAACCTCTAATTAAATGTAGTAAACATAACTTTAGGCCAAGATTAATTTCAGTTTAAGACTGCTTAAATGTTCTCTTTCTCATTGTGCTGAACAGTGTGTCTCTGTGGGTTCCGCTTGCACTTGAAACATGTAATCATTTACTCTATAGAAGAAAATAGAGCAGAAATTGTTAGAATATGAAGCTTTTGAAGGCAGTTTGAAGTGAGTTGACCTCAATAGCAAATGTCACAATAGTTTCGAAATAGCTTACATTGCAAGGCTCGTAATTCCTCGCGAAGCGAGGCCGAAGGCCGAGCGTAGCGAGGTTACTAATCGTGTCGGTTCCGGTCAGACCACGTGGCTCGCAAGCCCGAGTAAATCGAGCCGAGAGTTTTATATATATATCTATATTTTAAAGGTGTCCGTTCGCAGGCCAGGTTACCTGGCAATAGTAGCGCACTTGAGAACTGCTGAATTTTCGCCATTGAGAATTCGGTGATGCCTTTTTGAAGGTAATGTAAATTTTGTGGAAACCGATTTTACTCGTCCTGGAAGTACATCCCAGCAAGATGATCTCCGAGATATTCAAGAAAGATTAGCCCGAGATCGTCGCCGAGTAAGTTCGAATACCGTGAAAATCAACACAAGGAAAGCACGACTCAAAGCAGGGATAGAGAAACGACAGCAGGGAGAATAACAACAGAAATCGCAGCAAAGACAACAACCGCTCGCTCCAGAAAAAGGCAAACGAAACAGCAGGGAAAAGGACCAGGAATTAAACCAAGTTATTTTTGAATTTGAATGTGTTATTGATAGAAATACAGGACATGAGTGAACGATTACATAACGAAATATATTGGTGTACTAAATTTAGCAAAACGACTTAGAAGGGAAACCGAGTAGGAACGACTTCAGCGATTGGAGATGTCTCTGGAAAATAATTCTATTAGTCTAAAAACGGAATCGGAAGACGACCAACAGATTACAAAAGAATGTAAGTTGGTATTTGTCATAATAAGACGATAGCGTTTCCATTTTGAAGAAATTCCCAACACAGAGAGTTGCAGTTGTTATAGCAATCATTTATAACGATGTGATCTGATATCATTGCAATAGTGAAAATATTGTAAATTTTCTTGATCTAGCAGTTGTGTTTAGAATTTTCAGCAGAATATATACCCAGTGTCACTATAAAGTACTGGTTCTGCAATTTTATCAGTGATCAATGCCATCATTTGAAAATAAATCAAATGTTATTACTTACTTCTGAGTAGTATTTCTCTTTGCTATATATATATGTATGTATTCTCTGATTGAAAGGTTTCAATAATATTGCATAGAGACAACAAGTTTCATAGCCTTTTCACAATGGGTCAGTTTTACCTTAGAGGTCAATGACCCCCCCTGATAATATTGCTATCTAGAACCCCTGCCCTTTTTTCACAAATGAAATGTTAATTCAAGCCTTAATTTGCAAAGTTAGACATAACATATTAACTTTGTTACTTTCTGCCGTTTACTTTATTTTTATGATGTCAAATATCAATATTTCATAACAACCACAACATGCAATTAACCTTTTACGTTGGAAAAACTTTATAAAGAAGAAAATAAATTTTGTAATGACAAATTGTTTATGATCTTTCTCATATATTCATTGCAAGTGTGCTGTATGTAGTAACAAGTGTTTCCAAGTTTCCTAAATGCCCTATGCTTTCAATAATGATTTTCCACACAAACTTTCTAGACAAATGACTGCACTAGATTCTAAGCCTTTAAGAAGAAATGGTATTGTTTGGAGCTGTTTTGATTACTACCACCTCTGATGGAAAGCCTATTAAGAAGATTTTTGTATTGCTTTTAGTAGTAGAGTAACAATAACTTTACCAAGATTAAGACATGAATCCCACCCCATAAAATTATATTATGTTTAACATAAAAAAATATAACAATAATAATATCAATACCAGTAATAATAATAGTAATGATAAAAATACTGATAATAATATAATGATAGTTCTTCTCGTTACTATATGTCATTGGTTACAGTTCAATACCTCTGGCTGCCATGACTTTTTCGATGAAATACCGTCCTTATATTAAATCTTTCTTCTGCATTTTTTATAATAGAAATTTTCATATATTCAAAATAATGTACTATTCTATGGTTGGGTATGGATATTTTGCCTGTTTCTGTAACAGCACAATTAAACTTTCATGTGGTATATACGTTTGACTGATTGATGTTGATTTCACATTATTTTTTTACAGGAGTACGTAGTGCAGCAATCTTTTTGAACATATTAAGATTTCAATAACTCTTTCTTACATGTATTGTTTTTATGATATGACCTAAAAATAGCACAACCACATACTATACAGTCGGCACTCACTATTACCAAACATTTATTCAAAGCTTTTGTAGAATCCAATTGTTTTACCCCCAATTTGTTGATATGGCATCTCTTTTGAGGGAAGAGGGATTTTTCTATCTACCACTGGGGGTACCATTGCAACTGAAAAGAGTACACACATTAAAACATACACTATTCATAATGCTCTCAATTGTGGTTACCCGGGAATGAAATAATGACTGCAGTAGACAATAAAATATCTAATCAGAAGATTCTTCTTACAATGAATCTCATGAAATTTTAAGCAAAAAACATAAAAAATAATTAGAGCATTCAACTCATCCTCTGTGTAAGAACATATTGTGTTCAAAAGTGATGTATAACAAAGAAGACAAAGCAGTAGAGACTAAGAAAATAAAACTAAAGAAAAAAAACACAGGTTTTTACACCGTGGTAAACACAAGCATTCATATCAACTCTTCAAGATTTCACCTGCAAAAGATTTACAATCATTTTCAATTTGTGTTAAGTGAATATTATTGTGATACTTCATCGACTCTGTATTCCCTGTCGAGATAATTAATAATTTTACTTCTATTCCCTCTGGTGCAATCTCAGTGGCAGTGAAAGAGCTAAATGAAGGTCAATTTTTAAGCACTCTGTTGAGCGTTATACTGATCATGTAATTTGCACCAGGTGTCACTAATTGTGTACCAAACACAGCATAAGAAATAAAATAATGGGGATTACGCTGATATAAAAAATAAAATATATAATATAAAAAAATAAAGAATAAAATATGAAAGCATTGTGACTTCTTCAAAAACTAGCTTCGCGAGGTTTTTGCGGGAGTCGTATTTCTAGTCTAACCTTTTGATCGAATCCTTGCGATTTCCGGACACTTTTGCACCTCTGCAGGACAGCCATCGCTTCAATATAGCCACAGTACAAAATTCTTCTGGTTTAGGCAACTCCGCACCTGGAATATCGCTTTGAACTAGCTGAACTTTCGTGTTTTCGTCCGCCATTTTGGAACTGCGTCCCCCAAAACAGCCCCATGACGCTTTGCGAAAACTAACTTGACCCAATCTCCCGCGCAACCTCGGAACGGGCAAAAGCCCTTACAATGAAAGTAATTCTAGGATGTCTCGTCTTGCAGAATGTTTGCAATGCTGAAACGTTGCAGATTTGTAGTATTACGAAAGGGCAATATCTACGTAGAAAGTCAAATTGTTTGTAATTCGCAATCGTATTGTATTTTGGCGGTCAAGATATTTGCTTAAGGTAGTAGATACCCGCAGATTTGTAAAAAATTGACCATTTCCAAAATAAAGGTTTATGCATGTCAAGACCCTCTCTAATGCTTCTAATGATTATTTTAGTGAGTTTTACCTGGTTAATATGCCGTAAAATGGCTTTGTTTCTCAAAAAAGTGGAAATTTTATGTATAGAAAGAGTTAGCGTTTCTTACTATAATGCTGTATTGGGGCAGGTCGTTTGAGAAAACGAATTGTTCAATTTTCATGAAATTTGCTGACCTTATGTTTTTTTAGGTGTAGAATGCAATGATGTGGATTTTGAAGCCATGAGACTAAAACTTGGCTCAGTAAAAGCATGCCAACATGAAGAAAAAATATTTTTCAACTTTGATCGTTGCCATGGAAACATCACCCCCCCAGACCTTTATAAAAAGTAGATCATTGCATTCTACAATGCTTTTTGTATCTCCTTGCCAATTTTGGCTGTGATCAGACTGATTTTGAAGGAGATTGACCTGCCCCAAAATTATAGGTATCTCACAGCGGGTACCCAAGTACACACCCCTCCATGCCAAGAAGTGCGCAATGACACTTGGCGGAAATATGTTCCAATGGTAGTTGAAACAATGTACTTTTGACCCATTATGAGTTTTTGTTCAATATCTGTACTTATCATGGAACACTCCTTAAAACAAATTTCACAAAATTGTGTCGTTTTTGCGGGTATCTACTACCTTAAGACAGCTGATTCTATACCATACTGCTCATACAGTACTTAAGTTCATCAATTCAGTACTCATTACACAGATTAGGGTTAAACATGCATTTTTCACCATCTTGTAGCATTTATAACGTAGTTAAAAATCCATGTTATGTCGTGATTGTAGTCAATTATTGAGGACAATATAAAATACCAAGAGGTGGTTGCAAGGAAAGTCAGCCTTGCAGATTTTGGTTAAAACACCATATAAGAGATTGTATGGGCAGAAGGACCGTCTTCTATGGGGGTAAGTTATCGAATCATTTTGAATGTTTTATCTATTTGTAATAGTAGGATATACACTAAGGTTTAGATAACGAGTAAAATTTTGATTGCAACGATTAGATTTCCATGTGATGTAAAGAAAGAACGTTTTCTATCATACGCATGCGCACTTCATACGTATTGCCTATAGCCCTTACAATGAAAGTAATTCTACGATATCTGGTCCTGCAGAATCTCTGCAGTGTTGAAACGTTGCAGATTTGTAGTATTACGAAAGGGCAATATATACGTAGAAAGTCAAATTGTTTGTAATTCGAAATCGTATTGTATTTTGGCTGTCAAGATATTTGCTTAAGACAGCTGATTCTATACCATACTGCCCATACAGTACTCAAGTTCATCAATTCAGTCCTTATTACACAGATTAGGGTTAAACATAAGGCGTTCCAAACTAAATCGTCCTTTTCCAGTTTAGGAAAATTCCGTTAAAAATAGCGAGATCTTATGTTTTTGACCTCGTTTTTTTTAAAATTCAAGATAATGCCTATATTCTGTCGGAATAAATTCACCGAGAAATCAAACTTGCTTTCCTTGGTCAATTTTACGCGGACTTTAAATGGATTCCGCAGCTAATTCACAACTTTAGATGACACAACTATGTCGAAACAAGTCTTGTAAAAAAATTAAAAGTGTCGTTTTATTTCTTTAAGTTATTCCGCAGGATATCTTATATTTTACCTTTTTTTCTCATAGAATATCATTATGACTTAAGTCCGATTTTTGGACCCAAAATCTTCCTTTTTTGTAACTCAGGCACCTTGTTTTGATTGTGGCCAAAGATGGGATTCTTTCTTTGTCCGATTTTCGGAACCAAATTTTTCTTTCAGTCCAACATTTATAAAAATTTTGGGTCCGATTTTCGGATCCAAAATTTTTCTTTCACCATACCATGTTACAATTGTGGCCGACAGTGCTTTTTTTGAGCCCGATTTTCGCCCCTTTATACTTACTTTTTTATGATGAGGATAACTTAAGTCTACCGAAAACTGCGGAAGGCGATGCACACTTTCGAGCCTATTTTCAGAGCCAGAAATCTCAATTCCTATTGCTTTTGACGCGAAATGCCCATTTTGCAGACGGATAGCACTGGTTGGAATCCGTTTTTCGCAGCCAAAACATTTCAGTTGGCTTCAGTAAGTGTTTTTGACGACATGAAATTGCAATTGATACCATGAAAAAGGTGAAGGAAATGGTAACTTGAAGCTTGGTTAATTAGTACTAACAGATAAATTTAACACAACCGTACAGAGAGAAGTTTAATCCCTTACAATTCTGCATACAAATGATTCAATGCCGAAATAAAGATGATCTAACTTAAGCATTCCACAATGATTTCAACTGACACAGAGTTGAATGTCCTCTCTCTTTAGGGACGGACCATTAGAAAAGTGATGGGGAATTTTCAGCTTGCACGAATTTTTTTTTCGCTCACTGCTTGTGCAGGAATTTTTTTTTCAGGTGAACCCCTCTGCACGAATTTTTTTTACTACGTGTGAAAAAGTCACAATTGGACCTTCCTTCTGCATGGATTTTTTTTGTTTTTTCCCCACCCACCCCCCCCCCCTCCCCCCCCCTCCCCCTCATCACTTTTCTAATGGTCCGTCCCTTAACAGCTTGAAACTGATGCGCTCCGTAATTCCTTTGTTTCTTCGGCTACAGAAAACTTTATGCGTTGAAAGTTTTTTCTATCATTGACAATTCTAACACAATTCAAAGTAAGAAGAAATGGCAATTGAGTCGAAATAAAATTATCTATAAACGGAAAAAACATACCTCCACTGCTTGAATTATTTTGTGGCTAACTTTGTGTTCAAAGACGGAAACATTCTTCACCGCCGAATATGTCTTTTCGTAATATGCAAGTCGGGCGTTGTTCTGATAAAAGTATGCCTCATCGTCTTGAATCTTGATTGACCATAGATTTGTCGCCCTTGGTGGACTGCAACATTGCATAACGCTTGTATTTGCTTTATACGGTGACTTGCTCGGTGCCTTTTTTTGCTCTCGCCATGCTTAGGCTCTGTAGTGAAAGCTCTTTTTTAAAAAGTAGTAGATTAATTTTGCGTGCGCGATGATGAAACTCAGTAAGGCGCTGAGATCATGTCACGCACGACTATCTCCCTGTTCGTGTTCACAAAAGGCGATCGATCTTGATTTCGTCATTCGTCAGGTGTGATGATTCATGGTACAAGATGTGCGCTTCTCCCGATCGCTAGTGGTGAACGGCTCCACCTTTCTTAGCATTTACCTCACCCCATATAATATACATGTTTTTTTTTCGATTTCATGCCCAAACCATTACTACATGCAGACATATGTCGATTTGATGAACGTGACAAAGGTCACGAGAGCTACCATGTCAAATTCAAAATCGTGAGTTCACTAATAGGCCATGACTGTTTGATTAGTAGTCTGGGCAATCAGTCTCGAGGTCACGCTTGATTTGTATTCTTTCAGAATGGCTTCGTTCAAGTAACAACTTCCATTTCTGCGTTGTGCTACGTCTCCCATTCTGTGTATTTACAAAATGGAGTGTTCTGCTTGCAGTTTTTTTGCTATACATGTACTAAACATGTTTCGTGAACTGAGCATTGATTTATCTTGTGATAACAGTGAGCTACATACTTTGCGTGCGTTCGGCTTTACATTAGAGAATCTGCCAATCACGATAAGTAAAGTACCTCCGCTCGGGATCATTATAAATTCGGAAACAGTGATCGAGTTTGGTAATTACTACCTAAACTTCAAGAAAGATGGAAGGTGAACAAAAACGTCTAAACTGCAGTTTTATCGGGTTTTCGAGTGATGAGTCCAACGAAACGTTTCCATCAAAGCCGGCATCGAAGGAAGGTGGTTTAACGTTGCTCGGTTTCTCTGATGACAGCCTTGACTCATTCCCATCTCCGACAAAGACTGGAAAAACAATCATTCGTGATCATTGTCCCAGTGATGATGTAGTGTTCGAGCCCGAAGGACGACCTCTGCATGAAACCTTACTCAGAGCTTCTGACGAAGAGGAGATGGAGGAAACAATACTAGTGGATTATTCAGAATGTTCAGGCGATGAACTGGACCCAGAAGAACAACGTAATATGGACGGTAAGTCGTAATTGCCTTTACCGATAAATTTCATCTAATCGGCGTGGGGAGCAAATCCAAACTCCAAGCTTAACGTAGCCTTGTTTTCATTCTGATGAAGATTTAAGACTCGTAGTAACTGCGTAATTACGCCGAGACTAAAAAGCACTGAATAGTATCAGCCATAATTTTGCACAATAATGTTTTCCCTCCATTTTTCAATGAATTTCATTTTAAATGTTTCAAACGCCCGTTTAAAACGTATAGCTACTTTTTTTCACGTTGTCACTGAAAGAGAATACTCTCTATTAAGTGGCTACCCATTTAATTTAAGTTTAAACTAAAGGGTCAAATGCATGCCGTGCACGTTAAAGACAGCCCCTAATTAAGATCTTGTGAATATTGTCAAATACACTACAGTGATTTGGATAAACATTTCAAAGGGAAGCAACACCAGGAGTTTGCAGCGAATCCGCAGAACTACGCAGGAGTTGATGAATTAATTAAAAAATTTGAAGGACGGATTATAGAAGGAAAAAGTTGTGAGCCGTCTTAGAAACAATTAACCATGAACTTAAATGTGAATTGCAATTTGCAGTTTTTGCTTTAAACAAGACGATCTAAGATCGTAAGTCGGACAACAGGTAGACGCGCTGTTATGAGTGTTGACCACTTATGGTGCGGAGTGGTCCAAAAAAGAAATGCTAAGGGTACCAAGGTCCTGGTTTCCAACGTGGCATCTTTGTTGTCGTTTCCTCGAGTTTCATCGCGAGGCACCTTATCTTTATCAGCAAATGCTCTTCTGTCACTCTGTCCACATTTTCTGTTCACTGGTAACTCGTTTGATTTCTGGTTTGATTCTAGTGAGACATTCGCTAAATCATTTGATTCTTATGCTATTTTCAGTTCGCGGAACGACCCGTTTCGAAATATACGCTCATTACACACGCCATCTTTTAGAGTGGGTCTACCGCGAACGGTTTGTGGGTCTGTATGTTTGAGCGTAGAAAAGATGACACCATTTGTTTTCAACATATTCGCCATCGACTTCGACATTGTAGAAAGAAGGTTGCGCCCGTATTAGGTGTCTGCGGTATTCCCCATTGCACGTGACTGCGATTTGCGATGAAACTGGAGGGTAAACCTATAGTCGGTTGCCCGACTAACAAGAAGTTATGCTATAAAAGGGGTTTCTCCAAGGTTTTAAAACCGGACCAATACTACATGTAGCATCTTCTTGAGATAACTGTCTTTATCACGTCGGAACTTTTATGCCGCTTGCACTACTTTGTTATTTATATAAGTTAGCATTCTTTTAACTTTTAAATCAGTAAATATTCTTGAATTCAAAAAGTGACAGACATAACTTTATGTTCTTAGGGGCTTTCTAGATAAACCAATTTCTTAATCTGAACACCAGAATAGCTACTCAGTTACGTTCGTCTGTCTACAGTACAAGACAAAGGGAGGCCAATGTTAAGGGTAGCGTCCTTTATTGCCGAACTTGTTTACGTGAAACCTAAGGCCAATTAGAATGTATATATGAATGGATATATAATAGTAATTAAGTTCTGCATTTTTTGTCTGCATAGGAGCTTCCAGAAGGCGTACCAGCTATTGTACGACATGTTCAACCGTCTCTGCACTCAATTGATGCGGAAGGTATGAGGAGTTCATGCCTCCATTAGCTGTTGACCAATGGAAAGAGCGACTGTTGCATTTAGATAGCTGGCTGCTACGTGTCCCAAAAACGTCTAAAGCAGGATTGATGCTGAAAAAACTCTTAAAACACCGGCAATGACGCCGCGATGTTGCATGTTGATTATAAGATTTTAAATCAAATTTTAAGATTTTTGTCTGCTGATTTCTTGACAAATCAAAAAAGTATATTTACGCCCTCATGCCTTTCCTAGTCTTTATTTTGACTAGAACTCGAGTGATAGTTCGCTTCAGCATGTCGTTTTACGAACAAAGCGTTTATGGACAGCGTTACTAAATCAGTCAAATCACACAAGATTTATAGGTAGTTCATTCGTAATTTTAGATATATTAATATTGGAAATTCTAATACAAAGTTCACATCGGTCCGAGAATAACACTCAAGCTGTATGAACATTTGTGGTGGGCAGATATATGCGAAGGAAAGTAGAGTATTTGCTCGAAAAATCAGACTGAAAATTTTTCAAAAGGTGTGTTGGGCTGAGATCGTCGGAGAAATGTAGAATGTTGGGTCCGAAAATCGGACTCAAAAAATTAACGACATTTGTGTCCAGCTTAGAACGTAGAATGTTGGCTCCGAAAATCGGACTCAAAATTTATTTATCTCGTATCTGGCTGAGAAAGTCCAAACATCAAATAAAGGGTGGAATTTTTGGTCCGAAAATTGGACTCAAAAGTAGAAATAAAACCGCTTGATTTCCTGTTACTGTAGCAATATACATGACTCAAATAATATTACAAAGACAAAATTCGATTTCTTAAGAAGCACGACATACAGGCTTCTGACAGCGGAATAAAAATGCATTCCGCGTTTTATAGCGCTTTTACATTGTATTCTTTGAATGTTATGCAGGGGTCCGAGAGATTCGTTGCTGTTTTCTATGTATAAGATGTCATTTTAACACAGTCCGCAGAAAATGATAACCTTTTAGATGTAAAAAAAAACCTGTACTTTCTGCTAGAAACATAATAAAGTAGTCACGTTTTCAACTATGTGTTGCTTAGTTATTTTAGAAAACCCTCTATAGCCAGTATTCTGTCGGAAATCTGATGTCTAACAGGCTTATTTGCCCTTTTTTTTAGCGGAATTTGCTTAATTGGAAAAGGACGATTTAGTTTGGAACGCCTTACATGCATTTTTCACCATCTTGTAGCATTTAAAACGTAGTTTAAAATCCATGTTATCTCGTGATTGTAGTCATTATTGAAGACAAGATAAAATACCAAGAGGTGGTTGCAAGGAACGTCTGCCCTACAGATTTTAGTTAAAACACCATATAAGAGATTCTATGGGCAGAAGGACCGTCATCTATGGGGATAAGTTATCGAATCATTTTGAATATTTTATCAATTTGTAATAGTAGGATATACATTAAGGTTTAGATAACGAGTAAAATTTTGATTGCAACAATTAGATTTTCATGTGATGTAAGGAAAGAACGTTTTCTATCATACGCATGCGCACTTCATACGCATTGCCTATATCCCTTACAATGAAAGTAATTCTACGATATGTCGTCCTGCAGAATCTTTGCAATGCTGAAACGTTTCAGATTTGTAGTATTACGAAAGGGCAACATCTACGTAGAAAAACAAATTGTTTGTAATTCGCAATCGTATTGTATTTTGGCTGTCAAGATATTTGCTTAAAAGTGCTGATTCTATAGCATACTGCTCAGGCAGTACTCAGGTTCATCAAATCAGTCCTTATTACACAGATTAGGGTTAAACATGCATTTGTCACCATCTCGTTACATTTAAAACGTACTTTAAAATCCATGTTATGTCGTGATTGTAGTCAATTATTAAGGACAAGATAAAATACCAAGAGGTGGTTGCAAGGAAAGTCAACCTTGCAGATTTTGGTTAAAACACCATATAAGAGATTTTATGGGCAGAAGGACCGTCATCTATGGGGGTAAGTTATCGAATCATTTTGAAAGTTTTATCTATTTGTAATACTAGGATAGACACTAATGTTTAGATAACGAGTAAAATTTTGATTGCAACGATTAGATTTCCATGTGATGTAACATGACGAGCTTTGCTCACCGAAAAAAAAGTATGCAAATGAGGCTAAGGGTAGATTGAATCTACCCATGGCTTATGATTAACTGAAACAGGAGATCCCATTTGGCGCCTTCAGATGACTGAGGTGTTGCTTCGGAATTCTCGTTGATTACTTTTTTCGCACATGCCGGCGAACAAAACACTCGCCAAAGGAAACACGAAACCTTTAAAATGGACATTTCTTGACACAACAAAAATGTTTTCCAGATACGGACATGTATTCGTTGGCTTATCTCGCGTGGAGGCATCACGTCAAAGTTACTCCTCGCGTGAAACATTCTACAACTCAAGGCTAACTTAAAAAAACGCTCTTTATTGATCATACAATTACAATTCTAAAAGGTGATAGCAAGAGAAATATTACTCGAATGACATAATCCAAATCAATCCGAAACTTCAGTCAAAATGTCAACGAGAGCGGGTTTTACACCTATTACTGAGAAGGAATTGAAAATGAAACAACCGGTTATATTTTTAGACATAAAATCTATGTGAGGATTGAAATTATTTACATTTCGAACGAACAGTATACCAGATTACTACGACGGGCTTAGGCCAACACAAACAGTAATTAACAACAGTAACCAAAATCATTGCAGCACGTTCGGCGGTTACATTTACAATGCAGCGATGAGTTCTTCGATCGACGGGCGTTTGGCCGGATTGTCCAAGATTGCTCGTTTAGCAATTCTGATAGACATCGCAGTTGCTGTCGGCAACATGTCGAGAATGCTTAGCACAATTCTCCCTAAAGAAAAAACGTCAGATTGTATGGACTGCCGACCACTACCTGATACAATTTCTGGAGCAATGTGCGGGTAGCGTCTCTTGTAAGATTGTTGGTTTGACGCCGTTAAAGACATCCGTGGTTTTGGATCAGAAATAAAGCGAGCTTTTCCAAAGTCGATAATTACCGGGGTCCACATGTGATTTCGCTTCTCTACCACCACATTGTTGGATTTTAAGTCGTTGTGTAAGATTTGACGCGAGTGGACATGATGAAGCCCATCGCAAACTCCCTAGATAATATCTAGCCACTCAGATTTCTCCAGTTTCTTTTTCTTAATGGCAATAGACAAGGTCAAACTTCTTAAACTTTTACAGTCTTCTCCGTGAAACTGCGTTATAAGCATTAAGTGTTCTCCCTTTACCACGGCAAGAAGTGGGAGGTTTGGATGATCTCCTAAATAGTTAAGCATCCTCGCTTCGCGAAGTAGATCACGCTTAACTTCACTCCGTGTCTTGTTTAAGTTCATTCGGAACTCCTTTACTGCGACCAATATACTCCTGTAATGAGCGAGGTAGCACACGCCGAAGGTACCACAGCCTAGGGACTTTTTAGTTCGCACGATTTCCACCGGGTTGATTTCTTTTACGTCGGAGTTCTTTTCCCGTTTTTTTGGTTGGGAAGGCTTTTCTTTTTTACGCTCACAAGCTTGTGTGATAACCAGGTCGTCTTTTGGATCATTGATCGGACCAGTCGGTTTCAAAGCTGCGGCATTTTTTAGGGCTTCCTCCTGTGCCTTTTTGTTCCTCCACCTCCTTTTCGCATCTTTCCTCACAGTCTTCAAGTTATCTTTGTCCTTTATCTTCTTTCGCTTATTTCTTGCCATCTCATCCACAGGTAAATGAAAAATGTTTATAATGAAATCTATTTACAACGAAAGAAATATATACAAGGGCGAAAAATATATACTGACAAGGACTAAGATTTCTAGCACGTTATTAAAAAAAGTTTCTGAAGATGTCTTCAAAACGAACCGGAAATAATGAAGAGAAAAAATATAACCAAGTGTTTCAGCACGCGCTGCTAAACAAAGCAGCTCACAGATTGATTAGGATAAGACCCCTGGGGAATTTTGCCTAAATGAAACATTCTTCTCCTGCTTTAAAGTCCACTACATGCAAAACACTTCTCCCTTTCCGGTTTTTGGCGATCATGGACATTTACAAAACGTATTGCGACTCGTGTCCAGCTGCCTTCAATACAACAACTGCGCTGCTACGACACAGAAGTGTAAAGCATGCTGAAGCAAAAGCAATCAAATCGTTACCGTTTTACAATGCTGAGGGAATTCAACTTAGCCAACCATTATGTCACTGGAAAGGAAGAAGACACGTCAACTACAAACAATGGCTCGGTGGTGTTGTGGATAGCTTAAATTCCTGTCTGCATCCCAAAGCTCCAGGTAATGACCATGAAATAAACGTAAGGGTTATGGGTGGGGTGAACAAAATGGTTTGACTCGACAATCTATACCACTAAATAAATGGATGTTTGAGTCAAGCTAGAGACAAGAATATTTATTTTACATTTGTATTTAACCTAATCCTTTGACGCAATATTATATTTATTTATTTTCAAAGGGAAATGGTGCCGAGTAGAAAGGTTTCATGTTTCAAGAAAGTACGTCCAGATTTTACTGGCGGACATGCCGAATGCCTTTATTAAAAGGCAAGAGAAAAGAGGCATTTACGCCCTCCTGTATGGAAGGAGGCATCTAAAGTCCTTCACTACAGGGACTTTCACATGTCAGACATTGTAAGTGCCCTCGTTGATCGCAGCGGAATACATCTTAACGTAAAAAAGACGTACGCAGGAGACGTGGAGGTAGAGGAAACTAGTAGCGCACTGACTGGAAGAGGAGCCTTGGAGGCTGCGAAATTGTTAGCTAAGGGAGGAGAAAAAGGCCGTCAGTCTCCCACTATGCAATTACAGTTCATTGTTGGGCGGGGAGAGGGAAGAGCAACGCGAGAATTTGAGATTATTTGGTGGCCAGAACTTTTCTTCAACACTTACCACGGAAAGCTGACATTAAGATCTTATATTTCAAAAGTTTTGTTTTGATTTAAGTTAATTTTAATTCTTCAAAGTAAGGAGTAGCTGTACAAGAAGGTTGTAATTATAAACTGATAATTTCGAAACCACTGTTGCAAGATAAATTCTCTTTACCTATAATAGGTACATACCAGTATACCATACGTGACGTGGTTATCCCAAACGTGGTTTTTGTGGGTTAACCACCACCCTGAAATTAGTGATTGACTTTCTTTCAAATGGTTGCCCCTAAAGGCGCCGTTGTGTAAACGCCTGTGGAGTGCAATGCCAAGGGTCCGACCCACAGGACTTTGCTACCTGCGGTGTGCAATGCAGTAAGTTACCTCTTCGTTTGTTTCTTTTTTTGTTTTGTTCCATTGCTCTTGTCGTCGTAGTAGATTATCCACACGAGTTTGCTCTATAAGTACTGTACATGCAGCGCCATGCACTTCTACTTTGCAGCAGCTTCAGCTGAGTAAACGTTTAAAGAGAGACAGGAAAATGTCAGTTATTTGAGTTCTAAATTACTGACAGAAAATGAAATTATGTCCAATAAGGACTGACTACCCAAGAGAGACCGAGCAGAATAGGAAGTTAAAGTTTTCAAAGAATTAATCCTGCCTTCAGATAACAACAGCCCATAAATGGACTGACTACCTAACGGAAACAGAACCACTGAGTAAAAAAATTAATAAATTATTAAAATTAGGCTCTGTCATCAGATAACAACAGCCCATAAATAGACTGACTACCCAAGAGAAACAGAACCAGTTAGTGAAAAAAATAATTAATAATAAAAATTAGGTTCTGTCATCAGATAACAACAGCCCATAAATAAACTGACTACCAAAAGAGAAACAGAACCAGTTAGTGAAAAAAATAATTAATAATAAAAATTAGGTTCTGTCATCAGATAACAACAGCCCATAAATAAACTGACTACCCAAGAGAAACAGAACCAGTTAGTGAAAAAATTAATAATAAAAATTAGGTTCTGTCATCAGATAACAACAGCCCATAAATAGACTGACTACCCAAGAGAAACAGAACCAGTTAGTGAAAAAATTAATAATAAAAATTAGGTTCTGTCATCAGATAACAACAGCCCATAAATAGACTGACTACCCAAGAGAAACAGAACCAGTTAGTGAAAAAATTAATAATAAAAATTAGGTTCTGTCATCAGATAACAACAGCCCATAAATAGACTGACTACCCAAGAGAAACAGAACCAGTTAGTGAAAAAATTAATAATAAAAATTAGGTTCTGTCATCAGATAACAACAGCCCATACATAGACTGACTACCCAAGAGAAACAGAACCAGTTAGTGAAAAAATTAATAATAAAAATTAGGTTCTGTCATCAGATAACAACAGCCCATAAATAGACTGACTACCCAAGAGAAACAGAACCAGTTAGTACAAAGAAAGTAAACGTTAGGTTCTGTCTTCAGATAACAACAGCCTGCTAATGGACTGACTACCCAAGAGAAACAGAACCAGTTAGTACACAACAAATAATGATAAAAATTAAGTTCTGTCATCAGATAACAACAGCCCATTAATGGACTGACTACCCAAGAGAAACAGAACCAGTTAGTACACAACAAATAATGATAAAAATTTGGTTCTGTCATCAGATAACAACAGCCCATAAATAGACTGACTACCCAAGAGAAACAGAACCAGTTAAGACTATGAAAAGGTCTGCTTTTGCACAACATCTCCAAGGCTTCAAGGTGAACCCCAATTAAGAATCTGCAGCATCAAATCTTTTCTGTGCAAATCCATGTCACAGTACTGCCACTAAAAGTTGTAAATTGACAGCGAACCATCACAGATAATGTTCCTTGCAGCCATCACCACTACTATACCACAACTTCCAATACCAATCTTCTTTGAGTTAACTGGTACCTGAGATGGCATGCCAAAACGTCGAAATCTGTAACAATTTTGCCAAAAACTGGTTTTGAGGGCCTTGTGACTGGGGTACATTTCCAAGAGCAATTCTAAGGACTGTTTTACTGAGGGAAGGGCCAGAGAGGGAACAGCAGACATCATTCCATCATCAAAATACATTTCTTTATTAGCCAGATCTATGAAGACCAATCCCCAGTGGTTTGGCATGTAGACAGGCAATAAAATTTGATTCAGGTCATTAATGTTTCTCAGCTCCTTTACACTTTCTCTCAATTGCTGCTGTTGGAATGCCTTGTCATCAGACCTCATCCAGTCATAGAATTCAGTTGGAAAGTAAACAGTGGAATTAATGCCATTCTCTCTAGCCTCGTTTAGAAACTTGCTGATGCAAATGTCAATGACAAAATTATCAACATACCGCTCCTCAACAAGATCTGAAAATGATGTACCATCCAATCTTTTTTTACCATACTTTAGTATTGGCTGAGTGGTTGGGTGATGCCAAAGGGCATCTTGCAACCGCACCAGATCTCCTGGGGAACATTTTATCTTAGATAGCCAATTAGCCTCTACAGATACCTTACGGTACACGTCTGCTATTGTACAAAATCGTGTCAAGATAGACAAGGCGTTTGCAGAAAACTGACCAACACCTTGAAAGTCAATGGCTCTGGGATTCTTACCAACCTTTCGCTCATTATTAAGAGTAAGGATCTGATAAGGACAGCTTTCCATACACTGGCTGTAACAAACAGGGAGATGTAAATGTTACTGGTGGAATGAGACTGAAAAGAGCAGCTACTTCAGCTCTTGTTGTGGCTTTAGCCATAGCAACTTGAAGGGTAGTTTCCTGTGAGGTTGCAGAATTATCTTGTTCATCTTCAATAATAATGGCAGACTGAAGTGGGGTTGGATCATTGATGGATACAAAATCATAGTTGTCTGGTCGCTGGATGCTCTCTTTTGGTGCTGAGATTTGTTGTGCTGCAGTTGCAGAGTCACCTTGGGCATTGATCACTAGATCAGCTTGGTCATTAAGCTTTGCTTTAAAATCACAACATTTTTTGCGCTTGGGTGGTGGCTGCTGTTTCTGTAACATTATGAGGTTAACTCTGGGGTGGCAAAAATCTTGCTTTGTATTATCCTGTGGGTCTGTGCTGTTTTGAGAGTAATGCTTTTCCCAGAAATCATGGCAATATTGTAAAAGACTGCAGGTAACCTTCTCATCAACTACTGTTCCATGATCTTCGTCATAGGAATATGTTAGGAAGTCAGTTCCAAACATTTGTTCAAAAAGATCTGAGACAGCTAGTACCCAGTTTTTCTTTTCTTCTGTCCATGACTTCAATTCATGATCTGAACTTTTCCAGCCACATCCACAATAAAACAATAGTCCACAGTCCTTCCAGTCTTCAGTTTACACTGCCCTGAAGCTAGACATAGAGATTTGGGAGTGCACTGGTATGCATTAAACACTACTGTCTGACACATGCAGGGCATGACAATATATTTCACGAAGTTGTTGTTTTGAAACCTGTTAACTTTTCTTTACAGTGAATCAAATTCTAACCCACTGGTACTCCACTATGCTCTTGTTCTTGAGATACTCTTTCCATGAAGCAAGAAATTGCATTAGTCTAGGTGAGTAGTCTAATATTTTTTGTCACAGAATATAACATTACTAAAAGTGTTATGTCCTTCTGATTATCTGAGTTGATGTCATTTACCAAACTCATAACAGTCATAAATTTATTGTTTTCACCTACTTGTCAGTATGTAACTGTATTTTGTATTAAAAAAAAAATATATATATATATATATATATATATATATATATATATAAAGTTATGATGCTTCGAGCCAACAGGGATGCCACACGCCAGAAGGATCCAAAAGGATTCGTAGTCCAAACCTCGAGTAATGAAATTTGTAGGCAATTGTGGAAAACGAGGACGGACAACTTCGAGCGAAAAAAAAAAAATATATATATACAGTAGAAAATCTAAAAAAAGTTTAAAAATTTATTAAAAATAGACGTTTCGGTCAATGACCTTCATCAGTTGCAGTGCAAGTGAATAAGAAATTACAATGTCCTTAAATAGGTTTACAGTATAAAAGATGACATAATATAACAAAGATGATTACATAACAGGGCGTGGTAACACATGAAAATGAAAAAATTAACCAATGATAAACAATCGGTGATTACTAAGCGAGAAACTATGACAATGCGATACAAAACTCAAGAAACGCAAACCAAATATGAATAAATAATCGGATATAATACAAATAAGATTAATGTTAAAAAACTATAACATGATTCGTCAAGTCAGCCAAAAGTGTGAAGGGACCCGCGTGTAAAATATTCACAGTATTCATAAAAGGCCATCCTAGGAAAAACTTGTAATAAAAACCCCAAACAAAGCCCTTGAAGCTATGCCGCGGCAAGGCACAACAGGCGCCCTGAACAGGGCCCTTAAACAACAATAATATAATAAATTCCCCGATGGGGGCCCCTGAGAAAACCTTGCACTAACAAAGCTAACAAGATCCAAGGTCAGGGCCTTTGAACACCTGAACTAAGATAACCGCCAAATTAGCAAGTTATTTTTACGCTAGTTGTAGTTTATTCTTTTTTTCGAGTGGAATTCCTGACGTTTATTCAAGCCAAAAGGTGCCAGAGAGAACAACTGTGCGCTCCAATATGCCTCTTTAGTGATTAAAAGCTTTTCGATGTTACTTGTATTGTTTGCATTTATCAGCACTTGATCAGTACACTGGAAAGAAAAATCGTTTAAGTCGTGCGGTGTTCTGTTGAAATGAACCGCTACCTCACAAGTCTTTCTCTTGGTCAGCATGGCAGACTTGTGGTTGCGAAATCTAACTCTAAAATCTGTTGTTGTAGAACCGATGTATTGTAAGTTACATTTCTTACACGAAGCCAAATAAATGACATTTTTTGAATCACAAGAAAGTTTCGATCGTATCTTATAGCTCTTGCCTGTTTGAAAACTTTGGAAAGAATTTGATTCGACAAAGTAATTGCAACAGAGATCACATCTTGTTCTTTTGCATTTAAAGCAACCCCTAACCTCAATAGCCTCTTCAACTTCAATGTTAGAGCCATAACGAGATGGCGCTAACAATTCCTTAAGGTTTTTAGATCTTCGAGAAGAGGCTATGATGGAATTTACCGTGACGATGTTTTTGATCTCTGGCAACAAGGCCTCCCTGCACTGCATGAGTTTACTGACTTTATAAATTCTCTATATCCTACCATTCAATTTGAATTAGTTTTTTCTGAAAGCGAGCTTCACGTGCTAGATTTAAATCTACATCTCATCGGGGGTTTCATTTAGACAGACGTTTATTCAAAGCCAACTGATAGCCACTTGTATCTTCCACCATCAAGTGCTCACCCCAAACACGTTTTCAAGGCTATCCCTTATGGCGTAGCAACTAGGTTACAGAGAAACTGCTCTGAACAAGTATTTCTTGCCGAGAGAACAACTGAATACAAGGGTTATCTAGTCAATCAGGGTTATCCCACAAAACTAGTGGAAGATCAATTTTCTAAAGCCTTAACTACATCAAGAACTGACTTACTTAGAACTCGTGCCAAAGCTGAGAAGAAATTGTTTCCATTTGTAACAACATTTAATCTAAATTTACCTGATGTTGGTCGCGTCATCAGAAAACACCTAGGTATTTTGGAATCCAACCCCAAATTAAAAGAATTTTTCCCGCCAAATTCCATCACCGATTGTTTATCATTGGTTAATTTTTTCATTTTCATGTGTTACCACGCCCTGTTATGTAATCATCTTTGTTATATTATGTCATCTTTTATACTGTAAACCTATTTAAGGACATTGTAATTTCTTATTCACTTGCACTGCAACTGATGAAGGTCATTGACCGAAACGTCTATTTTTATTACATTTTTAAACTTTTTTTAGATTTTTTACTGTATATATATATTTTTTTTTTCGCTCGAAGTTGTCCGTCCTCGTTTTCCACAATTGCCTACAAATTTCATTACTCGAGGTTTGGACTACGAATCCTTTTGGATCCTTCTGGCGTGTGGCATCCCTGTTGGCTCGAAGCATCATAACTTTATATATATATATATATATTTTTTTTTTTTTTTAATACAAAATACAGTTACATACTGACAAGTAGGTGAAAACAATAAATTTATGACTGTTATGAGTTTGGTAAATGACATCAACTCAGATAATCAGAAAGACATAACACTTTTAGTAATGTTATATTCTGTGACAAAAAATATTAGACTACTCACCTAGACTAATGCAATTTCTTGCTTCATGGAAAGAGTATCTCAAGAACAAGAGCATAGTGGAGTACCAGTGGGTTAGAATTTGATTCACTGTAAAGAAAAGTTAACAGGTTTCAAAACAACAACTTCGTGAATTATATTGTCATGCCCTGCATGTGTCAGACAGTAGTGTTTAATGCATACCAGTGCACTCCCAAATCTCTATGTCTAGCTTCAGGGCAGTGTAAACTGAAGACTGGAAGGACTGTGGACTATTGTTTTAAGGGTTAGAGAACAATGGGGCTACTGTTGTCAAGTTCTCACTATCACGGTGAAAACAAAAGTCTGCTGTCTGCGTTTTACAGTGACCAATCTAGCTTCACCAGTATGCATGCATGCGTTCGTGTAACTATATATAATCTAGGAGTCATATATTATTTTTTAAATTATAACAAGAAAGTAATTAGGAGACTACAAGTTGAGCAAGAAATGAATGTCTACAATGTATATGTTTAATTTTTAATTAGGTGATTTTCAAACGAAAAAAGGCTTTCTTAATTGAACTTACAAGACTGGCCAGGTCCAGATGCATCATGGTTTGTTGCCCTGGAGTATAACTGGCGATGGAGCTTGTGGGACGACTCAAATCCTTGACCTGAGTACTTGTAAAATGAGCGGAAGTGACGAAGAAGCATAGCACTATGATCTATAACAAGGTGCCCATAATCACCAGTGCCAAGGTGTATACCAAATAACTTCTTTAGCAAGAATCCCCACTCCTTGCACTGCATAAGAAGGCCAAGACATTTAGAATTAAAGGAAAATGAATTAACCAATCAATTATTTCACACATAATTCTTAGGAAGACCTGAGAGCAACATATTCGATTTTTTTCAATAAATGTAATTTTTTTCTCACTGGTACTTTTCAAAAATAAATCAATTTTTTTGTTTTATATTTCAAATGTATGATCCTCAGTTCAGATGAATAATAACTATATATAGCACTTACATAAGTTGGAAAATCAGAGATGACACATCGATTCTCTGTAACAGATCTGTCTGACAAGCGCTTAGATGTGATACTCAGAGTTACAGAGAATCGATACATCATCTTTGATTTTCCAACTTATGTATGCTTGGCTCTGCTACCACAGCACTTTATGCCGAGGTAGACTGGTCTCTTCATTTGTATATAACACTTATTTATAACAGCAAGTGGTTTTTTACTTACAACAGATATAATAGTTAAAAATAATTTACCTTTATATCATAGATGTCAATGAGTTGTTCCTCACTTTCTTCAAACACTTTGTCTCGCATTGCAAGAGCTATTTCTCTCCAGTCACAGCAAACCTACATGTAGTTGACAAAGATCGCAGAGTTAAGTTAAGCACTGATCAGTGAAAAATTATTTAAGGCTATAGCCAATGAGGTTAAACTTCCCACTAGTAGCCAATAGGATGCATGTCTAGTGATAAGGGTTAAACACAGATTGTAAAGAGTTTTTAAGCAATTGAGACCATAGCAAATGAATTATTTAAGTAAGTCAACTTTATTTGATAAGTAGGCTATAAAAGGGATTTGGCAGCTGAAAGGCTGATGTGGACCTACTATACACAAAATAATTATACAAAATATAAAATTTACAAACATGACTTTCTAGGTTTACCTTAACAAACATCTCAATTTGAAGTTCAGCTGCATACTTGGCAAATGCATCAGTCTGCTGTTGTTGTGGCACTGTCTTTTCCCCTCTTTTCCTTTTTTTTGGCAATGGCACTTGAATGGCTGCCTCTTCTTCTAGCTCCAGGAATTTTGCCTCCACTTCCTTTTGCTTCACTTTCCACTGATCTTTGAGATTATCTAAAAAATCTTTCAGATCTGAGTGGGAATGAAGAAAATAATTTTATAGTTAAAATTAAGAGCTGTCTGCAACAAAGTACATTAAACAGTCATGGTGGCTCAGGAAGAGGAATAAAGCAAAAGAGAGAAAACTAGCCAGTGTAAACCACAGATTGCAGAATATTGTTGCAAATGAGAACGTGATGACAATAGTCCTATTATTAACTCTAGCTAGTTTGCCTTCAGTCTGCATTTCACACTGCTCTGAGAGAAACATTTAATACTACAGGTACTCATATGCATAATTTGAAATAATTAACATGTGGACTCATATTGGGTTTCCTCGACTGGAACCTAAGCATTTCTTAGCACAATTTAACGTTGTTTGGCATGACCAACTTCAGTTAAACTGAGCTTTTTAATATTACAAAAGGTTGTCCATGTACAAAGAGGCAGTATGATTAGTACAGGCTTTGTTGAATTCAAATTTGGCCTCATCATACCTTTCATGTCATCAAGGTTAACTGTGTCCTGCTTAGAACCATAATCTCGTTTGAAAGTCCCCGTGTCAAGTATCTCATTCACATACTGCAATGAAAACATTGTAATAATCAATTAACCTTTCAAATATGGTTTCACTAACAGTCACTGTTTCAGTAGCTAACTTACAAAACATCTTACAATATACTGCCTTTTCCCTTTAATCCCTTAATATCCTTTCTTAAAAAACTGAACACAATCCATTAATAGTTATTAACAGTTTAAAATGCTTACCACTATTCGCTCTTCAAAGAATGTAACATAATTCAAAATGACTGCATTTGCAGCTCCAGGGCTTTCTCTGTAGTACTGAATCACTATATCAAGTGGTAGTGATTTTCCAATAATTTCTTTAAAGTTCCTAAGAATTGCCCTTTCTGTAGATCAATTATAGAATCAATTATAATGAAATAATATTTCATACATTTTGTCAGTTTAAATGATTGTATTTATGTTATAATGATGCAAACATTATCCAGCATTATTTCCAACCATGGCTTAGTTGGAAAGTGAGTCCACATACAAGTCAAGAGCAAACCGTATGTAGATACTGCAGTGTATGCTCTGTTGAAAAAAAAAACATTCTTAATTCAGTGTATCCTAGATAGAACTAAAAGACTGTGCACCCAGGCCTATATTCAGCTTACATTCTGCCCTGACTGCTAGAAAATAAACTTAACTGCAAACAAAAAGCTAGACACTATGAAAACAATTTTGATCAGCACAAAAGCTACTGTTTTTAACAAAAAGAAGCAATAAAAATTTAAAGATAAATAGTTTGCATTGCCAAGTATATAACTTTTAGTACCTGAAAAGGATGCAACTTTTATGTTCTGCCTTTCTATTGCTGTTTGTTGTCCTTTCCGTTCTTTAACCGTTACTCTTGGAAACCCCCGGCAATTTTCAGGACCAAAATGAGACAATGCCTCATTTAACTGGTTAAGGCTTCCAACACGATGAGCAAATAACCCCAACGAGCCCAGAAGTTGCTCACAATTTCTCATTTCACAATGGAGAGAGCAAAGATTGATGCTGCTCAATTCTTCCTCAAGAAGGAAATTTAGGTCATCTCGAAGGCCTGAAGATCTAAAATAATAAAACAAAGTGCAATAATAAGCTGCAGTGTACTGCCATATATATATATATATATCTGATAGTTCCTCACAAGTCTCACCTTCCAATATTACCTTTTGATCTAAGGCAGTCCAAACAAGTTTCATCTGCCTCAACTCCATGACATGTACAACCCTAAATAATATAACAATAAAAGTATTACTAATACCGGTAAATAATAGCAATAAATTTAACTCAAAATTTATTTCTTGAAAGCATTATTTAGGAAAATAAAGCTGGTATTAAGAGGTAGCTGTTTAAATCACAGAAATGACAATAAAAACAATTCCAAGTCAAAATTGTTGATCAACTGGACATGCAAAATTGGCTTAACAGCATCATTATTCAGCTCTTTCAGTCCATATTTTCTGGCTAAAGAAGAATATTCAAAATAAAGGATTCAAGAAAACTTGATGATTACCCTAATTGCATCACAAAATGCACAGAATTCCACACCATATCCTTTGCCTCCGAGAATAAAATCATCCTGGTCTTTTTTGTTAAGCAGCAGTAGCAAGGCCTTGTAATCAAGAGTAACTGTAGGGACAAAAAATCCATGACGTACATGAAAAAGAGTTTCCTTATCTTGGATCAATTGTAGACAAAAACTGCTTTGTCCACCTGTATGTATACCTTGATAAACTAACTTTCCAAAAAGTGGGAAACATCAGCATTCCATAATTTCCCTTGCATGAAAATATGACCTAAAGTGACATATATAAAATGACAATTTGATTATGCAAATGAAGTCTTCATTTCCTTGAATGCATGTCTTGTGATTTAAAAAACTATAATTTTACAGGATCAAATTTGTCCTTAACTTTGTCTCCTACATTTATCAAATGAAAATCACCTGTGAAAGAAATGTTGTACTTCTTGCCATCCACCCATATCCCACTTTTTTTGATACCTTCCTTTTGGTGATTGAGGTTACTAAGTAACTGCTTTAAATTTGACCTAATGACAAACAAAAGACAACTTTTGTCAGGGGATATAATTAATTATCAATAAATAGTTTAACTGCTTTTTCACAAACATCCTTGACCTTATCACTGCAGAAATACATGTAAATACAATCAAAGCTGTCAGAATCTTGTACAATCTGAGCAGCTCTATAACGCTGTACCAAAATATATACATATAGCTAGTAGTGCAAACAATCAGAATGCAGCATTAATCATTGACCACTGGTTGGATTTTACTAAATATACATGTATTCAATGTACAGTACTAATTTTTATTGTCAAATTACTTTAAGAAGGACTACTGCAGCTAAGGTTGTTAAAATGTCAGTCACTGTCAACAAAAATAATATTCCAGACCAGAACCTTGAGCTGAATGATTGTTTTCACCAACTTTTGAAATAACCAGAATTTCATGCAGTAGAATAATGGACCAGGTAGTATCATAACAAAACTTACCTTTTCTCTTTGCAGTTCCCTATAGCAATAGGGTAAATAGATAACGCACTCTCAGAACTCTTGTTTTCAAAGTCAACTGGAGAAAGGCCTACAGCCACTTGTTCTTTACCTATAGTTATTGACAAACAAACATAATATAAAATGTAATTATGACGACAAAACCAGCAAATCTGTACGTTAGGGAAAGACCGATAAACATAACTGGAGGGTGGGGGGGATGACAATTAACAAAATAAATTCATGCAAGGGAAACTTGTCTGAAAAAAAAAAAAATCCTGCAATTCATGCATACAACTAAGCTGAAAAAAAAAAATTGTGCGTCAGAAAGTTCACCCCCCCCACCCCCTTTGCTTCCTTCGGTTATTTCTAATGGTGTACCCCTTACAGCATTTCTTTTAGTTTAGATAATCACAAATAAATCTACTTCTAATGAATTTAAACCTTTTCACTCAATGATGTCAAGACATCATTAACTATAATTAACTTAATATAAAAGTGCACCGTTTTAGATTCCTAACATAAACTACATAACATATCTCCATAAGATAAAACAAACCTCCAAGAGGACTTCCATCAAGCTTGATATTGAACTCCTTGTCTTGTTTGTCTTCATGTGAATGAAGACGCTGCTCCCTTATTGCCCAGACAAGAACAGAATAAAGAACAACATCACAGGCATCAAAATCTGCATCTCCAACCTTAGCAATTTTTAAAGTCTTCTGTACCACAGAGAAGACAAGTTTTTTCACTGCTTTAATTTCATTCTTTGTTATCAAAACAGGTGTGTCTTCAGATCTCTGAGGAAAAAAAGAAAAGAAACAATTTTATAGTTTCTGACCATCAAACAGCAATCCAATGCAAAGATATATTGTTAAAATCTTTCTTAAAATCATTATTTTTAGTCTAGTAGTAAAGATATCAATAATAACTGGTGGGAGGTTTTTTTTTCAATGTAACTGGGAATTTGTTTTATGATTAATTTCTCATATATTCAGGGTGCAAGGAAAGACAATCAATTTCATAACAGTTAGCAGTCCAAGTTGGGAAAACAAAACATATCAGAACGAAACCCAAACAATGGTATTTTTCAAATAATTATCACAACTCCTTTTAAACGCCCATTCCCCCCCCCCCCCCACCTCCCACCACTGGGTGAGGACCAATCAAATTCTATAAGGGTGAGTTAAAAATCAAAGGACAAAAAATTCATGTAATTCTTATTTAAAAAAAAATATTAAAAATGCAGCACCCTACTAGCATGGAAAAATTAAATAGGACCTAGGACTTACCCCACTCTTTCCCAGTCGAATTAAGTTAAGCAGTGTCTGCCATGCTGAATCAGGAAACCTTGTTTGAAGTTTAAAATACAACAGCACCCAATCTGGAACACGCATGCTTTGAAACACACGTGCATGTGTTTTTGGAGACAGAAGCTCAGACAAGCTTTTCTTGGAACCACTTGATTCCATAACTAAGTCAACGACTTCCGAAATTGTCTTCCGGACGTTGTCTTTCTCCTCGTCTGTTCCATACAGGAAGCTATTTCCCAGGACTCTGGCGATAGTTTCGTGGTATTTTTCTGAAACGCCATCCAGTGCACTTAATACCTCCCTGCACTTCTTTAGAACCTGCCGTTTCTTCTTCGTAGGCCCCAAAGATGGACAGTTTTTTGTATCTTCAATAGAGCTGTCTGAAGAACTATACGATCTTATCGGTGTTGAGGAGCAACACGGAGACGAAAAATTCAAGGAATCGGCCATACTTGACTCGAGTTCTGCAATTCGACCATGTAGATCATTCAGTTCGGATTCAAGGGATTCTATTCTCGCAGTTCTTCCGGCGAGTAGAGAATTAAGCTCTTCTGTGTTCTCGGGGATTTTCGCGCCAAAAGGGAAGTACTGCGCGCGATCGGGGTCAAGGTCTAAAATGATGGAGTTGAGCAGACTAATCACTGCCCTAAATCCGGGCGAATTTACAAGACCATGCGGTGGAATACCTTTCTGGCGAAGAAGACCAGTGACCAAACCGAACGTGGAAGCGACGTGCACGGTAGCAGGCATCCTGTTGAATTCCAGTGGAGCATATGCCGATTTGGCGGGCTGAAGTTCCCGCGTTGCCACACTTCGTATTTCCTCTGGAAATCTCCTGAATATCTCATTTTTGGAGAAATCCGTAGGACGGACTCCACATATTTCTCTTTTGAGCACATACCAATGTTTTTGGGGATCAAGTGATGCGCTTGTAACCCTCGACAGACTCGAAATGGCAAACGAAGGCAGAGACGGTCCGACCGCCTCCATGCCTTCACTTCGAATGGTTTCGAAATCAAAACCATAGTGCTCTTAAACTTTGAAAGTCCCGCCGAGGTAGAATATTATATAATTAGTTAGAATTTAACTTGGTTACATTGCATGATCGCCACCTGGCCCACAAGAACAAAAAAGATCGTACATGATCGCCGACGCAAACAATAGTTCAGTCATTTGAGGGACACTGGAAGTTGTCACACACGTGACTTCATGTCACAAAGAGATTGTCTTAATCCGGCACTGGAGCATTTTGATATTTCTACGTGAAATATCGATCGCTGTTTCAAAAATTGCTTTAAAGTGACAAGGGGAAAAACAAATGCTTGTCCATAATCTCTTTAAAAGTAAGCGTGGCGTGCCCCGTTTAAAACATCGGCAATCCGATCTGGATTTGTTTTTGTTTTAAATTCTTAATACTTTCTACGGGTAGCGAGCTGTTGCTACGGAATGTGGATCTTACTACAGCAAAATGAGAAACAGTAAATCATAGTAAATTGGAATAAAAAAGGGTCCGAAAAAAATAGAATATTATATTGAAGCACGCACAAGGGCTCGGAATATTCTCCGAACTACTCTGGTAGGTTTGAAATTGACAAACTACTGTATATCCTTTTAATTTTAATATACATTTCAACTGCAAGTTTTCAAAAGCTTTTTCATTTGTACAAAAAGGCCAGAAAACGCCTGCTGGCTCCTGGCGTTACCGCACGCGTTGAAATGACGCGCCTCGCGAGGATGTTAAGCGTCAGGTTTATTTATTATGTTCCGGTCTTAAATTAATTTTATAACACCATGCAAACACATTTATAGGCATACCAGGGCATCAATTGACACCGCCCGCTAAGAAATTTTTTCTTGAGCAAAGCTCCTCATGAAAGAACGTATTCTATCATACGCATGCGCACTTCATACATATTGCCTATAGCCCTTACAATGAAAGTAATTCTACGATATCTCGTCCT
This sequence comes from Ricordea florida, assembly GCA_949710005.1. NCBI lineage: Eukaryota > Metazoa > Cnidaria > Anthozoa > Corallimorpharia > Ricordeidae > Ricordea > Ricordea florida. Next base: position 16,119,212 of record OX453281.1, on the reverse strand, counting down.
CCAGAATCTTTGCAATGCTGAAACGTTGCAGATTTGTAGTATTACGAAAGGGCAATATCTACGTAGAAAGTCAAATTGTTTGTAATTCACAATCGTATTGTATTTTGGCTGTCAAGATATTTGCTTAAAACAGATGATTCTATAGCATACTGCTCAGACAGTACTCAAGTTCATCAAATCAGTCCTCATTACACAGATTACGGTTAAACATGCATTTTTCACCATCTTGTAGCATTTAAAACGTAGTTTTAATTCAATGTTATCTCGTGATTGTAGTCATTATTGAAGACAAGAGAAAATACCAAGAGGTGGTTGCAAGGAAAGTCTGCCTTACAGATTTTGGTTAAAACACCATATAAGAGATTGTATGGGCAGAAGGACCGTCATCTATGGGGATAAGTTATCGAATCAATTTGCATGTTTTATCTATTTGTAATAGTAGGATATACACTAAGGTTTAGATAACGAGTAAAATTTTGATTGCAACCATTAGATTTCCATGTGAGGTAAGGAAAGAACGTTTTCTATCATACGCATGCGCACTTCATACATATTGCCTATAGCCCTTACAATAAAAGTAACTCTACGACATCGCGTCCTGCAGAATCTCTGCAAAACTGAAACGTTGCGGATTTGTAGTATCACGAAGGGGCAATATCTATGTAGAAAGTCAAATCGTTTGTAATTCGCAATTGTATTGTATTTTGGCTGTCAAGATATTTGTTTAAGACTGCTGATTCTATACCATACTGCTCAAACAGTACTTAAGTTCATCAAATCAGTACTCATTACACAGATTAGGGTTAAACATGCATTTTTCACCATCTTGTAGCATTTATAACGTAGTTAAAAATCCATGTTATGACGTGGTTGTAGCCAATTATTGAGGACAAGATAAAATACCAAGAGGTGGTTGCAATGAAAGTCAGCCTTCCAGATTTTGGTTAAAACACCATATAAGAGATTGTATGGGCAAAAAGACCGTCATCTATGGGGGTAAGTTATCGAATCATTTTGAAAGTTTTATCTTTTTGTAATAGTACTATAGACACTAAGGTTTAGATAACAAGTAAAATTTTGATTGCAACGATTAGATTTCCATGTGATGTAAGGAAAGAACGTTTTCTATCATACGCATGCGCACTTCATATATATATTGCCTATAGCCCTTACAATGAAAGTAATTCTACGATATCTCGTCCTGCAGAATCTTTGCAATGCTGAAACGTTGCAGATTTGTAGTATTACGAAAGGGCAATATCTACGTAGAAAGTCAAATTCATTGTAATTCGCAATCATATTGTATTTTGGCTGTCAAGATATTTGCTTAAGACAGCTGATTCTATAGCATACTGCTCAGACAGTACTCAAGTTCATCAAATTAGTCCTCATTACAAGGATTAGGGACGAACATGCAATTTTAACCAACTTGTAGCATTTATAACGTAGTTTAAAATCCATGTTATGTCGTGATTGTAGTCAATTATTGACGACAAGATAAAATACCAAGAGGTGGTTGCAAGGAAAGTCAGTCTTACAGATTTTGGTTAAAACATCATATAAGAGATTGTATGGGCAGAAGGACCGTCATCTATGGGGGTAAGTTATCGAATCATTTTAAATGTTTTATCTATTTGTAATAGTAGGATATACACTAAGGTTTAGATAACGAGTAAAATTTTGATTGCAACGATCATGAGATTTCCCTGTTATGTAAGAAAAAAACGTTTTCTATCATACGCAAGCGCACTTCATACATATTGAGTATAGCCCTTACAACGAAAGTATTTCTACGATATCTCGTCCTGCAGAATCTTTGCAATGCATAAACGTTGCAGATTTGTAGTATTACGAAAGAGCAATATCTACGTAGAAAGTCAAATTAATTGTAATTCGCAATCCTATTGCATTTTGGCTGTCAAGATATTTTCTTAAGAAAGCTGATTCTATAGCATACTGCTAAGACAGTACTCAAGTTCATCAAATTAGTCCTCATTACAAAGATTAGGGATGAACATGCAATTTTCTCCATCTTGTAGAATTTAGAACGTAGTTTAAAATCCATGTTATGTCGTGATTGTAATCAATTATTGAGGACAAGATAAAATACCAAGAGGTGGTTACAAGGAAAGTCAGAATTACAGATTTCGGTTACAACATCATATAAGAGATTGTATGGGCAGAAGGACCTTCATCTATGGGGGTAATTTATCGAATCAATTTAAATGTTTTATCTATTTGTAATAGTAGGATATACACTAAGGTTTAGATAACGAGTAAAATTTTCATTGCAACGATTAGATTTCCATGTTATGTAAAGAAAGAACGTTTTCTATCATACGCATGCGCACTTCATACATATTGCCTATAGCCCTTGCAATGAAAGTAATTCTACGATATCTCGTCCGGCAGAATCTTTGCAATGCTGAAACGTTGCAGATTTGTATTATTACGAAAGGGCAATATCTACGTAGAATGTCAAATTGATTGTAATTCGCAATCGTATTGTATTTTGGCTGTCAAGATATTTGCTTAAGACAGCTGATTCTATAGCATACTGCTAAGACAGTACTCAAGTTCATCAAATTAGTCCTCATTACAAAGATTAGGGATGAACATGCAATTTTCTCCATCTTGTAGAATTTAGAACGTAGTTTAAAATCCATGTTATGTCGTGATTGTAATCAATTATTGAGGACAAGATAAAATACCAAGAGGTGGTTGCAAGGAAAGTCAGCCTTAAAGATTTTGGTTAAAACATCATATAAGAGATTGTCTGGGCAGAAGGACCGTCATCTATGGGGGTAAGTTATCGAATCATTTTAAATGTTTTATCTATTTGTAATAGTAGGATATACACTAAGGTTTAGATAACGAGTAAAATTTTAATTGCAACGATCATGAGATTTCCATGTTATGTAAGGAAAAAACGTTTTCTATCATACGCATGCGCACTTCATATATATATTCCCTATAGCCCTTACAATGAAAGTAATTCTACGATATCTCGTCCTGCAGAATCTTTGCAATGCTGAAACGTTGCAGATTTGTAGCATTACGAAAGGGCAATATCTACGTAGAAAGTCAAATTTATTGTAATTCGCAATCCTATTGTATTTTGGCTGTCAAGATATTTGCTTAAGACAGCTGATTCTATAGCATACTGCTCAGACAGTACTCAAGTTCATCAGATTAGTCCTCATGACTAAGATTAGGGATGAACATGCAATTTTAACCATCTTGTAGCATTTATAACGTAGTTTAAAATCCATGTTATGTCGTGCTTGTAGTCAATAATTGAGGACAAGATAAAATACCAAGAGGTGGTTGCAAGGAAAGTCAGCCTTACAGATTTTGGTTAAAACATCATATAAGAGATTGTATGGGCAAAAGGACCGTTATCTATGGGGTAAGTTATCGAATATTAATCATTTTAAATGTTTTATCTATTTGTAATAGTAGGATATACACTAAGGTTTAGATAACGAGTAAAATTTTGATTGCAACGATTAGATTTCCATGTTATATAAGGAAAGAACGTTTTCTATCATACGCATGCGCACTTCATACATATTGCCTATAGCCCTTACAATGAAAGTAATTCTACGATATCTTGTCCTGCAGAATCTTTGCAATGCTGAAACGGTTGCAGATTTGTAGTATTACGAAAGGGCAATATCTACGTACAAAGTCAAATTGATTGTAATTCGCAATCGTATTGTATTTTGGCTGTCAAGATATTTGCTTAACACAGCTGATTCTATAGCATACTGCTAAGAAAGTATTCAAGTTCATAAAATTAGTTCTGATTACAAAGATTAGGGATGAACATGCAATTTTCACCATCTTGTAGCATTTAGAACGTAGTTTAAAATCCATGTTATGTCGTGATTGTAGTCAATTATTGAGGATAAGATAAAATACCAAGATGTGGTTGCAAGGAAAGTCAGCCTTACAGATTTTGGTTAAAACATCATAGAAGAGATTTTATGGGCAGTAGGACGGTCATCTATGGGGGTAAGTTATCGAATCATTTTAAATGTTTTATCTATTTGTAATAGTAGGATATACACTAAGGTTTAGATAACGAGTATAATTTTCATTGCCACGATTAGATTTCCATGTTATGTAAGAAAAGAACGTTTTCTATCATACGCATGCGTACTTTATACATATTCCCTTACAATGAAAGTAATTCTACGATATCTCGTCCTGCAGAATCTTTGCAATGCTGAAACGTTGCAGATTTGTAGTATTACGAAAGGGCAATATCTAAGTAGAAAGTCAAACTGATTGTAATTTGCAATCGTATTGTATTTTGGCTGTCAAGATAATTGCTTAAGACAGCTGATTCTATAGCATACTGCTCAGACAGTACTCAAGTTCATCAAATTAGTCTTCATGAGTAAGATTAGGGGTGAACATGCAATTTTCACCATCTTGTAGCATTTATAACGTAGTTTAAGTTCCATGTTATGCCGTGATTGTAGTCAATTATTGAGGACAAGATAAAATACTAAGAGGTGGTTGCAAGGAAAGTCAGCCTTAAAGATTTTGGTTAAAACATCATATAAAAGATTGTATGGGCAAAAAACCCCGTCATCTATGGGGGTAAGTTATCGAATCATTTTAAATGTTTTATCTATTTGTAATAGTAGGATATACACTAAGGTTTAGATAACGAGTAAAATTTTGATTGCAACGATTAGATTTCCATGTGATGTAAGGAAACAACGTTTTCTATCATACGCATGCGCACTTTATACATATTGCCTATAGCCCTTACAACGAAAGTAATTCTACGATATCTCCTCCTGCAGAATTTTTGCAATGCTGAAACGTTGCAGATTTGTAGTATTACGAAAGGGCAATATCTACATAGAAAGTAAAATTGATTGTAATTCGCAATCGTATTGTATTTTGGCTGTCAAGATATTTGCTTAAGACAGCTGATTCTATAGCATACTGCTCAGACAGTACTCAAGTTCATCAAATTAGTCCTCATGACTAAGATTAGGGATGAACATGCAATTTTCACCATCTTGTAGCATTTATAACGTAGTTTAAAATCCATGTTATGTCGTGATTGTAGTCAATTATTGAAGACAAGATAAAATACTAAGAGGTGGTTGCAAGGAAAGTCAGCTTTAAAGATTTTGGTTAAAACATCATATAAGAGATTGTATGGGCAGAAGGACCGTCATCTATGGGGGTAAGTTATCGAATCATTTTAAATGTTTTATCTATTTGTAATAGTAGTATATACACTAAGGTTTAGATAACTAGTAAAATTTTGATTGCAACGATTAGATTTCCATGTGATGTAAGGAAAGAACGTTTTCTATCATACGCATGCGCACTTTATACATATTGCCTATAGCCCTTACAACGAAAGTAATTCTACGATATCTCGTCCTGCAGAATCTTTGCAATGCTGAAACGTTGCAGATTTGTAGTATTACGAAAGGGCAATATCCACCTAGAAAGTCAAATTGATTGTAATTTGCAATCGTATTGTATTTTGGCTGTCAAGATATTTGCTTAAGACAGCTGATTCTATAGCATACTGCTCAGACAGTACTCAAGTTTATCAAATTAGTCTTCATGACTAAGATTAGGGATGAACATGCAATTTGTACCATCTTGTAGCATTTAGAACGTAGTTTAAAATCCATGTTATTTCGTGATTGTAGTCAATTATTGAGGACAAGATAATATACCAAGACGTTGTTGCAAGGAAAGTCAGCCTTAAAGATTTTGGTTAGAACATCATATAAGAGATTGTATGGGCAGAAGGACCGTCATCTATCGGGGTAAGTTATCGAATCATTTTAAATGTTTTATCTATTTGTAATAGTAGGATATAAACTAAGGTTTAGATAACGAGTAAAATTTTGATTGCAACGATTAGATTTCCATGTGATATAAGGAAAGAACGTTTTGTATAATACGCATGCGCACTTCATACATATTGCCTATAGCCCTTACAATAAAAGTAATTCTACGATATCTCGTCCTGCAGAATCTTTGCAATGCTGAAACGTTACAGATTTGTAGTATTACGAAAGGGCAATATCTACGTAGAAAGTCAAATTGATTGTAATTCGCAATGGTATTGTATTTTGGCTGTCAAGATATTTGCTTAAGACAGCTGATTCTATAGCATACTGCTCAGACAGTACTCAAGTTCATCAAATTAGTCTTCATGACTAAGATTAGGGATGAACATGCAATTTTCACCATCTTGTAGCATTTATAACGTAGTTTAAAATCCATGTTATGTCGTGATTGTAGTCAATTATTAAGGAAAAGATAAAATACTAAGAGGTGGTTGCAAGGAAAGTCAGCCTTACAGATTTTGGTTAAAACATCATATAAGACATTGTATGGTCAGAAGGACCGTCATCTATGGAGGTAAGTTATCGAATCATTTTTAATGTCTTATCTATTTGTAATAGTAGGATATACACTAAGGTTTAGATAACGAGTAAAATTTTGATTGCAACGATTAGATTTCCATGTGATGTAAGGAAAGAACGTTTTCTATCATACGCATGCGCACTTTATACATATTGCCTATAGCCCTTACAACGAAAGTAATTCTACGATATCTCGTCCTGCAGAATCTTTGCAATGCTGAAACGTTGCAGATTTGTAGTATTACTAAAGGGCAATATCTACGTAGAAAGTCAAATTGATTGTAATTGCCAATCGTATTGTATTTTGGCTGTCAAGATATTTGCTTAAGACAGCTGATTCTATAGCATACTGCTCAGACAGTACTCAAGTTCATCAAATTAGTCTTCATGACTAAGATTAGGGATGAACATGCAATTTTCACCATCTTGTAGCATTTATAACGTAGTTTAAAATCCATGTTATGTCGTGATTGTAGTCAATTATTGAGGACAAGATAATATACCAAGAGGTGGTTGCAAGGAAATTCAGCTTTAAAGATTTTGGTTAAAACATCATATAAGAGATTGTATGGGCAGAAGGACCGTCATCTATGGGGGTAAGTTATAGAATCATTTTAAATGTTTTATCTATTTGTAATAGTAGGATATACACTAAGGTTTAGATAACAAATAAAATTTTGATAGCAACGATTAGATTTCCATGTAATGTAAGGAAAGAACGTTTTCTATCATACGCATGCGCACTTTATACATATTGCCTATAGCCCTTACAACGAAAGTAATTCTACGATATCTCGTCCTGCAGAAACTTTGCAATGCTGAAACGTTGCAGATTTGTAGTATTACGAAAGGGCAATATCTACATAGAAAGTAAAATTGATTGTAATTCGCAATCGTATTGTATTTTGGCTGTCAAGATATTTGCTTAAGACAGCTGATTCTATAGCATACTGCTCAGACAGTACTCAAGTTCATCAAATTAGTCCTCATGACTAATATTAGGGATGAACATGCAATTTTCACCATCTTGTAGCATTTATAACGTAGTTTAAGTTCCATGTTATGCCGTGATTGTAGTCAATTATTGAGGACAAGATAAAATACTAAGAGGTGGTTGCAAGGAAATTCAGCTTTAAAGATTTTGGTTAAAACATCATATAAGAGATTGTATGGGCAGAAGGACCGTCATCTATGGGGGTAAGTTATAGAATCATTTTAAATGTTTTATCTATTTGTAATAGTAGGATATACACTAAGGTTTAGATAACAAATAAAATTTTGATAGCAACGATTAGATTTCCATGTGATGTAAGGAAAGAACGTTTTCTATCATACGCATGCGCACTTTATACATATTGCCTATAGCCCTTACAACGAAAGTAATTCTACGATATCTCGTCCTGCAGAAACTTTGCAATGCTGAAACGTTGCAGATTTGTAGTATTACGAAAGGGCAATATCTACATAGAAAGTAAAATTGATTGTAATTCGCAATCGTATTGTATTTTGGCTGTCAAGATATTTGCTTAAGACAGCTGATTCTATAGCATACTGCTCAGACAGTACTCAAGTTCATCAAATTAGTCCTCATGACTAAGATTAGGGATGAACATGCAATTTTCACCACCTTGTAGCATTTATAACGTAGTTTAAAATCCATGTTATGTCGTGATTGTAGTCAATTATTAAGGACAAGATAAAATACTAAGAGGTGGTTGGAAGGAAAGTCAGCCTTACAGATTTTGGTGAAAACATCATATAAGAGATTGTATGGGCAGAAGGACCGTCATCTATATGGGTAAGTTATCGAATCGTTTTAAATGTTTTATCTATTTGTAATAGTAGGATATAAACTAAGGTTTAGATAACGAGTAAAATTTTGATTGCAACGATTAGATTTCCATGTGATATAAGGAAAGAACGTTTTGTATAATACGTATGCGCACTTCATACATATTGCCTATAGCCCTTACAATAAAAGTAATTCTACGATATCTCGTCCTGCAGAATCATTGCAAAGCTGAAACGTTACAGATTTGTAGTATTACGAATAGGGCAATATCTACGTAGAAAGTCAAATTGATTGTAATTGGCAATCGTATTGTATTTTGGCTGTCAAGATATTTGCTTAAGACAGCTGATTCTATAGCATACTGCTCAGACAGTACTCAAGTTCATCAAATTAGTCTTCATGACTACGATTAGGGATGAACATGCAATTTTCACCATCTTGTAGCATTTATAGCGTAGTTTAAAATCCATGTTATGTCGTGATTGTAGTCAATTATTGAGGACAAGATAAAATACTAAGAGGTGGTTGCAAGGAAAGTCAGCCTTACAGATTTTGGTGAAAACATCATATAAGAGATTGTATGGGCAGAAGGACCGTCATCTATGGGGGTAAGTTATCGAATCATTTTAAATGTTTTATCTATTTGTAATAGTAGGATATACACTAAGGTTTAGATAACGAGTAAATTTTTGATTGCAACGATTAGATTTCCATGCGATGTAAGAAAAGAACGTTTTCTATCATACGCATGCGCACTTTATACATATTGCCTATAGCCCTTACAACGAAAGTAATTCTACGATATCTCGTCCTGCAGAATCTTTGCAATGCTGAAACGTTGCAGATTTGTAGTATTACGAAAGGACAATATCTACGTAGAAAGTAAAATTGATTGTAATTGGCAATCGTATTGTATTTTCGCTGTCAAGATATTTGCTTAAGACAGCTAAATCTATAGCATACTGCTCAGACAGTACTCAAATTCATCAAATTAGTCCTCATGACTAAGATTAGGGATGAACATGCAATTTTCACCACCTTGTAGCATTTATAACGTAGTTTAAAATCCATGTTATGTCGTGATTGTAGTCAATTATTAAGGACAAGATAAAATACTAAGAGGTGGTTGGAAGGAAAGTCAGCCTTACAGATTTTGGTGAAAACATCATATAAGAGATTGTATGGGCAGAAGGACCGTCATCTATGTTGGTAAGTTATCGAATCATTTTAAATGTTTTATCTATTTGTAATAGTAGGATATACACTAAGGTTTAGATAACGAGTAAAATTTTGATTCCAACGATTAGATTTCCATGTGATGTAAGGAAAGAACGTTTTCTATCATACGCATGCGCACTTTATACATATTGCCTATAGCCCTTACAACGAAAGTAATTCTACGATATCTCGTCCGGCAGAATCTTTGCAATGCTGAAACGTTGCAGATTTGTAGTATTACGAAAGGGCAATATCTACGTAGAAAGTAAAATTGATTGTAATTCGCAATCGTATTGTATTTTGGCTGTCAAGAGATTTGCTTAAGACAGCTGATTCTATAGGATACTGCTCAGACAGTACTCAAGTTCATCAAATTAGTCCTCATTACAAAGATTAGATATGAGCATGCAATTTTCACCATCTTGTAGCATTTATAACGTGGTTTAAAATCCATGTTATGTCGCGATTGTAGTCTTTATGGGAGAGAAGATAAAATACCAAGAGGTCGTTGCAAGGGAAGTCAGCCTTACCGATTTTGGTTAAAACACCATATAAGAAACTGTATGGGCAAAAGGACCGTCATTTATGTGGGTAAGTTATCGAATGAGTTTGAATGTCTTATCTATTTGTAATAGTACGATATACACTAAGGTTTAGATAACGAGTAAAATTTTGATTCCAACTATTACATTTCCATGTGATGTAAGGGAAGAACGTTTTCTATCATACGCATGCGCACTTTATACATATTGCCTATAGCCCTTACAACGAAAGTAATTCTACGATATCTCGTCCTGCAGAATCTTTGCAATGCTAAGACGTTGAAGATTTGTAGTATTACGAAAGGACAATATCTACGTAGAAAGTAAAATTGATTGTAATTCGCAATCGTATTGTATTTTGGCTGTCAAGATATTTGCTTAAGACAGCTGATTCTATAGCATACTGCTCAGACAGTACTCAAGTTCATCAAATTAGTTCTGATTACAAAGATTAGGGATGAACATGCAATTTTCACCACCTTGTAGCATTTAGAACGCAGTTTAAAATCCATGTTATGTCGTGATTGTAGTCAATTATTGAGGACAAGATAATATACCAAGAGGTGGTTGCAAGGAATGTCAGCTTTAAAGATTTTGGTTAAAACATCATATAAGGGATTGTATGGGCAGAAGGACCGTCATCTATGGGGGTAAGTTATCGAATCGTTTTAAATGTTTTATCTATTTGTAATAGTAGGATATACACTAAGGTTTAGATAACGAGTAAAATTTTGATAGCAACGATTAGATTTCCATGTGATGTAAGGAAAGAACGTTTTCTATCATACGCATGCGCACTTTATACATATTGCCTATAGCCCTTACAATGAAAGTAATTCTACGATATCTCGTCCTGCAGAATCTTTGCAATGCTGAAACGTTGCAGATTTGTAGTATTACGAAAGGGCAATATCTACGTAGAAAGTAAAATTGATTGTAATTCGCAATCGTATTGTATTTTGGCTGTCAAGATATTTGCTTAAGACAGCTGATTCTATAGCATACTGCGCAGACAGTACTCAAGTTCATCAAATTAGTCTTCATGACTAAGATTAGGGATGAACATGCAATTTTCACCATCTTGTAGCATTTATAACGTAGTTTAAAATCCATGTTATTTCGTGATTGTAGTCAATTATTAAGAAAAAGATAAAATACTAAGAGGCGGTTGCAAGGAAAGTCAGCCTTACAGATTTTGGTTAAAACATCATATAAGACATTGTATGGGCAGAAGGACCGTCATCTATGGGGGTAAGTTATCGAATCATTTTAAATGTCTTATCTATTTGTAATAGTAGGATATACACTAAGGTTTAGATAACGAGTAAAATTTTGATTGCAACGATTAGATTTCCAGGTGATGTAAGGAAAGAACGTTTTCTATCATACGCATGCGCACTTTATACATATTGCCTATAGCCCTTACAACGAAAGTAATTCTACGATATCTCGTCCTGCAGAATCTTTGCAATGCTAAAACGTTGCAGATTTGTAGTATTACGAAAGGACAATATCTACGTAGAAAGTAAAATTGATTGTAATTCGCAATCGTATTGTATTTTGGCTGTCAAGATATTTGCTTAAGACAGCTGATTCTATAGCATACTGCTCAGACAGTACTCAAGTTCATCAAATTAGTTCTGATTACAAAGATTAGGGATGAACATGCAATTTTCACCATCTTGTACCATTTAGAACGTAGTTTAAAATCCATGTTATTTCGTGATTGTAGTCAATTATTGAGGACAAGATAATATACCAAGAGGTGGTTGCAAGGAAAGTCAGCCTTAAAGATTTTGGTTAGAACATCATATAAGAGATTGTATGGGCAGAAGGACCGTCATCTATCGGGGTAAGTTATCGAATCATTTTAAATGTTATATCTATTTGTAATAGTAGGATATAAACTAAGGTTTAGATAACGAGTAAAATTTTGATTGCAACGATTAGATTTCCATGTGATATAAGGAAAGAACGTTTTGTATAATACGCATGCGCACTTCCCACATATTGCCTATAGCCCTTACAATAAAAGTAATTCTACGATATCTCGTCCTGCAGAATCTTTGCAATGCTGAAACGTTACAGATTTGTAGTATTACGAAAGGGCAATTTCTACGTAGAAAGTCAAATTGATTGTAATTCGCAATCGTATTGTATTTTGGCTGTCAAGATATTTGCTTAAGACAGCTGATTCTATAGCATACTGCTCAGACAGTACTCAAGTTCATCAAATTAGTCTTCATGACTACGATTAGGGATGAACATGCAATTTTCACCATCTTGTAGCATTTATAGCGTAGTTTAAAATCCATGTTATGTCGTGATTGTAGTCAATTATTGAGGACAAGATAAAATACTAAGAGGTGGTTGCAAGGAAAGTCAGCCTTACAGATTTTGGTTAAAACATCATATAAGAGATTGTATGGGCAGAAGGACCGTCATCTATGGGGGTAAGTTATCGAATCATTTTAAATGTTTTATCTATTTGTAATAGTAGGATATACACTAAAGTTTAGATAACGAGTAAAATTTTGATTGCAACGATTAGATTTCCATGCGATGTAAGAAAAGAACGTTTTCTATCATACGCATGCGCACTTTATACATATTGCCTATAGCCCTTACAACGAAAGTAATTCTACGATATCTCGTCCTGCAGAATCTTTGCAATGCTGAAACGTTGCAGATTTGTAGTATTACGAAAGGACAATATCTACGTAGAAAGTAAAATTGATTGTAATTGGCAATCGTATTGTATTTTCTCTGTCAAGATATTTGCTTAAGACAGCTAAATCTATAGCATACTGCTCAGACAGTACTCAAATTCATAAAATTAGTCCTCATGACTAAGATTAGGGATGAACATGCAATTTTCACCACCTTGTAGCATTTATAACGTAGTTTAAAATCCATGTTATGTCGTGATTGTAGTCAATTATTAAGGACAAGATAAAATACTAAGAGGTGGTTGGAAGGAAAGTCAGCCTTACAGATTTTGGTGAAAACATCATATAAGAGATTGTATGGGCAGAACTACCGTCATCTATGTTGGTAAGTTATCGAATCATTTTAAATGTTTTATCTATTTGTAATAGTAGGATATACACTAAGGTTTAGATAACGAGTAAAATTTTGATTCCAACGATTAGATTTCCATGTGATGTAAGGAAAGAACGTTTTCTATCATACGCATGCGCACTTTATACATATTGCCTATAGCCCTTACAACGAAAGTAATTCTACGATATCTCGTCCGGCAGAATCTTTGCAATGCTGAAACGTTGCAGATTTGTAGTATTACGAAAGGGCAATATCTACGTAGAAAGTAAAATTGATTGTAATTCGCAATCGTATTGTATTTTGGCTGTCAAGAGATTTGCTTAAGACAGCTGACTCTATAGGATACTGCTCAGACAGTACTCAAGTTCATCAAATTAGTCCTCATTACAAAGATTAGATATGAGCATGCAATTTTCACCATCTTGTAGCATTTATAACGTGGTTTAAAATCCATGTTATGTCGCGATTGTAGTCTTTATGGGAGAGAAGATAAAATACCAAGAGGTCGTTGCAAGGAAAGTCAGCCTTACCGATTTTGGTTAAAACACCATATAAGAAACTGTATGGGCAAAAGGACCGTCATCTATGTGGGTAAGTTATCGAATCAGTTTGAATGTTTTATCTATTTGTAATAGTACGATATACACTAAGGTTTAGATAACGAGTAAAATTTTGATTCCAACTATTAGATTTCCATGTGATGTAAGGGAAGAACGTTTTCTATCATACGCATGCGCACTTTATACATATTGCCTATAGCCCTTACAACGAAAGTAATTCTACGATATCTCGTCCTGCAGAATCTTTGCAATGCTAAAACGTTGAAGATTTGTAGTATTACGAAAGGACAATATCTACGTAGAAAGTCAAATTGATTGTAATTGGCAATCGTATTGTATTTTGGCTGTCAAGATATTTGCTTAAGACTGCTGATTCTATAGCATACTGCTCAGACAGTACTCAAGTTCATCAAATTAGTCTTCATGACTACGATTAGGGATGAACATGCAATTTTCACCATCTTGTAGCATTTATAGCGTAGTTTAAAATCCATGTTATGTCGTGATTGTAGTCAATTATTGAGGACAAGATAAAATACTAAGAGGTGGTTGCAAGGAAAGTCAGCCTTACAGATTTTGGTTAAAACATCATATAAGGGATTGTATGGGCAGAAGGACCGTCATCTATGGGGGTAAGTTATCGAATCATTTTAAATGTTTTATCTATTTGTAATAGTAGGATATACACTAAGGTTTAGATAACGAGTAAAATTTTGATTGCAACGATTAAATTTCCATGCGATGTAAGGAAAGAACGTTTTCTATCATACGCATGCGCACTTTATACATATTGCCTATAGCCCTTATAACGAAAGTAATTCTACGATATCTCGTCCTGCAGAATCTTTGCAATGCTGAAACGTTGCAGATTTGTAGTATTACGAAAGGACAATATCTACGTAGAAAGTAAAATTGATTGTAATTGGCAATCGTATTGTATTTTCGCTGTCAAGATATTTGCTTAAGACAGCTAATTCTATAGCATACTGCGCAGACAGTACTCAAATTCATCAAATTAGTCCTCATGACTAAGATTAGGGATGAACATGCAATTTTCACCATCTTGTAGCATTTAGAACGTAGTTTAAAATCCATGTTATGTCGTGATTGTAGTCAATTATTAAGGACAAGATAAAATACTAAGAGGTGGTTGGAAGGAAAGTCAGCCTTACAGATTTTGGTGAAAACATCATATAAGAGATTGTATGGGCAGAAGGACCGTCATCTATGTGGGTAAGTTATCGAATCATTTTAAATGTTTTATCTATTTGTAATAGTAGGATATACACTAAGGTTTAGATAACGAGTAAAATTTTGATTCCAACGATTAGATTTCCATGTGATGTAAGGAAAGAACGTTTTCTATCATACGCATGCGCACTTTATATATATTGCCTATAGCCCTTACAACGAAAGTAATTCTACGATATCTCGTCCTGCAGAATCTTTGCAATGCTGAAACGTTGCAGATTTGTAGTATTACGAAAGGGCAATATCTACGTAGAAAGTAAAATTGATTGTAATTCGCAATCGTATTGTATTTTGGCTGTCAAGATATTTGCTTAAGACAGCTGATTCTATAGGATACTGCTCACACAGTACTCAAGTTCATCAAATTAGTCCTCATTACAAAGATTAGGAATGAGCATGCAATTCTCACCATCTTGTAGCATTTATAACGTGGTTTAAAATCCATGTTATGTCGCGATTGTAGTCTTTATGGGAGAGAAGATAAAATACCAAGAGGTCGTTGCAAGGAAAGTCAGCCTTACCGATTTTGGTTAAAACACCATATAAGAAACTGTATGGGCAGAAGGACCGTCATCTATGGGGGTAAGTTATCGAATCATTTTGAATGTTTTATCTATTTGTAATAGTACGATATACACTAAGGTTTAGATAACGAGTAAAATTTTAATTCCAACTATTAGATTTCCATGTGATGTAAGGAAATAACGTTTTGCATCATACGCATGCGCACTTCATACATATTGCCTAAAGGCCTTACAATGAAAGTAATTCTACAGTATCTCGTCCTGCAGAATCTTTGTAATGCTGAAACGTTGCAGATTTGTAGTATTACGAAATGGCAATATCTACGTAGAAAGTCAAATTGATTGTAATTCGCAATCGTATTGTATTTTGGCTGTCAAGATATTTGCTTAAGACAGCTGATTCTATAGGATACTGCTCACACAGTATTCAAGTTCATCAAATTAGTCCTCATTACAAAGATTAGGAATGAACATGCAATTTTCACCATCTTGTAGCATTTATAACGTGGTTTAAAATCCATGTTATGTCGTGATATTAGTCATTATTGAAGAGAAGATAAAATATTAAGAGGTGGTTGCAAGGAAAGTCAGCCTTACAGATTTTGGTTAAAACACCATATAAGAGATTGTATGGGCATAAGGACCGTCATCTATGGGGGTAAGTTATCGAATCATTTTGAATGATTTATCTATTTGTAATAGTAGGATATACACTAAGGTTTAGATAACGAGTAAAATTTTGATTCCAAGGATTAGATTTTTTATGTGAGGTAAGGAAAGAACGTTTTGTATTATACGCATGCGCACTTCCTACATATTGCCTATAGCCCTTACAATGAAAGTAATTCTACAGTATCTCGTCCTGCAAAATCTTTGTAATGCTGAAACGTTGCAGATTTGTAGTATTACGAAAGGGCAATATCTACGTAGAAAGTTAAACTGATTGTAATTAGAAAATCGTATTGTATTTTGGCTGTCAAGATATTTGCTTAAGACAGCTGATTCTATAGGATACTTCTCAGACAGTACTTAATTTCATCAAATCACGGTGGGCACACGCGCCCCCAAAAGATGCAGCGATCTGCGTCGCAAAAAATGGCGTCAAAATTCTTTCCCCGTGGGGGTCCATGTGAGGTACACTTTTGGAAGTAAAATTCATGCTAATTTATGTAAAATACCACAATTTCTAGCGTCTGAAGAGAAAAGATTCCTCCACATGGAAGAAGCGGAGAAGGTGAGCTTTAAAATGATACCAAACTTGCCCTGGTTTATTGCCAAGTTTGTTAGAAATAGAAGTTTTCGTGAATGACTCCATTTTCGTCGTGTTTAACCTCAGTGTTTGTAGGTTTTTTTTCTTCGAAAGGCTTTACGACAAAGCGCTTTGAGCTTTCTTTCTCTGGCTCAATTTAGAAGGTAGGTATCATAGAACAATCCTATGATTTTTTTTTTCCGAGAACTTTGCTTTGTGAAAGCGTAAAACACATATTCGTTTGATGTGCTCCACAGGCAGTATGCTCTTACGCAAGAAGAAAGTTTACTCGCGGTTCTGTGTTGGGACAATGATGAAAGCCCGCAAGACAGCTCGGAAGGAGATAGCAGCTGCTCACAAATCGGTTGCAGCATTGAAGAAAAATGTGGAATCTCTTATGGCAAAACGACGGAGACTTGAAGCTAAGGTCATTTTCCAATTCCTAATCGAGATATTTTTATGCGTTCAGCTAGATCTGAAGTAATCTTGTGAAAATAATTTTTGCTGTAAGTTTGTTTTGATAATTACTAGTTCATGCAGCAACGTAAGCTTATATGTTTAGTACAATATGAAAAGTTCAATATTCATTTTTACCAGAGACAGCCAAAAACTAGGGCTAAATACCTAAATATTACAATAGCAAACTAAAATTATTCGTTGTATTCTTTTGGATGTAGATGACCAGGGATGAATATGATTGTTTTAAGCTCAAGTTTGTTGACATAGGACAGAATGAATGATTGCTGAACATGCAGTGTATTTGTTTTACATCATTGCTTTGAACTTTGAAAATTGATAGTTACTGAATTACTTTTTAATAATTTTAAATATGCTAGGTAGCTAAAGTATCTGAGGAGGTCAAGATGAGTCAGTTAGATTGCCAGCATAGCCAGAGTATCCTGGTATCAGTTAGTTCACCAGCAGTCAGCAGCATCAGACAAGCAACTTGTGACCAAGAGGGAAACATCACGATAAAGGAGCGAACCCTTGCAAAGAGACGTGCAGAAACATTTGAGGTTTCACTCAAAATCCATGGGGGGGGGAAACTAAGAATAGCAAACCAGCTGCTGCTGGTTTAGTCGATGTTCTAGAAACTAAGTTTTCAAGAAAGACATTAACGAGTTTAATTTCGAGGAAAAGAAAGTTATGCACCCAGGTTTTTCCAGATATTTTCAATGGGGAGCTAAATACTTTTGAAGGCTCACCAGAAAACATGTTACGCAGTATTGCTACTTATTTTTCAAAAGGTGTAATGGGAAAGAGAAAGTACAGAGCTACGTATAAAGCTCTCTCTATGAAAAAAAGTCACCTGAAGGGTTCTAAACTAGAGCGAATTAAAGTTATGGGTTGTAAGGTCCCTCGCCTGTTGCCATACAATAAGTTGATTGATTAAATAAATTCTATTGACATTGGCAAAACAGTAGATGTCATAGCAGAATTCTGTAAAGATCTGGAAGATAGTGAAAAAGTAAGTGGTTGTTTTTGACCCCTCTTGCAGTTTCTCCCACTACTGGCTTCATTTTACTTAGAATTAGAAAAGGAAACAGGTGAAGAATTACTTTGGTTTGGTGAAGAAAACACTTTCCAGGTAGCCTTAGGGGGATGGGGCCCCTTTTGGTAAAGAAAACACGGCGTGTTCATGGTTAGTGAGCTTCCTGAATAGGGGGAAACATGTTTTGAGTAGTAACGAAAACTTCATGATATTTGGAGCAAATTGCTCTGAAGACTCAGTTGTGGTCCGACGCTATGTGTCTTATCTTTTCAAGGAAATTTCAGTTATGGAGAAACAGAGCTATAGTATAAGGGACAGGGAAATTAGGTTAAAATTTTCTGAATTCCCTAATGACTTAAAGATGTTGGCTTTTTTGGCTGGGGAGCTTACTCTGTCTGCCAGGTTTTTTTCAACTTTTGCTAATGTAAGCACAGGGGACTATGATGATCCAAAG
>OX453281.1:15663148-16095648 GCA_949710005.1 Ricordea florida | reverse complement strand
AGCCTTACAGATTTTGGTTAAGACACCATATAAGAGATTGTATGGGCAGAAGGACCGTCATCTATGGGGGTAAGTTATCGAATCATTTTCAATGTCTTATCTATTTGTAATAGTAGGAGATACACTAAGGTTTAGATAACCAGTAAAATTTTGATTCCAACGATTATATTTCCATGTGAGGTAAGGAAAGAACGTTTGGTATCATACGCATGCGCACTTCATACATATTGCCTATAGCCCTTACAATAAAAGTAATTCTACAGTATCTCGTCCTGCAGAATCTTTGTAATGCTGAAACGTTGCAGATTTGTACTATTAAGAAATTGCAACATCTACGTATAAAGTCAAATTGGATATAATTTGCAATCGTATTGTATTTTGGCTGTCAAGATATTTGCTTAAGACAGCTGATTCTATAGGATACTGCTCAGACAGTACTCAAGTTCATCAAATTAGTCCTCATTACAAAGATTGGGAATGAAAATGCAATTTTCACCACCTTGTAGCATATATAACGTGGTTTAAAATCCATGTTATGTCGTGATTGTAGTCATTATTGAAGAGAAGATAAAATACCAAGAGGTGGTTGCAAAGAAAGTCAGCCTTACAGATTTAGGTTAAAACACCATATAAGAGATTGTATGGGCGGAAGGACCGTCATCTATGGGGGTAAGTTATCGAATCATTTTGAATGTCTTATCTATTTGTAATAGTAGGATATACACTAAGGTTTAGATAACGAGTAAAATTTTGATTCCAACGATTAGATTTCCATGTGATGTAAGACAATAACGTTTTCTATGATACGCATGCGCACTTCATACATATTGCCTATAGCCCTTACAATAAAAGTAATTCTACAGTATCTCGTCCTGCAAAATCTTTGTAATGCTGAAACGTTGCAGATTTGTAGTATTAAGAAAGGGCAATATCTACGTAGAAAGTTAAATTGATGGTAATTCAAAATCGTATTGTATTTTAGCTGTCAAGATATTTGCTTAAGACAGCTGATTCTAGAGGATACTGCTCAGACAGTACTCAAGTTCATCAAATTAGTCCTCATTACAAAGATTAGACATGAACATGCAATTTTCACCATCTTGTAGCATTTATAACGTGGTTTAAAATCCATGTTATGTCGTGATTGTAGCCATTATTGAAGAGAAGATAATATACCAAGAGGTGGTTGCAAGGAAAGTCAGCCTTACAAATTTTGGTTAAAACACCATATAAGAGATTGTATGGGCAGAAGGACCGTCATCTATGGGGGTAAGTTATCGAATCATTTTGAATGTCTTATATATTTGTAATAGTAGTATATACACTAAGGTTTAGATAACGAGTAAAATTTTGATTCCAACGAATAGATTTCCATGTGATGTAAGAAAATAACGTTTTGTATCTTACGCATGCGCACTTCATACATATTGCCTATAGCCCTTACAATAAAAGTAATTCTACAGTATCTCGTCCTGCAAAATCTTTGTAATGCTGAAACGTTGCAGATTTGTAGTATTAAGAAAGGGCAATATCTACGTAGAAAGTTAAATTGATGGTAATTCAAAATCGTATTGTATTTTGGCTGTCAAGATATTTGCTTAAGACAGCTGATTCTAGAGGATACTGCTCAGACAGTACTCAAGTTCATCAAATTAGTCCTCATTACAAAGATTAGGGATGAACATGCAATTTTCACCATCTTGTAGCATTTATAACGTGGTTTAAAATCCATGTTATGTCGTGATTGTAGCCATTATTGAAGAGAAGATAATATACCAAGAGGTGGTTGCAAGGAAAGTCAGCCTTACAAATTTTGGTTAAAACACCATATAAGAGATTGTATGGGCAGAAGGACCGTCATCTATGGGGATAAGTTATCGAATCATTTTGAATGTTTTATCTATTTGTAATAGTAGGATATACACTAAGGTTTAGATAACGAGTAAAATTTTGATTCCAACGATTAGATTTCCACGTGATGTAATTAAATAACGTTTTGTATCATACGCATGCACACTTCATACATATTGCCTATAGCCCTTACAATGAAAGTAATTCTACAGTATCTCGTCCTGGAAAATCTTTGTAATGCTGAAACGTTGCAGATTTGTAGTATTAAAAAAGGGCAATATCTACGTAGAAAGTTAAATTGATTGTTATTCGCAATCGTATTGTAGTTTGGCTGTCAAGATATTTGCTTAAGAATGCTGACTCTGGAGGATACTGCTCAGACAGTACTCAAGTTCATCAAATTAGTTCTCATTAAAAAGATTAGAAATGAACATGCAATTTTCACCATCCTGTAGCATTTATAACGTGGTTTAAAATCCATGTTATGTCGTGATTGTAGTCATTATTGAAGAGAAGATAAAACACCAAGAGGTGGTTGCAAGGAAAGTCAGCCTTAAAGATTTTGGTTAAAACACCATATAAGAGATTGTATGGGCAGAAGGACCGTCATCTATGGGGGTAAGTTATCGAATCATTTGGAATGTTTTATCTATTTGTAGTAGTAGGATATACACTAAGGTTTAGATAACGAGTAAAATTTTGATTCCAACGATTAGATTTCCATGTGAGGTAAGGAAAGACCGTTTGGTATCATACGCATGCGCACTTCATACATATTGCCTATACCCCTTACAATGAAAGTAATTCTACAGTATGTCGTCCTGCAGAATCTTTGTGATGCTAAAACGTTGCAGATTTGTAGTATTTAGAAATTGCAATATCTACGTAGAAAGTCAAATTGATTGTAATTCGCAATCGTATTGTATTTTGGCTATCAAGATATTTGCTTAAGAGAGCTGATTATATAGGATACTGCTCACACAGTACTCAAGTTCATCAAATTATTCCTCATTACAAAGATTAGGAATGAACATGCAATTTTCACCATCTTGTAGCATTTATAACGTGGTTTAAAATCCATGTTATGTCGTGATTGTAGTCATTATTGCAGAGAAGATAATATACCAAGAGGTGGTTGCAAGGAAAGTCAGCCTTACAAATTTTGGTTAAAACACCATATAAGAGATTGTATGGGCAGAAGGACCGTCATCTATGGGGGTAGGTTATCGAATCATTTTGAATGTTTTATCTATTTGTAATAGTACGATATACACTAAGGTTTAGATAACGAGTAAAATTTTGATTCCAACGATTAGATTTCAATGTGATGTAAGGAAATAACTTTTTGTATCATACGCATGCGCACTTCTTACATATTGCCTATAGCTCTTACAATGAAAGTAATTCTACAGTATCTCGTCGTGCAGAATTTTTGTAATGCTGAAACGTTGCAGATTTGTAGTATTAAGAAAGGGCAATATCTACGTAGAAAGTTAAATTGATGGTAATTCAAAATCGTATTGTATTTTGGCTGTCAAGATATTTGCTTAAGACAGCTGATTCTAGAGGATACTGCTCAGACAGTACTCAAGTTCATCAAATTAGTCCTCATTACAAAGATTAGAAATGAACATGCAATTTTCACCATCTTGTAGCATTTATAACGTGGTTTAAAATCCATGTTATGTCGTGATTGTAGCCATTATTGAAGAGAAGATAATATACCAAGAGGTGGTTGCAAGGAAAGTCAGCCTTACAAATTTTGGTTAAAACACCATATAAGAGATTGTATGGGCAGAAGGACCGTCATCTATGGGGGTAAGTTATCGAATCATTTTGAATGTTTTATCTATTTGTAATAGTACGATATACACTAAGGTTTAGATAACGAGTAAAATTTTGATTCCAACGATTAGATTTTAATGTGATGTAAGGAAAGAACTTTTTGTATCATACGCATGCGCACTTCATACATATTGCCTATAACCCTTACAATGAAAGTAATTCTACAGTATCTCCTCCTGCAGAATCTTTGTAATGCTGAAACGTTGCAGATTTGTAGTATTAAGAAAGGGCAATATCTACGTACAAAAATAAATTGATTGTAATTCGCAATCGTATTGTACTTTGGCTGTCAAGATATTTGCTTAAGACAGCTGATTCTAGAGGATACTGATCAGACAGTACTCAAGTTCATCAAATTAGGCGTCGTTACAAAGATTATGAATGAAAATGCAATTTTTACCATCTTGTAGCATTTATAACGTGGTTTTAAATCCATGTTATGTCATGATTGTAGTCATTATTGAAGAGAAGATAAAATACCAAGAGGTGGTTGCAAGAAAAGTCAGCCTTACAAATTTTGGTTAAAACACCATATAAGAGATTGTATGGGCAGAAGGACCGTCATCTATGGGGGTAGGTTATCGAATCATTTTGAATGTTTTATCTATTTGTAATAGTACGATATACACTAAGGTTTAGATAACGAGTAAAATTTTGATTCCAACGATTAGATTTTAATGTGATGTAAGGAAAGAACTTTTTGTATCATACGCATGCGCACTTCATATATATGGCCTATAGCTCTTACAATGAAAGTAATTCTACAGTATCTCGTCGTGCAGAATCTTTGTAATGCTGAAACGTTGCAGATTTGTAGTATTAAGAAAGGGCAATATCTACGTAGAAAGTTAAATTGATTGTAATTCGCAATCGTATTGTATTTTGGCTGTCAAGATATTTGCTTAAGACAGCTGATTCTAGAGGATACTGCTCAGACAGTACTCAAGTTCATCAAATTAGTCCTCATTACAAAGATTAGGAATAAACATTTGATTTTTACCATCTTGTAGCATTTATAACCTTTTTTAAAATCCATGTTATGTCGTGATTGTAGTCATTATTGAAGAGAAGATAAAATACCAAGAGGTGGTTGCAAGGAAAGTCAGCCTTAAAGATTTTGGTTAAAACACCATATAAGAGATTGTATGGGCAGAAGGACCGTCACCTATGGGGGTAAGTTATCGAATCATTTTGAATGTTTTATCTATTTGTAATAGTACGATATACACTAAGGTTTAGATAACGAGTAAAATTTTGATTCCAACGATTAGATTTTAATGTGATGTAAGGAAAGAACTTTTTGTATCATACGCATGCGCACTTCATACATATTGCCTATAACCCTTACAATGAAAGTAATTCTACAGTATCTCCTCCTGCAGAATCTTTGTAATGCTGAAACGTTGCAGATTTGTAGTATTAAGAAAGGGCAATATCTACGTACAAAAATAAATTGATTGTAATTCGCAATCGTATTGTACTTTGGCTGTCAAGATATTTGCTTAAGACAGCTGATTCTAGAGGATACTGATCAGACAGTACTCAAGTTCATCAAATTAGGCGTCGTTACAAAGATTATGAATGAAAATGCAATTTTTACCATCTTGTAGCATTTATAACGTGGTTTTAAATCCATGTTATGTCATGATTGTAGTCATTATTGAAGAGAAGATAAAATACCAAGAGGTGGTTGCAAGGAAAGTCAGCCTTACAAATTTTGGTTAAAACACCATATAAGAGATTGTATGGGCAGAAGGACCGTCATCTATGGGGGTAGGTTATCGAATCATTTTGAATGTTTTATCTATTTGTAATAGTACGATATACACTAAGGTTTAGATAACGAGTAAAATTTTGATTCCAACGATTAGATTTTAATGTGATGTAAGGAAAGAACTTTTTGTATCATACGCATGCGCACTTCATATATATGGCCTATAGCTCTTACAATGAAAGTAATTCTACAGTATCTCGTCGTGCAGAATCTTTGTAATGCTGAAACGTTGCAGATTTGTAGTATTAAGAAAGGGCAATATCTACGTAGAAAGTTAAATTGATTGTAATTCGCAATCGTATTGTATTTTGGCTGTCAAGATATTTGCTTAAGACAGCTGATTCTAGAGGATACTGCTCAGACAGTACTCAAGTTCATCAAATTAGTCCTCATTACAAAGATTAGGAATAAACATTTGATTTTTACCATCTTGTAGCATTTATAACCTTTTTTAAAATCCATGTTATGTCGTGATTGTAGTCATTATTGAAGAGAAGATAAAATACCAAGAGGTGGTTGCAAGGAAAGTCAGCCTTAAAGATTTTGGTTAAAACACCATATAAGAGATTGTATGGGCAGAAGGACCGTCATCTATGGGGGTAAGTTATCGAATCATTTTAAATGTCTTATCTATTTGTAATAGTACGATATACACTAAGGTTTAGATAACGAGTAAAATTTTGATTCCAACGATTAGATTTTAATGTGATGTAAGGAAAGAACTTTTTGTATCATACGCATGCGCACTTCATACATATTGCCTATAACCCTTACAATGAAAGTAATTCTACAGTATCTCCTCCTGCAGAATCTTTGTAATGCTGAAACGTTGCAGATTTGTAGTATTAAGAAAGGGCAATATCTACGTACAAAAATAAATTGATTGTAATTCGCAATCGTATTGTACTTTGGCTGTCAAGATATTTGCTTAAGACAGCTGATTCTAGAGGATACTGATCAGACAGTACTCAAGTTCATCAAATTAGGCGTCGTTACAAAGATTATGAATGAAAATGCAATTTTTACCATCTTGTAGCATTTATAACGTGGTTTTAAATCCATGTTATGTCATGATTGTAGTCATTATTGAAGAGAAGATAAAATACCAAGAGGTGGTTGCAAGGAAAGTCAGCCTTACAAATTTTGGTTAAAACACCATATAAGAGATTGTATGGGCAGAAGGACCGTCATCTATGGGGGTAGGTTATCGAATCATTTTGAATGTTTTATCTATTTGTAATAGTACGATATACACTAAGGTTTAGATAACGAGTAAAATTTTGATTCCAACGATTAGATTTCAATGTGATGTAAGGAAATAACTTTTTGTATCATACGCATGCGCACTTCTTACATATTGCCTATAGCTCTTACAATGAAAGTAATTCTACAGTATCTCGTCGTGCAGAATTTTTGTAATGCTGAAACGTTGCAGATTTGTAGTATTAAGAAAGGGCAATATCTACGTAGAAAGTTAAATTGATGGTAATTCAAAATCGTATTGTATTTTGGCTGTCAAGATATTTGCTTAAGACAGCTGATTCTAGAGGATACGGCTCAGACAGTACTCAAGTTCATCAAATTAGTCCTCATTACAAAGATTAGAAATGAACATGCAATTTTCACCATCTTGTAGCATTTATAACGTGGTTTAAAATCTATGTTATGTCGTGATTGTAGCCATTATTGAAAAGAAGATAATATACCAAGAGGTGGTTGCAAGGAAAGTCAGCCTTACAAATTTTGGTTAAAACACCATATAAGAGATTGTATGGGCAGAAGGACCGTCATCTATGGGGGTAAGTTATCGAATCATTTTGAATGTTTTATCTATTTGTAATAGTACGATATACACTAAGGTTTAGATAACGAGTAAAATTTTGATTCCAACGATTAGATTTTAATGTGATGTAAGGAAAGAACTTTTTGTATCATACGCATGCGCACTTCATATATATGGCCTATAGCTCTTAGAATGAAAGTAATTCTACAGTATCTCGTCGTGCAGAAACTTTGTAATGCTGAAACGTTGCAGATTTGCAGTATTAAGAAAGGGTAATATCTACGTAGAAAGTCAAATTGATTGTAATTTGCAATCGTATTGTATTTTGGCTGTCAAGATATTTGCTTAAGACAGCTGATTCTATAGGATACTGCTCAGACAGTACTCAAGTTCATCAAATTAGTCCTCATTACAAGGATTAGGGATGAGCATGCAATTTTCACCACCTTGTAGCATTTATAACGTGGTTTAAAATCCCTGTTATGTCTTAATTGTAGTCATTATTGAAGAGAAGATAAAATTCCAAGAGGTGGTTGCAAGGAAAGTCAGCCTTACAGATTTTGGTTAAAACACCATATAAGAGATTGTATGGGCAGAAGGACCGTCATCTATGGGGGTAACTTATCGAATCATTTTGAATGTTTTATCTATTTGTAATAGTAGGATATACACTAAGGTTTAGATAACTAGTAAAATTCTGATTCCAACGATTAGATTTCCATGTGATGTAAGGAAATAACGTTTTGTATCATACCCATGCGCACTTTATACATATTGCTTATAGCCCTTACAATGAAAGTAATTCTACAGTATCTCGTCCTGGATAATCTTTGTAATGCTGAAACGTTGCAGATTTGTAGTATTAAGAAAGGGCAATATCTACGTAGAAAGTCAAATTGATTGTAATTCGCAATCGTATTGTATTTTGGCTGTCAAGATATTTGCTTAAGACAGCTGATTCTATAGGATACTGCTCAGACAGTACTCAAGTTCATCAAATTAGTCCTCATTACAAGGATTAGGGATGAGCATGCAATTTTCACCACCCTGTAGCATTTATAACGTGGTTTAAAATCCATGTTATGTCGTGATTGTAGTCATTATTGAAGAGAAGATAAAATACCAAAAGGTGGTCGCAAGGAAAGTCACCCTTAAAGATTTTGGTTAAAACACCATATAAGAGATTTTATGGGCAGAAGGACCGTCATCTATGGGGGTAAGTTATCGAATCATTTTGAATGTTTTATCTATTTGTAATACTAGGATATACACTAAGGTTTAGATAACGAGTAAAATTTTGATTCCAACGATTAGATTTCCATGTGAGGTAAGGAAAGAACGTTTTGTATCTTACGCATGCGCACTTCATACATATTGCTTATAGCCCTTACAATGAAAGTAATTCTACAGTATCTCGTCCTGCAAAATCTTTGTAATGCTAAAACGTTGCAGATTTGTAGTATTAAGAAAGGGAAATATCTACGTAGAAAGTCAAATTGATTGTAATTCGCAATCGTATATTATTTTGGCTCTCAAGATATTTGCTTAAGACAGCTGATTCTATGGGATACTGCTCAAACAGTACTCAAGTTTATCAAATTAGACCTCATTACATGGATTAGGGATGAGCATTCAATTTTTACCACCTTGTAGCGTTTATAACGTGGTTTAAAATCCATGTTATGTCGTGATTGTAGTCATTATTGAAGAGAAGATAAAATACCAAGAGGTGGTTGCAAGGAAAGTCAGCCTTACAGATTTTGGTTAAAACACCATATAAAAGATTGTATGGGCAGAAGGACCGTCATCTATGGGGATAAGTTGTCGAATCATTTTGAATTTTTTATCTATTTGTAATAGTAGGATATACACTAAGGTTTAGATAACGTGTAAAATTTTGATTCAAACGATTAGATTTCCATGTGATGTAAGGAAAGAACGTTTTCTATCATACGCATGCGCACTTCATACATATTGCCTATAGCCCTTACAATGAACGTAACTCTGTGATATCTTGTCCTGCAGAATCTTTGCAATGCTGAAACGTTGCAGATTTGTAGTATTACAAAAGGGCACTATCTACCTAGAAAGTCAAATTCGTTGTAATTCGCAATCGTATTGTGTTTTGGCTGTCAAGATATTTGCTTAAGACAGCTGATTCTATAGCATACTACTCAGAGAGTACTCAAGTTCATCAAATTAGTCCTAATTACACAGATTAGGGTTAAAAATGCATTTTTCAACATCTTGTAGCATTTAAAACGTAATTTAAAATCCATATTATGTCGTGATTGTAGTCATTATTGAAGATAAGATAAAATACCAAGAGGTGGTTGCAAGGAAAGTCAGCCTTACAGATTTTGGTTAAAACACCATATAAGAGATTGTTTGGGCAGAAGGACCGTCATCTATGGGGGTAAGTTATCGAATCATTTTGAATGTTTTATCTATTTGTAATAGTAGGATATACACTAAGGTTTAGATAACGATTAAAATTTTGATTCCAACGATTAGATTTCCATGTGATGTAAGGAAAGAACATTTTCTATCATACGCATACGCACTTCAAAGATATTGCCTATAGCCCTTACAGTGAACTTAATTCTACAGTATCTCGTCCTGCAAAATCTTTGTAATGCTGAAACGTTGCAGATTTGTAGTATTAAGAAAGGGCAATATCTACGTAGAAAGTCTAATTGATTGTAATTCGCAATCGTATTGTATTTTGGCTGTCAAGATATTTGTATAAGACAGCTGATTCTGTAGCATACTGCTCAGGTAGTATTCAAGTTCATCAAATCAGTCCTCGTTACACAGATTAGGCATGAACATTTACTTTTTAACATCTTGTAGCATTTAAAATGTAATTTAAAATCCATGTTATGTCGTGATTGTAGTCGTTATTGAAGACAAGGTAAAATACTAAAAGGTGATTGCAAGGAAACTCTGCCTTACAGAATTGGGTAAAAACACCATATAAGAGATTGTATGGGAAGAGGGACCTTTATCTAGGGAATTAAGTTAACGAATCATTTTAAATGTTTTATCTATATGTATTAGTAGGATATAGACTAAGGTTTAGATAACAAATAAAATTTTAAATGCAACGATTAGATATCCATATGATTTAAGGAAGGAACGTTTTGTATCATACGCTTGCGCACTTCATACGTATTGCCTATAAGCCTTACAATGAAAGTAACTCCATCATATCTCGACCTGCAGAATCTTTGCAAAGCTGAAACTTTGCATATAAGTAGTATTACGAAAGGGCAATATCTATGTAAAAAGTCAAATTGATTGTAATTCGCCGTTGAATTGAATTTTGGCTGTCAAAATATTTGTTTAAGACAGCTGATTCTATAGCATACTGCTCAGACAGTACTCAAGTTCATCAAATTAGTCCTCGTTACAAAGATTAGGGATGAACATGCACTTTTTACCATCTTGTAGGATTTAAAACGTCACATAAAATCCTTGTTATGTCGGGATTGTAGTAATTATTTAAAATAAGGTAAAATACCAGGAGGTGGTTGCTAGGAAAGTCAGCCTTACAGATTTAGGTTAAAACACCATATAAGTGATTGTATGGGAAGAAGGACCGTCATCTAGGAGGTAAGTTATCGAAACATTTTGAATGTTTTATCTATATGTAATAGTAGGATATACAATAAGGAAAGAGTGTTTTGTATCATACGCATGCGCACTTCATACGTATTGCCTATAACCCTTACAATGAAAGTAATTCCATCATATCTCGTCCTGCAGAATCTTTGCAATGCTTAAACGTTGCAGATTTGTAGTATTACGAAAGGGCAATATCTACGTAGAAAGTCAAATTTATTGTAATTCGTAATCGTATTGTATTTATTGGACTCAGATTTGCTGGCCACGAAAATGAAGTTAGGAATGACGAAGGATATCAATATACTGATTTAAGAGAGAGGTATTTAGACTATATTTATTTCTATAATTTGTTCCCACATTCCGCATTTATGCCAGGTAACACACAAACGCATAACCGCCGTCGTGTTGTTTATTTGTTTTTGTGAAGTTTGGAAGCGTAAGTTAATTTGGTCTGGAAAAGTATTCATCTTGTAGTGCGTAACATTGGAGCGCGCGCAAGTTACTCTTATGCTCATTGTGATGACATACTTTTTGAGCTGCTTTAGCGGATCGAGTAGCTTTTACACTCAGCACGCTTGCGGAGAGAAAAAAACAATTGTTTTTGTTTTAACGTTAGTTTTTGATGACTTTTGCAAGACTCTTCTGTTTGTCCTCTGACCGAGGTATGTTGATTTGACTTCACAAAAGACATTGTGGATGGATCTTTTGGTGTAAATTGCAAGGAAAATCTGGCAAGGACTACCAGCACTTCACGCTCCCTGAGTAGGCCTGTATTTTTAAGGAAGCGGCCTTTATTAACTCAGTGGATTGTTGGCTGTTGTTTCTGGCACAATACATTAGTCGTGGTTACACTAGCCCTTTTACCCATGGGCAAATAGCGTTTGCCCACGGGTAAAGAAGTTTTTGTGTGTAACCGCTTTCCCTAGATCGAAACTGCCCTAGGGTTATTTCCATGGATACATCAAAAAGAATAAAAGAACTTCCCATGTCAGTTCCTGAACTGAAAAGTACGGTTTATCTGCTCCCCGAGGTGGCTTGGCCAATCACAAAGCAGAACGTAGCTAATACAGGAAATCGCCTACAGGGCTCTGACGTCACCTCTGATGCGCTTGGCAAATTTCGCGCCTACTTGTAGCACGAGGTATCATGGCAGGGTTTCGTACATCGCTGTGAGTATTTCTTTATTTTCATGAGTTTGCCGTTCAGACTGTCAGTTGATTACGTTGTGTTAAATATTTCTGTTTATAGGAACGCTATTCAAAACGAAGATCCCTGCTACAACGGGTATTTATTTGGAGCACGAAACCAAACAAGGCCGCAGGCAATTAACAACACCGGTAATACCCTGTATGGTGTTTGAATGACTCAAAATCAGGCTCCACTGCATTATCCAGCGATGCTAAATCCCTACCCGATTTACCAGAACCCTGTAGCCGGTACAAGCAATCACCTTCAGTTTGAATCAGACAGAGAAAGCACCAGTCCAAGTTCAAGTTAATCCTCAAGCCAAAGTGACGATCGTAACAAGCGCAGTAGCTGGTCGTTGATCGAAGAGAGATGCTTAATTGCGGCTTATAAGGAGTAATACGATAGACTTCAGTCTACCAAAAGCAGTCACGGCAAGAAAACCATATGGGAAGATATTTTGAAGCAGTTTCAAATTATGTGCTTTGACAATGGTGTGGAGTCTGACAAGTCATTAGCGCAGTTAAAGGAGAAGTGGCGGGCGCTCTTGGATAAATACAAAAGTGTATGTGATAACAACAATCGCATGGGAAGGGAACGGAAAACGTTCAAACACTATGAAAACATAGACGAATTTAAGTCTTCACCTCACCAGACAAAGTAAATCCAAGATTTGTCAAGGAAACGAAAGCCCACAAACAAGATTGTAGCTCGGATGATACCGACGATATTTTATCGACCGGGAATCAAGATTGTGGTTTGAAACTAGAGAAAGGCGATATTGCAGATGCCGAGAAAACTGGAAAAAACGGGCAAAAGGACTAAAAAGAACCAAAAAAGAAGAAGAAAAGGCTTAGCGGCGATGACATGGAGCTAGCAATCCTTGACATGATGAAGTCTCAGCAAGAATTCATCCAAAGATCCGAGGAGAGCGACGAGAGAGTTTTTGAAGCTCTCTTCAAATTTCAGGCAGAAGCGCAGTGACAACACCAAGAATTTGTTGTGTCTGTGTTAGGAAAACTCGGAGACATATTTGCTTCCAAAAAATAGGTTTTTACTCAGTGCTTTTATTCGAAAGAAAAAAAGGAACAGTTAACTTGATTCTTGAATAAAGATATTTTAATTGATTTTGAACAACATTTTGGACACTGAAATACACAGTGCTGTAAAATGATTATAATCGCTGTTTGCGTAGTATAAAATTCGTTACAGTTTTTCAGCAAACATAACTTTTTTATTTCCTGTAATTATCCCGTGAAAATTTCTACGCTATTTTTTATTGGCTTTATATTACAATACCTATATATATATATATATATATATATATAATCGTGAGAAGTTGTAGAAAACACTGCTGAATAGTGCTCAATACACATTTGTGTAGAGCGGTATATAGAATTGGGTTACTAAATGAAAACACACATGATTCCCTGCAACTCTGAGTTTCGTGCTTACGCACTCATCAGGCAGATTTAATGAAGAAAACCCTATCAGCTAGTATATATATATATATATATATATATATTTACAATAAGTAGAACAATAGGAGAAGCTGCGCGTTAATTACAATAGGTGAGGAAGGCGGATCTATTAGAACAAAGGGATGTGTGAAGTAAACTGTCTAAACTAAAAACTAAAAACTAAAAGCGTAGGGGCGTAAAACAATAGTTCAGTATTGTATAGGATGAGTGTCAATTGTTCTTTAAGTAAAACTTGTTTTCATGTCGGCACTTGGAAATAAGTTCAGATCGTTTGTTCAGGAGATCTCCTGAACAATCTGCTGTTACTTTCAGGTTCGGATTAATACAATCAGATACATAATTGCTTAAATAAATTTCGAATCAAAATACAATTGTTTCGTAACCTTCTGTAACCTAAGACGCAACGAGGACAAAATCAAGGGGATGCTGCCTATTGATTTGCAACGTATTGAACAAGGGCTTGTAGAACCGCACCTGCAGCCTGGGAGGGGGGGCTGCCCTCATCATCATCATCATCATCATCACTATCATCTATGTCGAGTTCATCCCCACGTGAAACACAAATGTTATGTAGAACGCAGCACGCAATGATAGTGTCAGGTATTCTTTCACTGTCTTCGTCGAAGCGCTTAAGTAAAACCCTCCATCTTCCCTTGGTCATACCAAGTGCGTGTTCGGACACTATTCTCGCCTTAGATACCTCTTGGTTGAACTTCCTCTGGTCGCTACTAAGGCCACCTGTATCTTTATATGGTCGGATGAGCCAGGTTTTGTTTGGATAAGCAGTGTCTCCCACGATAAGTGGGCGCACTATAGTTCCTCCTAATTCAAATGTGGGTTACATTAAGATATTCTCATCTCCAGCAGCCCAATAAACGTCAGTTAATCGTAACATCCGAGCATCATGGAGGCTTCCAGGAAAACCAGTGGCAACAGATAAATAGAGGCCAGAGGCATAAACTATTCCTTGTACTAAAAAGCTGTAGAAATGTTTCCGGTTGAAGTAGTCTTCATGGTTGATTTTCGGGGTCTTAATAGGCACATGGCTTCCATCTATTGCTCCAACCACTTTAGGTAATTAACTTTTATTGTCGAAGCCTTTATTTTTTTTAGCTATCTCTGCCGCAGTAGAAGGAAACTTGATAAACTCATCTTGATGTCGGCAGATTTCTTGAACAAACTCATGGCAACACTTTACGACAGTCGGTTTTGCCAACCCAACCATCAGTCCACACGAGCGGTAGCACTCTCCAGTAGCTAGTCGCCAGAGGCTTGCGCCGACTCGCTTTGGAACTGGAATGGCCTCTCGCATCCTAGTGCTTTGTCGCTGGAGCGCCGGTCCAACGAGTTGGCATATATATTCAAAGGTATCGCGGGAAACGCGAAAGTTTTCTTTCTACCAGTGATCCAGTGCATTGTTATTTAGAAGTTGCTGAAACCAATTCTGTGGTCGTGGAAATGCCCAAGCTCTTCTTGGCCGACGAGCAAGTTCGCGACGAGCTCGTAAATGTAAAAAAAATGCCGACAAACCTTGAAGATAGCGTAGTTGAAAGCGCCTTCTTCGGTGTCTTCTCGAAAAAAAATGCTGTGCTGTTATATTTATGGAGGACTGTCGAATAATAAGCAGACGAATCACTGAAATTAAGCTTACTAGATCTCGATTTGTGTCATCCATGCTGATTTGCACTTCTCCCGCCAATTTGAGATGTCAGCTAACTCATTCCTCGCGAAGCGAGGTTACTAATCGTGTCGCTTTCGGTCAGACCACGTGGCTCGCACGCCCGAGTAAATCGAGCCGAGAGTTTTTATATATGTATATATATAAGCGTTTCTGAGAAAACGTACCTATAAAAATTTCACCTGACATAAAAAATCAAAGCGTTTTAAGCCTTAGCATTTCAGCCCAATTACCTTAATCAGACATAAACCAAAGCCTATTAGGCCCCCCTATTCCCCCACATCCCTCTCCTCCCCCCTTACTGCTTTCCTGTCATATCCCCTACCGACCCCACCCCACCCCCCCCCCTGTGGTATGACTAACTCTCTTTAGGCTTTACATGCAAAATAAAGTACCTTACACAAGCTCTGATTACACACTGAAACAACTGAGATGAGAAATCTAATAAAACAACCGAGATTTTTAGCCTTAAAACCTAAATTCCCAAACCCTACCCCCGACAATACAATAGCACTAGTCCGATAAGGACAATATGGCAAGGTAGAACGCGATATGATGAATTCGTTGGCACCATCACATTCGTTCTCCCCCATCAAACGAAAAACGCCCGCTTAGCCCAATTCCGGGCATTGCCCGACTTTCGGCAAAAAAGTTACCTTGAATTTTGTAGGTACCTTCTTTGAAAAACAGCTAGATAATAGCCAAAAATGAAACTAATCTGAGCAGATTAACTAATCCTTTTCCGTAACCAACAGAAAAACGTTCTTCGACTATTTTAAACCGTGAAAACAACCAGAATTGAAATTTCAGGATTTGGCAGTGATGGAAATAATCTCGCAAAAACTGTTTGTCTGAGGTCGCCATAAATATGCCCTTTGCAGCAAACTTATCGCATGACTGATAATTGGTGAACTTAAAGCTCGGACTTTATATATTCCACAAATGGAAGAATCGTGTTTGTCGTGGCCAGAATACAAATGTTCAGGCAAATACCTCCTAAGGTAAAGATTTTATGACCATTTCAACATTCGAAATTATCCATACATTTCTTTACGGACGAAAAGGTTTTGCAACTCAGTGTAATTAGTCCTAATTAAGCGCCAGCTAGGAAGAGATTTAGTGTAGAGGACGTACTTGAGCAGGTTTTAGAGGAGAAAGGATTTGATGTAGATAGTGAGGAAGAGGAAGATATAGATCTTCAGGTAGATTTGCAGAAGGAAAAAATGGAGGAGTGGGTTGAGTCATTTGATGGGGGAGAGTGCTGCGATCACGAATTCTTTCGTGAAAATGTGAAACAGGCAGTACTTCCTATTGTTCGCCAGTCGTTCTTGACTAAAGAGCCAGGAGGTTATCTTCTTTATTTCTTAAGTTGTTAATACGATGACTAATATTTTGAGTGCCTATAAAATATATTTAGTGAATGCACGTTAGAGGTAGAGGACATGTCCGTTCGATGGCTTTGGAAGATTTAATCCTGCTTTACGATTTAATACCATGACATGAAACAAATTTAAGCTTGATTATTTTATAATACCTTCAATTCTTTCAATAAATCGAGGCTTAGTTGTGCGGCAATCTATCAAAATGAAATATTTATTTTGAAATAAAAGAAAATTATCTCTTAATACATCGTGATTTATCCACTTTGATTCTTAAAGGGATAATTCCGGCCCTGAGATGCTAAGAAAAACTTAATTCTATAATTATATAATTTCGTAAATTTTTTTTGTTGTTGAAAATTGCCTAAATATGATAAAAGCATTTGCTTCTCTTTTAGATCATCACTTAGCTGCCCTACATTTGAGATCAAAATCTCTAAATGTGTGGTCAGTGCTTGACTCAGAGTCAAGAGTATGGCTCAACTGTCTTTATAGACGACTAGCGGGAAAGGTGGGAATACGGAAGCCGTACTATGGAGAGATTACGAGAAGCATACCATTTGACATTTTCCTTTGTCTAAAGGAAGTGTTGAGGGACCTAAATGCTAAAGAGCCCGACTGTTATTTTTCCCAAAACAACAAAGCACAAGTTATTTCTTTAACATCATCACATCTTGTTCATCACCTCTTTGCATGTTTATCTGGACAGACACCCAAGAAGATTAAGAGTTATTTTAAACGAACACTAACTGGACTCACTAGACATCAACATAAAGTCAGACTGATAATTTCGACGACCAAGGACTTTGCTTTTGTGTATAAAAAAAGGAATGGCCAGTTAGTTCTTCAGTTCTATTATGGTGAGTGGAACTATCATGGTAACCCTCAACACTTCGACTAAAGTAATTTTCCTTCCTTTTTCTTTTCTATTAGTATTAGATTACAGTAGTTGCTCTTCAAACATGTGCAGTAGCACCTATTAGTACTAGATTACAGTGGTTGTTCTTCCAACATGTGCTGTAGCACTTATTAGTAGTAGATTACAGTAGTTGTTCTTCCAACATGTGCAGTAGCACCTATTAGCATTAGATTAGAGTAGTTGCTCTTCCAACATGTGCAGTAGCACCTATTAGTACTAGATTACAGTAGTTGCTCTTCCAACATGTGCAGTAGCACCTACTAGCATTAGATTAGAGTAGGTTTTCTTCCAACATGTGCAGTAGCACCTACCAGCATTAGATTACAGTAGTTGTTCTTCCAACATGTGCAGTAGCACCTATTAGCATTAGATTACAGTAGTTGTTCTTCCAACATGTGCAGTAGCACCTATTAGCATTAGATTACAGTAGTTTTCCTTACAACATGTGCAGTAGCACCTACTAGCATTAGATTAGATTATTAGATTATTAGCATTACTAGTTTATTAGAGATATTTGATTGGACTGTACCAATAAAACATTCCTGAAAACAATTTCAAGATCACACAAGACTTGAACTAAAGTGATTTTTTTTTTTATTACTGTAAATGATACAATCTGTTTGTGATGACAAAATTATCTTGTTGCATGGTTGCCCAACAGAAAGATTAAACAAAGATGAAATTCACAAGAGTTGCTATCAAATG
Organism: Ricordea florida; assembly: GCA_949710005.1. Taxonomy (NCBI): domain Eukaryota; kingdom Metazoa; phylum Cnidaria; class Anthozoa; order Corallimorpharia; family Ricordeidae; genus Ricordea; species Ricordea florida. The sequence goes on along the minus strand of OX453281.1, from coordinate 16,077,421 downwards.
ACAAAAAGTCAAGAGTAGAGATCATAAAAGACAAACATATGGCTAAATAGCTCCAAAAAAGGTACAAACATTGTATTCTCTTTTACCATATTCAGTAATATGTAAACTAATCTTCCAACTTTCAGCAAAAATTATTATTAGAATAACAACAAGATTAAACAAAGATCTACTTTGTCTGTGCTCCACTATTAATTCACAAACCAGACTTTTTCTCCTTGGATGTCTAAGTATACCAGTTATATTGACCCTTTAAGCCCTAATATTGAAATAAAAGTTCTCCTTTAATTTCCCTATTTGATAATTATAGCAATGGTGGAGAGAATTTAATACAGTATCAGGAGAATCCACCTGAATTGATTATGTCCTTAATTCTCATAATTCCTGTGGCTGGATAAGCAGTGTTACTACAAGGAGAAATTTGATGTCATTCACTGTTAGGGCTTAAAGGATTAAACAGTGAGGTTATGTATGGTGGCCCAGATGCAAAACATAAATCTCAGTACAAAAACAAACCTTGGGGCATCAACAAAACTCAGTACACAAAACCCAGCCCACAAAAAATCAGTGCAGAAACAAAATGTTAGGACATTTTGCACTTGTGGACCAGCACAACTATTTCCCCTTATGAAAAGTCAAGACAGCTTGAGGAGCTTACCTTGCTTGTCACATTCAATGATAAGTAATCTAAGTGGATGACTGCAGTATTTGCATTTCTCTTCACTTGGACCTTTATGGAAGCCACAGTTACAGAACTCTGGTTTAGTGGTCCGTTTTGGCTCATATGTTAGGCCAGATGTGGCCACTTTGCCTGTTTGATTGTGACCACGTTCACGTAACCATAGCAATGAAATATACTCGTGCATAAAAATCTGTGGCCATCTGGAATTGAATTCAATGTTTCTGCAATACCTTGCAATAGAAACATGCTTGGCTTCCCTTCCCTCCATTGAATTCAGACCCAGACCCAAGCCATACTTACCAAACATGTCCTTAGTATGAGCTGGCACAATAAACCCTAGAGTCCATACAGAAGGATGGAAATTAAAAATAAGTACAAATACTCTATAAAAGGTTCTACACAGACGTTCAAGTTTGATCACTTGTTCACTGTTTATCGAAACCCGACTAAACAGTGATATACAGTCCCGCAACACCAAACACAAAAAAGCAAGAGCATGAAGGTGTTGCTTTGCTTTGGGATCTTCTACAAAGGAATCTACTGAGGAAATTAAAAACATAAAATTATGTACAAACATGCGTGAGTCCTTCCCTGTGAAACGATAGTCAAATTTCTTCTCTTTACTTCTGCTTTCATTAAACCATCGTATAATTCTCTTGGCAAGCCTGGAAAGATCACACTTTGTACGGAGTGTTTTAACATAACATGCAAATGGAGATTTGGAAGGGATCTGTGAAAAAAAATTAATGTGGTTAGTAACAGAGACCTTCAAAACCAATTCTAACAGATGTTGATGGAGGAGAGCACAGACATTGTTTTATAAATGCAAAGGATCTACATGGATTCTTTCAATGACAGGGCCCAGAGGGGGAATGAATTCTTGTCTGCTATTTTGACTTGAAATGAAGGTTGTGATCTTGTTTCTTTTTGTAGTCTCTGCAAGTTTTTGTTTTGAGATTTTCTTTTTTAGGGTTTCCACTTCCTTGGCTACTTTTAGTCTGGTGTTATAATCCCAAGGATGCCATGTGTTTTTTTTTATTTCCAAATGTTCCATTTATGAGAACACCATTTTCTTTGGTCACATCTGCAAAAGAAGAAAAATATTTTGCACTATTGCTAAGTTCTCCAGTAATAAATGAAAGCATTTTCATGTCATTGGGGAGTTCAGCTATATAGAACTTGACATTAACAGATTGACCATTGTGTGTTAAGACATATGTCTTATTTTCAACAGTGTCAATTTCTCTAGCAAGATGGTTAAGAAATCTCTCCACTGGTTTACTATTTTCACTACAATTGGCTCCAAAGAGGAGGTAGTTTTCATTACTACTCAAAACACCTCTGGTGATATTTAGAATGCCCACTAGCCAAGCACATGCTGTGTCATCCTTTCCGCATGGTGCACCATCTCCACCTAGTGAGACAAAAAATGTGTAAGGTTCGTTATTAAACCAGGTTAATGTATAGCTACTACTGTTAGACAGATAATACTTAGCAAGTGTAAGAAGTGTCTCTTCTAAACCCCGATAGCATCCATGAACCTTTTCATCCATACCCTCACACGGAGTATCAGCAACACTATACACATTACCTATAGGGATCTGTTTAATGTATGACATTAGCTTATTATAAGGGAGCAGTCTAGGAATGGGACAACCTGCAACAGATAAGGGTATGTTCTGCCTACCACTTATAGCATTATGTTTAAAACCCATTTCCCTATAGACTTTGCGGTATTTCCTTTTTCCCATGACACCCCCACTATAATAAACAGCTACACTTCTGATCTTATTTTCCTCTGACTCTTCATTTTTTTTTAGCTTCTTCTTGGTCTTTGATGTAACTGCTTTCATGATTTTCTTGGAATTCATTACTTTCTCTGCTACAAGGCCAGCATCACACTTGCTCACAACTGTGTCAAGCAATCCAAATTCAGCTGGTTCTGTCTCCTCTGGGCTCCCACCATGAAGCTTTAAAGCTGCTTGAAACGTATTGTTTCTTCTTCTTCTAGCTTCTCTGATACTTAGCTGTCGGGTGGTTGGTTTCTTCCTTGCACTACGTGACTTCACTGACTTTACTTCTCTACCTACGCTGTCTAGCTCTTCTACATCCTCAAGTACTTTGGCGATCTAAAAAATATCTTGATGGTTAAACTGGATTTTATCTAGATAACGTTTAAAACAAATTAAAATCATGATTTTCAATATTTCCGGGTGTTTTTCTAGGGTACGTTATAGTTTTTTTGTCACAATTAGGAGAGGGGGCTCTTTCAACGATCATTTAAACGGTCAGAGTTCTTGGCTACAGCTTGTTTGCGAATTTCGCGGGAAAAACCATTTGCTTACATAAGACACTGGTTTTATCTTACCTTTTCATCGAGCCTCCTGCACAGATGCACCTTTGCATCTCTCACTTTCCTTTTCTCCTCCAGGACCCTGTCCATTTTCGTTATCTCCTCGTTCACTGCCACAATTCCTCTAGCTTTCCTGACCATTTCCTCTCTAGCCTCCTTCCTTCTTTTGCTTAGGGCACCGAGATCGAATCTGGGCATTGCGGCGATTTGATCATAAAACAGAGACGACTTGTGCGAAAGCGAAGGTGTTGATAAAAAAACAAAAACCAACAAAATTTTATATCACCATCAGAGAAACCGATTTTTAAAAAAATAGTAGAATTGCGCTTATTGTGAAGAAAAAGTTCCAAGGCTCAAAATTTGTTCTTCATCGGAAATTCTTGAAACTGTTAAAATAGATGCGCACGATCGGCGGGAAACTCATCTATTCCGCCATATTTCCTCAAGTGATTGGTATCAAAATGACCGTCGTCCTCGGCTCAACCAAACTCGGCAACCCGATTCTTCTCCGGTAAAGGGCGATTGCACCTACAATGCTCGGAAGTGACGTCCTTTTTCAAATCGCAAATTTGAGCCCAGTCCTCCGAAAAGTACAAACGGCCAATATGGCGGCAGAGGACAGATGTTTGCCCGTTTTTAAGGTTGCGCGTGCCCGGCGTGCTAATTGTTGCAATCAAAATTTTACTCGTTATCTAAACCTTAGTGTATATCCCACTATTACAAATAGATAAAACATTCAAAATGATTGGATAACTTACCCCCATAGATGACAGTCCTTCTGCCCATACAATCTCTTATATGGTTTTTTAACCAAAATATGTAAAGCTGACTTTCCGTGCAACCACCTCTTGGTATTTTATCTTGTCTTCAATAATTACTACAATCACGACATAACATGGATTTTAAATTACGTTTTAAATGCAACAAGATGGTGAAAATTGCATGTTTATCCCTAATCTGTGTAATGAGGACTGATTTGATGAACTTGAGTACTGTCTGAGCAGTATGTTATAGAATCAGCTGTCTTAAGCAAATATCTTGACAGCCAAAATACAATACGATAGCGAATTACAATCAATTTGACTTTCTACGTAGATATTGCCCTTTCGTAGTACTACAAATCCGCAACTTTTTAGCATTGCAAAGATTCTGCAAGGCAAGATATCGTGGAATTACTTTCATTGTAAGGGCTATAGGCAATATGTATGAAGTGCGCATCCGTATGATAGAAAACGTTCTTTCCTTACATCACATGGAAATCTAATCGTTGAAATCGAAATTTTACTCCTTATCTAAACCTTGGTGTATATCCTACTATTACAAATAGATAAAACATTCAAAATGATTCAATAACTTACCCCGATAAATGACGGTCCTTCTGCCCATACAATCTCTTATATGGTGTTTTAAACAAAATCGGTAAAGCTGACTTTCCTTGAAACCACTTCTTGCTATTTTATCTTCTTTTCATTAATGACTACAATCACGACATAACATGGATTTTAAATTACGTTTTAAATGCTATAAGATGGTGAAAATTGCATGTTCATCCCTAATCTGTGTAATGAGGACTGATTTGAGGAACTTGAGTACTGTCTGAGCAGTATGTTATAGAATCAGCTGTCTTAAGCAAATATCTTGACAACCAAAATACAATACGATTGCGAATTACAATCAATTTGACTTTCTACGTAGATATTGCCCTTTCGTAATACTACAAATCTGCAACGTTTCAGCATTACAAAGATTTTGCAGGACAAGATATCGCAGAATTACGTTCATTGTAAGGGCTATAGGCAATATGTATTGAAATGCGCATGCGTATGATAGAAAACGTCCTTTCCTTACATCACATGGAAATCTAATCGTTGCAATCAAAATTTTACTCGTTATCTAAACCTTAGTGTATATCTTACTATTACAAATACATAAAACATTCAAAATGATTCGATAACTTACCCCCATAGATGACGGTCCTTCTGCCTATAAAATCTCTTATATGTTGTTTTAACTTAAATCTATAAGGCTGACTTTCCTTGCAACAACCTCTTGGTATTTATCTTGTCCTCAATAATTGACTACAATCATGACATAACATGCATTTTAAATTACGTTTTAAATGCTACAAGATGGTGAAAATGGCATGTTTATCCCAAATCTGTGCAATGAGGACTGATTTGATGAACTTGAGTACTGTCTGAGCAGTATGCTATAGAATCAGCTGTCTTAAGCAAATATCTTGACAGCCAAAATGCAATACGATTGCGACTTACAAACAATTTGACTTTCTACGTAGATATTGCCCTTTTATAATTCTACAAATCTGCAACCTTTCAGCATTCCAAAGATTCTGCAGGACGAGATACCGCAGAATTACTTTCATTATACGGGCTATAGGCAATACGTATGAAGTGCGCATGCGTATGATAGAAAACCTTCTTTCCTTATATCACATGAAAATCTAATCGTTGCAATCAAAATTTTACTCGTTATCTAAACCTTAGTGTATATCCTACTATTACAAATAGATAAAACATTCAAAATGATTCGATAACCTACCCCCATAGATGGCGGTCCTTCTGCCCATACAATCTTTTATATGGTGTTTTAACCAAAATCTGTAAGGCTGATTTTTGTTGCAACCAGCTCTTGGTATTTTATCTTCTCTTCAATAATGACTACAATCACGACATATATAATATGGATTTTATATTACGTTTTAAATGCTACAAGATGTTGAAAAATTCTAATAATTCTAAAAATTCTAACTATTCTAAGGCAAGCCCTAACGGTAATAACACGCACGCACGTAGTTTCTGTGTAAGTAGCTTTCTCTTTATTTATTTATTTATTTACTTATTTTCTCTTTTCTGTAAGTAGTTTTTTTTTCCTTTTCGTTTAAACGTGTAAGTAACCTTATGTCTATTCAATCTTTGTAATTGTTGTAAACCATAAATCAATAAAGAAGAGAGAAAAAAAAAAGATGTTGAAAAATGCATGTTTAACCCTAATCTGTGTTATGAGGACTAATTTGAACTTGAGTACTGTCTGAACAGTATGCTATAGGATCAGCTGTCTTAAATAGGTAGTCCCATGAGTTGCGCATGCTCGGGAAATCGCTCTTATATCGTCTCATATCGCTCTTGTTTATTATGGCCGCCATGATGGATTATTTGGTAAGTGGGAATATTTTCCATGGAATGTCCTCGATTTCTTTATCTTGACATTTAGAACCTGCAAAATCAAACTAGTATCGCTTAGGAAAGATCGCATGGATATAATTGCAAGAGTTCGTGCAGCACGAAGCTCAAAGGAAATAGCAACTGAGAGGATGTCTGCTCAAAAGTCAGAATTTATTGTGCGGAGACAGTTGTAATTGCGACACGAGGGAAAAACCATGCCAGAATAGGGTAAGTTTTCATCGTAAGAAAATTGTAATTCGAGTTTATTTTAATCGTCCCTTTGTTAAGAATTCATGGACGGTCATTTTTGTGTCCTTTTGCGGGAATCGCAAGGTGGTGTGATAATTAATCCAAAGAAATGTGTGCGAACGAAAGAATCTAGGCTATCGCCTATTACATCAAGTGACGCCAATCCACAATTCAAACGATTATCTGAAGATGCTCAAAGAGTGAAGGAAAATAACGATGTCAAGGGAGTATTGGATTCTTTTACATTTTTTGAGACTGACACAATGGTCCAATGACCCATCCAATTTATGTTGACTTCAAGTGTACTGTAGTATTTGACTTTTGTAAGATGTCTCGTATGTCTTTTGCATCTTCGGTAGCCCGTTGTTGTTTTTTCCACTTTTCTTGAATAGCTTTCTTTTCTCTACATGTATCTTTCATGTATATTGTTTTTTAGCAGGGTTAATTGTACTCTTGCAGCATACAGGTAGAAAATACTTAGCATTTTGGTGATTTTTCTTTAGGAATTTATTGCAACGTTGGATCAGGAAACGATAAAGAAATTGGCAGCATGAGAGGAGTAGGGAGTATGTACTATATCCATTCTCTGCTCATCATGGAGGATGATCTTGACAATAGCAATCAGCTTCAAACTGAAGACATAATATGTTTTCTCTGAAAGCAGATGAATATTACCGTTTTTATTAAAATTGTTATAAGATTAATACATGTATGTACTACAACGAATGATATGTCAGTGCAAATCAGGTTCTTTTATTGTTTACAATTTATTATGTTGTACAAAAATTTTACATTGAAGAGTATAGGTATGTCTTTCTTTTTGATGTCTTTACTGTAAATAATAATTAATTAATAATTATGAAGTAAATGCAAATGCATGAAAATTAAAGTTACAGTAGTTATAACTCTTAGCCTGGTAACACTGTTTGGACTTGACTGTTTTGTGTAATATCTCAAAATAACTCAGTCTTCCATGGGTAATTGATTTTCCTCAAGATCACCATTTTCTGGTTCACAGCTTTGTGACGGTGCAGGTAAATTGAACCTACTCTGCCACTTACACAATTCTGCAGTGGGAGCTGGGGGGTTGGCTGCAATGGTTCGGGACAACAGTCGAGGATCACTTGCATTTAGAGAGATATTCCTTGTCATGATATCTACATCATGTAATCTGGCATGTAATATTTTAGCAATGAGGAGGGGAATATATTCATTATATTCATATCCCGTGTCTGCCTTTATGATCTTTATGTCCCATTGCTTTGTCCACTGATTGTACTATTGGCTGAACATCTGTTCTCTTGTCTTCTTGTTTGTGGGAGTTGAAGGTGGCAGTTCCAATCAATTGCTGCTAGATATTTTCTGCATCTGTAGGCCCTGTAACTGTAAAATATTCAAGTTTGAGAGGGAGGAAATATTTTCACAACTTGAAAAAAAGCTACTAAACAGGAAATCAAGGGCAAAATTTAACACTGCAGTTCAACCAAAAAATCAGCCAATGATGATGATGATCATTAACATCCTCATCACCAGTTCAGTGAACAAGGAATCACTGACCCGAAAGATATCCTCTTTGAGGCATACAGAAGTGATAGGCTATTGGCACATTCAATACTTCCTGTGTGCCTGTTGAGATACACAACAGTGGGAAAATTCGCATGTAAGTTCAATAGATTGAAGGGGGTTATGCTTTTATGCAATGCCATTTCAACAATGTATTTATCCTCCTAACAATATTGTACAATGCTCTAGGAACCACCGTGACAGTGGCACAGGCTAATCTCTCTTTCCCAGCCTGTGGGGCAACCAAAATTGTGTACATGAGAGTTGTCTTAACTGAATCTGACATAGTACTTGAAACTCTCCAATAATTCTGCATTTAACACAACTTTCTGTAGTTCACCAAAATCTTGATGACTCCTGTCAAACCAAGGTAGGTCAGGGTCGTGGCTTCCCTCATCATGGTCACATTTATGGTATAGGCCCCACTCATGCTTGTTGCAAGCATGATGGAGGAGACCAATCCATTTATCCTTTTACACAAAGAAGAGAAAGTGTGTATTGGTATCCACTCACAGTAATGAAGACCATAAATTAATGTGAAATCCTCTACCCATTGGCTTCATATAATATCAGTAGATTTCTATGTATAAGCCTATTTTATAATAAACTCCTTATCCTCAGAACAAAATCCTCTAGTGGCTAGAAATAAACTGCTGTCTGAAAAAAAACAACAACAACAACAAACAAAAATATAGTAGATATAAAATGACTGGTGGCTTACTTAACTTATCCCCTGCAGAATTATCCTAAGGCTAATGGCAATAATGGTATAATAAAGAAAATGTAGTAGGGAACATGCATGGTATACCTTCATGGCTTTTAAAGCTTCTTCATCAGAAGTTGTGGCACTGACATTGCAGAATTATAAAGTGCTTGATAACTGAAAAAAAGCAGAAAAAAATGATTTTCAACTGAGGTATAACAATACTGTTCAGAGGCAATGTACTCCACAAATGGACCTTTCATGCTCGGCTCAGAGATCACCTTAGTAGCAAAGTGTCTGTCAGCAGGAAGAGATAAATTGGAAAAAACCTGACATGCAGTAATACCAACTCAAATGCAAATGAAAGACTACGGAATGATTTCCGCACAGGTTTCTACCTCATTATGCATGCTGTAGTCGTGCTGTTTCATTCTGCAATAACAAGAAATGTTTACATGTGCATTACCCTAAACAATTCATCTGCTGTATGCATAATGAAATAGGGACCTGTGTGGAAATCTTGCCAAAGACTACCAAGTAGACTGATGAAGCTGGATTAATTGATCTTAGAAATATATGTTTTGTGGTTCATTTTTTCTTTACTTTGAAATTTTTCAAACAAGGTTAATTTTCACTTTTCTTTGTCCCAAACAGTTACCATAATCAGAGACTAAGAAAAACAAAAATTTAACTGGTTTGAAAGATTTTTAAACAACGGAAAATTGAAATCAGAACATATACAAGTATACATTAATATAATATACTGTTGAGTGTTCATACCTCACATCTGGATCGGACATAGACTCTTCTGAATCAGAACACATATCCTCATCGTCAGAAAATAAAGACGAGTTCAAACTGCAATCGAAATAGAGCAAATAAAGAAATCAAATGGGACTGCTCTCTGCAGTAATGATATTTATATATTAAATAAAGTCAACAAACTTAAATTGTAACCAATGCATGTATTGGTAATTGCAACCTACATTGCTGATTTGTTACTTTTGCCATCTACACCAATGGGAGACTCACTCAAGTTCAGAAGTGCTGGGCAAACTTATAGTAGCTGGAGACTCGACAACAGTTGAAGACGAGGGATGACCCAAAGGTTTAACTTGGGTGGAGGTCAGTGGCCCTTTAGCGAAAACCATCATTCAAACGGAAAAAAATACTAATCGCCCTGAAACATTAATTAACATTGCAACAAAAGCATCCTCGCACCTTCACTTGCGTCTTTTGGCTGCCTTCGTTCACGTGTCGTAAACGCGCGAGACCTCGCCGTAGTACTATCGTGAATTTCCGTTCACAAATACAAACAAGGTATGAACATAAACGACTCAATGACAAATAACTTTTTAACGGTTAACTCATCAGGCAAAGAAAACCAAAACTTACCTTCTCCAATTCCGATATTCAAGAGAACAAATGTGCCGAGAAATCGCTGTCACTACAACACCCATATGCTGCCTCCAACTTCGCACCAAACCACGACTGAAATATATTATTTTCAAGGAAAATACGTTGACGATTTTTAAACCACTCCCTTTTGTACCGCTTCAGGTCAGAAATCCTTATCTTGCGACCAGAGTTCCTTCGTTTATCTCCGTGGCCGCCACCGCCGCTAGCATCCACCATCTTGTTTTAGCCGAGTCAATCTTGAAAAATTCTGCAGAATTTTTCAAGTTTTGATCTTCGGCCTGCACATGCGCAGTTCATAAGATTTACCCTTTAAGCAAATATCTTGACAGCCAAAATACAATACGATTGCGAATTACAACCAATTTGACTTTCTACGTAGATATTGCCATTTCGTAATACTACAAATCTGCAACGTTTCAGCATTGCAAAGATTCTGCAGGACGAGATATCGCAGAATTACGTTCTTTGTAAGGCCTATAGGCAATATGTATGAAGTGCGCCTGCGTAGGATAGAAAAAGATTTTTCCTTACATCACATGGAAATCTAACCGTTGGAATAAAAATTTTCCACGTTATCTAAACCTTAGTGTATATCCTACTATTACAAATAAATAAAACATTCAAAATGATTCAATAACTTAACCCCATAGATGACGGCCTTCTGCCCATACAATCTCTTATATGGTGTTTTAACCAAAATCTTTAAGGCTGACTTTCTTTGCAACCACCTCTTGGTATTTTATCTTGTCCTCAATAATTGACTACAATCACGACATAACATGGATTTTAAACAACGTTTTAAATGCTACAAGGTTGTGTAAAAAGCATAATTAACCCTAGTTCTTGTAATGAGGACTGATTTGATGAACTTGAGTACTGTCTGAGCAGTATGCTATAGAATCATCCCTCTTAAGCAAATATCTTGACAGCCAAAATACAATACGATTGCGAATTACAATCAATTTGACTTTCTACGTAGATATTGCCCTTTCTTAATACTACAAATCTGCAACGTTTCAGCATTCCAAAGATTTTGCAGGAGGAGATACTGTAGAATTACTTTCATTGTAAGGCTTATAGGCAATATGTATGAAGTGCGCATGCGTATGATAGAAAACGTTCTTTCCTTACATCACATGGAAATCTAACCGTTGGAATAAAAATTTTCCTTTTTATCTAAACCTTAGTGTATATCATACTATTACAAATAGATAACACATTCAAAATGACTCGATAACTTACCCCCATAGACGACGGTCCTTCTGCAAATACAATCTCTTATATGGTGTTTTAACCAAAATCTGTAAGGCTGAGTTTCCTTGCAACCATGTCTTGGTATTTTATCTTCTCTTCAATAATGACTACAATCACGACATAATATGGATTTTGAATTACATTTTAAATGCTACAAGATGTTGAAAAATGCATGTTTAACCCTAATCTGTGTAATGAGGACTGAGTTGATAAACTTGAGTACTGTCTGAGCAGTATGCTATAGAATCAGCTGTCTTAACCAAATATCTTGACAGCCAAAATACAATACGATTGCGAATGACAACCAATTTGACTTTCTACGTAGATATTGCCCTTTCGTAATACTACAAATCTGCAACGTTTCAGCATTGCAAAGATTCTGCAGGACGAGATATCGCAGAATTACGTTCATTGTAAGGGCTATTGGCAATATGTATAAAGTGCGCATGCGTATGATACAAAATGTTCTTTCCTTACATCACATGGAAATCTAATCGTTGCAATCAAAATTTTACTCGTTATCTAAACCTTAGTGTACATCCTACTATTACAAATAGCTAAAACATTCAAAATCATTCAATAACTTACCCCCATAGATGACGGTCCTTCTGCCCCTACAATCTCTTATATGGTGCTTTAACCAAAATCTGTAAGGCTGACTTTCCTTCAACCATGTCTTGGTGATTTATCTTCTCTTTAATAATGACTACAATCACGACATAATATGGATTTTAAATTACGTTTTAAATGCTACAACATGGTGAAAAATGCATGTTTAACCCTAATCTGTGCAATGAGGACTAATTTGATGAACTTGAGTACTGTCTGAGCAGTATGCTATAGAATCAGCTGTTTTAAGCAAATATCTTGACAGTCAAAGTACAATACGATTGCGAGTTACAACCAATTTGACTTTCTACGTAGATATTGCCCTTTCGTAATACTACAAATCTGCAACGTTTCAGCATTGCAAAGATTCTGCAGGACGAGATATCGCAGACTTACGTTCATTGTAAGGGCTATAGGCAATATGTATGAAGTGCGCATGCGTATGATACAAAATGTTCTTTCCTTACATCACATGGAAATCTAATCGTTAAAATCAAAATTTTACTGGTTATCTAAACCTTAGTGTACATCCTACTATTACAAATAGGTAAAACATTCAAAATCTTTCGATAACTTACTCCCATAGAGGACGGTCCTTCTGCCCATACAATCTCTTATATGGTGTTTTAACCAAAATCTGTAAGGCTGACTTTCATTGCAACCATGTCTGGGTAATTTATCTTCTCTTCAATAATGACTACAATCACGACATAATATGGATTTTAAATTACGTTTTAAATGCTACAAAATGTTGAAAAATGCATGTTTAACCCTAATCTGTGTAATAAGGACTGAGTTGATGAAATTGAGTACTGTCTGAGCAGTATGCTATAGAATCAGCTGTCTTAAGCAAATATCTTGACAGCCAAAGTACAATACGATTGCGAGTTACTACCAATTTGACTTTCTACGTAGATATTGCCCTTTCGTAATACTACAAATCTGCAACGTTTCAGCATTGCAAAGATTCTGCAGGACAAGATATCGCAGAATTACGTTCATTGTAAGGGCTATAGACAATATGTATGAAGTGCGCATGCGTAGGATAGAAAAAGATTTTTCCTTACATCACATGGAAATCTAATCGTTGCAATAAAATTTTTAATTGTTATCTAAACCTTAGTGTATATCCTACTATTACAAGTAGATAAAACATTCAAAATGATTCAATAACTTACCCCCATAGATGACGGTCCTTCTGCCCATACAATCTCTTTTATGGTGTTTTAACCAAAATCTGTAAGGCTGACTTTCCTTGCAACCACCTCTTGGTATTTTATCTTTTCTTCAATAATGACTACAATCACGACATAATATGCATTTTAAATTACGTTTTAAATGCTACAACATGGTGAAAAATGCATGTTTAACCCTAATCTGTGTAACTAGGACTGATTTGATGAACTTGAGTACTGTCTTAGATGTATGCTATAGAATCAGCTGTCTTAAGCAATTATCTTGACAGCCAAAATACAATACGATTGCGAATGAGAACCAATTTGACTTTCTACGTTGATATTGCCCTTTCGTAATACTACAAATTTGCAACGTTTCAGCATTGCAAAGATTCTGCAGGACGAGATATCGCAGAATTACGTTCATTGTAAGGGCTAAAGGCAATATGTATGAAGTGCGCATGCGTATGATACAAAAATGTTCTTTCCTTACATCACATGGAAATCTAATCGTTGCAATCAAAATTTTACTCGTTATCTAAACCTTAGTGTATATTCTACTATTACAAATAGATAAAACATTCAAAAAGATTAAATAACTTACCCCCATAGATGACCGTCCTTCTGCCCATACAATCTCTTATATGGTGTTTTAACCAAAATCTGTAAGGCTGACTTTCCTTGCAAGCACCTCTTGGTATTTTATCTTCTTTTTAATAATGACTACAACCACGACATAATATGGATTTTAAATTACGTTTTAAATGCTACAACATGGTGAAAAATGCATGTTTAACCCTAATCTGTGTAATGAGGACTGATTTGATGAACTTGAGTACTGTCTGAGCAGTATGCTATACAATCAGCTGTCTTAAACAAATATCTTGACAGCCAAAATACAATACGATTGCGAATTACAACCAATTTGACTTTCTACGTAGATATTGCCTTTTCGTAATACTACAAATCTGCAACGTTTTAGCATTGCAAAGATTCTGCAGGACGAGATATCGCAGAATTACGTTCATTGTAAGGGCTAAAGGCAATATGTATGAAGTGCGCATGCGTATGATACAAAATGTTCTTTCCTTACATCACATGGAAATCTAATCGTTGCAATCAAAATTTTACTCGTTATCTAAACCTTAGTGTATATTCTACTATTACAAATAGATAAAACATTCAAAAAGATTCAATAACTTACCCCCATAGATGACGGTCCTTCTGCCCATGCAATCTCTTATATGGTGTTTTAACCAAAATCTGTAAGGCTGACTTTCCTTGCAACCACCTCTTGGTATTTTATCTTGTCCTCAATAATTGACTACAATCACCACATAACATGGATATTAAACTAAGTTTTAAATGCTACAAAATGGTGAAAAATGCATGTTTAACCCTAATTCTTGTAATAAGGACTGATTTGATGAACTTGAGTACTGTCTGAGCAGTATGCTATAGAATCAGCTGTCTTAAGCAAATATCTTGACAGCCAAAGTACAAAACAATTGCGAGTTACAACCAATTTGACTTTCTACGTAGATATTGCTCTTTCGTAACACTACAAATCTGCAACGTTTCAGCATTGCAAAGATTCTGCAGGACAAGATATCGCAGAATTACGTTCATTGTAAGGGCTATAGGCAATATGTATGAAGTGCGCATGCGTATGATACAAAATGTTCTTTCCTTACATCACATGGAAATCTAATGGTTGCAATCAAAATTTTACTCGTTATCTAAACCTTAGTGTATATTCTACTATTACAAATAGATAAAACATTCAAAATGACTGGATAACTTACCCCCATAGACGACGGTTCTTCTGCAAATACAATCTCTTATATGGTGTTTTAACCAAAATCTGTAAGGCATACTTTCCATGCAACCACCTCTTGGTATTTTATCCTCTCTTCAATAATGACTGCAATCACGACATAATATGGATTTTAAATTACGTTTTAAATGCTACAACATGGTGAAACATGCATGTTTAACCCTAATGTGTGTAATGAGGAGTGATTTGATGAACTTGAGTACTGTCTGAGCAGTATGCTATAGAATCAGCTGTCTTAACCAAATATCTTGACAGCCAAAATACAATACGATTGCGAATGACAACCAATTTGACTTTCTACGTAGATATTGCCCTTTCGTAATACTACAAATCTGCAACGTTTCAGCATTGCAAAGATTCTGCAGGACGAGATATCGCAGAATTACGTTCATTGTAAGGGCTATTGGCAATATGTATGAAGTGCGCATGCGTATGATACAAAATGTTCTTTCCTTACATCACATGGAAATCTAATCGTTGCAATCAAAATTTTACTCGTTATCTAAACCTTAGTGTACATCCTACTATTACAAATAGCTAAAACATTCAAAATCATTCGATAACTTACCCCCATAGATGACGGTCCTTCTGCCCCTACAATCTCTTATATGGTGTTTTAGCCAAAATCTGTAAGGCTGACTTTCATTGCAACCATGTCTTGGTATTTTATCTTTTCTTTAATAATGACTACAATCATGATATAATATGGATTTTAAATTACGTTTTAAATGCTACAAAATGTTGAAAAATGCATGTTTAACCCTAATCTGTGCAATGAGGACTGAGTTGATGAACTTGAGTACTGTCTGAGCACTATGCTATAGAATCAGCTGTCTTAAGCAAATATCTTGACAGCCAAAGTACAATACGATTGCGAGTTACAACCAATTTGACTTTCTACGTAGATATTGCCTTTTCGTAATACTACAAATCTGCAACGTTTTAGCATTGCAAAGATTCTGCAGGACGAGATATCGCAGAATTACGTTCATTGTAAGGGCTAAAGGCAATATGTATGAAGTGCGCATGCGTATGATACAAAATGTTCTTTCCTTACATCACATGGAAATCTAATCGTTGCAATCAAAATCTTACTCGTTATCTAAACCTTAGTGTATATTCTACTATTACAAATAGATAAAACATTCAAAAAGATTCAATAACTTACCCCCCTAGATGACCGTCCTTCTGCCCATACAATCTCTTATATGGTGTTTTAACCAAAATCTGTAAGGCTGACTTTCCTTGCAAGCACCTCTTGGTATTTTATCTTCTTTTTAATAATGACTACAACCACGACATAATATGGATTTTAAATTACGTTTTAAATGCTACAACATGGTGAAAAATGCATGTTTAACCCTAATCTGTGTAATGAGGACTGATTTGATGAACTTGAGTACTCTCTGAGCAGTATGCTATAGAATCAGCTGTCTTAACCAAATATCTTGACAGCCAAAATACAATACGATTGCGAATTACAACCAATTTGACTTTCTACGTAGATATTGCCCTTTCGTAATACTACAAATCTCCAACGTTTTAGCATTGCAAAGATTCAGCAGGAGGAGATATCGCAGAATTACGTTCATTGTTAGGGCTAAAGGCAATATGTATGAAGTGCGCATGCGTATGATACAAAAATGTTCTTTCCTTACATCACATGGAAATCTAATCGTTGCAATCAAAATTTTACTGGTTATCTAAACCTTAGTGTTTATCCTACTATTACAAATAGATAAAACATTAAAAAAGATTCAATAACTTACCCCCATAGATGACGGTCCTTCTGCCCATGCAATCTCTTATATGGTGTTTTAACCAAAATCTGTAAGTGATGATATGAAAAGGGGGCTTCTGGCACATTTTATATTTCGATTTCATTTTAATTGAAATTTAGTGAGGTGCTGGCACATTCTTGGTTGACTGGATACAAAGCCTATATGAAATTTGATGAATCCTGGCACATTTTTATTAAGATATGATCAAAGATTTAACAAAATATACATGTCGGTCGTTCGGGTGGGCGGGTGGGCATATCTGTGAAATTGTTATGTTTTTGATAATATCAATAAAGAGCGTAGGCAGATTGTTACAAAGCCGATACAAAGACTATGTGAAATCTTGGCGGGCAGGCACCCAGCACATTTTCCATAAAATTTTGATAAAGGGCCTGGCACATTAAAATAAAATTGAAATAAATGTTAATTTAAAAAGAAGATTTAATATACAAAATGGAACAACAATTACGAAGATTAGTTAATAAATATAAGTGTATACATGGGAAAATAAAGTACCAATGTAAGGAATGTGGAGGAACACAAATATGTAAACATGGTAAGCAAAAGGCACATTGTAAGGAATGTGTAGGTTCAGAAATATGTATACACAATAAAAATAAATCAGTTTGTAAAGAGTGTGGAGGGGTGCGAATATGCAAACATGGCAAGCAAAAACAACAATGTAAGGAATGTGGAGGAACACAAATATGTGGACATGGTAAATATAAATCTTATTGCAAGGAATGTGGGGGAGCACAAATATGTATACACAATAAACATAAATCAGTTTGTAAAGAGTGTGGAGGAACACAAATATGTGAACACAATAAACAAAAACAACAATGTAAAGAATGCGGAGGATCACAAATATGTATACATAATAAACAAAAGCATCATTGTAAAGAGTGTTGAAAATTATGTTATTAAACTCTTATTTAGGTTTCATAACAATTAAAAATGAATTATAATTTAAAAATATAAATTATAAAATAAAAAAAAGATGAATATAAAATTATTAACTATTAAATACGATAATAAAGAAAAAAAGTGTTTAAAAGATTTCTTTGATGAAGTAAGTAAAGATTTTTCAATTTGTATAGAAGAGAATGAAAATTTAATGATTATTGCAACAAATATTAGCCCAAATAATTTTGCGTCAGATAAGTGCGTATTTTTTGGTTTTAAAATTTGTTATCTATTGGGTGATAGACCACCAGTAATGAGAGACGGCAAATTGTATGCTAGGGAATTTACAACAAAAGGAGTAAAGTTGCATAAAATTGAGGAAGATATTAATTTTGATAAAGAGTATTTTGAAAAAGCAATTAAGGTTAATAATGAAAGAGAAATTAATATTAATTTAGAAATATTTATTAATTCATTTGAGATTAGTTTTAATATAGTAATTAGAGATAAAAATAAGTTTTACGAAAAAATACAAAAACATGTAAATGAAGGTATATCTTCTTGTTTTTCTATTTCTCCGCCCAATAGAAATATGTTTGAGGGCATAAAAGTAGTACCTTTAAATAATTAGTAATACAAAGTTTAATTTTATGTTATATAACCCAATAAATGGTTACATAACAAAATTTATTTAAATCTTAAACTAAAAGTTACAGATTCTCCTTTTAGATAAAACCTTTTCCAATCAGAGTCTAAAATGGTTAAATCAAAGTGATTAATCAAGCTATCATATTTTCTAATTGGAACAGATGGATAATCTTTTGATGGAATGTTTGCTAGTAATTGAGATGGTTGTATTTTTACAATTTCATTTTTACCTTTATTCGCGTATGACATTCTATTATCAACTATGCTGCATAAAAGTCTCAAAGGTTCTTTTATAGTTAAATCTATTCGGCTTATTTTAAATAAAACCTCTGGCAGCCCTAAAGAATTTTGCAAACCCTGTGTAAATTTAATGTTAAATGGTTTATCGTTGATTATGTAAGCAAAATTATCTCCAATAATTAATGTTATATTTTTACCCTTTTCGCTGAGCGCAATTAATATTTTCATATCATTTATGGAATATGTTCCTGAATTAAATATTACTAAAGGCCCGCCCTGTTCATCAGTTATTTTTTCTTGGCCCTTTAAAATTATTAGTCTTTTTTTGATTTTAATATTACAATCTAAAAGTTGTAATTCACTAACGTGTTTCATTGGAGGGTCTAAATAAACCCGCGTTTCAGAATCATACATTGTAATGCTGAACATATTTTTGATTAAAGTATATTAGTTTTTAGATTATTTATTAAAATTAAGAAAATGGAAACTAATATACTTCAGAGGCGTATATATCTTAAACCTAAATATTTGGATAAAAATATTATGAATCATCTTTTAAAAACAATTAATAAAACAATGTTTGGCGAATTTGATAAAGAATACGGATATATTATTTCAGTAAATCGTATAATAAAAATTGTAGATAATGAAAATACTTTTTTTGTTTTAAGATTTGAAGCAAAAACATATAAACCCAAAATTAAACAAAAAGTTGATGGTGTAGTATGTGGGGTTTATGAAGAAGGTATTTTTATTAATGTTTTTGAAAAAATGAAGATTTTAATTCCGCATATTTATTTGAAAGATTATAAGTTTGATGATGTTTTTAATACATATGAAAATAAAAATAACAAAATTGGAATGGGAGATAAAATTAATGTTGAAATAAAAGCAGTTAAATATGATAAAAATGAATTTGTTTGCATTGGGTTTTTAGTTTAAATATTTTGTTTTGATTACACCCCGTTCATTTTTAGATTTCTATAATCAAAACATTATCGAAATAAAAACCAAGATAATAATCCCCCCGCTAACATTAAAACAATAAGAGTATTTTGATGAGAAGATGTTTCTATATCATCTGTTTTGTCTGATTCATCGCTATTGTTTGATTTAGGATTTATATTTTTCTTTGGTTGAGGATTAGTATTTAATAAAACCTTTGATGTTCCTAAACTATGAGTTATTCCAACATTTTTTGTTCCAATATTTATTAAATTATTTACCCCAAATTTCATATCTTCTGTTGCTGTTTCCAAAGCATTATTATATCCAACCACACTTTCTGTATTTATTATTAAATTGCTTGGCATTAACCAAACATCAGGAGCTATAGCTAAATCAAGACGAGATTTTGAATCTTGAACCGCTGTTTGATAGTTTTGAATAGATTTGGGAATATCATTTTCAATCACAGAGTCTTCAAATTTTGATATAAATTGATTCTGAGTTTCAGATGCTCCTCCTCCGTTTCCAATAATTGGACTTCTAGTATCAACTTGAGATCCTAAGACGCAATAAACAAAAACCTCAACTGATCTATTTATTCTTCCCAATCCGGCTTTTGTTAATCCATGCCCAGATTCTGGTATAAACCATGCATATTGAAAATCAACAAAATAATCATTTCGAAACATAGATATTAAATTCCCATCTATTTTTTTACCCCCATCATCGGAAAATCTATTTGAACTGCTTGGCCATATATTAGCTTCTGTATCATAACCTCTTATAATTCTGACATTTTGACTTCCACCACCTTTTGCTTGCGCACTAAAGCTTCCAGGAACGCTTCCGGGATCTACGTATCCTTTTCCATAATCAATGAATACATCTCCAACCCCATGGTTTGCACCCCCTTTCCATCTAAAATCAGCTAAAGGTTTATTCCATCCTTTAAAATCTTGATTATTGCTTAAGCCAAATTCAGCGCACAATCTATTATATGCATTTTTGTTGTATGGATTATTTTTTAAAGAAAAAGTTTTTTCGCCTGGTAATGGCAATGCCATTTCATATAATATTCTTCTTATAGTAAAATAAACGTGAAATATAAAAAAGCTTCTAATAATTCTTGGATAATTTAAACCATCATTTAAACTTACACCGCATCCTGATGTTGCACACCAAACCGCCATGTTTAACTGTTGTGGCCAATGATTAATATTTGGTTTACTCAACCAATCTCTAGCTTCTTTACCACTATTAAGTCCTACAGTTTGATTTGTAAATACATTTTTCATTGATGCAGTGAAATGATCTTTTTCTGAAACATATATATCTAAATGTATTAACATTTTTGTTACATTTTTTGCAGATTCATCGAATTTAATACCGGGTATAGGATAGATTTGTTTAGTATTGGTTAAACTCTTTGGGAATGAACCAACTTTGGGTTTATTTTCTAAGTCTAAATTTCCCCATAATAATGTTTTTGGTGAATTTATTCCTAAATCTTTCCATAATAGAGTTTTCATATTAGAAGATAAATTATTAATTAATGTTTCATCGTTTGGATTTTTATTTGTAATAATTTTTGTATCATTGAATTTCCACTCAATATATCCTCCATTTGAATCATTAACAAATGTAAATCTATAAATGTTAGCGTTTGGATATTTAGCTTTGAAATTATTCCACAACCCATGACCGGATTTTAAATCTGATAATATGCTACTAAACATCTTATTCTTTGTGTTTCAAATAATGTGATCTTTAGATCAAGAATAAGATGTAAAATTTAATTAACCTCTCTTCTAATTCCTGCAAAACAATTACAGCCCACATCAGTTCTCTCATATGAAATTTTTAATGAGCGGGATTTGTTAATTCTTTTAATAGATTTTCGCGCACTTCTCTCCTTATCGTAGACATGTTTAAGTTTTTTTCTGTATCCCTCCTAAATTTTTGGCGAACTTCTAGTTTTAGTTTTTGAAACTTTTCCAACTCTGATAAAATTATAGAAAATTCTTGATCGGATATAACATTATCTTTCAAAGCTTTTGAAACTAAATCGTTAATTGTGTTTAATTTTGATTTTGCAATTGCGGCGGTTTGTTCGTGTTTACTAACTTTACCAGAAAGTTTTTTAGAAGCAAAACCAAATCCAACCGATAACCCCCCAAAAACTCCGCCTACAACACCCAAAGGTATGCCAACAATAGCGCCAAAACCAGTAAGAGAAGTTCCTAAACCACTCGCTGATAGAATAACTGAAATCATACCACCAGAAACACTAATTTTTGTACATATTCCTCTGGCTCTATTATATTTTTTCCTTACTTCTTCGTAATGTTTAATTTCTTTCTCAAGATTTTGTAATACTTCGCTTGATTTTTGTAATCTGAAGTTAATTACATTATCTCCGTTTTGTGCTTGAAAATTATTATTAGGCAGTTGGGGATAAATTTTATTGTAATCATCCATATTGTATTTTACTACTCAACATGAAATCTTTAGATTGTCTTTGTTACTTTCTCTTCTTTTTTATACTTTCCACAAAATATAGAACTACAGCCATTATTAATAACCATGCATTCTTTCCTAAAAACCCAATAGCCTCACCCGCCGTTTTAAATAGAAAGCTCACGACAGCACCAACCATTCCTGGTAATATTTCACCTAGTTTTTTACCTATAGTTTTCAATCCTTTTCCCAACCCCCTACCTAATGTTGATAAACCCTTTGAAAGATTAGAAATTATAACACTAATTACTAAAGCAACAGCAGCAACAACCGCAAATGCTGTAAAACCATGCTTTTTGAATAAATCTTTCACACGCTCTCTCAAAGACATTTTTTCTTGGATTCTTTCTCTTTCAGCAACATCGTTTGCTATATCTTCATCGTTTTCTATAACTTCTGTATTTAAATTTTCAAGCTCCACGTCTTCTTCTGTGGTTTTATTGGTTTTATTATCAAGAACTTTTTTTCTTTCAAGTCTTTCATTTTGTTTTTCTTTTTTATTCGCAATTTCTGAATCGAGCTGTTCAACTATTTCTGATCTAGTTGGGCCAATAATTTCTTTTAATGTCTTCGGAAGTCTTTGATATTTATTTTTAACATTTACTAGTTTACCATCTAAAATTTCATATTGTGCCCCCTTTCCACCTTTGAACTGAAAAGTTGCTTTTTTAATTCCTTCTCCAATATCTCTAAAATAAGAGATCATTTTATTTAGTTTTGTCCTTGGGTTTATTTGTAAAAGTTCTTCTTCTGCTTCTTTTTGTTCATTTAATTTTTCGCGTAACAACGGCTGCTTTTCATTAATACCACCAAGTGAAGTTTCTTCCTCCCCCTCTTCACCATAATTAGGATATTCTGGTTGGTTTGTAGATGTAATAGTTTCCATTTCAATACCATCATCATCAACATCATCAGCATCAGCATCATCAGCATCATTTAGCTCGGTTGGATCTAAATATTCTGGTAATTCTCCTCCTTCTGCCATTTTTTAGTCATGATTAATAACCCTTTAGACTAAATCTTTAGAGTTATAATTTAAAATAATTTGCTTGCTGCATATCCTAAAGCCAACATTCCAGCTCCAACATATACCATTTCTCCTGTTTTTTGTTCTTCGCTTGGTTTATAATAATCTGAGAATTTTGGCTCATGCATTTGCCCATACAATTCAAAAGCTTGGTCTGTAGTTGAAATATTTTTTGATGCTTGATATTTATTTTCCTTTCGCCGCATTTTCCAATCAAGCATTTCTTGTCTTTTTTTCTGATATTCTGCCCAATCTCTTTGATATTTTTCCAATGCTTTATCGTGCCGAATTTTTTCTGTTTCCGCATTATGTCCTGCAAAATGTTTTGCAATAGCATTTCCACCAACAAAGGCAGTTGCATTTATTACAGCTCCAAAAATCGCCATCGCTATTGATGCCATGTTTGATTATTTTGGTAAAATCTTTTGATCCTCTAAATATGTTTTTAGATACATACTTCCGGATAATACAGCAACCCATTTTGCGTAATTTGTAATACTTGAGGATGGGTCATTCAAAAATGATTCTTTCATTACCTTTTTAGCTGCATACCCAACTCCAGCTCCTAATCCGATAAGTGTCGCTGAATCAGTTACAGTTTTCACAAGTTTGTTTTCGGTTGACATAATTTTTACTGTATCAGTAAGAAATCTTTAGATGACTTTAGTAATTATTCCATTCCTAAAGATTTTGGAGTTGTTGGTTGTGGTAATTGAGGAACTTGTGATAAATCAGGTATCCTATTTTTATATTCAGTGTATCCATCTCTAGCTTTTTCCCGATATCTCATAAAAAGATCAAATGCTGTAAACCCCAATCCAACAACGGATAAAACAGTAGTAAAAGATAACTCTGGAAGCCACGATTTCGCTTCACTATATGTATTTTCATTTTGCTCTTCTTCTTGTTTATTTTTTTGCTCGCGTTTCATCTCTCTAGCTAATGCTTCTTTTGCTTTTTTATTATATTCTGCTAATTTCTTACCAGCTGCGACTTTTTTAGGATCTTTCTCCCTCTTTTTAGTATCTTTATTTTCAGGTTTGGGATCTGCTGTAATTTGCTCAACTTCTACTTCAGATTGTTCAGACATTGTTATTTAGATGCTACAAATAAGTTTTTAGATCTGTTTAGTAAACAGTATCAGTACCTTCAGTAGATTGCTTAGTTTCCTGATCAGTTGCGCTAGAATTTACTGGTTCTTTGTTGAATTTAATGTGTTTAGCTACTTGAAATAATCCGCTAGCAAGTGCCGCCAGTCTTCCTGCTTTTAATGCTAATAGCCCAACAATGTTTGTTAATTCACGATTTACCAAATCATCATTCTTCAAATCAGAACAAAGAGCTTCTATATCATCAACAGGAACTAAATATGAAATAAGTTTGGAAACTAATTGAAGGGATGAATCTACCAACCCGCCGTTAATTTTTTTACCCATTACCGCTTGATACCGGTTAAAATATTTTTCTACATCGCGTTCCGATAATTTTTTTATATCACCCAAACTCATTTCAACCCCTAAATATTCCTTTGTTGTTCCGAGAGCTGCGAGAATGGCAAGTGATTCTTGTTTTATTTCAAGTTCATCATTATCTTTTACCTTCGGTTGGTCTGTCTTTTCTTCAATGTAATCTTCAACGTTTGTCATCTTTTTTAAATCACTTCGGGAATCTCTAAATAGCAATTAAATGGGTAACGCAAACTCAAACATAGTCTAGAATATTTTTCAGTTTTTAAGAGTTGAACAAACTTTTTACCTAATTCATAATCCAAATCACCGCCATAATCTTCAAAAAACATTTTCATACCTTTCTGCGACGGATTATGAAAAGTAACAACGCAGGCTACATTTTCCCTGAATGGTTTTGCTATTGATGTTAATTGCTGGGTTAAAACCCACATTGATAATCCGTGATGCCTTCCGGAGAATGCTAAATCTATAAATTTATTAGATCTTTTCTTCAGATCGGTGGATACGGCGCAATCATCTAAAATTATTAATGTATTGAGTCCGGAGAATAAAGTTTGGCAATCATTTAACAATTCATTAATCTCATCTACATTACTTGCATCTGGTGATAATACAAAGAATCTCTTGTCTCCGCGAGCAAAATTATGATATGTTTTATTTTTAGAATAGGTTGGACAAATTAAAACAATATATTCAAAAACTTTTCGGAAAGGACCCCGGAGCTGTTCAATTAGGTACTTTGTTTTTCCACAATTTGTTGGCCCAGTTATAATACAATGAAATGGTATTTTATCTCGTAAATCTTCCATGATTTTGTATCATAACATTATGTTTTTAGTACTTAATTGATCTCAAACTTGAATTCATTATTTCCATCATTGCATCGGCCACAACAAACATATAACAAGTTACTGTTTCTGCGGTATTTTTTACCTTCCTTTTAATTTCTATTTTTACACCATCATGTGTATTATTTAGAGCTAGTCCTCCGCCATGAATACCATTATCTGGGTGAGTTCTAGTATCAACCCAAAGAGCAAACTTATCCGCGTAAAAATCTTCTTCTTTTAATGAAATTTGTAAACCATCATCTCTATTGAAACGTTTTTTCACGGATTCCCAAAGATCAGATGGAATCATACCCCTAGAGTATATTCTATTTGGAACACCATCAACATCAATATTAACAGAAGTTATATTTGGATTATAAAATTTTTCAGAATCTCTTAATCCACCAACATGTGGTAGAGTAAACAAAAATAATATTCCAGTCATTGATCTTCTTGGCAAATTAATATGTTGATTAATAACCTCATCGGTGGCTACTTTAAATGTAAAAGTTTTGTGTAAAGTAATATTTTCATAAAAGAATCCTTTACCAACTTGGTATGCGGCTTGTGCTTCACGCGCCAAGTATTCGCTTGAAATTGAAGAATATTCTAACTCTAAGTTTTTGATTGAATATGATGGTGCTTTTGTTACATCTGAATATTTAATAATATCATGAAGTGAGGCTAGTGTAATCTCAAATATTAAATGATTTTCTAATGCTTTTGGATAAAAAACCCCATGATCTTTTAAAACTGGGTGATCTATTGGTATTCTATACTTTGTATTATGAACTACCGCAAGAGCTACTTCCTTTGCATTTGTATCTACCTTATCACCCGCATTTGTTCTAAGTTTTCTCATATTTTCTTCTGAAATACCTTGTTTTAATCTATCTTCTCGCTCTTCTTTAGTTAAAAATAAATCGCGATATGTTTGAAATAAATCATATCTTTGGGTATCCTGTAATGTTTCACCCCCAAAAAGAACTTTTAATCTAGATACAAGATTCCTTCCCACATTATTAACAAATGTATTATTTTTATGACCCTCAACATCTAAATCAAATAGAAGAGATACACTTCCGGGCACAATCACTAAATTCTCAGAAAGTTTTGGAATATTTATATATAATGTTTCTCCTGGGCTGGCCGTGGATGGATTTAAAGTAATTCTATTTAATGTTGATTCTGCCTTCAAACCAAAGGGTTCTCTTGGAATTCTGTTTGGATTAATTTTTTCAGACGTCATACTTGATTTATAAGATACTTTGTCTAACCTTTAAACCCCTTTGCACTATTATTCTTTAATTTTTCAATATGTTTTAATAAACCTTCTCTCGCCTCGGGAATTAAAATCATAATATTAAAAATTTTATCACCATCTTCCATATATAGAATTTTTTTTCTAATAATTTTTTTCATAAGATTAATTTGATATTCGCTAAATTTTGTTTCTTCCACCATTTTAATTTATAAGATACTTTGTTAATTTTTAAATGATGTCAAAAATATATTATTCGGCTGAAGGGTATTGGAAAGGATATTCCGCGATTCCTAAATTAGCTGAGAAGGCTAGAGTAAGTGAAAATGAGTCAAAACAATGGTTGCAAAAACAGGCAATATGGCAAATATATTTACCCGCCCCAAAGTATATACCTAGACCACACTGGACTGAGAATAAACCAAATCAGATTCACCAAGCAGATTTATTATTTTTACCGCATGACAGAGTTGGAAGAAAAACATATAAATATGCGTTAGTTGTGATTGATATCGCCTCGAGATATAAAGATGCGGAGCCATTAACCTCAAAAGAAAGTCGAGAGATATCAGAAGCTTTTACAAAAATATATTCTAGAAGGTTGAAATACCCTAAAACATTAATGGTTGATCCTGGAAAAGAATTTATGGGTGAAGTTAGTAAACTCATGAATTACCATAATGTGAAAATACAAAGAAGTGAAGCTGGTAATCATAGAGCACAAGCATTTGTAGAAAACGCAAATAGAATATTGGGCGAAAGATTATTTAGCCATCAATATGCGCAAGAAATGATTAGTGATACTCGATCTAGAGTATGGGTGAAAAGATTACCAGCTATTCTAAAAACTTTGAATAATACACCAACTAGAATAACCGGTAAAGAACCCGATGAGGCTATAAAAATGAAAGAGATTGATATTGAAACTAAAAATTATCACCGAGTTGTTGGTCTTGATGAGGTTAGATTGTCTCCTTATGTTAACGTTAGATATTTATTATTTCCCGGTGAACTTGAAGGTGGTGAAAGAAGAAGAGCCACAGATCCTATTTGGAGTATAAAAGTTTATAATATTTATAAAAGTATAATTTCACCTAATCAACCGGTTTTATATTATTTAATAGATGGACCAAGACGTGGATTTGTAAGGGAAGAATTACAAGTTATACCTTATGATACCGAGTTACCTCCTAATTCTGTTTTAGAAAGATCCAACTCAACTCGATAATGACCATATGGAAGAGTATGTTTTCCATCTTTACAAATGATTCTCTTATCATCATCAGCAGATAGTGCAACTTTATTAACAGTTTCAGTATAAACAAAATGTTTATAACTTCTTATTACTTGCATCTCCCTCATCTGCTTTACTTTATTTTCTAAACATTCCTTGTAATCATCAAATCTTATACTATTTTCTATAACTGATTTTTTAATTCCTTTATCCTTTTTTGTCTCTTCGCCGTCATCCATCCTGAAAGCGTATAACTTAGCTCGTAGTCCAACAAATTCGGTTATTATTTTACCACCGGCTTCGTCTTTAAACTTACCAATTATTTTTTTGTTCATGCCCGCCTTAATTCCTGATTTATGATTTTTTGGATAATTGCTAGTATCAAACATTTCTATAACATCAGGGATTATATCCTTATAGAAATCCTCAGTTTCTATATCATATACAAGACTATCTGTGTCTGTCATAAGTAATTTAGCTTTTTCACCGTATTTTGGTTTAATATAATTATAATGAAAGTCATACATCATTGACTTGCTTATATCTAAAATACACATTCCTAAGTAAATAGGTTTATTGTATTTTATATGTGTTTTATTCATATGAACAGCCATAAGATTTTCAGAAAAAAATAGTGCGGCGATTATAGTTAGCTTTTGATATTAATTTTCTTGCTTCTTTCTCATTAGTTACTAATCTTATATCAACCCTTTTTCTAAGATTTTCCATTGTTTTACCAAATACAGAATTATTCATAAGTTTGAAAAAATCTTTTTCAAAATCGTTTTTCGCTTGTGCTCTCAATTTAGTATTCAAATCGATGTAAGGTTTTAACCATTCAGACTCTTTAAATTTAATTCCTCTATGAATCTTTGTTACTTCTAATCCCAAGCTTTCATATTTTTTTAGAGTTTCATGTTGAACTACATAATTCTTTTTATCATTTAGGTTTGGTATTAATTTCTCAACTCCATTAACCTTAATTCTTTCGGGGGCAAGCGGGTAATCACTATGTAAATCATGAAGGTGTTGCGAATATTTTAAATCAACCTCCACTATACATGGAATATTTCTCCAATTTTCAATCTCTTTTTCACTCATCCATTTTAAATCATGAGTTGGGAGTGGTTTACTCATTGCTCCACCATATAAGTTGTTTGCGTCAAGATATTCTATATAATTTTTAACTTTATTAGGATCATATTCTTTCATATATGGATTGTTAGCTTTAGCATATCTGTGTGATATTTGGGATATGCCCCCTCTAACACCTTTTTCAATCATAATTAGCATATCAATGTCATTTATCATCTCCAATTCAATTTTGGTTAACTTTAACATTGCATCCCAAGCAAGACCCGGTGCTGTATAATACCAAGCAGGGTCCAAACCATAATTTGTTTGACAAACATCTCTAAAGTTTTCAAAAACGTCGGCCAATAATAACACATCAGACCGGAGATATAGATTAAGGTAATCTCGCATTGTTTTCATATTAAAGGTTTTCCATACATTTTTAGCATGTTTGTAATCATCTTCTGAAATATCTTTACCGCCAAGTTTTGAGTAAAACGCTTCCTTTGGTGGAAGTTGGGTTTCATTTAATTTCTCAAAATCATCAAGCCAATCATATGGGAATACTCCCTTTCTCAATAATAACTTTAATTCTTCACCTTCAAAATACTTTGTAATTTCATGCAAGTTTTTATCTGTTGGATTAAGACACCTACTTCCTTTTATTACACCTTTACAAACGTCACACTTTCCACATTTAGTAAGATTACTAGACAAACTATCGAGACTAGATGACATAAATTTTAATGAATCTATAAACCTTATATCTCTCTTAACATCTATCATCTCACCACTTTCTTTATCTTTGTAGGTATCAACCACAATCTCTTTTGAAAAAGAAATATACTTTTCCTCATTATTAGGTATAAGTTTTATTTTACCTTCTGTTTTAGCAAGACTATTAATAAATAGATGTGCATCATATCCTGATAAATTGTGAATAATTACAGGAAAGAATTTTGGAATCTTATAATTTAAATTGCATTCCTTATGCGCTGCACCTCTATACTTTCCTGTAAGATGACAATGATCTATTACCTTATCTTCACCCAATTCTTTCTCACAAATATGGCAATTAGTTGCATTTTCATAATTTATTTCATCAACTTCTGTCATCATTTTCTTATTAAATTTTTTGAATCTTTTTTTATTATAACTTATGCAATTTTTATAAATTTTCTTAAATTCTTCTTCTAGATATTCCACAAATTTCTGTGTTACATCATCTTCGGGTGATTTAGCAGTATATCTATAAAATCTGGATTTACATATTTTTTCATTAAAACTCTTAATATAACATCCGAATGAAACTGGTTTATGAAACTGATATTTATTAGTGTAACTTTTATTTTTATCTAGCTGACCTGTTTGTTTTATTTTATTCAAAATACACTCAAAGTCGGCATATGCTACAAATGGTATTTTCATTTTTTTAACAAAATTTCTAAAAGAAAGAAAACATGGGCTGCCATCTTTATTTTTTAACACATCAATTCTTGCTTCATTGTACAAATAACAATATCCTTCATGCTTTTCTAATGATCTTTTTAAGTGAAAATGATGCAAACAATTATCACAAAAGTACAACTTACATTTGTGTTTAGTAACTTGCCTTCGTATAAGTGCACTAATATTCTTTATTAAAACAAAGTGTTTATTTGGTTCTTCATTTGTTTCTTCTGTTAATAAAAGTAATCTAATCAATTTAAACCCTCTTTTACTACTTCTTTTTATAGGATACACTCCTATTTTCTCATCATAACCATATATAGCAATATCATAATCATTTTGGTTTTCAAAATTAACAATATCTTGTATTGCGCTTGGAAAATTAATTCCATTCCAATTAAAATTCTTAGATTTTTCTATCAATTCTTTTGTTATTCTTTGTGGGTTTTTATCGGCTGGATAAACTGCTCGTGTTACACACCACTTGAAACATTCATCATCATAATTCTTAAGATTAATAAGAGCATTCCTGTTTAACAATTCTTTTGGTAATGGAATATAAGATCCACCCAAAAGTGGAACAAAACGATCTATGAAAATGTCAAAGAATAGTACGCGTTCGAATTCCCAACCAGATTCCTTTTTTAAAAAATTTTCAAATAATACAAGCTGTTGATTTGTTAATCTATCAAATAACTCTGATAAATCTGTTGCCTCAAGAACAATTTCTGATTTTTCAGAAGGAAATGAGGCATCGCTGTATGTATATATTTTGTCTATATTGTCAAATAATTTTTTTTTAAATCTGCATGAAAATATAAATTTAGTCTTTAATGATTTTTTTAATTCAACTCTCTTTCTAAGTAAATCTATAACTTTTGGTTTTATTTTATGTAAAAATGTCTTTTCATCATTCTTTCCATTTCCTTCAATCCTATAGCTTATATAATTACCATTAATAGCTGATTCATATTCCCTTGGCATAAAATCTTCCACAATTTCTTTTTCCTCATTTCTTTTTAATATTTTTGGTCTTGCTCCTTCCTTCACATAATCTCTTTTAGGTGGTGGTTTTATTTCTTTGGGTTTATTTACTTTTTTATATCTTTCTATAAAATTTTTAGCTACTTCTTCTACTTTATTTTTTGCTTTTTTAGGAATATATGGTTTTACAAAATTCCAAAACTTGTTTAATACATTTCCTAAAAAAGGAGTTTGTTTTGATTTCTTTTTTTCTTTTGGTGTGGGCGGGGTTCTTGGTCTATATCTATCAGGCGAACCTGGTGGTGTCCCTGGGCGGTTTTCCTGCCTTATTTGTGGCGGTTCAATATTCGGAATTTGATTTGGGCGGTTTTCCGGCCTTATTTGTGGTGGTTCAATATTCAGAAAGGAAATTGGAAGAGGTAAATTTGGTTGGTCTCTTGGTCTCATTGGCCTATTACGTAGCTCACCAACAATTCCAACAATATTATCAACTATTTGTTGTACATTATTAATTATTTCGGGTATATTAATCAATGCACCAATAAGTTCGGCTTTATTAAAATAAGATCGGCCTGGAATGTTATACCATCTAACTAAACTTTTTAATTCTAATACAGTTAATCTTCGTAATTGTTGTTCCATTTTGTATATTAAATCTTCTTTTTAAATTAACATTTATTTCAATTTTATTTTAATGTGCCAGGCCCTTTATCAAAATTTTATGGAAAATGTGCTGGGTGCCTGCCCGCCAAGATTTCACATAGTCTTTGTATCGGCTTTGTAACAATCTGCCTACGCTCTTTATTGATATTATCAAAAACATAACAATTTCACAGATATGCCCACCCGCCCACCCGAACGACCGACATGTACTTTGTTAAATCTTTGATTATATAATGAAAATGTGCCAGGATTCATCAAATTTCATATAGGCTTTGTATCCGGTCAACCAAGAATGTGTCAGCACCGCACTAAATTTCAATTAAAATGAAATCGAAATACAAAATGTGCCAGAAGCCCCCTTTTCATATCATCAGTAAGGCTGACTTTCCTTGCAACCACCTCTTGGTATTTTATCTTGTCCTCAATAATTGACTACAATCACCACATAACATGGATATTAAACTAAGTTTTAAATGCTACAAAATGGTGAAAAATGGATGTTTAACCCTAATTCTTGTAATAAGGACTGATTTGATGAACTTGAGTACTGTCTGAGCAGTATGCTATAGAATCAGCTGTCTTAAGCAAATATCTTGACAGCCAAAGTACAAAACAATTGCGAGTTACAACCAATTTGACTTTCTACGTAGATATTGCTCTTTCGTAACACTACAAATCTGCAACGTTTCAGCATTGCAAAGATTCTGCAGGACAAGATATCGCAGAATTACGTTCATTGTAAGGGCTATAGGCAATATGTATGAAGTGCGCATGCGTATGATACAAAATGTTCTTTCCTTACATCACATGGAAATCTAATGGTTGCAATCAAAATTTTACTCGTTATCTAAACCTTAGTGTATATTCTACTATTACAAATAGATAAAACATTCAAAATGACTGGATAACTTACCCCCATAGACGACGGTTCTTCTGCAAATACAATCTCTTATATGGTGTTTTAACCAAAATCTGTAAGGCATACTTTCCATGCAACCACCTCTTGGTATTTTATCCTCTCTTCAATAATGACTGCAATCACGACATAATATGGATTTTAAATTACGTTTTAAATGCTACAACATGGTGAAACATGCATGTTTAACCCTAATGTGTGTAATGAGGACTGATTTGATGAACTTGAGTACTGTCTGAGCAGTATGCTATAGAATCAGCTGTCTTAACCAAATATCTTGACAGCCAAAATACAATACGATTGCGAATGACAACCAATTTGACTTTCTACGTAGATATTGCCCTTTCGTAATACTACAAATCTGCAACGTTTCAGCATTGCAAAGATTCTGCAGGACGAGATATCGCAGAATTACGTTCATTGTAAGGGCTATTGGCAATATGTATGAAGTGCGCATGCGTATGATACAAAATGTTCTTTCCTTACATCACATGGAAATCTAATCGTTGCAGTCAAAATTTTACTCGTTATCTAAACCTTAGTGTACATCCTACTATTACAAATAGCTAAAACATTCAAAATCATTCGATAACTTACCCCCATAGATGACGGTCCTTCTGCCCCTACAATCTCTTATATGGTGTTTTAGCCAAAATCTGTAAGGCTGACTTTCATTGCAACCATGTCTTGGTATTTTATCTTCTCTTTAATAATGACTACAATCATGATATAATATGGATTTTAAATTACGTTTTAAATGCTACAAAATGGTGAAAAATGCATGTTTAACCCTAATCTGTGCAATGAGGACTGAGTTGATGAACTTGAGTACTGTCTGAGCACTATGCTATAGAATCAGCTGTCTTAAGCAAATATCTTGACAGCCAAAGTACAATACGATTGCGAGTTACAACCAATTTAACTTTCTACGTAGATATTGCCCTTTCGTAATACTACAAATCTGCAACGTTTCAGCATTGCAAAGATTCTGCAGGACGAGATATCGCAGAATTACGTTCATTGTAAGGGCTATTGGCAATATGTATGAAGTGCGCATGCGTATGATACAAAATGTTCTTTCCTTGCATCACATGGAAATCTAATCGTTGAAATAAAAATTTTACTCGTTATCGAAACCTTAGTGTACATCCTACTATTACAAATAGCTAAAACGTTCAAAGTCATTCGATAACTTACCCCCATAGATGACGGTCCTTCTGCCCATACAATCTCTTATATGGTTTTTTAACCAAAATCTGTAAGGCTGACTTTCCTAGCAACCATGTCTTGGTATTTTATTTTCTCTTCAATAATGACTGCAATCACGACATAATATGGATTTTAAATTACGTTTTAAATGCTACAACATTGTGAAAAATGCATGTTTAACCCTAATGTGTGTAATGAGGACTGATTTGATGAACGTGAGTACTGTCTGAGCAGTATGCTATAGAATCAGCTGTCTTAAGCAATTATCTTTACAGCCAAAATACAATACGATTCCGAATGACAACCAATTTGACTTTCTAAGTTGTTATTGCCCTTTCGTAATACTACAAATCTTCAACGTTTTAGCATTGCAAAGATTCTGCAGGACGAGATATCGCAGAATTACGTTAATTGTAAGGGCTAAAGGCAATATGTATGAAGTGCGCATGCGTATGACACAAAATGTTCTTTCCTTACATCACATGGAAATCTAATCGTTGCAATCAAAATTTTACTTGTTATCTAAACCTTAGTGTACATCCTACTATTACAAAAGCTAAAACATTCAAAATCATTCGATAACTTACCCCCATAGATGACGGTCCTTCTGCCCCTACAATCTCTTATATGGTGTTTTAACCAAAATCTGTAAGGCTGACATTCCTTGCAACCACCTCTTGGTATTTTATCTCCTTTTCAATAATGACTACAATCACGACCTAATATGGATTTTAAATTACGTTTTAAATGCAACAAAATGATAAAAAATGCATGTTTAACTTTAATCTGTGTAATGAGGACTGATTTGATGAACTTGAGTACTGTCTGAGCACTATGCTATAGAATCAGCTGTCTTAAGCAAATATCTTGACAGCCAAAGTACAATACGATTGCGGGTTACAACCAATTTGATTTTCTACGTAGATATTGCCTTTTCGTAATACTACAAATCTGCAACGTTTCAGCATTGCAAAGATTCTGCAGGGCGAGATATCGCAGAATTACGTTCATTGTAAGTGCTATAGGCAATATGTATGAAGTGCGCATGCGTATGATACAAAATGTTCTTTCCTTACATCACATGGAAATCTAATCGTTGCAATAAGAATTTTACTCGTTATCTAAACCTTAGTGTACATCATACTATTACAAATAGCTAAAACATTCAAGATCATTCGATAACTTACCCCCATAGATGACGGTCCTTCTGCCCATACAATCTCTTATATGGTTTTTTAACCAAAATCTGAAAGGCTGACTTTCCTAGCAACCATGTCTTGGTATTTTATTTTCTCTTCAATAATGACTGCAATCACGACATAATATGGATTTTAAATTACGTTTTAAATGCTACAACATTGTGAAAAATGCATTTTTAACCCTGATGTGTGTAATGAGGACTGATTTGATGAACGTGAGTACTGTCTGAGCAGTATGCTATAGAATCAGCTGTCCTAAGCAATTATCTTTACAGCCAAAATACAATACGATTCCGAATGACAACCAATTTGACTTTCTAAGTTGATATTGCCCTTTCGCAATACTACAAATCTGCAACGTTTTAGCATTGCAAAGATTCTGCAGGACGAGATATCGCAGAAGTACGTTCATTGTAAGGGCTACGGGCAATATGTATGAAGTGCGCATGCGTATGATACAAAATGTTCTTTCCTTACATCACATGGAAATCTAATCGTTGCAATCAAAATTTCACTTGTTATCTAAACCTTAGTGTACATCCTACTATTACAAATAGCTAAAACATTCAAAATCATTCGATAACTTACCCCCATAGATGACGGTCCTTCTGCCCCTACAATCTCTTATATCGTGTTTTAACCAAAATCTGTAAGGCTGACATTCCTTGCAACCACCTCTTGGTATTTTATCTTCTTTTCAATAATGACTACAATCACGACCTAATATGGATTTTAAATTACGTTTTAAATGCTACAAAATGGTAAAAAATGCATGTTTAACCCTAATCTGTGTAATGAGGACTGATTTGATGAACTTGAGTACTGTCTGAGCACTATGCTATAGAATCAGCTGTCTTAAGCAAATATCTTGACAGCCAAAGTACAATACGATTGCGGGTTACAACCAATTTGACTTTCTACGTAGATATTGCCTTTTCGTAATACTACAAATCTGCAACGTTTCAGCATTGCAAAGATTCTGCAGGGCGAGATATCGCAGAATTACGTTCATTGTAAGTGCTATAGGCAATATGTATGAAGTGAGCATGCGTATGATACAAAATGTTCTTTTCTTACATCACATGGAAATCTAATCGTTGCAATCAAAATTTCACTTGTTATTTAAACCTTAGTGTACATCCTACTATTACAAATAGCTAAAACATTCAAAATCATTCGATAACTTACCCCCATAGATGACGGTCCTTCTGCCCCTACAATCTCTTATATGGTGTTTTAACCAAAATCTGTAAGGCTGACTTTGCATGCAACCACCTCTTGGTATTTTATCTTCTCTTCAATAATGACTACAATCACGACATAATATGGATTTTAAATTACGTTTTAAATGCTACAACATGGTGAAAAATGCATGTTTAACCCTAATGTGTGTAATGAGGACTGCTTTGATGAACTTCAGTACTGTCTGAGCAGTATTCTATAGAATCAGCTGTCTTAAGCAAATATCTTGCCAGCCAAAATACAATACGATTGCGAATGACAACCAATTTGACTTTCTACGTAGATATTGCCCTTTCGTAATACTACAAATCTGCAACGTTTCAGTATTGCAAAGATTCTGCAGGACGAGATATCGCAGAATTACGTTCATTGTAAGGGCTATTGGCAATATGTATGAAGTGCGCATGCGTATGATACAAAATGTTTTTTTCTTACATCACATGGAAATCTAATCGTTGCAATCAAAATTTTACTTGTTATCTAAACCTTAGTGTACATCCTACTATTACAAATAGCTAAAACATTCAAAATCATTCGATAACTTACCCCCATAGATGACGGTCCTTCTGCCCATACAATCTCTTATATGGTTTTTTAACCAAAATCTGTAATGCTGACTTTCCTAGCAACCATGTCTTGGTATTTTATTTTCTCTTCAATATTGACTGCAATCACGACATAATATGGATTTTAAATTACGTTTTAAATGCTACAAAATGGTGAAAAATGCATGTTTAACTCTAATCTGTGTAACGAGGGCTGATTTGATGAACTTGAGTACTGTCTGAGCATTATGCTATAGAATCAGCTGTCTTAAGCAAATATCTTGACAGCCAAAGTAAAATACGATTGCGAGTTACAATAAATTTGACTTTCTACGTAGATATTGCCCTTTCGTAATACTACAAATCTGCAACTTTTTAGCATTGCAAGGATTCTGCAGGACAAGATATCGCAGAATTACTTTCATTGTAAGGGCTAAGAACAATATGTATGAAGTGCGCATGCGTATGATACAAAAATGTTCTTTCCTTACATCACATGGAAATCTAATCGTTGCAATAAAAATTTTACTCGTTATCTAAACCTTAGTGTATATTCTACTATTACAAATAGATAAAACATTCAAAATGATTCGATAACTTACCCCCATAGACGACGGTCCTTCTGCCCATACAATCTCTTATATGGTGTTTTAACCAAAATCTGTAAGGCTGACTTTCCTTGCAACCATGTCTTGGTATTTTATCTTAACTTCAATAATGACTACAATCACGACATAATATGGATTTTAAATTACGTTTTAAATGCTACAAAATGATGAAAAATGCATGTTTAAGCCTAATGTGTGTAATGAGGACTGATTTGATGATCTTGAGTACTGTCTGAGCAGTATGCTATAGAATCAGCTGTCTTAATCAAATATCTTGACAGCCAAAGTACAATACGATTCCGAGTTACAACCAATTTGACTTTCTACGTAGAAATTGCTCTTTCATAATACTACAAATCTGCAGCGTTTCAGCATTGCAAAGATTCTGCAGGACGAGATATCGCAGAATTACGTCCATTGTAAGTGCTATAGGCAATATGTATGAAGTGCGCATGCGTATGATACAAAATGTTCTTTCCTTACATCACATGCAAATCAAATCGTTGCAATCAAAATTTTACTCGTTATCTAAACCTTAGTGTATATCCTACTATTTACAAATAGATAAAACATTCAAAATGACTCGATAACTTACCCCCATAGACGACGGTCCTTCTGCAAATACAATCTCTTATATGGTGTTTTAACCAAAATCTGTAAGGCTGACTTTCCATGCAACCACCTCTTGGTATTTTATCTTCTCTTCAATAATGACTACAATCACGACATAATATGGATTTTAAATTACGTTTTAAATGCTACAAAATGGTAAAAAATGCATGTTTAACCCTAATCTGTGTAATGAGGACTGATTTGATGAACTTGAGTACTGTCTGAGCACTATGCTATAGAATCAGCTGTCTTAAGCAAATATCTTGACAGCCAAAGTACAATACGATTGCGGCTTACAACCAATTTGACTTTCTACGTAGATATTGCCTTTTCGTAATACTACAAATCTGCAACGTTTCAGCATTGCAAAGATTCTGCAGGGCGAGATATCGCAGAATTACGTTCATTGTAAGTGCTATAGGCAATATGTATGAAGTGCGCATGCGTATGATACAAAATGTTATTTCCTTACATCACATGGAAATCTAATCGTTGCAATCAAAATTTTACTCGTTATCTAAACCTTAGTGTATATCCTACTATTACAAATAGATAAAACATTCAAAATGACTCGATAACTTACCCCCATAGACGACGGTCCTTCTGCCCATACAATCTCTTATATGGTGTTTTAACCAAAATCTGTAAGGCTGACTTTCCATGCAACCACCTCTCGGTATTTTATCTTCTCTTCAATAATGACTACAATCACGACATAATATGGATTTTAAATTACGTTTTAAATGCTACAAAATGGTGAAAAATGCATGTTTAACCTTAATGTGTGTAATGAGGGCTGATTTGATGAACTTGAGTACTGTCTAAACAGTATGCTATAGAATCAGCTCTCTTAACCAAATATCTTGACAGCCAAAATACAATGCGATTGCGAATGACAACCAATTTGACTTTCTACGTAGATATTGCCCTTTCGTAATACTACAAATCTGCAAGGTTTCAGCATTGCAAAGATTCTGCAGGACGAGATATCGCAGAATTACGTTCATTTTAAGGGCTATAGGCAATATGTATGAAGTGCGCATGCGTATGATAAAAAATGTTCTTTTCTTACATCTCATGGAAATCTAATCGTTAAAATCAAAATTTTACTCGTTATCTAAATCTTAGTGTACATCCTACTATTACAAATAGCTAAAACATTCAAAATCATTCAATAACTTACTCCCATAGATGACGGTCCTTCTGCCCATACAATCTCTTATATGGTGTTTTAACCAAGATCTGTAAGGCTGACTTTCCTTGCAACCATGTCCTGGTATTTTATCTTGTCTTCAATAATTAACTACAATCACGACATAATATGGATTTTAATAACGTTTTAAATGCTACAAAATGGTGAAAAATGCATGTTAAACCCTAATTCTTGTAATGAGGACTAATTTGATGAACTTGAGTACTGTCTGAGCAGTATGCTATAGAATCAGCTGTCTTAAGCAAATATCTTGACAGCCAAAGTACAATGCGATTGCGAGTTACAACCAATTTGACTTTCTACGTAGATATTGCCCTTTGGTAATACTACAAATCTGCAACGTTTCAGCATTGCAAAGATTCTGCAGGACGAGATATCGCAGAATTACGTTCATTGTAACGGCTATAGGCAATATGTATGAAGTGCGCATGCGTATGATACAAAATGTTCTTTCCTTACAGCACATGGAAATCTAATCGTTGGAATCAAAATTTTACTCGTTATCTAAAGCTTAGTGTACATCCTACTGTTACAAATAGCTAAAACAATCAAAATCATTCAATAACTTACCCCCATAGATGACGGTCCTTCTGCCCCTACAATCTCTTATATTGTGCTTTAACCAAAATCTGTAAGGCTGACTCTCCTTGAAACCACCTCTTGGTATTTTATCTTGTCCTCAATAATTGACTACAATCACGACATAACATGGATTTTAAACTAAGTTTTAAATGCTGCAAGATGGTGAAAAATGCATGTTTAACCCTAAATCTTGTAATGAGGACTGATTTGATGAACTTGAGTACTGTCTGAACAGTATGCTATAGAATCAGCTGTCTTAAGCAAATATCTTGACAGCCAAAGTAAAATACGATTGCGAGTTACAACCAATTTGACTTTTTACGTAGATATTGCCCTTTCGTAATACTACAAATCTGCAACGTTTCAAAATTGCAAAGATTCTGCAGGACGAGATATCGCAGAATTACGTTCATTGTAAGGCCTATAGGCAATATGTATCAAGTGCGCATGCGTATGATACAAAATGTTCTTTTCTTACAGCACATGGAAATCTAATCGTTGCAATAAAAATTTTACTCGTTATCTAAACCTTAGTGTACATCCTACTATTACAAATAGCTAAGACATTCAAAATCATTCGATAACTTACCCCCATAGATGACGGTCCTTCTGCCCATACAATTTCTTATATGGTGTTTTAACCAAAATCTGTAAGGCTGACTTTCCTTGCAACCATGTCTTGGTATTTTATCTTCTTTTCAATAATGAGTACAATCACGACATAATATGGATTTTAAATTACGTTTTAAATGCTACAAAATGGTGAAAAATGCCTGTTTAACTCTAATCGGTGTAACGCAGGCTGATCTGATGAACTTGAGTACTGTCTAAGCAGTATGCTATAAAATCAGCTGTCTTAAGCAAATATCTTGACAGCCAAAGTAAAATACGATTGCGAGTTACAATAAATTTGACTTTCTACGTAGATATTGCCCTTTCGTAATACTACAAATCTGCAACGTTTTAGCATTGCAAAGATTCTGCAGGACGAGATATCGCACAATTACGTTCATTGTAAGGGCTAAAGGCAATATGTATGAAGTGCGCATGCGTATGATACAAAAATGTTTTTTCTTTACATCACATGGAAATCTAATCGTTGCAATCAAAATTTTACTCGTTATCTAAACCTTAGTGTATATTCTACTATTACAAATAGATAAAACACTCAAAATGACTCGATAACTTACCCCCATAGACGACGGTTATTCTGCAAATACAATCTCTTATATGGTGTTTTAACCAATATCTGTAAGGCATACTTTCCATGCAACCACCTCTTGGTATTTTATCTTCTCTTCAATAATGACTACAATCACGACATAATCTAGATTTTAAATTACGTTTTAAATGCTACAACATGGTGAGAAATGCATGTTTAACCCTAATGTGTGTAATGAGGACTGATTTGATGAACTTGAGTACTGTCTGAGCAGTATGCTATAGAATCAGCTGTCCTAACCAAATATCTTGACAGCCAAAATACAATACGATTGCGAATAACAACAAATTTAACTTTCTACGTAGATATTGCCCTTTCGTAATACTACAAATCTGCAACGTTTCAGCATTCCAAATATTCTGCAGGACGAGCTATCGCAGAATTACTTTCATTGTAAGGGCTATAGGCAATATGTATGAAGTGCTCATGCGTATGATACAAAATGTTCTTTCCTTACATCACATGGAAATCTAATCGTTGCAATCAAAGTTTTACTCGTTATCTAAACGTTAGTCTACATCTTACTATTACAAATAGCTAAAACATTCAAAATCATTCGATAACTTACCCCCATAGATGACGGTCCTTCTGCCCATACAATCTCTTATATGGTGTGTTAACCAAAATCTGTAAGGCTGACTTTCCTTGCAACCATGTCTTGGTATTTTATCTTCTCTTTAATAATGACTACAATCACGACATAATATGGATTTTAAATTACGTTTTAAATGCTACAAAATGGTGAAAAATTCATGCTTAACCCTAATGTGTGTAATGAGGACTGATTTGATGAACTTGAGAACTGTCTGAGCAGTATGCTATAGAATCAGCTGTCTTAAGCAAATATCTTGACAGCCAAAATACAATACGATTGCGAGTTACAGGCAATTTGACTTTCTACGTAGGTATTACCCTTTCGTAGTACTACAAATCTGCAACGTTTCAGCATTGCAAAGATTAGGCAGGACAAGATATCGCAGAATTACGTTCATTGTAACGGCTATAGGCAATATGTATGAAGTGCGCATGCGTATGATAGAAAAAGATTTTTTATTACATCACATGGAAATCTAACCGTTGGAATAAACATTTTCCTCGTTATCTAAACCTTAGTGTATATCCTACTATTACAAATAGATAAAACATTCAAAATAATTCAATAACTTACCCCCATAGATGACGGTTCTTCTGCCCATACAATCTCTTTTATGGTGTTTTAACCAAAATCTGTAAGGCTGACTTTCCTTGCAACCACCTCTTGGTATTTTATCTTCTCTTCAATAATGACTACAATCACGACATAATATGGATTTTAAATTACGTTTTAAATGCTACAAAATGGTGACAAATGCATGTTTAAACCTAATCTGTGTAACTAGGACTGATTTGATGAACTTGAGTACTGTCTAAGCAGTATGCTATAGAATCAGCTGTCTTAAGCAAATATCTTGACAGCAAAAATACATTACGATTGCGAATGACAACCAATTTTACTTTCTAACTTGATATTGCCCTTTCGTAATACTACAAATCTGCAACGTTTTAGCATTGCAAAGATTCTGCAGGACGAGATATCGCAGAATTACTTTCAGTGTAAGGGCTATTGGTAATATGTATGATGGGTGCATGCGTATGATACAAAATGTTTATTACTTACATGACATTGAAATCTAATCGTTGCAATCAAAATTTTACTTGTTATCTAAACCTTAGTGAACATCCTACTATTACAAATTGCTAAAACATTCAAAATCATTCGATAACTTTCTCCCATAGATGACGGTCCTTCTGCCCATACAATCTCTTATATGGAGTTTTAACCAAAATCTGTAAGCCTGACTCTCCTTGCAACCATGTCTTGGTATTTTATCTTGTCTTTAATAATGACTACAATCACGACATAATATGGATTTTAAATTACGTTTTAAATGCTACAAAATGGTGAAAAATGCATGTTTAACCCTAATCTGTGTAATAAGGACTGATTTGACTAACTTGAGTACTGTCTGAGTAGTATGTTATAGAATCAGCTGTCTTAAGCAAATATCTTGACAGTCAAAATACAATACGATTGCGAATTACAATTAATTTGACTTTCTACGTAGATATTGCCCTTTCGTAGTACTACAAATCTGCAACGCTTCAGCATTGCAAAGATTCTGCAGGACGAGATATCGTAGAATTACTTTCATTGTAAGGGCTATAGGCAATATGTATGAAGTGCGCATGCGTATGATAGAAAACGTTCCTTTCTTACATCAAGTGGAAATCTAATCGTTGCAATGAAAATTTTACTCGTTATCTAAACCTTAGTGTATATCCTACTATTACAAATAGATAAAACATTCAAAATGATTCGATAACTTACACCTAGAGATGACGGTCCTTCTGCCCATACAATCTCTTATATTGTGTTTTAACCAAAATCTGTAAGGCTGACTTTCCTTGCAACCACCTCTTGGTTTTTTATCTTGTCTTTAATAATGACTACAATTACGACATAACATGGATTTTAAATTACGTTTTAAATGCTACAAGATGGTGAAAATTGCATGTTCATCCCTAATCTGTGTAATGAGGACTGATTTGATAAACTAATTATCGGACGTACCGCGAAAAGCGTTACAGAATTATTAAATTTTTCCGGGCACCATATATGGCGGTGGTAGTTGGTAGGATTCCTACGGCTGCATCATTTCCTACCAAAAAAGGCTAGGCTAGTAAGCGTTTTTTAGGGTCTTGCTTGATACTCGTGTGGCAACTCTATTGATTTGTTCTTCTTCCCACATTGTTGTTGGTGTTGCTTTTGTTCATTTGCAATTAATATTGAAATGG
This sequence comes from Ricordea florida, assembly GCA_949710005.1. Lineage (NCBI taxonomy): Eukaryota > Metazoa > Cnidaria > Anthozoa > Corallimorpharia > Ricordeidae > Ricordea > Ricordea florida. The sequence goes on along the minus strand of OX453281.1, from coordinate 16,033,184 downwards.
CCGATGCTTCTGTCGTCCCTCATGAAAATCAGAGGGTGAGTATTAACCTATTCAATAACGTGTGCGTGTGGCTAATGATCTATTGCAATTATTATACACAATATTCGATCGAAACGTGAATTTGCCAATCAGCTTAAAATCTCTATTTAATATTTTTGGTATCATCGCATCTGTGTTCTAATGAAACTTAAACTTCTCTTACCACTGTAAATTTATGTGTGATTCACGAATAAGCTTTTTGCCACAAACGGTCACGTCGTAGAAAAAAAACGTATGGTTATGTTAAATGTTAAAAAAAAATGTCAGTTAGTTTGTTCTAGTATATGAAAGCAATGCTCTTGTGTTTATCATAATTGAAATAAATTCAAATTAATGCCATTTGAAGGAAACAACAGTCTAGAATATATGAAGTAAACGCAAAAGAAAAACTACAATTTCCAAATTAAGAACTGACAGTCGGGCATGCACTGAAAAGAACATTCTGGTGCCAGAATGAAATTGAATTATCGTACACGTTGTGAAATTTCCTAGACAAAGAAAACTGTTCTTTATGCCAGTATAACAAGGGATATGAGTCATATTTTGATGCAATATGATATAAATTTATGTACTGCAAAGAAATACTTGTAGAAATGTAGATATATAGGTAATCAAATGCCTTTGAGTGCAGTAACCCAGGCTGTGATATATGCACAAGTGATACAGTAGATACTTGTCACTACTACATGTATATACCTTGCGTCTCATGCTGGTGTGAGATAAGAAACTAAGTGGGCTGAACAGGGTGGTTGTGTTGTGCAGTTTTCAGTGTTCCATACCTACACCATACATTAACCTTTAAATTTAAGCTGCACTGCACTTTTCTCAAAAGAAAAAAAAAATAAACAGCTGCTTATTTTTATTCTTTTGAAGGTGTTATCTGAAGATTCAGAATTTGAAGAGGAGGTAAATTTCTTTTTTTGAAATTTGAACCATTTACACAACATTAAATGTTAAGCAGTTTTCAAAATTAAGCCAGCACTGGAACTTGGTGACTGTAGATGAGATGATACATCTATGAAGAGAGCTTTTAATGTAAAAATCGTATCCCTATGTCATTTTGATTTCAAATTTGTTTTACTATTAAGTTAAGTAAACTTTAGTTGTTATTGGGAAAGAAATTCCAAACTTTTGAGTCTGCCAGTCTCATTTACAACTAAATTTATATAACTTTTTTTTCACAACATTGCACTTTGTGCCTTTAGTAGCTGATTTGTCTCAGTGTGATTATAGCCAACCACAAGAGAATATAAATGCAGTTTGGGGATTTTGATTTACAGTTTCTCGTATTTGTAAACATTAAATAAACAATATGTTGAATTGTGGAGTGATTGAAAGATTTTTAAGAATACTAAGACTCACAGCAAAATAATCTTGTTTTGTAATTTTGACTGAGATAATCACTTTTTATTCAAGACTTCAGCACAGTCAGAGGGGTCATGGGACGATGCGAGTGACACTGAAAATGAAGAAGAGGAAGAGGTACCACCCACCCATTTTTCACTTTACTTGTTATTTAAAGAGCAAGACTGTTCAGGATGATTTGCAATATAAATGTCATGTACACCTGTATTTGTATTCAAAAATGTCTATTCTTTATTGTTTTAAACTACAGTCTGTCAGTTTGTTCTGTAGGAGCATTAGGCATGCACTGATTAGTCAATACAAATAATACATGCAACTGTTCATGCTTATAGTCTTACCAAATTGTCAGTTGAAGGAATGAAGTCATGTCTGAGAAGGTGGTATTTCATAGCTGTTTTATACTTTATTAGATAGCTTGAAAGATGTTTTTGTACCTAAGTGGTCAATTTTTGAGAAATTTGTAAATAGAAAATTTGAAATTCAACTGATTGTGTTCCACTTAATATTATTACTCTGTACAGGACTCAGAGTTTTCTGGAGCTCTTGCTAGTCTGAGGGATATCCCCAGTATACTGGAGATTTTAAACAAAGATACCATACCATCTGCATCCAGAATTGTGATAGATGCTGAAGATATAGGGAGTCGGCTTCACTCCCTGTCACTTAGTGCAAGTCGTCATGATGTTGCTCCAAGTAATCTTGGAACAGATTTTCCAATTGTCAATGCTGTTCGTGACATTTCCACCCGTCTGGTGTCCTTTAATGCATCTTCAGCAAGTGGAACACACCCAAGCTCTGCATTTCATGCAGCAAGGCAGATTGCCTATTGGTCATCAGTGTTTGTGTCAATGATGAACAGCAGCACCTCAACCAACAGCCCACCTGTGGCCGGCAACGTTGCACAGAATGCTTCAGATGATTCTTATCATCCATCTGTCACTCAGCCCTCTTCTTATTCACCTTCTGTCTGTCCTGCTCTTCATCCATTGGCTGTACAGTCTTCTCATCCACCTTCTGCCCAGCTCACATCTCAACAACCATCTGTCCAGCCTGCTCTTCAGCCGTTGTCTGTCCACTCTTCTCATCCACCTTCTGCCCAGCTCACACCTCAACAACCATCTGTCCAGCCTGCTCTTCAGCCATTGTCTGTCCAGTCTTCTCATCCACCTTCTGCCCAGCTCACACCTCAACAACCATCTGTCCAGCCTGCTCTTCAGCCATTGTCTGTCCAGTCTTCTCATCCACCTTCTGCCCAGCTCACACCTCAACAACCATCTGTCCAGCCTGCTCTTCAGCCATTGTCTGTCCAGTCTTCTCATCCACCTTCTGCCCAGCTCACACCTCAACAACCATCTGTCCAGCCTGCTCTTCAGCCATTGTCTGTCCAGTCTTCTCATCCACCTTCTGCCCAGCTCACACCTCAACAACCATCTGTCCAGCCTGCTCTTCAGCCATTGTCTGTCCAGTCTTCTCATCCACCTTCTGCCCAGCTCACACCTCAACAACCATCTGTCCAGCCTGCTCTTCAGCCATTGTCTGTCCAGTCTTCTCATCCACCTTCTGCCCAGCTCACACCTCAACAACCATCTGTCCAGCCTGCTCTTCAGCCATTGTCTGTCCAGTCTTCTCATCCACCTTCTGCCCAGCTCACACCTCAACAACCATCTGTCCAGCCTGCTCTTCAGCCATTCTCTGTCCCACTTGCTCCTCAACCACTCTCTGTCGAGCCTGCTCCTCAATCACTGTCTGTCCAGCCTGCTCATCATTCAACTTCTGTGCAGCCTGCTCCTCAATCACTGTCTTTCCAGTCTGCTCCCCATCCAATTGCTGTCCATTCTGCTCCTCAACCACTGCCTGTCCAGCCTGCTCCCCATCCAACTTCACCCCATCCTGCTCCTCGATCACTGTCTGTCCAGCCTGCTTCTCATCTGTCATTTGTCCAGACTTCTCCTTATCCAACTCATCCTTCTTCGCATCCATCATCTGTTCAACTCGCTCATCATCCACCATCTACCCAGCATCATCCTGTTCAGCAATCCCATCCTTCTTCTGGCCAGTCTCTTATAAGTGATTCCCCAACTTTGGTGATGTTTGAAAGGTATGGTTCAGATCACCATTCACCTTTACAGTGGCTTAGCTCATTACAAATCCCTCGAAAGGTGGACACTTTGGAGCAAGTTAAAGTGATTTGGGAGGTTGGTGGCCCATGCTGTTCACCCTTAAAAGACTGGACGGTGGTTATGCGTAACCACAAGTCCTTAAAGGGAAACAACGCTTCCATTTATAGCCAGAGAAAATTTATGTATAATTTTTTTAAACGCCACAATTTTAATGTTGATCGTGTCTTTCTTGAGTATAAAGAAGTAAAACCTGGCAAATTATATAAAATTCTCAATAGTAGAGGAAAGGGCAGTCAAGCTTCAGCTGATGGACACCTGTCGTAGATCGAGACCTCTTTTGAGCTGACACTTAGTTGTGGCCCCAGCCACATATAAGCACCACCTTCTTAACCTTTTTATCATTATCTAATGTGATCATACACATAGCATTTGGCAGTACAATATTGATAGAAAAATTATAGGTGAAAAAGTTTACTAAAATTAGGTTGCAAAATTGTTAATTCTCTTGATGGACTATCTTCGGTAATTGTTGAGAATGCCAAGTTGTTATTCAGTTGCACGGCCTATTCACGTCGCACGAATATTTAAAAAAAAATATATGTAAAATGATAAGTATTTCCCCCCAAACCAGGTTGACTTATTTCGTTTTTGATGAAGACATTGTGTTGGTACAATAACTTTACGTAAGTTAAAACTTTCAAGGAAAACATTGTGCTTACGTTTTAACTTTCCAGACAGTAAAAACCATTTACACTACAATAATTGAAAAATAAAAGTTTTTCTTCGATCTTCTTCTATTTTGTTTTGTAGATTTACGTAGACTATTGTGTACTGTGATAAGAAAGACAAGTTGTTTAAGTCTTTTTTTTTTCCGGAAAGACTGATTAAGCTATCTTAACTGTATAACATTGCTTGGACTGTAATTGATTAAAACTAACGACAGATTTTCATTGAGCCTATTGTTTTCTTTTGCGTATAATGACGTTCTGTCGTTGGTCTTCCTTTTACTTTCCCTCCTGGGATATTTTCCCGTTGTTTTTTTTTTGATAACATGAAAAAGAGCTTCCGACCGTGTTTTATCTAAAAGCACTTTAACGATTATAGTACTAGTAATCACCACAACATTGTCGACAAATATGTTAGTTCAGGCCATCATTTATTGTTGCAGATTTCATTATCCAAATAAAGATTTCATCGAAAACCAGTTGCGGTTATTCATTTGAAAAAAAAGTCGTTAATCTGCCTTACCGTCAGGCGACGTACTGTTTCATAATTTGAACATAGAATGAGTTTGCTCAAAATGAGACCGTAGCCTTAAAGGCCACAATTCGCAATGACTCAAAACCTGGTTTTAAAAGGGAAGCCTATAGTCCATACTCTTGAGGCCACGTTTTGCGCTGACGCGAAACAGGGTGTTTCATAATCGGAACACAGATTGAGTTAACTCAAAATGAGACCGTAGCCTTAAAGGCCACAGTTCGCAATGACTCAAAACCTGGTTTTAAAAGGGAAGCCTATAGTCCATACTCTTGAGGCCACGTTTTGCGCTGACGCGAAACAGGGTGTTTCATAATCGGAACACAGATTGAGTTAACTCAAAATGAGACCGTAGCCTTAAAGGCCACAGTTCGCAATGACTCAAAACCTGGTTTTAAAAGGGAAGCCTATAGTCCATACTCTTGAGGCCACGTTTTGCGCTGACGCGAAACAGGGTGTTTCATAATCGGAACACAGATTGAGTTAACTCAAAATGAGACCGTAGCTTTAAAGGCCACAGTTCGCAATGACTCAAATTTAGATTGAAATAACGCGAAATACGTTCCATTTGTCACACCACATTTCGCGTTGGCGCAAAATGTGGTTCAAAAAGATGCAGTAGGTTTTTCCAGTGAAAACGAAAATCTGCGGGCAAAGTCATTGATATGAAACTTATTTTAGCGATTTAAAATAAAACGTTTTGACACCACATTTTGCGATATTTCAAAATACGGTTATGAAACTCCACCATAGTTTGAAATATTGCAAAATGAGGTTCCCGAGAAAAGACCATAGTTTGCGATAGAAATGCCATCTCAAAATGTGTCGTTAACATATCGCCATATATTGCGCGGACGCAAACTGTGGGTCTTAAGGACGTCCACCATTTACATAATTTTTCAATTAATATATTGCTGTCACCAAACAAAATTGAACCGTGCAGTCAGTGAACAAACATGGGCAAAATACAGGTTTTAATGATTCCATGGTCTGAGGTGTCTACAAGACCCGTCCCGTGAAACGGTTTAAAGCACATTAATAAATTCTTCCTTTGATGAATTCAGTCATTTCACTTCGCTATCGGGTGATTGCGATTGTACACAGGTCAGGCAACATTCAATACTCACGTTTACCTGTTTTCAAAATGATTTATTTTTACCATGAAGGAAAGTCACATCATTCTGAAATCTTCAATTCTACTGACAAATTAAGGCAACTTAAGGTCCATCCCGCTAAACCCCACCCCACTCAAAAAAAAAAAAGAAAAAAAGAAAAACTGACCTCCACTTCATTGCGGCTTGATTCAAAAATGGGTGATCAATGTATCTTAATAAAAATGAGACGGGTTACATTTCATAGCTTGATACTTCTTAGGTGTTTTAATCTAACACGATCACCACTACAACTACCATGTTTATCCAAATAAGGGCCTACCTTGAAATTCTTGTTTACACCATTGCCAGTCAAAGAATGAGTACTTGATATGGTTTTTCAAACTATAAGTTACATGGTGCTTAGGTGCATGACTATGTTCTGGCATGCAACTGTTTATGTGCTAATTTCATGTTGGTCTGGTAAGGCATTTCAATTCCAGTTTTGTGTGACATGTGCAACAAGTCCCAAAAATAAAATATTTAGCACCCACCCTTGCTCCCCCTTACCACCCTGCTCCCCTAAACCTTTTTGTTCTAACCCTGGGGGAAGTAAAGGGAGCATCAATTCTATTTTGAAATTCGCTTTACATTTAATTCATTAACTTACAGTTACTGTTTATGCTTTTTTGATGTTCCTTTTTGTAGTTTGTTTTGTTTGGTTTAAGGAAAATTAACTTATTCTTTCTTTTGTTATTTGAATAAATATGGTATCTTGGTACCTTTTGGGGTATTAGGTGGTGACAGAAAGTACAGCCTGATAAATATTTATCAACCAACACCCACAAAACACAATGACTTTCTTTAGGACTTCAAGCAGTTTTTTTCAAAAGTCTGGATGATAAGCCTTGACACTTTTATATAAGAGCTCAAGTGCTCAAAGACTACAATTTGCAATTGCCCTTAAGAAAGACTATGTTAAATGGGGTAATTTTTCCTGCAACTTGCCTTGCAATTTTGTAGCAGCACAAGTTAAACAAGAAACTCCTGAATGCTACACCCCAATTATTGCAACTGCAGAGCGGAAAAATGTATTGCAAGTTTCATAAAAGTAGAACTACTCTACTTTTTGCAATGTTGTATAGAAGTTGTCACACGAGACTTAAAATAGATTTTTGTTAAAATAGGTGTATCCAGGGTTCATACGCTTTTTTGGAATAAAAATTCAAGGACTTTTCAAGGACTTTCAAAGACATATTTTCCATTTTTCAAGGACTCCACACAATGCAAAATCAAAGGATGTTCAGCTTCTCACAGTAGCAATTGTGCCAAGCTAACAGGCAGCTAAAAGTCTATGTCTTTTTGAGTTCATCCACAACATATTACATGTTGCTACATTTTTGCCATTAGAATATATTTTCATATAAGGCACTCTAGAATCTAAGTTGGATGAAATTAGCTACAAATTCAAGGACTTTCCAGCACTGACTGCAATTTTCAAGGACTTTTAAGGCCTTGAATTTTTATTTTGAGATTCGAGGACTTTCAAGGACTTTCAAGGCACGTGCGAACCCTGTGTATCAGAGTGCATACTTCACTCATGGGGATTTCAAGAGGGTGGCAGGAGAAAATTTATTTGCGAGTTGCAAAAAAAGAAAAGGCAGACATTTCAAATCCCCCCTGAAGCTTAAGCATTGTTTTTAAGTCAACATTGTTGCACTCTACCCTGCCAGAAAATTTGCCTGGTGTATTATGGGTCTTGAAGGCTTGGATAACTTTGTTGTCCTTTCAAAAATTATTGCAAATTGCACTCAAAATCAGTAACAAGGTCAACAACAAATAACTAGAATGGTTTGTTTACAAACAAACATCATTAATAAACATGTTTTTGTTTCCTATAAATTTCTCTTTTAACAAACAACATGAATGAATTCTTTGAGAAAAAAAACAATACATAACTCTTAGTAAAATTCTTTTGTTACAATCACATTTGTAGATAAGCCGATCTACAAAATGATATCAAACAACCAGGAAAGATGCAGATTAAATAGTTGCATGCAATTACTGTAGCTATATCTCAGAACATAACAGCAGACAGACTCAAATTGCAACTTTTCCCTGTAAGTCTTCAAAACACAGATAACAGAAAATTCACACAAAACTATGGAGATGCTGAGTGTATATGGAACACCAAAAGCACATCATCAAATTTGACTAGTAAATTGTAAATGTTTGCCAACACTGCGTTGCTTAAATTGATACTGTGCAATTATGTTCATCCAAGGAGAGACACTTGGTTTTGCATTAAGTGGGTTTATTGTATGTTTTCTTTCTTTGCTGTCTTTTCTTGTGTTGATTTTCTTCCTAAAATATCAAACTAAAAGAGTTGAAAAATCAAATTTAACTTGAAAAGCTCTTTTTGAATGAGTGCACAAACGAAAACTGAGTGGTAGACAATAAAGATAATAGAGTGTCTCTGTGTCACGACTTGTTGTTCTTAAGAATACCACATACGATTTTCACCAAAGCTGATAGTCCCTTGACAGAGACACTGTCGAAATAATAACTGAGATAAGGAACACAAAATCTACTAAAGTAGCTTAATTTATAATGGTAATTGAACTGAGTTGAGTGCACTTTGGTCTGCAATCATATGCATGATTTCAAATATCGAATGAGCGTGCAGTGCAAGGTCGATTTGAAATCACAAGTATGATTTCAGACCAAAATTGGGCAAGATTTCCACACTGGTCCCTACTTCATTATGCATGCACCAGATGAATTGTTCACATGTAAACATTTTTTGTTATTGCAGAATGATACAATATGGCTACAGCATGCATAATAAAGTAGGGACCCGTGCGGAAATCATTTCCAAAATTGCACGACACAAAGTTCAATTACCAATTTATTACATCCAATTTTGAAATTGCACATATAAATAGACCTAATGCAGGACTTTTTGTCAGTTAAGTGCCAATATTTAATAGAAAATATGATTGCTTGTTTTACTTTTGTGTTAATTCTCATTGGCTGAAAAAAAGATGTGATTTATAGCCTAAATTAGTGTGATGCATGAATAAATCAAATTGCAGGAATCTCCTGTGATTTCAAAATGGATGTAATAAAAAGTAGAAGTGGAAGGTTGACCTTCCAAAAGCTTCAGAAGACATTCAGTCTTCATCATCATCTTCAGAGAACCGTGAGTCACTGTTCTCAACTTGCTGCTCCAGTTCTCCATCCTCATTACTTTCGTTTAGCATATCTCTCTCTTCATCATCATCTTCAAATCGTTTCCCTGAAATACACTGTCGGTAGTCAGAGTCCGACACATCACTCTGTTCCCCTTCCCCGCTCTCCTCGCTGTTCTCATCATCTAAATCCTCCTCATCTTTCAGTAATTCTTCGAGCACATCAAGGAAAGGTGAAACAATCCTTTAAAGGAAATTTACGTAAGTATCAGAGACTGTAAATCAGTAACAAAACGCGCCAAGGATCCTTGCATCTGAGCCTTCTCTTACTATGAGCCAGCTTAAAGCATGGCTGTCATTTTATGAAAATGGCCGGTCACACGAGTTACATTACATCACTATTTGTGGTTGCGTGGATACTGCACTGACAGCATTATGTGTATAAATGGTTGTCAGCAAATATATTATTTCCCTGTCCATTTCCTCTAGAATGTAACATTTAAATCGCACCCGACTCCAAATGATATCACCATGATATCGGTCGTTTACTGAATTGCACGTGTCGTTTACAGGAGTACACTAGGAGATTCAATAAGCTTTGCTATGTACATGTATGAATATGCAACTTACTCAGTTCTAAAATTTCCAAATTTTGGGAAATTATGTTTCCTCTTCAAACAAAACCTGCATCGGCTTTGGCAACGCCAACATCTGGCCAATCTTGTTGTCCTTACTCTCTCCTCCTCGTCGTCAAATCGTTCTTTCTTCTCGACACGTAGGGATGGTACGACAGGGTTGGTGTCTTCCCTGATCAGTCTTTTTGTCTTCAGTGTTTTTATCCGCGAGGACACCAACGTTAAAACTTGAGGCGATGGTTCCATGCCAGGTTGCCAACCGCCCAATCTTTCAGGAGCGATGTCGTTCAGCTCTTTCTGCGTTTCTTCACTAGCAGTTTGAATGAGTTGGCCAAAGAAGGCACATACGCCTTCTAAGACCGGATTTCCTCGAAGCTTGTGACAGGTTCTTAGTCCTGCCTGGCACGCAAAAGTAAATATTGCCACATCTAGTAAATCCATAAGTCCTTCTGGCAGGCGCTTTTTCGAACCAGTAGTCGCAGACGAAGAAGACGACGCCATTGTTGACTTTCCCACACAGCTGGTTAACAGTGATTGTATAGCTCTTTGTTGCTTTTCAATATTTCGCAGCTTGGGGAGGTCGGCTATTGATTGGTGCAGGAATACATCACCTCCAAATATGTAAGGCAACCGGAAGTGCGCGTACGCGCGAATCACGTTCTCCAAGTCCTCCTCCGTATGTGGTTTTGCCCTAACGGCAAATTAGCCAATCAGATTGTGAGATTAGTTGGAATTTGGTAAAATATGGTAATCAGTCAGGAAGGCGGAAATTGGTCAAAAGGTGACAAGTTTTTCTATAGGTAAGTTGTCGGGTCAGTTCTACAAATCTTTGGTACGCAATATGCCTGCCACCAACCCACTGTCATTTCTGCGTCCTCTCTACGATATTGCTGTGTGGCAATTTATTTTGATGTGCGGCTTCACTCGTAATCCAACTGCAGATGGCCAATCAGCTCAAAACCCGCGCATAAAGTTCACGTGGAAAATGCACGAGGTAGTGGCCATTTTTTTATGTAAGCTGCTGGAGGTGCGTGCCTTCGAACGTTTACAATCCAAGCTACGCTGTGAAGAGGTGCAATCGGCAACTGGGAATTGGGAAGTTGGGCAAAAGGCATCAAGAAAATTGGTCGAATGGTGTCAGGATCAGTGGCGGAGAAAGGATCCCGTTCTTCCTCAGAGCCCTTCAGCTTACTTCGAAAACGAGCCGTCAACTGTACCCTGGTTCGATAACATTCCAGTATGTCATCGGTGTGGTGTGCCGTGCCCAAACTGTAGAAACGAACTCATTTCAGAATTACCTGGTGAAATGTCCACAGCCCGCGCTATTTTAAGCTTTGATGATATACACGAGAACAAAAATCCAGGCTATGATGAAGATGCTGCTATCAATGATGGCAACGCATCCAAAGAGCCTGAAGAGCGCGCAACTAGTCCACAGATGCGAATGCAACTGAGATCAAGGAAAAGAAAGCATACTGATCCCAACCAAGGTTGTTCGAACAGTGCTTAAGATAACTGATGAAAACAAGTAAACATTTCATTGCTTATCCCAATCTGCACAAGGATCCAGCTAGATGTTGCGAGTAACTACTGTTTGTTCAAGTGGTCCTTGCATTGTCGCAGAAGTTGATGTTTTTTAACTTGTTATCGAAAAATTGTTTTGTTATTACAATTTTTAATAAATGATATTTGAATTGAAGATACATTTATGTCCTATGCTTTGGGAATTCAACAAAAACCCATTGAGGTAGATCTTTTAACACCCCAAGTGGGGATTACTACCCTTTTGTTCCGAGGATGGGTACTCCCAGAAAAATTGGGAAGGATTGTGCATCCAGTTCCCAATACCCCTACCCTATTTAACAAATATATACGAATTTTACTTTGCCATTTCTGATCTGACCAAAAATTAGATACCCTAGTTGTGACCTGATCCATAAATCAATACCCTGTTTCAGATTTGCCTTATAATTATTTCCCTAGTTCAGACGAATGGTAAAGTCAAGGTTTATCAGCTTTTATTGGATATTACAAGACTGCATGTGAAAAGTTTCAAGCTCATAACTCCACACTTAAACTGGAATGCAAAACTCGGTACCCTATTTATTACCAAAATGGCTGACAAACAATACCCTTTGGAGCTGCACATACCTATGTAGCCCATATTAGGGAGTACCCCCCTGGCCTCTTGTATCCTTAAACTTGTGAAGTCCCTACCCTTTGCATACCTCCAGCATGGGAAAGGTACCACTGTAGGGTGGAGCCTCCCCACATTGTTCACCATAGGGAGTACCCTCCTGGGCACAATTCGTTGAATTGACCTTGTGGCATGTGAGGAAGAAAATAAGCCACAGCTTTATTATCTTTTATTCGCAAACATTTGTTTTTCTTTTTCACCAAAAAATAAAAGATCTTTGCACATTCCCACTCTCTCCCTAGGCATAGTGATTACAATAAAAATACATCTGTTAAATGAGTGTAGCAAACAATTCATGTAAGCTTTTAGTTAAAAAATCACCAAATAATAGGATAGAACTCACCTATTTGAAACACTTCATGATTTTCCATACATTATATTAATAATATTATTTTGTAGAAAATATATATTTTTGGCTGGTCACCGGACCTTTTTGTTGTATCTATACAGGAAGAAACTGATCATGACAGGAAAAGGAAAATTGTTATCTTATGCTAAAAATATGATATATCTTACATCTTAAGTGCACCTTACTATAAGCCTAAAAATGGTGTGCACAGAATATGCCTTTAAGAGACTTTTGATGTAGCATCAAATTCTCCCTGTCTTTCAAAAGGGAATACAAGGGGATTTGGAAGAAGAATCTAGCAGTTAAAAGAAGTCACTTGGTTAAGTAATTATTACTGTTTGCCTGACAATCAAACTCACACATTGCATTTAGTTACTGAATACAAAAAAGAAATATGAAAAGGGATTGGTTTTATGGAACTGTCAATTAAATCAGCTTTGTTTCCAGAACACAAAGACAAATGAAAAGGGGGAAAATGGGACGAGAGTTACCTGTGGAACTTGAATTAGTTGAAGGTAAATCTACAGTTTTTATGTGAGGTTGTAGCTAGATACCAAAGCAGGGGTTTCAATAGAAGCCGGCAACTGGGGAATTTCGCCGCCTACTTCCCAAATCATCGCCGCCTACTTTCTAACATTAAATTTGTTTTTGGTCCCTTGAGTTTCTTGAGTCACCTGTTACAGCTGCCTACTTTAATATGGTCAGCCGCCTACTTTAATATGGTCAGCCGCCTACTTTAGAATTTATTAAAACCCCTGCCAAAGGAATGTTAATTGCTACTGTAAGAAAAAGGTCCAGGTCTCTAACTAAAGTTCTACAGTTCTCTTATTTTTTAAGGAATGGTGACAAGTGATTTTCAAATCACCATTGGAATTAATTTAACTCAAAAACAGAAATAGCATACAAGAAAACTATCTTAAAGGTTTAAACATCCAAATCTTGTGATCACAAGTGGGATCCCCATCATGGTGTTCCTTGATCATCTCTGCTCTGGCATCCTGAGTGTACAACTCAAAACTATTAGATTTCCTAAACAAGAAATAACAGATTCATAACCCAGGATCTTAAACAGCTCGACATTCCATTTTGCCCAAAAACAGGCAGCGGAATGATAAAACCTCAAAGTCCAGAATGAAAGTCAAATTCTTGCAGAATGTTGACTAGGATGGGACTGCTTCTTAGAAACCCTTGCTTTCTACCAACATTTACTGGTAATATCTATAGACTATCAGCAGTTCCTCTTTCTGCTTCTTTTGTTGTACAGCAAGCAAATTAAAGAGAAAGATGAAAATGGCAAGATACACTGGAAATGAGAGAATTCAGACACGTCATGCATCTCAGCCTCATGTTTTGTAATAACAAGTTACTGCTTGTACTGTCCAGGAAAAACAGATCTATGCACAAAGCAAACAGCTTAGATTAAACATACCATCTTCCTGCCCTTTTTATAGTGCTGTCATCAGCTCCGCATCGTGCAGCCCATCGAGCTGCAGACCTTCTGATGCTATGAGTGGTATACTCCTTTCCAAACAGGGTCTTGGACATCTATGAACAAAACGTAAGGCCTTTATTACCTTATAGTTTTATAATTCCTGTATCAATGTGAAAGTAAAAAATACTGCGAATGCTTTGAGTTGATTGTGACATTTCAAAATGTAATGTCATCTATAGTGCCCAACACTTTAAAACAAAAGGTGAAAGTGTTACAAGTAGAACGTGAGGGACTGGGCCCAGCCCCAGGTTACATATTATTATGGGATCGATAATCCCACGCGTTGGCGAAACGAGGATCGATGAGAAAAACGTGTTGTCATTGTAGTTTTGTAGTAGTTCCTGTGCGATATTGAGTAGAGTGTAACATTTGGTGACCCCGACGTGACTAAGAAACCATCGAAATGTCTATAAAAGTCGTCGAAGACATTCAGATAGAGGTGAGAACAGCAATTTGTCAGCTTAGCGAAGCGAGTCTTCGAGAAATCTGTGCGGGGCTACATATCGAGGTTAAAGAGACGGATACGGGACGTCTGGCGTTAATACGAATCCTAACGAAATATTTAGACGCCGAAGAACTCGGAACTGAAGCACTAACGAATCTCAGAGAAACAATTAAAGAAAAGAAACCGGCAACGAAGGACGCGAAGAGTGAACAAGAGGGTGGTGTGAAAACCGAACATGTGGATCAAAAGTCTGCTGTCAAGTCAAGCACAAACGCAGTTACGCCAAAAGAAACCACAGCGATTCCACCGTTCAGAAAGGAATTTAAAATATCGGGACAGATTGGGGATTCACGTCAGAAAGATCGCTTGAGCTTTACCAGTCTTACTCACCAAATTAACGCTGGATTGAAACGGGGCTATAAAGAAGAAGAAATTGTCGAGGCCGTTATTCGAGCCATCAATCCAGGCCTTAGATTGAGGAGCTACTTGGAAGGTAAGCCCGATCTAGATCTTGCCAGATTACGTAAAATACTCTGGTCACATTACCAAGAAAGGGGGGCTACGGAAATGTATCAGCTGCTCAGTTCGGCGGTACAGGAAGCTGGGGAGACCCCTCAGGACTTTCTTGTTCGCCTCCTTGATCTAAAGCAGAAAGTACTGTTTGCATCTCAAGAGGCAGGATCTGATTTGAAGTATGACCCAAAGCTGGTACAGTGCATGTTTCTGCATTCATTATTAACTAGGTTACGGGATGATAGCATTAAAATGGAGATAAAACCCTGCCTGCAAAACACCCAAGTGGAAGATGAAGAACTTTTTGAGAAATTGAATGCAGCAGTTAGTAATGAAACAGAAAGAATGCAGAAGCTTGGTTCCAGTCATGACCAGCTCACAAACCGAACCCACACACAGCTTGTAGCTCAATTGGCCACCCATGACGACAGCCATGCATCAGTTGAAGGTAAAACCCCAGAAAAGCCACCAAAAGTTAACCTTCTTACTGAAGTTAGAGAGTTGAAAGCTGAATTGGCTGCTATCCGGGAGGGCATGGAACAACAAAGCCGCGCTAGCCCTCACCCACAGTACAACCCTGTAGAGCAAGGGAGGGTTCGCCCTAGAGGGTGCTGGAACTGTGAAAGACAAGGAAGGGGTTTCCGTTGCAACCATTGTTTCAACTGTGGTGATGTCGGCCACTTCAGTTACCAATGCGTAAGGTCAAGCCGAAGGGGCTATAACTCAGCAAGCCCCCAGGGAAACGGACAAGGGTTGCCCCCACGGGACAAGGAGCAGCCCTCCAGATTCATGAGCAGTCCCAACAATGCATGAACTGTGGAAAGAGGGAGGATTGGGCACATCAATACTTGCGGTGTTCACAGTGCCATACTAGCCACTATTGTTCAAAAGTTTGTCAAAGGGAACATTGGGAGAAGCATAAGGAACTATGTCAAGCCATTAGCGAAGTTGAACTGAGGGAAAGGGGATCTAAGGCAAGTGTTGAAACATTGAAAACGTCGTTCAGTTCCACCTAACCCCGAGACAACGCTCTAAACTCACCAAATTAGTGGGAAGAAAATGTGTGGTTTCCTGCTTGATTCAAGGGGAAAAGGTGGATGCCCTGTGGGATACCGGAGCTCAAGTTTGTGTTGTGTCCAAACATTGGAAAGAAATTAACCTACCAAACGAGCCAGTAAGAGACATAAGCGAGTTATTGGGGGAAGATGAATTAAATCTCCAGGCCGTGAACGGTACAAAAATCGCATATGATGGCTGGATTAAGGTAGAGTTCCAGTTGGTTGGGGAGGATGGGTACTCGGAGCCATTGACAGTACCCATACTAATAGGAAGTGAAGATAATCAGGAGTATCCCATCATCGGCTTTAATGTCATTGAAGAGGTCATTAAGAGGAGTAGTAGCCCCAACACAACCAGCCTATTGCCCCGAATAGTGAATGACTCGTTCCCATCTGTGAAATGGGGCGAAGCAAGAGCGCTGGTTAATTTCATCCAAGGTATGGATGATGAAGCTGACACCGGTATGCTCAGAGTCGGCAGACAAGACATACGTGTCCCACCAGGAGAGACTGTGAGAGTCAAATGTCATGTACACTTTGGACTATTAGAAGAAGATTTGCCTGTTGTGTTTGAGCCCAAAGAGGAAGGGGCGTGGCCTGAGGGGCTAGAAGTTAAGGGCTGTCTCCACCGAATCTCGCCGGGGTCTTCGAGCCGAATGTATGTCCCAGTATGCAACAACACCGAACGAGAGATGACCTTACGTAGGCGGACAGAACTGGGCACTATACAGTTAGTGCAGTCCGTCACGCCACTGCCAGTCGAAGCTGAACAGAAACAAGAGAAAGAGGAAGGTGAAACTTGGAGTGAGGCAACCAGTTATGAGTGGGAGCCACGTCAGCCCGAACAAAGTGAAGCAAAGTGGACTCCCCCAGTTGACTTGAGCCATTTGTCAAGTGAGCAACAGGTGATTGTCGAGGAGATGTTGAGGGAAGAATCCGGGGCCTTCGCTATAGATGATGGTGACATTGGATGTGCCGAACATTTGAAGTTGGAAATCAACCTGAGAGATGACGTCCCTGTACAAAAGACATACAATTCAATTCCAAAGCCCTTGTACAAAGAGGTAAAGTCACACTTGCAGGATATGATCAATCGTGGTTAGATAAGCAACTCAAAGTCACCCTACTCTTCCCCAGTGGTGTGTGTGAAGAAAAAAGACGGTAGTCTGAGACTATGTGTTGACTATAGGCAGTTAAACAGCAAAACTGAGGATGACCGCCAGCCCATCCCTCGCATCCAAGACATCCTGAAAAGTCTCAGTGGGAACACTTACTTTTCAGTGTTAGACCAAGGAAAGGCATATCACCAAGGATTCGTAGCAGACGAACACCGACATCTAACAGCGTTCATCACCCCCTGGGGCTTATACCAGTGGAATCGGATTCCTTTTGGCCTTAAAAATGCACCGGCAGCTTACCAGAGGTACATGGAGAAATGCCTAGAAGGTCTCCGCGATGAAATATGTATTCCATATCTTGATGATGTCCTGGTGTACAGTAGGATATTTTCTGAGCATGTAGACAATGTGCGAAAGGTACTTAAACGTTTGCAGGAGTATGGTATCAAGCTGAAGCCAAAGAAATGTGAGTTGTTTAAGCCCCGTGTTCGTTACTTAGGTAGAATAGTCTCAGCAGATGGCTACACAATGGACTCAGCAGACGTTGCAGCAGTGGCAGCCCTTAAGGAAACTAAACCAAGAACTGTTGGTGAATTGCGCAAACTCCTGGGTTTCATAAGCTATTACCGCCAATATATTCGCGACTTCTCCAGATTGGCCAAACCCCTTTATGACCTACTTTCAGTTAAAGAATGCAGTGACCAGCCCAGCAGAGCTAAAGGACAGAAAGAGCACCCCAAGTGGAAGTTGCCGACATCGAAAGGACAATCGTCATCAAATCACAAAATCCCGTGGAATGAAAGACACCAAGAGCGATTAAACTTCCTAATTGAACTTCTTATGCAGCCAGGGGTAATGGCTTACCCTGACTTTGAACGACCATTTGTACTGCACACGGATGCCTCCAGCGAAGGACTTGGGGCGGTGCTCTACCAAGAACAAGGGGGGAAACTGAGAGTTGTTGGCTATGGCTCAAGGACATTGACGCCCGCGGAACGGAACAACCACTTGCACTCAGGAAAGTTAGAATTCTTGGCCCTAACGTGGGCAATTACTGACAAATTCAGGGATTACTTATTCTATGCTCCATCCTTCGCTGTTTTCACTGACAATAACCCGTTAACGTATGTGATGTCATCAGCAAAGTTGAATGCCACGGGGCATCGGTGGGTGGCCGAGCTAGCGGATTATAACTTTACAATCAAGTACCGACCGGGCAAGACTAATGTTGACGCGGATGTTCTGTCAAGAATCCCATTGGACATAGACAAGTATATGAGCGATTGTACAGAGGAAGTACCCAAAGATGTCCTTAAAGCAACCGTGGAAGCAGTTAGGGAACAGGCAAAAGGCACAATCCCATGGGTTACGGCAATTGCTGCAGACATGACAACTCCTGAACCGACATTAAAAGATCTGAATCTAAAACCCTTCAGCCCTAGTGAAATCAAGAAGGCACAGCACTCGGATAGTGCTATATGCCGCGTGCTTTACTACAAGACACACGGGATCAAACCGGGTGGTGGCCAACTGAAGAATGAACCCCATGGAGTTACCAACCTTATGAGAGAATGGAAGAAACTGGAAACTGATGAACATGGTATCCTGCGACGACGAACAAGCTCTAAGATACAATTAGTTCTGCCACACAACTTCATCCCAGTGGTACTTAAAGAACTACACACAGAGATGGGACACCTTGGAGTGGAGAGAGTCGCAGAACTTGCAAGGTCCCGCTTCTACTGGCCACATATGTACCGTGACATGGAGTATTTTGTGACACAACGTTGCAGATGCATCAAACAGAAGAAACCAAACACAGTCACGAAAGCACCTATGATGCACCTGATGACATCAGCACCCTTTGAAGTAGTTTCCATTGATTTTCTGCATCTGGACAAGAGCAAAGGTGGATATGAATATGTACTGCTGATTGTTGATAACTTTACCAAATATGGCCAAGCCTATGCAACGCGCAACAAGACGGCCCGCACTGCTGCTGAGAAGATCTGCAATGAGTTTATCCCAAGGTTCGGTTTCCCAGCACGAATACATCACGACCAAGGTGGTGAGTTTGAAAACAAATTGTTCCACAACTTAGAACGTCTCAGTGGAGTTGCCAGCTCGCGAACCACTCCATACCACCCACAGGGCAATGGCCAGGTAGAACGCATGAACCGCACGTTACTCTCGATGCTAAGGACCCTCCCGGAGGAAAAGAAATTGAACTAGAAAGATTCCTTAAACAAGCTTATACATGCGTACAACTGCACAAGACACGAAACGACTGGGTTCTCGTCATTTTACCTGATGTTTGGCCGTTCCCCACGATTACCAGTTGATTTGCTGTTTGACCTAGGCAACGACCTTCAACAGGGTGATTACCAGGACTATATAAAGACGTGGCAAGCAGATATGAGACGGGCCTACGACCTAGCATCTAGGAATACCCAGAAATCGTCAGCCAGGAGTAAAGTGTATTACGACAAGAAGGCTTCCGCAGCAGTCCTACTCCCCGGCGACCGCGTACTTGTTAGAAACCTTTCAGAAAGGAAAGCTCCGTTCACACTGGGAAGAGCAAATTTATGTAGTTGAGGAACGCATATCTGATAGTCCAGTCTATCGAGAAAAGTCAGAACTTGGCCGTGGGAAACAACGAGTGTTACACCGTAACTTGCTACTTCCTTGTGATGCTTTACCACTGCCTAAACCAACGAGAGCATCATCCAAGACCACCCAACCAAGACCTAGAGTGCCACCTCAGCCTGAAGACATTGGAGAGAGTTCCGATGATGAGTATGAGATGAACACACTGTCCTCTCCAGTCACCCATGAATTGGCATTTCCGGCGGAAGTAGACACCCCTCCTATGGACCCACAGGACCACTGTGATAATGAAGATTGTGCCACTATGTCAGATACCAGGGACCAACCTGACCCACAAGTGGACACTGGTGACTCATCAGTGCCAAATTCATCCTTCCTAGATGTGCCTGATATGGCCCCTGAGGAAAGTGACAATTCAGATTTAGAGGAACACGAAGAGGGAGCTACGCGACCTAGAAGGGAGAGACGACCCCCTCAGATTCTGACTTATAGTCAGATGGGGGTACCCGAGTACCAACGTTTAACCCCAGTAGTAAACTCAATTCAATGCCCTCAGGTGATACTTCCCTACCAAGTCATGGCCAACTGGCTTGTACCTCACTGCCAGTGTGTTCACTGCACCCCGCACATTCCATTTATTCCACAGCTGCAGTATATACCACAGCCCTAATGGACAAACCAGTAATGAACACTCCTGAAGTCACAACTGATTACTCCGAGTATTAACCATGGACAAGCAGACCTGTTGCTCGCCTTCTGTGATTTAACTCACAAGCGAAATTTGTGTTGGATTTTCCCTCTAGTTACAAACTGTTAAAGACAAAACCTGCGAATAATGGAACTGCCACAATAAGTATTCAGTTTGAAACATGATGAGAACTGACACTCCCTCCTAACCATTGTTCTTTTTGGTTTTGTACTTCCTGTTATAATGTCGGGACGACATTTCTGTTGGAGGGGAGTGTGTTACAAGTAGAACGTGAGGGACTGGGCCCAGCCCCAGGTTACATATTATTATGGGATTGAAAATCCCACGCGTTGGCGAAACGAGGATCGATGAGAAAAACGTGTTGTCATTGTAGTTTTGTAGTAGTTCCTGTGCGAGATTGAGTAGAGTGTAACAAAAGCACACAATAAGGCAATACAGTATAAATGGTCTGTCCTTAATAGTCATGAGACCACACTTTGGGGGAAGTGTTGGATGCTATAAAATGGTTAAAATATTCCACTTTGCTTTTTTTACTTGTAATGTGGTTTGATGACTACTCAACACCACTTCTTCAGTTTTACTGGAAGTGTCATCTTGCATCACATTGGTGGCTGCAGAGTTGACATGAAAACAAAATTGACATTTGAAATCACTTGTTTTCTTTTAACATAGTAAATTATGGTTAGATGGTCACTTGTTTAATAACATTCAATTCAATTTGCTGTCAAACATTGTCCACTGGCCAACATTCCTAGGTTATGAATTACTCACTCATACAGCAACAATTTTTTTTCATCAATTCAATATAAAAAAAACAACAAATCAAAACCATAGCAAGTATTTCAATTTTCTGTAAACACAAAAAAATATAGACAAATAGAACTCTACCTCAAGGAAGGTTTTCCTGTAAGAAGATACACCGCGAGCACTTCTTGGATGAACACAGTGGTTGTTCTTAGCCACTCTTGGGAATATATAGCCCTTGCTGATACCTTGTGTGAGAAAGAAATGAAACCACTTCAAATACCATAACACTCTGGGTGAAATAAAAGTTACCAAACCATCTTTTGATATTTGACACAATTTAGAAATGTAAAAAGTGCATATTTTTTAACTCTTTGAGAAAACGAATAACTATCTACTATTTTTATTTTCAAATTTATAAATTGATTGAAAAATCCAACTGACCAGTAACCATGAACCATGTAAACAGGGCAGTCACAGGGCACAATTCACGATTTAATGGATTTGCCCACAAAGTAAGAGTGACACCTGAAAAATTAAACCAAACTGTTTAATAATAAATAAATAAGAGTTTGGCCAACTTCAGCTTTGCCCAATATCAGCATAACAAGTTGGTTGAGCTTTAAGAATTAACTCTGAAGTCAATACTTTGGAATAACCTTCATTATTATTGCAAGAATCATACTCTTGTCTGCACAAACATAACAAATTAATGGAAATTTATGCATCAAAGGAAATTAAGGAAAATTGGAGTGTTTTAGTTCCAGGGTCAACTTAGCTAAATATGAAAATAAATGATACAAACTAAACATACAGACAAAAATCAAATCAAATTACAATGTAAATAATAGACATGCAATAATAATATACATGAAACAATTGCC
This sequence comes from Ricordea florida, assembly GCA_949710005.1. Taxonomy (NCBI): domain Eukaryota; kingdom Metazoa; phylum Cnidaria; class Anthozoa; order Corallimorpharia; family Ricordeidae; genus Ricordea; species Ricordea florida. The sequence continues at coordinate 16,011,370 of OX453281.1, read as the reverse complement.
ATATTTACTCGTGTATAAGTCGACCTTTTATGACCAAAAAATCATCCCAAAAAATCACCCTCGACTTATACACGAGTCATACACAAAGACCTGACCAAGCAATCCAAGGAGTTAGCATAACAATTGCCCTTAGTCCATTACGAAAACCGAGTTAACAAAACCAGTTCTAATTATGCTCGAGTTTTGTCAGTTTTCGGCACATTTTTCGTCAACAGAAAAGTGTGAAATTCTAAATGTTAAGTGGCCTAAATGCAGACCTACTGGAGATGATTTCTACTGTGTCTTTTGATCTGTAGAGCAGACATTTTCCTTAAAGCTTCGCTGGTGTTTACAGTGCTCAACTATTGTTTTCATCGTACGATTACAGTAGCTTAGTGGCCAAAATTTTCCAAAGCATTAAGTCGCAGCTCGTACGTCCTTGCCGTTTTCTCATCTAGCGCTTGAGACTGATTTTCTGCCGCTAGTCGTGCACCCGCGGCAAGATTTGGGGCGATCAGTGAACTAATATCAACCTCACTGCCATGACTTTCCACAAAACGCAATACATTGGGACTACGGCCCTTGTAGTTAGTCTTTTTCAAAGCCATGATAGGGTACGTGACCTGAACACTGAAATGTGACGATCTTCTTACACCACTGAAATTGGAGGAAACAAAATCTGTTATCGTGTAGAAATTATGTGCAATTGGATTGGTTGAGCTTGTAGGATTCCTACCTGCCCCCCATGGTATTTTGCTACCAAATAATAATCATTCATTATCGTAAGGGCTATAGGCAATATGTATGAAGTGCGCATGCGTATGATAGAAAACGTTCTTTCCTTACATCACATGGGAATCTAATCGTTGCAATAAAAATTTTACTCGTTATCTAAACCTTGGTGTTTATCCTACTATTAATATATAGATTTAGCCAAGCCTAAAAGCGGGGCTCCCGTTAGTACTTTCATTTCACTTTAAACTGTAAAAGCATTCTAAAATATTGCGAAGGAATTCACAAACGTTTTTAACTATAGTTAAGTGTCGAGGTCGGTTAACTTGCTATGATTTTTGTCTGAACTTTCGTCTGCCATAAGTACGGTCCTTCTACCTACAAAGTCATGGAGTATATTCTACCAAAAACACAAATTATCAATGTACTGTATTCTATTCCTGATGAAATTAACCATTCTATTTGCGTAAATGTATTTAAAAGACTTGTACACGCTACTGGGAAATGCACGACACAACTCATCATTTTCGTGTTAAAACGAACACCTCGGTAAAATAAATGTTTACTCCAAGCAGGGTGCAAAGAAAATTAATTTTACAGATTGCCCTTCGGGCAAGCTGTAACGTAACCAACATCTACCAGCCCGAAAAACATTTTTCACGAGAATGAAAAAATAATTATTAATTATTCTTTTCTTAATTACATATAAGTTTAAAAAATTACTGCCTTCATTTATTCACTACAATCAGCTGTAGTTACTTAAACAAAAGAAATAAATAACCGTAAATGTGTGAACTATAAGTAGACCTGGTCCAACGCAACACGTGAATGACTAACATACATTTGAAACATTTTACAATTTAGAAGAACATTTTTTACGAAAACAACGGCGTTGAAACCAAAGTTCTCAATCGACACACTAAATGACAACGTCGACAACGCGAAAAGCTGCCAGTGAAAGCGCTACATTCTGCAATTTGCCGCCAAGAGAAAATTCCCGCGGGAGTATTTCTTAGCCGTCGACAGGGGAGATGTTTATATGATTAAAGGACATAAAAATTTGAAATCTTTCATCAGTTTGCTTCTCATTCAAAAGTAGTGCATTCAGAAGATCATTTTTCTGAAGAAAGTTTGTTTAGAAGTCGGTTTTCCAAGTCAAGTGTCAAGTTTAAGGAAAAGTGGAAAGTGCGAGTGCTGAGTCACGCATCAGTGAGCAAATATTATGCAGACAAAACTTATGCAAATTTGTTGTCCATAGAACGGAGTCGTTCCACTTCTCGGCTTTCTTCGCTACAATTTTGTCTGTTTTCCACAGCACGGAGTCTTTCCGCTTCTCGGCTTTCTTCGCTACAATTTTGTCTGTTTACCACAGCACGGAGTCTTTCCGCTTCTCGGCTTTCTTCGCTACAATTTTGTCTGTTTTCCACAGCACGAAGTCTTTCAGCTTCTCGGCATTCTTCGCTACAATTTTGTCTGTTTTCCACAGCACGGAATCTTTCCGCTTCTCGGCGTTCTTCGTTAACATTTTGTCTATTTTCTCGAGCCCGGACTCTTTCTGCTTGTCGGCGTTCTTCGCTATAATTTCGTCTCCTTTCTCTTCCCGAGCGCGCCTTCTTTTGCGATCTACTTCGCTCATTCTTCCTCAGGTAATTCTTGCTCTCTTTCCCGTTGCTCTTCACCTGAACCCTGTGTTCTGCAAATTATATTTTCTCTGCTATTGTTTGTTGACATAGCAATAGAAATTGTTTCGTTTATCCTTTAGTAAAACTTTAACAGTGTAGAGTGGTAATATGGTGTCTCAAAAAGACAATGAACTAAAAATTTCTTTTTCAGTCCTCAACGCAACTTCCCGCCAAAATATGCAGGCTACCAGAACAGCTTCCAAATAAATCACGTCACCTCGATGAGTTGACACATGAGCCCACAATATGGTCATGTGATGCTGGTCAGTGGCTATCCCGATTTGACAGCTGTCAATTGACCATATTGTGAATGTCCAATATAAAAGATGTGGATTTGCCAAGACAAGCCTAAGATACCCCTCCCTTCCTTTTGATAGTCTCCCCTACCCTACCAGTACAATCTGTAGACGCGTACGTACGGACGTACGTACGTACGTACAAACGCTCGGTCAGTCACGTGACAACCAAAAGAAAAGAGGTTGACCATATTCCATGAGTATGGAGCTCTGCTCCACGCGCGCTTCGCGCGCGGGAGCCCCGCTATAAATAGATAAAACATTCAAACTGATTCGATAACTTACCCCCATAGATGACGGTCCTTTTGCCCATACAATTTCTTATATTGTGTTTTAACCCAAATCTTTAAGGCTGACTTTCCTTGCAACCACCTCTTGGTATTTTATCTTGTCTTCAATAATGACTACAATCACGACATAACATGGATTTTAAATTACTTTTGAAATGCTACAAGATGGTGAAAATTGCATGTTCATTCTTAATCTGTGTAATAAGGACTGATTTGATGAACTTGAGTACTGTCTGAGCAGTATGCTATAGAATCAGCTGTCTTAAGCAAATATTTTGACAGCCAAAATACAATACGATTGCGAATTACAATCAATTTGACTTTCTACGTAGATATTGCCCTTTCGTAGTACTACAAATCTGCAACGTTTCAGCATTGCAAAGATTCTGCAGGACGAGATATCGTAGAATTACTTTCATTGTAAGGGCTATATGCAATATGTATAAAGTGCGCATGCGTATGATAGAAAACGTTCCTTCCTTACATCACATGGAAATCTAATCGTTGCAAACAAAATTTTACTCGTTATCAAAACCTTAGTGTAGATCCTACTATTACAAATAGATAAAACATTCAAAATGATTCGATAACTTACCCCATAGATGACGGTCCTTCTGCCCATACAAATTCTTATATGGTGTTTTAACCAAAATCTGTAAGGCTGACTTTCCTTGCAACCACCTCTTGGTATTTTCTTCTGTCTTCAATAATGACTACAATCACGACATAACATGGATTTTAAATTACGTTTTAAGGTTACACAATACCTTCAGAGGGCGACTTTTGTCTTAATTTTTTTTTTCAACCAAACAAAAGGTCCGCTAAAAATCTATCATTTTGCCAAAAATCAAAGCAAAATCTCAAAACGCAAGCGAGTTATTTCCGAAAATAGGTTTTTAAATAAGAGTTAATATAACAGCGAGGTGTCATAATCCTCTTAGCGCATTGACTCCGTGGCGAAGGTTTCCCTCGAAACGGCCTCATCCGGGAGCTCTTATTACGTTTCCTCATTAGCATTTTTTGTTTACATGTGATTTCGCTTGTCCCCTTGTTGGTCCTTGTTGAAGTGTGTTACTCGCCACGATTTGATTATGAAACGCGTTAAAAAAGCAGAGAAAAGTCCATGGACGGTAAAAAAATGAAAGCCAGGCCCCAAGAAAAAGAGCAAAGCCGGTTTTCCCGATGTCAGGAAGGAAAAGTTGGCCGAGGGTGACAAGGGTTCATGGTTCGATCAACCAAAGGATGAGACGAATAAAACTCGAGCGGGCGCCAGTAGAGTAAAAATTGCCGGACTCAGTGGGAAAGACAAGTCTAAAGTGGAGCCGGTCCCTAGTACAAGCGAACAGAGTGAAAACCTCTCAGATTCTGACGATTCAAGATCCTCTTCCGCAGACAACGGAGCTTGCTCCATTGTGGACATAACTGCCATAAATTGCTCTCTCGAAGCAAGTGTGATGTGTCGTTTCATCCTCTGGTCCCACATGTTTGTCCTAGAAAAGGAAAAATGGCTGATGGTTAATAGAAAGCCTGGTTCAGAGGACTCTTTTAATTTGTTCAATCAAAATAGCCGCGAGAAACGGCGAAAACAAGTCGCGCGCAGCGACGACCAAAATGTGGTTAGCATGCGGCGCAATAAATGATCCTTACCATTAGCGCGACTGCCCAGGAACAGTAATGAAGCCATCGAGTTCGACGTGGGCCTTGTCCTCGTCTAACTCGTCGCTCACAACTTTGTTCGAGATTACGAACAAAAAAATCACCGTCGAATCTGAACCAAATGGGGATACAACATTGTAAGTGAAATTGTTATTGAACACCGTTCACTCAAAATCTAATAACAACTTACCCAAGGGATTTCATGCTTGAAATTAGTGCCTCGCGATGAGAAACCGAATTTCCCGTTTCCTCTTCGGTTTTTGGTCTTTTTTGCCCACTTATTTCTCTTAGTTATCCCCATTTCGACGGCACGCTGAACTTTAACACGGAGAACGTGACTGAAATTCCCGCGAAGATGAGCGAAGATCGTATTGCTCGCTGTGTGGGGTCAGGAAGCCATCATTTCATTGGCTGGCGGTATATCCCGTTGACATACATCTCTGGTAAGGGCGTGACATGTTTACAAATCTTCAAATGGCGATAACTCGCAATCTTTTTTCACCAGAATACTTTCTCTTTAAATGAATTAATAGGGTATGTAGAATGGACGGATAATTATGAAATTTGGCCAGAACATTCATTAAGCATCGAGGAACAAAAGAGTGTCGGGGATTAGCTTTAATTTAGATATTTCTAATTTTACGGCCGCGAACGCAACGGGGTCGGCAAATTATTCACTACTACAACTTTACGGGTCTATAAAAAGATAACCAATAAGAATTACGAAAAAGCCTGACACCCTTTTAGAGATTGATGCTTGCTGATTTAAATTGTGCAGTTCTTTGGCAGTAGTGGCTGCGTTTGATACCCGATTAATTCGGCGGAATGACACTCGGTTGTTTTCGGTTTATTGGCTTCTTTCTTCTCAATAATGGCTCTGCCAAACAACGGATATTTTTTTTCGAATTCTACAGTTCCTTACCTTTCTATTGATATATAGTTTGTGGTAGTTTACTTTAAAACAACGCGCGTACGAATTTTTTTCCGAAGGACACCCGCGAAGGTATTGTGTAACCTTAAATGATACAAGATGGTGAAAATTGCATGTTCATCCCTAATCTGTGTAATTAGGACTGATTTGATGAACTTGAATACTGTCTGAGCCGTATGCTATACAATCAGCTGTCTTAAGCAAATATCTTGACAGCCAAAATACAATACGATTGCGAATTACAATGAATTTGACTTTCTAGGTAGATATTGCCTTTTCGTAGTACTACAAATCTGCAACCTTTTTAGCATTGCAAAGATTCTGCAAGACGAGATATGGTAGAATTACTTTCATTGTAAGGGCTATAGGCAATATGTATGAAGTGCGCATGCGTATGATAGAAAACGTTCCTTCCTTACATCACATGGAAATCTAATCGTTGCAATAAAAATTTTACTCGTTATCTAAACCTTAGTGTAGATCCTATTATTACAAATAGATAAAACATTCAAAATGATTCGAAAACTTACCCCTATAGATGACGGTCCTTCTGCCCATACAATCTCTTATATGGTGTTTTAACCAAAATCTGTAAGGCTGACTTTCCTTGCAACCACCTCTTGGTATTTTATCTTGTCTTCAATAATGACTACAATCACGACATAACATGGATTTCAAATTACGTTTTAAATGCTACAAGATAGTGAAAATTGCCTGTTCATCCCTAATCTATGTAATGAGGACTGATTTGATGAACTTGAGTACTGTCTAAGCAGTATGTTATAGAATCAGCTGTCTTAAGCAAATATCTTGACAGCCAAAATACAATACGATTGCGAATTACAATCAATTTGACTTTCTAGGTAGATATTGTTCTTTTGTAATACTACAAATCTGCAACTTTTTAGCATTGCAAATATTCTGCAGAACCAGATATCGTAGATTTACTTTCAATGTAAGGGCTGTAGGCAATATGTATGAAGTGCGCATGCGTATGATAGAAATCGTTATTTACTTACATCACATGGAAATCTAATCGTCGCAATCAAAATTTTACTCGTTATGTAAACCTTGGTGTATATCCTACTATTACAAATAGATAAAACATTCAAAATGATTCGATAACTTACCCCCATAGATGACGGTCCTTCTGCCCATACAATCTCTTATATGTTGTTTTAACCAAAATCTGTAAGGCTGAGTTTCCTTGCAACCACCTCTTGGTATTTTATCTTGTCTTCAATAATGATTATAATCACGACATAACATGGATTTCAAATTACGTTTTAAATGCTACAAGATAGTGAAAATTGCCTGTTCATCCCTAATCTATGTAATGAGGACTGATTTGATGAACTTGAGTACTGTCTAAGCAGTATGTTATAGAATCAGCTGTCTTAAGCAAATATCTTGACAGCCAAAATACAATACGATTGCGAATTACAATCAATTTGACTTTCTACGTAGATATTGCCCTTTCGTAATACTACAAATCTGCAACTTTTTAGCATTGCAAATATTCTGCAGAACCAGATATCGTAGAATTACTTTCATTGTAAGGGCTATAGGCAATATGTATGAAGTGCGCATGCGTATGATAGAAAACGTTCTTTCCTTACATCACATGGAAATCTAATCGTTGCAATCAAAATTTTACTCGTTATCTAAACCTTGGTATATATCCTACTATTATAAATAGATAAAAGATTCAAAATGATTCGATAACTTACCCCCATAGATGACGGTCCTTCTGCCCATCCAATCTCTTATATGGTGTTTTAACCAAAATCTGTAAGGCTAAGTTTCCTTGCGACCACTTCTTGGTATTTTATCTTGTCTTCAATAATGACTATAATCACGAAATAACATGGATTTCAAATCACGTTTTAAATGCTACAAGATGGTGAAAATTGCATGTTTATCCCTAATCTATGTAATGAGGACTGATTTGATGAACTTGAGAGCCACATATTAAAATTCCTGTCTTATGTAATGAAAGTGCATAGCAGCCATACTATACTTTAGAGTCCTTAGCTACTTCAAGTTATGACTGAAAAATTCGACAAAATTCAGGCATTAATTTGCATTAGAACGTGCTGCAAATATGGCGTCCGGTCACGCGTTGTTGTGCTCTGTGGTTTTCCTTGTTGTTCAGTCGACGCTGTTTAACTTTTGCACCCAGAAGTTATCCTGTGCTCATAACCATAAGGTGAATTCTTCGGCGAACCATTTGGACAGGTCCGTTTGGTTTGAGCCAAGTTATGTCTCTGTAAATCTTATTACCTCGATGGCCGTTACGAGAGACTTGAAGGCAAGAGAAATCTCGTTCCGGCTAGAAGGTTTCCCTCGTGAACGTAAGCGGGACCTCAAAACTACCTTCAAACTTGGCAACCCTGGACAGTTAATCAAACTGGTTAAGTTTTTTGTCGCTGCCGGAATTTTAATGCATTCGGGTGATATATCACTCAACCCTGGTCCGGTAAACCACGCTAAGCGACCTTTGTGTTCACTTTGTCTCAAGACAATCCGAAGGAACCAAGGTGAAGCTTTATGTCAAGCATGTAATGGTCTTTTTCACCTGAAGTGTATTGGAATTTCGTTCGAGGACAGCAAGTGTTGTAAAAGCTGTAGCGAAGGAGAGGTGGTATTAACTGTCCAAGTTAGCGAGAGCGAGAACACAGCATACCCTATACTTAAAAGTCTTTCGGAGTTGCTACTTTCGAAGGGTTTGAAAGTATGTCATCAAAACATCCGATCCCTGCTACCAAAGATTGACGAAGTTCGAGCTTTACTAGAGTCACATAAAGGAATCAGCATTCTTGGGGTTACTGAAAGTCATCTTTCCAAAAATATTAGTGATACTGAAATAACGATTGATAGCTATAAACTTTACCGAATGGATCGACAGAGTATTCACAGAGGTGGTGGGGTTCTTGTTTATTTAGCGGATTCTTTATCGGCTCTTAAAAGAGTAGATTTAGAAAAACCCGACCTAGAAGCTATCTGGATAGAACTTACTCAGCCTCATCCAAAAGGGATTCTGTTGGGAACATTTTATCGACCTCCAGATGGATCTGATTTCTTGGATGCAGAGTTTATGTCGTCGTTTGAGAATGTTTTAGAAGTTGCCAATACCGAAAAGAAAGAAGTGATTATAATGGGCGATTTAAATTGTAATTTTTCACCTGGTGCGAGGTGTCAGGGAGAAACAAAGAAGCTCAAGAGCATTCTTCAAAGCATGAACATGACACAGGTTGTTAATGAGCCTACAAGAGTCACAAGGGAATCCCAAACTCTTATTGACATTATCTGTACTTCTCAACCACAGAATATTACCTTAGTCAAGGTGGTCAAGTCAGCACTCAGTGATCATGACATGACGGCTTTTGTTAGAAAGTTGAACTCGCTAAAGTTTAAACCACGAACGATAAAATGCAGAAACTACAGCAAGTATTGTCCTACACGTTTTAATGAAGACCTGTCATCTGTCTCCTGGGACAACCTCAGTGAGTGTCAGGACGTCGATAATGCGTGGTTGAACTTCAAAACATGTTTCTTGCACGTGGCGGATAACCATGCACCTCAAATTGACAAGAAAGTTCGCGGCAGAAACATCCCTTGGTTGTCAAACGGGATAAAGAAAGTAATCGCCGAGAGAGATCATTTTTACCGCCAAGCTCGTAGGACAAACACCGAATTACACTGGTCTAGATACAAGAGTTTGAGAAATCAGGTTACTGCCATGTTTAGAAAAGCGAAATCCAGCTACAACCGCAGAATCATAGAAGAAAATTCTGATGATCCCAAGAATTTCTGGAAAGCTGTTAAGAAAGTCCTTCCCAACAAATCGGTTACATCTCAACCGTCAGCTTCTATTGAGCCTATCACAGTAGATGGAAAGACAACCACGGATGCCCTTACTATTGCAAACGGTTTCTGCACATATTTTACAAATGTTGTGGAAAAGTTGCTTTCTAGTATTGCACCTCTTAACTGGAACCAGCTGAGCACAGAAGCATTTTTGAATAATTCAAGTCAGTCTTTGTTTTTTTTGAAACCAGTATCAGCTGCGTTTGTTCATCGTCAACTTAGGCTGCTTAAAACATCGAAAGGTACAGGACTTGACGGAATTCCAGCTCGTTTACTAAAGGATGTGGCTCCAAGTATCTCAGTTCCGCTAACAGTCATAATAAATCTTTCGATTTCTTCTGCAGTTTTACCGGAGGAATGGAAATATGCAAGGGTGGTTCCACTTTACAAAGATGGCGATAAGAAGTGTATGGATAACTACCGTCCCATCTCCGTTTTACCGGTGGCTTCGAAAATCCTTGAAAGAGCCGTGCAAATACAGCTCCTCCAACATTTAGATAACTCCAGTCAGCTATCTCCCTTCCAGTGTGGTTTTCGAAAAAATCATTCTACCCAGTACGCGGTTACATACTTCACGGATTGTATTAGGAAAGGCATTGACGAAGGTCGTGTTACAGCAGCGGTGTTTGTCGACTTTCGAAAAGCCTTCGACAGTGTAAATCACCAACTTCTCCTAAAGAAACTGCCTGGGTATGGTATCAACAACCATGAACTGAGGTGGTTTAAGAATTATCTTACGAGTCGATGTCAATCTGTTCTCTATGGCAGCGCACAGTCTGCACCTCAGCAGATAAAATCTGGCGTCCCACAAGGGTCCATACTTGGTCCGATTTTGTTTTCGATTTACATCAATGACTTGCCCAATTGTTTACTTCAGTCAAAGATCCTACTTTATGCGGACGTTGCAATCAAAATTTTACTAGTTATCTAAACCCTGGTGTATATCCTACTATTACAAATAGATAAAACATTCAAAATGATTCAAAAACTTACCCCCATAGAGGACGGTCCTTCTGCCCATACAATCTCTTATATGGTGTTTTAACCAAAATCTGTAAGGCTGACTTTCCTTGAAACAAACTCTTGGTATTTTATCTTGTCTTCAATAATGACTACAATCACGAAATAACATGGATTTCAAAAAACGTTTAAATGCTACAAGATGGTTAAAATTGCATGTTCATCCCTAATATGTGTAATAAAGACGGTTTTAATGAACTTGAGTACTGTCTGAGCAGTATGTTATAGAAGAGCAAATATCTTGACAGCCAAAATACAATACGATTGCGAATTACAATCAATTTGACTTTCTACGTAGATATTGCCCTTTCGTAATACTACAAATCTGCAACGTTTCAGCATTGCAAAGATTCTGCAGGACGAGATATCGTAGAATTACTTTCATTGTAAGAGCTATAGGCAATTAGTATAAGGTGCGCATGGGTATGATACAAGACGTTTTTTCCTTACATCAGATGGAAATCTAATCGTTGCAATCAAAATTTTACTTGTTATCTAAACCTTGGTGTATATCCTACTATTATAAATACATAAAACATTCAAAATGATTCGATAACTTACCGCCATAGATGACGGTCCTTCTGCCCATGCATTCTCTTATATGGTGTTTTAACCAAAATCTTTAACGCTGACTTTCCTTGCAACAACCTCTTGCTATTTTATCTTGTCTTCAATAATGACTACAATCACGACATAACATGGATCTTTCATAACGTTTTAAATGCTACAAGATGGTGAAAATTGCATGTTCTTCCCTTATCTGTGTAATGAAGACTGATTTGATGAACTTAAGTACTGTCTGACTAGTATGTTATAGAATCAGCTGTCTTAGGCAAATATCTTGACAGCCAAAATACAATAGGATTGCGAATTACAATCAATTTGACTTTCTACGTGGATATTGTCCTTTCGTAGTACTACAAATCTGCAACGTTTCAGCATTGCAAAGATTCTGCAGGACGAGATATCGTAGAATTTCTTTCATTGTAAGGGCTATAGGCAATATGTATGAAGTGTGCATGCGTATGATAGAAAACGTTCTTTCCTTACATCACATGGAAATCTAATCTTTCCAATCAAACTTTTACTCGTTATCTAAACCTTGGTGTATATCCTACTATTACAAATAGATAAAACATTCAAAATGATTCGATAACTTACCCCCATAGATGACGGTCCTTCTGCCAGTACAATCTCTTATATGGTGTTTTAACCAAAATCTGTAAGGCTGACTTTCCTTGCAACCACCTCTTGCTATTTTATCTTGTCTTTAATAATGACTACAATCACGACATAACATGGATTTTAAATTACGTTTTAAATGCTACAAAATGGTGAAAATTGCATGTTCATCCCTAATCTGTGTAATAAGGACTGATTTAATAAACTTGAGTACTGTCTCAGCAGTATGTTATAGAATCAGCTTACTTAAGCAAATATCTTGACAGCTAAAATACAATACGATTGCGAATTACAATCAATTTGGCTTTCTACGTAGATATTGCCCTTTCGTAATACTACAAATCTGCAACGTTTCAGCATTCCAAAGATTCTGCAGGACAAGATATCGCAGAATTACTTTCATTGTAAGGGCTAAGGGGAATATGTATGAAGTGCGCATGCGTATGATACAAAAATGTTCTTTCCTTACATCACATGGAAATGTAATCGTTGCAATCCAAATTTTACTCGTTATCTAAACCTTGGTGTATATCCTACTATTACAAATAAATAAAACATTCAAAATAATTCAATAACTTACCCCCATAGATGACGGTCTTTCTGCCCATAAAATCTCTTATATGGTGTTTTAACCAAAATCTGTAAGGCTGACTTTCCTTGCAACCACCTCTTGCTATTTTATCTTGTCTTCAATAATGACTACAGTTACGACATAACATGGATTTTAAATAACGTTTTAAATGCTACAAGATGGTAAAAATTGCATGTTCATCCCTAATCTGTGTATCAAAGACTGATTTGATGAACTTAAATACTGTCTGAGCAGTATGCTATAGAATCAGCTGTCTTAAGCAAATATCTTGACAGCCAAAATACAATACGACTTCGAATTACAATCAATTTGACTTTCTACGTAGATATTGCCCTTTTGTAGTACTACAAATCTGCAACCTTTTTAGCATTGCAAAGATTCTGCAAGACGAGATATCGTAGAATTACTTTCATTGTAAGGGCTATAGGCAATATGTATGAAGTGCGCATGCGTATAATATAAAACGTTCTTACCTTACATCACATGGAAATTTAATCGTTGCAATCCAAATTTTACTCGTTATCTAAACCTTGGTGTATATCCTACTATTACAAATAGATAAGACATTCAAAATGATTCGATAACTTACCCCCATAGATGACGGTCCTTCTGCCCATACAATCTCTTATATGGTGTTTTAACCAAAATCTGTAAGGCTGACTTTCCTTGCAACCACCTCTTGGTATTTTATTTTGTCTTCAATAATGACTACAATCACGACATAACATGGATTTTAAATAACGTTTTAAATGCTACAAGATGGTAAAAATTGCATGATCATCCCTAATCTGTGTAATGAGGACTGATTTGATGAACTTGAGTACTGTCTGAGCAGTATGTTATAGAATCAGCTGTCTTAAGCAAATATCTTGATAGCCAAAATACAATACGATTGCGAATTACAACCAATTTGGCTTTCTACGTAGATATTGCCCTTTCGTAATACTACAAATCTAAAAAGTTTCAGCAATGCAAAGATTCTGCAGGACAAGATATCGTAGAAGTACTTTCCTTGTAAGGGCTATAGGCAATATGTATAAAGTGCGCATGCGTATGATAGAAAAAGTTCTTTCCTTACATCACATGGAAATCTAATCGTTGCAATCAAAATTTTACTCGTTACCTAAACCTTAGTGAAGATCCTACTATTACAAATAGATAAAACATTCAAAATGATTCGATAACTTACCCCCCATAGATGACGGTCTTTCTACCCATACAATCTCTTATATGGTGTTTTAACCAAAATCTGTAAGCTTGACTTTCCTTGCAACCACCCCTTGGTATTTTATCTTGTCTTCAATAATGTCTAAAATCACGACATAACATGGATTTAAAATAACGTTTTAAATGCTACAAGATGGTGAAAATTGCATGTTCATCCCTAATCTGTGTATCGAAGACTGATTTGATGAACTTAAGTACTGTTTTAGCAGTATGTTATAGAATCAGCTGTCTTAAGCAAATATCTTGACAGCCAAAATACAATACGATTGCGAATTACAATCAATTTGACTTTCCTCGTGGATATTGCCCTTTCGTAATACTACAAATCTGCAACGTTTCAGCATTGCAAAGATTCTGCAGGACAAGATATCGTAGAATTACTTTCCTTGTAAGGGCTATAGGCAATATGTATGAAGTGCGCATGCGTATAATAGAAAACGTTTTTTCCTTACATCACATGGAAATCTAATCGTTGCAATCAAAATTTTACTCGTTATCTAAACCTTTGTGTATATCCTACTATTACAAATAGATAAAACATTCAAAATGATTCGATAACTTACCCCCATAGATGACGGTCCTTCTGCCCATACAATCTCTTATATGGTGTTTTAACCAAAATCTGTAAGCTTGACTTTCCTTACAACCACCTCTTGGTATTTTATCTTGTCTTCAATAATTGACTACAATCACGACATATCATGGATTTTAAATAACCTTTTAAATGCTACAAGATGGTGAAAATTGCATGTTCATCCCTAATCTGTGTATCGAAGACTGATTTGATGAACTTGAGTACTTGCTCAGAATTATGTTATAGAATCAGCTGTCTTAAGCAAAGATCTTGACAGCCAAAATACAATACGATTGCGAATTACAATCAATTTGACTTTCTACGTAGATATTGCCCTTTCGTAATACTACAAACCTGCAACGTTTCAGCATTGCAAAGATTCTGCAGGACGAAATATCGTAGAATAACTTTCATTTTTAGGGCTTTAGGCAATATGTATGAAGTGCGCATGCGTACGATAGATAACGTTCTTTCCTTACATCACATGGAAATCTAATCCTTGCTACCCAAATTTTACTCGTTATCTAAACCATGGTGTATATCCTACTATTACAAATAGATAAAACATTCAAAATGATTCGATAACTTACCCCCATAGATGACGGTCCTTCTGCCCATACAATCTCTCAACCTCGTTCCCAGGGCTTTTCCCTAGGAGGAAAAATGGCGGACAGGAAAAGGCCCTGGCATCGGCCGGTCGATTCTTCTTTCTTATTGGCCGGTTGAAATTTAGTAATTTATGCAATTTATCCAAATTATGTGAAATTAAATCCCTTGCTCAAAATGGCGGACAGTAAGGAAAAGACGCCTACTAAGATTTTCGCCAGAAATCCCGTTTGTATGCTTTGTTCGGAATCTAAAGATAGTCGTCACGTCGTGAAAATTTTTAGTAAAGCTGGTGTTTCTTAAGAACTGTGTCGGAAAGTGGAATATTCGTGTGGAATAACTATCGCAGAGACTGACACAAAATCCAAAGTGTTGTGCAGGGCGTGTGTAACATTCTTGAACAAAATGTATCTGTTTATTATCAGAGCAAGAAGTCTGCAAAACAATGATAAAGATATTCCTGACTACGCTTGAAGAGATGTATGCAGATGTCGCCTTCGTCTAGTCAACAATCCAAACGACTCACCTCTGACCCAGCCGTTCAGCAAAGCAGCTTTTTTGCGAGGAATCTCGAGGGCCAACAAACGTATTACCGAATCCAAACCAATGTCCTGATGCTCCTGTAAATGTCGACAGAGGGTTGCAATTAAGCGGGAAACAACAGCAGATGATAGTGTGTGCTGCGAATTCAAAGGATGCTTCCATTTTGGCCACTATTTTGAAGGAACATTGTGCAAACGTAGCAGACGCATTGCTTAAGTTACTGCTCAAAGATATCCGTTTATCGTGCAGTAACCTTTGTAAACGCTCTGCGGGTTCCGTTCTGTATGGCAATAACTATGAAAGCTTGAAATATTTTAGCTTTGACAGTATTTGGAGGGAGTTTACAGCCAACTTCCCTTTTCTCGTCGAATTGATGAACGCAATCACTGGTGAGGATTCATGTATCATCGAAGACACCAAACAAGAGTTACGTGTGAAATACAGTTTCCTTTATTCCATTCTAATGAGTGAAAGATGGCACGAATTGAATCTTGTAAAACGCGTAAACACAGTTCTTGTCATTGAAGGTGGATGCACCAAACAGGTATTGGAATATTTTATGTTGCTTATGACAATAACAGTTACACCTTTCATGGGCTAAGAGACAGGTTTCTTGAGGTAGAACTTTCAAGTATACAACATGGACAAAACTAGGTTTATTGAAGTGGGACAAAATACTAGCCAGTTACTGACCTTACTTTTTGCTTTGTATTGTTTTCTTCAATTTGCAATAGTAGCACTGATTACTGCCTTTTTTAATATCCAATATCCAGAGTGCATGATCAGTTTCCCTATTCCTAATGGTAGTAATAAGCATTAGGTCAGTTGTACAGTCTGTGTCCTACTCTCTGAATAGCAGTGCAGACAGATTTGGTTCAGATCCCACAGCTTTTCCTGTAAAAATCCTAACTATAACAACATTTTCTAATCTGCTTGGCCATCAATGGGCCAGATTCCAGAAATAATATAGAACAGTAGTTGTTTTAGCTTTGATAAACTATCAATCACAGCTATTAGATATTTATGTCATCCAAATTGTTTTTTTTTTATCATACTTTTGATTAATCTGAAATTGCAGTACCAATATGCAGTTGTCAGATTAAAATCATTCAAAATATATTATAACAGAACCATACACTTATTTTTTGGACGCAACTGGTCACACTACACTTTCATGTTCAGCAGCATGCTGGTGACAACAATTACCCCTTTGTTTGCAAAATTTCTTTTGACCAAAAAAAGATTGACTCAATGACAAGCAACAACTTTAGCATAATACACTCTACTTGCTTGCAAACTCAATCAAACAGTATCTCGTATCTGTCCTTTAGAATTATCTCTTTTCTTACTTACGGCCATTACAGACATTACGGTAATATTAAGACATGACTGCATACAGTAAAATTTCTCTAAAAATACCACCTTGGGTGCAGAAAAAAATGGCCATTGTATTGAGGTGACTGTTGCAGAGAGATTTAAACAAGAGTCAATGTATGGACTGTTCACCCCAGAAATGTGACCATTGTAATGAGGTGGCCGATATGGAGAGGTGGCAGTTGGCAGAGGTTTCACTGTAATGTTACAGTTTCTATACTAACTGTTAGTTCATACAAAAATGTTTATTTTGTTAGTCAGATTATAATAAATAATCAGAATATTTTTGGTTTTTATTGTAGTTACAAGAGAGACTGAATAAACTGGGTGTTTGCTTGTCTCATTCAAGACGAGACACCATTATGACAATGCTTGGAGGCCACTTCTCAGATCTTGTGGTCAGTAGGATCAAGGAAGGGAAGGTATTTCGTGGTACTGAGGAAAACTGGGATTTACGGATTTTAAAGGGCAGCATGCGAAAAGACATTAACAATGAAGATCTCCATATGTTTGCAACCAATCTTATCGAGAACAGACTTAACTTCACTCATTTATCAAATGAGTCTCCAAAGGGGAATATTAAAGATCTTCCACGTAGTACCTTTTCTTTGAATGTGAATGAATGGAAGCAATATGCAGAAAGTGCAAAGATTATTGTGGGACGAATTGTCTTGCAGTTCCTTCCACAGTTCAAGTTTTTGAGAGGCATCATTCCTGACCACATTCCACATCAGCACAGTGAACAAATGGCACAACAGTCAACCATTGTCACCATGCCGATTATCAATGCTAATGAGGCAAAGTATGAAGACTGTGTCACAATACTCAGAACCTATGAAAAATGGATCGCTGAGATTTATGTTCAAGCTGGTTTACTACAGGAGGTGCCAGATACAGATGATCCACCTCTACCTGCTAGACCAGCAGCACCTGGCCAGACGAATGCCCATACACAAGCAACTCCAAATGATCCTATGAAAGACATGAAGGTTGTATTTACTGGGGATCAGCTAACACGAGTTCGATTTGCTGGTGCTAAGGACCTACTTCACGGTGGGAAATTTCTACCCCTTTATCAGCCAAAAGAATGTCCACTTGATCCCAGTCTTTTAAAGAGACAATTGAGCTCGGCCGATATTGATTCATTCGATCCGCAGCTGGTATTGTAGTTTTATTGGCCCATAGAAGCCTGGCAGCTAGTTTATCTGTTTTGCACCAAAGACAAATCGTTTCTTCGCATCGTGAGCTTTCTTCTCGTACCAAATTTGCTATATTTTCACTTTTTTTTCGCATTTTTGCTCCGGAGCAAAGTTGGCATAGACATCTGAAGAGCAATCATCGATATGAAGTGTGAGTACCTTGTTTTATTTCTTATTTTTTTGCCTTCGTGTAGGATTTATGAACAAATTAAAACCATAGAACCACACTTTTGACTCTACTAAATATTTTTGGAACCTCGAGAACATTGATTGTTATTTATTTAATATTGAAAATTTGTCACAAAATTGGTGAATTTTTAGGTGGCATTGAGTGCTGCTGTGGCTGATGGGGAGCAAGAAGCGAAGAGCTCCGCGAAGAACGACCAAAACTACAGAAAAACGGCGATTTCCCATAGGCGATCTCGCTCAAAGGAGGTCTGAATTAAAAGAAGAATTTTTAAGAAAATCAAAGCAATTAAATGCTTTGAGGAAGAATTCGAGCCGAATTAATTAGCAAGTAAGTAATATTGTCCTGACAATCATGGACTGGTCATGGAAATCTTGCATGCATTCAACTCAAGACTTTGTTTTCTATTGTGTGAATCTGGCTATTACTCTTTTATGATTACTTTTTTGTTTCATGGGTTTATAAAAACCACTCTAATTGCTTCATTGCTGTTCTATTGTGTACATATAAAAATGTACAGTAAAAATTGCATTTAAATCCATGAAACAGTAGTACTACTTTAATTAGCTAGGACAGCTGAATGGCACAAATTAAGCAGAAGGAAAAAATTAATAAGTTTGTTTTCTTGTTGTTTTTATTTTGAACTAGTTATGTTTGCTTTCTAACTTTATTTTTTAACTTTATATTTATTCATTTGAAAAAAAATATATATCTATCAATACTCAAAAGCTCTGCATACAAATATGCTAAAAAGAGCCAAAAAGTAATTTTGAGATAGACTTGTTCTATTCACATTAAACTGTAAAAGAAATATGACTGACTGTAGTAAAAACAGTGCAGTACTATCACCAATACATTTTTACAGTTCAAATAAATTGCCTTTGTTACTCTAAAAAAGGAAAACTGATTGATAACTGATTTTAACTATTTATAACCAATCAATAACAGTTGTTATGCCTTTGATGTTGTGCCTTTTCAAATACTGTCTATTGACCGGGAAATCATAACAATGAATAATGCAAAACTATTTTATGTTTGTATGTTTTAAATGCATCTTTAAATACTCAATATATACCGATTATGAGATTATAAAAAAAATATTTATGTATTTGACTTTAATGGAATAAAAGTTATTTGTATTTGACTCATTCCTTGTGTTTATATTTATATACAATGGTTAAGTGCTCCCTCTAAACCAGTGAACGTATAATTACACAGCAAATAGCACTAAATTATGCTAGAGTAAAAGCACTAAATCTGTGAAACAAATATTACTAGTTATAATAAATAGTGTTGATGAGACAATAGAGAACAAACAAATTAGCATTATTTATCGCCTACTTTGTACTATGTTTGTTTCAGGAATTAAGTGTATTTACTCTACACTGTTCAGCAAGCTGTATCTTTAGTAATATTTATTTCATGAATTTAGCATGAGCACCTTATAACAAAACAAATAAATGTATTAGAGCGCACACACTTAATCCGTGAAATATAAACAGTACAAAATAGGTGTTAAATTATGCTAATTTCTTTGTTTCCTGTTGTCTAATCAACACTATTTAGTAGTAGCTAGTATTATTTGTTTCACAGATAAAGTGAGTGCACTCTACTATAAGTTACCTACAACATCGTAGACAATAGGAACCAAAATGTTTTCTTTGTATCAACAAGTACAAGTTATTGTTCATGGTTTAAATGTGTACTCTTTAACTCATGGAAATGAGTACAACTTACAGAAGTACCGATGTGTGTATTGGGAAGTTGTGCATATTGCAAACACTATAACAAAAATCAAATTGTAAAATTTCCTAATCAAAATCGTATGTCATTCCAAACTGCTTCTCCTCATTTACAATAGCCTCAATTCTCTTATTCTTGAACTTCTTCTTGAGAAACTCATCATCTGAGTAAGAGGTGCCCATAATCTTATTAAAAGACTTTTTACCGGCCCTGGCAAAAGACGTAAACGCCAAGACAGCCTTCTTGTGTTTCTTTTGGTCTCGCCGGTGAATAAGCCGTAGTTTGTGGTTGACGCAAGTGTCCGTATAATTTGGAATAATTCTGTAGGCAATTCCACCTTTATAAAAACTTTCCAAGGACTTCTCGGAGCACACCTAAACGATAATCTTCTCATAAACTGCTTGTACCGTCTCTCTGCTTTGCGTTAAATCATGGGGTAGTACTGGCCAACGCGATGCCTATGTTTTGACCTCGATGGTCCGAAATGGCTCTGTAATTGCCTCCACAAGATTTTTAAGGTCTTCGTAAGCCTTCTCCACTTTTCCTTTATCTAAATTGTCCATAGAGACAATAGTTCAGACCGGCCTACAGTAAGTGCACCGAGGATAATATTCGGAATGATTTCCGCTCAGGTCCCTACTTCATTACGCATGTTGTAGCCGAGCAAGAAATGTTTGCACGCGAACTTCCCAAGACAATTCAAGTACAGCATGCATAATGAAGTAGCCTCACAACAGCAGCCATTTTTAATTTGTTCGAATCAGGAAGGTTAATACTTCATTCGTACACATATTCAGTGCCCAAACACACACGGCCTTTCAAGTGTCACACTCATGAAGTATTGTGTCGGGTGTTACGGCTGACCAACATATTGTGCACTCAACTTGGCCACATTTGGCAGTAAAATTTCCCAGCGTGTTTCAGGGGCACATACACCATCGGATAGGTTTGAGCACTGTTCACCATTCAAGCCTGTTATGTCTTGTTTTGTTAGAGACATCCTCGGTTCATTAGAAGGTGAACTTTCAAGGAAACTACAGCCCTTTAATCTCGACGAATGTCTTCTTTTATGACCAGAATTTCTTGCATTCGATAAAGTGAAATTCTTTATCTTCTTTTTTTCTCCTCCAACTAATAATTACACACTACTCTTTAAAATCTTATGTCCCTTAACTGCATTTCCCTCTGTCGAATGCAAATAAACTTATAGAGGATATTCCTTCACCTGCAGACCCCCGGACCAGCAACTAATCTATTTAAATTTTTCCTATTCATAAAAAGTAACAGTTAAACTTAACAACCCTCCAACCTTTGCACATGTATGTGTGTTGATGTGACGGGTGATCAATAGACCATTTTACAAAAACAGGTGGAAACGAGGCTGGAGTTGACCCTGTTTTGATACAACCCTTCCGTCTTTATTATGTAAATCATGTTCTTATGCAAACTGGTATTTTTTTAAGCATAATTTCTATAAGAAAAAGAAAGAGAATGTTAGAATGACAAAAAAATTGCTTAGGAAACTGTACTTTAATAATTTGTTTGACGAAAACCCCCCAGTTTACTCCAGGTCCAGTCACTAGTCCACAAGGGTGAAGAATATGGCTAAATGCAGTCCACACTCTGATTTTTGGCACGCAACTCCTGCTCATTTTTCATTTTTTTTTATGTTCTCAGACTCCTCACAGTCAGTGTTATAGAATTTGCCTGCAGATGATGCTGATTTTGAGTAAAAGTACTACATAAAATTCAATTTGATCATCACTGTAAGCTGTGCTAGGCCCTAAAACCCTAAAAGTCAACATTTATCATTTATATTCTCTGAACTTTTCCTGATCCTTCACTTCCAGTGGTAATGGTTTAGCAAATTTGTTACACAATCATTAACGTTTCCTTTTGTACTTTAGTTCATTTTAGTTTTGCACAATTCTAATGTTTGACTGAGCAGTATTACTAGTAGGAAATGGTTAGTGCTGGTAACTATTAGGGTTTTAAGGGTAATTTAGTTTGTCAATTATTAGGGGCTAAAATTAAAAATATGTTCTCTGGAGGCTATGACAGAAATGTAAGACAGTAAGTTACGTATACAATACAACATGTAGTCACAATAATGAAATGTGAATCGTAGTTGGTCAAAGTTGTATAACCAATTCACAATATTAAATTTATACTATAGGTTATAGAAATACTGACATCCATTTAGCCCCTAAAGCCCTAAGAGTGATCAGAATGAAATTTCTCCTTATAATATCAGTGCTTTAGAAAACATAGTGGTCATGAGAATTGAGTACATGATCAGGGAAGACGATTTCAACAAATAATTATTCTCTCCAATTCTTCAACTGAAAAAATACAGGGACAGTAAATGGGGTTTAAAGGGTTAATGCTAGATGATATTTCCTTTCCAAAAAGTTCTACTGCCCTTCATGAATGAGGTTGATGTACTTCACTGAGGACTTGCATGGCGACATATGGTTGAGAAGATCTCGGAGGAGGAAGCATCATCCAATATCCCAAAGTAACTCAACAGATCTGACTCACATGTAATATATTCAACATCATCCATGACCTTTTCAACAACATTGTTTACGTCAGGAGGTTTTACATTAAACAAACTTGGCATGGCGCAATCTTGAGCACAGGTACTGCTGAGGATTCCCCTAATTGCCTCTCGTACCAGGTTTCTTTTATTAGAAGGCAGCACCCTGACTTTCTGACGTACACTGGGTAACATAATGACATCACCGGAGACTCTACTGATTGAGTCACAAACACAACAGCAATCACTTTGTTTGTCTGGTTTAAAGCCAAAGTATTGGAGTATTTGCTTCCTTTGGCATTCATCCTTTGAACTACAGTAGTCTTTCATTGACTGATCTATGTGCAGTTTGTTTTTTCCAATGTCAGAATTGTTGTAATACAAAACTGCTTTAGCTTGAAAGCCAATTATACGGCCAGCACGGCCAATCTCTTGCATGTATGCCTCAATTGTGCTTGGTGGTGATATATGAATAATATTTGTCACATATGGTGTATCAACACCCATTCCAAGGGCTGATGTGGCAAAAATAACTCTTACTCTTGAGTCATACCTTTTAATTTCCTGTATTAATTCCTTTTTCATCCGTTTAGTTTGCGGGGAATGAAACTGGGCAAAAAGTCTTGCTGTTGGTTCCTTTGATTCTCCAACAAACTGGTTCTCTTTTAGCGTTTTCTCGAATAGTGTGTAAGCATATCCACAGTACTTGAGCTTCAAATATATGATTGTCATAGGATATTTTTCCCTTTGAGAGGCCAACTCAAAAGCAATTGGCTCAAGAATAGCCCTGTAGCTTTCATTACCAAGGTGATTGCTGAGCCTGATTTCCTTGTCAAGGTATATATTAGGTTTGTTTGGGTTTACAGCAACAATCTTGCAAGTGTTGGACAACATCAAGCTTTTTCTTAACTTTTAAACCAAGTGAGGTGGTGCAGTTGCTGTCAGTGCCAAAGTTGGCACAGGTGGAAAGAAAGCCTTCAATGATGACAAATCTTTAAAATCCTTTCTGAATTCTTCACCCCTAAAATGTGTAAGAAATAACATCATGTCCTCAAGGCTGAACCAGTGACAGACCTCCAAGAAATTGTTTTGTTGTTTTGAATTTAAAAAAAAAATAGGCAAACCTTGCATGTAAATTATACTATTCTTGACAATGATCCTCGAGATGAATTCATGGGCACAGTGATGTAGCAGCTCATCCTAGATCCTAAGCCAATTGGTTTGCAACCCAAACCGCCAAACAATGCTAAAACAATAGTGACGATTGAAATCTATTGTTTGGCGGTTTGGGTTGCAAACCAATTGGCTTAGGATTTAGAACGAGCTGCTACAGTACGTGGGCACGTAGAATTTCTTAGCAAGATTTCCGCACAGGTCCCTACTTCATTATGCATGCAGCAGATGAATTGTTTAGGGTAATGCACAAGTAAACATTTCTTGTTATTGCAGAATGAAACAGTATGGCTACAGCATCATGCATAAATTTCTTTCATTAAAATTTTCCTTCTCTACCGTGAGGTTGAAGCTTCAGTTTTCGACATCAGAATTTTTTTTAGACAACCTTATACAATTAAGCCTAACTCATACACATCATAGATCAAGAAAAATTAACTCTTACCATAGTTCAACACAGTGAGCCTTATCAATTACACAAGCGGCTACATTCTCCTGATATACTTGACTTGCCATTAGTTGGCGACCTTCCTCGCTCAAAAGCGCCTCTGGGTGGGCAAAAACTATTGAACATTGGCCATTTAAAATATCATCGGGGACTTGCACGTTCTTACGATCATCCTCATTACTCAACGAAGTCGAAAACAACGGTTCGGCAGAGTCGTGTTGGCCCTTACAGGCAAGTGTATTGGTGGTGATTCCTCTACTTGTCAAGACTTTCAACTGATCTTCTATTATGGCATTTAAAGGGCATACGACGATAATGATATTTCTGGTTTTCTTAACGGGAAGAAAGTATGGTAGGAGATGGAACATCAGTGACTTCCCAAAACCGGTAGGTAACACCGCAATGACGTCTTGACCCTCGAGAATGTACTCAAGACATTTAACTTGTAGAGGTTTTAAATTAAAATGAGGAAATTGACCACTATCCAAAGAAGTTTTAACTCGTCGCAGCACTTCTAGGTCATCTGGGAGCTTGCCCTGCGACTGGCCATTAACTGCCGCCATCTTGAATTTATCAGTTCATGCTAATTTATTACACCCACAATTTCTGGGTGTTTTTTAGTCATGTGACCGGCCGATGCCAGGGCCTTTTCCCGTCCGCCATTTTTCCTACTAGGGAAAAGCCCTGGGAACAATGTTGACAATCTCTTATATGGTGTTTTAACAGAAATCTGTAAGCTTGACTTTCCTTGCAACCACGTCTTGCTATTTTATCTGGTCTTCAATAATGACTACAATCACGACATAACATGGATTTTAAATAACGTTTTAAATGCTACAAGATGGTGAAAATTGCATGTTCATCCCTAAACTGTGTATCGAAGACTGATTTGATGAACTTGAGTACTGTCTGAGCAGTATGTTATAGAATCAGCTGTCTTAAGCAAATATCTTGACAGCCAAAATACAATACGATTGCGAATTACAGTCAATTTGACTTTCTACGTAAATAATGCCCTTTCGTAATACTACTAACCTGCAACGTTTCAGCATTGCAAGGATTCTGTAGGACAAGATATCGTAGAATTACTTTCATTGTAAGGGCTATAGGCAATATGTATAAAGTGCGCATGCGTATGATAGAAAACGATCTTTCCTTACATCACATGGAAATCTAATCGTTGCAATCAAAATTTTACTCGTTATCTAAACCTTGGTGTATATCCTACTCAGGCAACCTAAGGCATGACCATCGAAATTAAAATTTCCCCTGCGAGGCTCCCGGTTCATAACCAGAGAAATTCAAAATGGCGGACCATGTCGGTTATAAGTTTGGCAGAAAGTTATATTGTACTCGAATATTTGCGTTCTATTCTCATGGTGGATAACGGGATTTCTTCGAAAAGAATATCAGAGGTGAGTTTGATTTTATGTGTTTCTTTTCTTCCTCATTCTGTGCTAGATTTTTCGTCTCTACATGTGTTCGTGCGGGCATGCTTTGCTAGTATGTTTTCATACGTGGAATCTTGCTATTTGAATTATAGCTAAAAGAGAAACGGGAAGAGCCCAAGTTGCACAGCCACCTTCTCAGAAAGGATTATTCATTACTTGCATAAGGCGTCAGTTATTTTTTTGGATAATGCATAAAGTATAGGATTGAGAATTTTTATCGTGATTATACAGCTGTAGTTATTTTTTTTTTAGATAAAACCACAAAACTGCAGGAGCAGGGTTTATTTGACTAATAAACAGTTCATGAAGCCTCTGATTTCTTATTGTGATAATTGCACCAAGTTTTCTTGTACAAATAAACCAAATAAATATCAGACGACACAGTATTTAAGGTATATAGTTATATCGATCATAATTTATGCTGCATGATTTTTATATTTACATTATTGTATATGAAGTAGATAATTAATTCAGATTCAATGTGGCATGACTTGGCATTGGCCACCACTGAATCTAAGGAATATATAGATCTAAGCATGTCTTGAAACTAGTCTGTACATTGTCATCAAAACAGCTGACAATAACCCTTTCACTCCCAAGATCTGAGTAGTAATTCTCCTTAATGTGTGTCATACACTTTCTTGTATGCAAGTTTGGAGAATTTTGCTGCAGATTGAGTCAATATTCCTAAGTTGATGAGTCTCTCAACTGTCATCATCTGTTTTCTTCAAACTGAACTGTTATTGAAAGGAGAAGTTTTGTAATGATCATGATGGGAGTGGAAGAGTACTAACTAATAATGAATTGAGTTGGGAAAACAATTACAAATTGTTATTGAGAAAGAGCATTCTCAACTTAATTCATTGCTATGTAGTGTTTATGCAATGTGAACAGTCATCTTCCACACTTTCAACAGCTCTAGAGCTACTTTAATTTTTTTTCTTCTGGCTGAATTGCTGGGATCCATCTTTTGATCCTCCTCAGTTGGAATCTTTTGGTGTGATTTCTGGAATGATATAGACCATTCTTTGGTTGCCCTTTTAACTTCTCTGTATTCTTTGAGAACCTGTACCTGAATGTGAGCTAGGTGATTAAGATAACGCTCCTTGTGATATCTCGAATTAGGATTTTTTGCTACGTTGTTTTTAAGTTTGTCATAATTAAGAACATCTTTTGACCTTCCTAGAACAAGGGCAAGTGCTTTGGCTGTTTTGCTTGATGGGCTTTCAGTGCCTTCTTCCTTCCTTGGCTTTTTAGGTGGAGGGTCATCTTCATTGCTACAGGCCATCTCTTGTTGTTTAGCCTCAGTTTTATTGGCATCATACCCATCTGCATTTTCTTGGCTGTGTGCAGCTGAAGGCTTGCACGGTGAGTAACCATGCACAGTACCTTCTGTTGTATCATTTGGGTAATCCTCATCCAACTGCACTTCGTCTTCTAAGATTTCGGGCTCTTCAGAATTTTGAGAATCTTCTGGTGGATCTTTAGTTACAAATCCTGTTGGTGGGATCTCCATGCCCAAATCTGGATTAGCATTTAATGAGCATCTTTCTGATGCAATCCATTTCCCATTTTCCTTTTCTAGGGTGGCAGGGATTGAAATTAATTTTTCATTGCACTGTACCCAACAATTCATCAAGTAATGATGTTCATTTCTTATGGTAGATGATCGAAAATGGTGTAGAGGTGGTCCTTGCTCTCTGAAATCAGGTTCATCAGGGCCATCAAAGAACTCCACACACTCTCCATCAATCACATGCCACCATATGCCCTCTCCAGGTAACAGAAAATCAGCAATGGCTTTGAGGTGTGCCTCCCAGTGGACAGCATAGGTGTGGATTATCTCTCTGGGTAAAATAGTGTTTCCTAGCTTTGGTAAAGCTTTGCTAATGTTGTTGATTTCCTGTTCCTGTTTCACAACAGCATTGATGCCACATACATTTTTTGCTTGTATGTGAAGGACTGCATTTGTCGTAAGGTCTTCAATTTTCTTGTTCCATGTTTTTCGTGTGACATCAGTGATCTCCTCAAAGAGTCTTTCAAACATTTCAGCATTGGTTGATCTGTGTGACACAAGCCGGAGTAGAAAAGCAGAATGTGATATGCATGCATGGAAGTAAAGACCAAACAGCTTTCTGTAGGTCAATGCTCTTGCTGGTGCCAGAACTTTGCGGCATTGGATTGCATGTCTCCAGCAAAGGTTGTGCAATCTCAGTATCAACCGTGGTGATCTTTTTTGGTCTTGTGAATAAAAAATCTCAACCATTTCACACAGGGTAACCAATAGAGCTTTAACATCTCGAGTTGCTGTTTGATACAGAGCTATCGTCAAATAAATAAGAGTTTTTCTGTAGTCTACGCCTCGCATCTTCTCTTTTTTCAGTTGTACAGCTAGAATTTCCCTGAGTTTTATAAGGGTATCAATGTCAGAAATGTGATGGGGGAGTTCCTCAAGAACATTTTTGATCTGATTCATTGAACAGTGAAGGGCCTCAAAGTAAAGGACCTCGTAATGTTGAAGGTGGAGCTCTTCAGCAGTAACATTGTCTCCAAACAGCAGCGCAGGGATTCTCGTAGTTCCTCCAAGAGTTTCATTTAGCTTTTGGATCAGGTCAGGTTTACCCTTACAGAAAATTAGTACATTAAAGTATACTTTGAGTATACTTTAAGTATGCCTCATTTTTACTTCCCACTGAAAAAGTACACTAGAAGTATACTTCATTTACACTTCAAATTAAAATAGTATAAATGAAGTTTATTCCTTTTTATGGGATTCAATAGTACTTTTAAAGGAAGTATACTTTCAGTATACTTCAATAAACATCTTCAAGCGAAGTATGCTTTAAGTATACTTCTTCATAAAATATGGAACAAATGAAATTTTTCAAACCAAAAGCACGGCTGATGAAGTATAAATTTAAAAACGCAATTAATTAACATTTCATACATGTATGTTTTATCAACACTTACAAAATAAGTTGTAGCAATTACTTAAATTAAACAATCAATTAGACTGCCTAATAAATAAATGCTATTCATAAAAGAACTAAAACCATCACTCAATGTGCAGTCTGAATCTGTCTGCCCAAAGCTATTCTCTGATGATTAGTACATTATTTTACATAATCCCCGCATACTGGAATGAAATCTATTTCAAATTCAACTCATTAATAACAACTTTGACATTAACATTAATGAGCTCAGTCTCAAGACTGATGCTTCATCCATTGAAATGTTGAATTACCGGTACAATAATTTCCATCTTTCTTGTCAAACGCTTTCACAAGCAACTCCTTATTCAATCCACTTATAAACTATTAATAAAGATACCATAATACAACTAAGTAAGAGACACAAAGCAGACCACACCTGGGTTCCTTTCAAAATACATCTACAAATCAATTTCTGTCCCTGCTGTTTCTGTAATTGTTACTTTTCACAAAAATTCAGTCCTTTTCATATCTATGTGGTAATTTGCAGACAAATATGCATTGCCTAGGACTACAATCCACGAGGACACATAAAGCTTCTACACTTGTTATTGGAAAGAACACATAATCACACTCCATTCTCCTTACTGGAATAATGTGACACGGTTTACAGTTCGTGAACTGATCAGAGGACATTATAATGTCTGTAGCCGGTTTCAAACAAGAATCTGCAATGCCATAATAAAGTGGGACCTTGCAGGTGCAAGCGTCAGAGCAGAATAAACTATTTGGGCACTTTATGTACAACTTAACATAAAATTGCACTTCAACAAATCCAGCATCAGTAACATAAACAGTGTAACTGTTCCTTCGTGAAATGTTTAGATAGAGTTTGCTATGAATAACATCTTTATTAATCTGAATTCGCTTAAATATGAAAACATTGGATATCTGGCCTAACTTGCTTTCAATGGAACTTGTTAGAGTTGCATTCAACACAGCAGGAGACATCACACCAAGTGCAAATACATTGTGAAATACTTCCTCGTGTTTGCACTTTAATAAGTGCCGTCCACATTTCATGCCCTCGTAAAACTCTCTACTAGATGAGCCATATGGTAGAAGAGGTATTAGTTCTGGGATCTTCTGCTGTATACAAACAGAAAATGCAATCTGCAGTTCCACCTTCTGTGTTCCATGAAACAATTTTCTCAAATCACCATTGTAATCTTCGAACCAGAAGCAAGAACAAGCCCACAAAGGACCAATATTCTTGACACAATCTTGCAAATGCAGAAGAGAATGAACATTAAATGTCTCATAACGGCATCCATATAAGGCTTCAATTCTTAAACAGAAGTGACGCAACAAATTACCAGCTTTCTGCAAACAGTGTGGTGAAATTGAACTTTGATCTAATAACCAAATTGCTTCAACAAACAAAATAAAATGTTGAAAGTATTCATCTGGTAGAATGTTCCACAGGCATGGGATACTGTAGAAAAACAGAAAGGATCGAAACTCTGACGCTTTCCAATAAGCAAAATCTTTTGTGATACTCCTAGGTGCCCTTGAAATACAATTTGGTGGGGTAATATTTAACAATCGCCTGTCAACCTCTCCCTCTTGTTTGCTTATGCTCCAAGATTCTGTTGCATATGATTTGTCAAACCACAATGTCATAAGCATCTTGGTAACCCCCAATAAAACACAATGCATATAATCCACTGCAATGCCTTTGATAATGTCAAATCCTGGGATAAACATAAACCATGAATACCCTTTGACACCACAAACTGGTGAATACTTGCCCTCTAGTTTTGACTTGTGGGCCTCATATGCATGCTGTAGAGTATTTTCATGACTGCGGTTTGTATCATAACCCTGATGCAAACTTCTTCTATTAAATGGATATACATGTGTGTGACCTTTTGCACTTGTCTTCACACTAGTTCCCCGCTCCAAACAATATGGACAGCCACTAAAACCATTGAACTGCACAAAAATTTGCATTAAGCACTTGGCTGGTGCATCCATTGTAGCACATAACA
Organism: Ricordea florida; assembly: GCA_949710005.1. Lineage (NCBI taxonomy): Eukaryota > Metazoa > Cnidaria > Anthozoa > Corallimorpharia > Ricordeidae > Ricordea > Ricordea florida. The sequence goes on along the minus strand of OX453281.1, from coordinate 15,981,095 downwards.
AAATTCCTCTTAATGTGACATCTTTCCCTTCATTGCCGGTAATCTTCATACCTGCAAGAATATCAATACTAGATGTAGAATAAACAAATCTCACCCCACACTGCATTATGTATGCGCAGCAGTGCCACTGGCATAATTTTTGATGATGACATTGTTAATGTCCAAAACATCATTATAAATTTAAAATGATGAAATGAATTAGTCTACTCACATGAAGTTAAAATCCAATAGAAAAATAAACTGACACCTGAATAAAGTAAAATGCCCAAAGTTTAAGAAACTACATGTAGGGAATAATGTCATAGCTTAGGCAACTTTGAAAAATTATCAAGGCATTGTCACTACTGAAACTGCTTTTATCTGTTTTGCTGTTGTTGTACAACCTGGAAGTGAAAAATCAATCCAACTTTCCCAAATGTAACCCTTAAAACCAATTCTGAAATGACTTTTTTCCAGGAGTCATTGTGAAAAATGATTGATTATATATTATAAACTGAACTTGGAGCAACATGTCTCTTACCATCAAGAATATTTCATCAAAAAATCTAGGAATACGATCGATGGAATGATGGAATTTCCAGTCCCTAGTCATCCGGAAATGGTTTTCGAACTTCCCTGACAAATACCTTGGAATAGTTACTTCAAAGTACCCATTTACACGAGTTAATTCACTCCACATTAAGCAGGCAACTGCAGCCAAAAGTATTAGGTCGTCGTTGCTATAGTATAGAACAACTTATTGTTTCACAGTCATTGTGCTCTAAAGCCACGAAAATGTTCGAAAAGTCCGCTGTTTTCAAACACAACAAACTTTCACCCAGCATGCCGTTTGTTGCAGAGCACGTGACCTCAAATTCTGGGAAGCAATTGGATGCGTTCCATTCCACCAGTGAAAATTCCCAAAATTGGAACCAGTGATTTTTGTTGAATGAAAAGTGCCCAATTTCTTGAGCACTCAGTTGGGTAAAATTTTGTAACCTCCTACCAATTCTTGAGGATGTCCATGTATTAAGAATTAAAAGGAAAAGAAGAACAAAGATATACAGAGCAGTGAACAGTGATATACTAAGAGTACCTTTAGAGTAAATATCTAATAAATATCTAGTAAAGAGACAGAAATGGAGTCAAAGAGTAAGAGAGAATAATTAGCATTTTAAGTGCATTTAACACTTACAATACTAAAAATACTTAAAATGCAAAAACAAAGTAACACTGCTGATAAATCAGCATCACTAACTTTGAATCAGATCCCTCAACTGGCACATAAGTGGAATAATAATGAAGTAAAAATTATCCTCTTTCTTGCTTAGGTCTTTCAAACAGCATCTGTTTCTACACAATTTATCTTCTGGTATTGACAATCCTTGATATTCCATACAAAAAGTGCAATAGTAGTGAAACTGGATGGGATTCCGTAATCGCGTGAAAAATTTCTTAAGAAGGTCCATTGAAGAAGCACATTGATTTGGCAAAGCACAATGAAGCTAAGGCTCACAAGCGTTAACAAATCAACAATCGCAAGTCCGGTTAAACTGTGTCGAATTGCGAACGTAACGATTAGCAACATGCTAACTGCCACACTAATGGGTGCCCCATCATACAAGGGAACATCTGCAAACTTTTTCTCCTCTTGGTCGGAGTTTTGGTCGTCAGCACTTTCACCAGAAAAAAGAGCGTCAAGATATTCTTCAACGCCGTCTTGTCCATCTTCACCTGCGCATATAATGCCTTCCTCTGACTCCATGAGTTTTGTAAATTCTTCACCTTCTAAAAGGTTGGATTGTTTACTTTGATCATGAGTGTCGAAGTGAAAGGTCTGTTCGTTGTCATTATCATCTGCCTCGTATTCGTTCAAAGGAAATTCAGAGCAAGCTCTTTCGGAAGAAAGATCAGTCTGGTGTAAAAAACTGGGCGACGATTCAGTAGACGCTGTTTCCATGTTGTCTATAACAATTAATGAGCTCCTCGTGCAGGTAGCGTTTGATATCGCGACTGAGCTGCTTATATCATCCGCAGACGTAGGAGTAGTCGCGAAGTTTTTCCCTGGCCATTTCTTCAAAGTTGTCCGCGGAATCTTCGCTCCTGGCTGAGACAGATACTGGTTGTAAGGTCCGCGCTTTTTTTTACAAGAAATATCTACAGAAGTGGAAGGACTTTCTTGACTTTCATCGTAAATATTTTTGCCTTCCGCCATCTTTCATATCCTTTGATTGGTTCGCGCATGTCACTTTGCTAGACTTACCGCTGATCTTTGCACGGTTGCACCACATACGGGATTTTACGTATAGCCTTATTTGGCCGGGTTTCTGGTTTAGGCGGGAACTTTTGGTTGTTGCTCGAGCGCGTGAGGTCGTTCAAGTCCATTTGCAAGAACAATACGTGTATTTTATGCTTGAGTTATTGTGTGGAATATGAGTGCTACAGGAAAAGACAAAAGGAAAACAACCCCATCACTTAAGTATGGCGAAGCAAGTAAGTTACTTAGTTATATAATTCTCGTGTTCTATAATCAACCACATAGTTTTCGAAGACCCTTCAGGTCCGTGCTCTAGAGGCGCCCGGGTGCCACAGGCGACTAAATTTTGTCTCTAGGCGACTGGAAAAATTTGCTTTTTCATATAAAATTGTCACTTACCACTTTAATGTAAGCTTGTCACAAGTCACTTGCCCTTACAACATGTAGCCTACAAATTAGTTTGCTTTGTTCTTTTAAAATTCCGCGTAAGGTCAGTAAAATAGAGAGCCAAATTTTCAGTATTTGATTATGGGAAACTATCACCATATGCTGACTGTTACTTTCTACTGTTCAAACATAACCTTATGTAACTGCATGGTTCCACTGTGATATAGCATTGTGAACTCTCTAAAACGTTTTGTACTAAAATATGGATATCCATTTGAAGGATATTTTCTGGTCCAGTTTATTGAAGATAACATAAAGACTGTGGTGAAGGAAAACCAAGTAACAAAGGAAGGCAATGGTACAACTAAAGCTATGTACAATGACAAGCAGTACTACCCCTGTGTAATACTTAGTGAGAGTGGTAAGTGTTTTTTTTTTCATTTTGTGCCTAAAGTTTTGTCAATACAAGGAGAAACATATGTTGGGAAGTAATGGTCCAACTCAACATTAGATTAAGTAACTACTTCATGCAGGCTGTAGGAAAGTAAATTTTCAGACCTCAATGCTTTGTCGTCATAATCTAGTTGTTCCAATGCTAACTAGTTTGCATTATGAGAAAAGCAGAGAGGTTTGTATCAAAGCAACGTCACCTCCAACCTGGCTTGCATTTATAGGCCGGGAAACTGAGTACCCAACAGTAAAATGGCCTACCGGTATTCATCAAAATAAATATGCAAATTTGTGACAGCAAATATTAAAAGAATAAACTCAATAATTAACTATTCAAATGATCTATTTACGGTAATGCCAAAATTTCCTATTAGCAAACTTGATATAATGACTTATTTTACATGATTTGTATTTACCAGTAGGCATAACTAATAATAATATTTATTACTTGCATTTTGGAACAGAAGATAAAGACCAGCTGATTAAAACCAAAAATGCAATGGATCAAAAAAAGATACAAAACGAAAGGGAGGGCCATCATCAGTATCACTCCAAAAAGACAAGAGCAGTAAACAGGCAGAGAAAAAAAAGAAGGAAAAAAACCCTGAAACACCCAAAGGTAAAAGCGAAGAACAAAAACAAGCAGACAATAAAGAAAAAGAGGAGAAAAAAAAAAGAAAAGCTGAAAAAGAAAAAAGCACTTGATGAAAGGGACTTCAGTCTTCTGGGACAGCTATCACAACTGAACAAATCGGTTGTTATAGTTGATGAGCAAGGGAGAGAAGTGGAGGAGAAAGAAAAGGAGCTGCAGAGGAAAGAGCTTGAACTAGAAAGAAGGGAGAAAGAAGTTCAAAGCAGGGAAGTGGCCAACAAGGAGAAGCAGCAAGACAAGAGTGTCAAAAGAAGAAAAACCGATGATTTGCTCTTTGACAACTTGAGGAGAATGGCAGCAGGGGCATCAAACAGGAGTGATGATGAAAACGGTGAGGACAGTGCAAAGGAATATTTTAGTAATAGTAGGTTAAGACTTTTTTGTATACTTTAGCAGAACTAGTGCAACACAAAACAACTGTGTTTTCACATGCTAATAAAAATTTGTTTTTTTTGTGTTTCTCTCTTTTAGACCTTGATGATAGTGGTATAGACTTAACAAGTGATATTGATGTTCAAGAAGCAGTTACCTATGTTAGACCAATGCCTCACACATTTGAGAGACCAACTGTTGGAATGAAAAGACCAAGGACAAAACCTCTGCATACTTCAACACCAAACAAGTGCCCAAGAGGACAAATCGAGCCAGACTGTGCCAGATGCCACCATCTTCTGGCAGAAAACAAAGAACTGAAAGAATCTAATGCCTTACTCACAGAGCAACTTAATCTGTGCAGGTTGGAAGCAGCAAATGAAATTCAACAAGGTGAAGCTCCAAGGCCAGGAAACGTTTCTAAGGCAATTGCAGAGAATCATCAAGTAAGAATACTTATATATATATATATATATATATATATATATATATATATATATATATATATATATATATATATATATATCTTACATATAAATAAGTACATGTAGTGTAATTTCTATCAAGTAGTGCAATTTTAAGGATGAGTCAGAGGTACTAGCACTTTTGTATGCTACTCAAAAATCTGAGTTTGAGAGAGTTTAGATAAAGATATGATTGATTTAATTGATTGATATTATGTTTAATATGGTGTGGATGGTCTACATAAAGAACTCCAGTCAAATCGTGCCATTCTTTTTTTTGTTTGCAGGAAAGTTCTAGCTAATTGTTTATCACATTTTGAATGGAAGTTCATATGGTGATGGGTGAGAGAGATCCAAAATTAATGATCTTGTGTAGTGTATTAATCTGTTTAGTTGAGAAATGCAAAATATTTCTTTCAGATTAATGTAGGGAATGCATTCTTGGATTTTCCCAAAGAAATGCACTGTTAAAAAGCCAGCTTATGAGTGAGTACATATCCATATACATGTGTGATGAGTCTCTCTAAAAATTACCAAACATTTCAATGTTTGCAGATGATAGAACTGTCCCCTGGAAAACGGGTCTATGTCTACGAGAGCCACATCACAAAGGCATTTTCCAAGAAAACAGCCACGGCAACTGCCTGCTTTTTGCTGAGCTGCTTCTATAAGGATAGTGAATTGATTGGAAAAAGTCTCACCGGAAAGAATGGGAAAGAATGCATTGATGCAGACATCCTGGATAGTGTTATGAGTAAGGGTTATTAGACGCTTGTATATTCAACAGTATAATATATTATAATCCATCAACTATTTTTGCTCTCACACAATTGGTCTAAACCCTTCATGTGACTAAATATTTCCCAGTTAAAGCTCTGCTTGGAAAACTGTTCACTTCTTGGAACAGATAATGTCAGCAGACAAATGTCTATCATATGGAGGCTACTGTTTACTGAACTAATATGAGGTCCATACTGGAAAAAAATTGATCCAGGAGAGCTTGTTTAGGTTTCTCATATGCTACTTTGTGAACATTTAACTGAAATTGTCCTCCAAAAATGAAGGGAAAAGATTTGTACAGACCAAAAACCTGTTTATTTCAAGCAATGAACTGAGAAAGCAATTTGCAGAAATTATTTCATGAGTGGCATAGTCCATCTGCAGTTTGTTTTCCAAAATTTGCAGTGCTTAAGGAACCAATCAGAATTATATTTTTCATTATGGACCTGTTCAGCCATATGACAAGAACTTTTAACAGTGTATAAAAGCTCAGTTGTTAAGTCCCTCTATGAGTTATGTACTTTTTACAAAAAAAAGTCCCAGTTGTATGTTCACCCACTTAAAAGCCTACAGATATAGAGGTAGAAATGATTTTAAAGACTTAAACATGTCTCTTTTATTTCTAGGCTACACAAGGAAAAAATTTCCAGAGAGTTCTGACAACATTATCAAGATCAGTTTGAGAAATAAAATTACGTGCCTTGAAGCAAAGTCCAAGAAAAAAACAGCTGTGTAGACAGCTTGTAACTTTTTTATATATTTTAACTTCTTTATTTACAAATTTTGTAATTTTCTACATTTCATATACTTTACTTGGCATTCACCTAATAAATACAGATTTTTACTACTGTAATCATCTGAGTAAGACTGTATTCATTTCATAAGCAAGAAGTATATTTAAAGTATACTTGAAGTATACTTAATGTGAAGCATACTTGAAGTGTACTGCTTTTGAAGTATACTTCAAGTATACTTTCCATGTGACCAAAAGTACTGTACTTTAAGTATACTTCGCTAAGTATACTTAAAGTATACTTAAAGTACAAATGAAGTATACTTTTTTGTGTCTTTGACAGCCATTTGAAGTATGCTTCAAATATACTGAATTCCTGCAAGGGTAGTCAGGCTGTTTACATCTGCAGTGCCTCTTGCTGTTAGTTCTGCCCGGAGGGCATTGACCTTGAGATCTTTAAAAGGATGCAAATTACCTTTCTTGCCCTCTTTACCTGCAACTACCAGCTTCCGCCTTTCGTCTAGTGTCAGGTACTTTCTTGTGGACATATATTCCAGGTCATAGCTGAGATTTAAGTCACCATCACAACCTGAACAGCCTTTGTGACCACCATGCTGATTCCCTGATTCGAACTGAACAGATGGATTGTCACCATTCATGAATCGCATTTCATCCACAAGATCAATCCCTTCGTCTGTTGTTATTGGCTGTTTAATGGATCTGAGGTCATCTTGTCTTGTTGGGACAAATTTCATTTGTTCTTCAATACTGGAGCCACTTTGTCCTAGTATGTACAAGTGGGGCTTTTCAACTGTGGCTTGCACATCCACTTCTTTACCAAGCTTAACCTTTGCTTCTTCATTGGTTATATGTATAGCAGGGTCATACAACTCTCTTAAACAGAACAACATATGGCCATAGTTTGATAGAGTTGAATGGTCATGCCACATTAACCAATGTCTCTTGCGTTGAAACATCTTCAGCTTGTCTCTGATATATTCCACTTCTCCATCTGTGTCTTCATGCATTTTTGTGAGCTCCAAGTGAATTTCATTTTCACTTCTGAGGTTTTCGTAAAAAGTGTCACTATGCAACCTAAGCAGTTCCTTGTTGTTGACCAGTGCTCTTTTTCTTATATCTTCTAGAGGTATTTTACGAGCCTGCAGGTTGCATTTTTCCTCCTCTACATTTCCTTCTTTGCTGATGGAAAGTTTTGAAATTTCTGTACTTACAACAGGGACTCCAATATTATATTTTCCATTTTTAATGCCTTCTTGGATGCTTTTTTTTACCTTTTCATTGGATCGAGCAACAGGGACTGAAATGTTTCCACCATGCTGTTTGCGGATGGCCCTCTGTACCCTGAATCCTGTAAAGTAAAAAAATTGTACTTAACTTTTTAGTTGTTGTTTATTTTGTTTGGTTTGCCACACACCTACAAAAATGAATACAATAATGTTTAAATTTTTTCATTTTGTTTACAGTATGAAAGAAAAATTGTTCTGTTTTTTTTTTCTGCTCACTACGGTATCTCTAAACCTATGATGCAATAACCATAATGAGCTAAAGAATCTTCAGCTAGTATCTTAGACACATTTGGAATTTTAATAATTATATTTCTGGTTCTTTCATTTAACAAATCTGGAAACTACCATAACAATTTTACCTCTACTGCATCCATCTTGGTTGTCACTATTGTCATATGTTCGCTCAAAACGGGCAATCATCGGAAAAAATGTGTTAATAAATACTCAGTAACGATTTTGGGCTCACGCCCCCACACGCGGGCCCATACAAATAAGCCCTCAAAAACGCACTTTTTTGGATTTTTCTCAAAATTGTAACTATCTAGGCAAATAACAGAAATGGATTTAGTTAATTCATTTATTCACGGACTGAAATGTATTGATTTCATTTGATTCTGTTGAAAAAAATCACCGTATTTTTTGAGGTGAATGCAGGCAATTAGACGTATTTAACAAGGGAAATGCGTGACAAACCAGGGGTCAAGCTAGAAAGTCGTCTCTCTTTGAAATTAAACAGAACTTGTCAAAATAACAGAAGTGGATTCGAATACCCAGCGCTTTTCTGAGCATTTTGATATGTAATTCATGGCAGTACGTTCAAATTTTATACCGTATTTTCCCTGATCATTCTCGCCGGTAGCCGTAAATTTGCTTCCAAGCTCCCGGGAAGTACTCTTCTGAATTTCTTAACAGTACATTTCTGTATCTAAGAGTAAATTTTGAGCTGAGTTTTTGGGACAGCTACGATGTTATGTCACGCATTTCTCGTGCTAGTTACAATACTTTTGTGTACAGCCTTTTGCTCTGCACAAAACGAAGACGAAGGTGGTGAACAAGAACATGATAAATACTGGAAAAGTGGTGAAGAGCCTTTTTTCAATATACAAATAAACAAGTAAGTACATTTTATAATTTTGTCTAATTTCTTTAGTTTTATGATACGCAGAACTAATAATGGATCTGGTCATGATAAAATATTCCTTACGCGCTGTTATCATTATATTTTCAGCTATGTTTTCTATGAAACGGTCAAGAAAGAGAAAGAGAGCGGTAGGATTTCATGGGATGAAGTATTTTTGTGTCCCTTAGTGGTAGAAAGAATAGCCAGAGCGTGCTTGGACCCCTGGTGTAATGAAAACATCTTTCTTAGCCCAAGGATTTTAAAAAACATCAAGGAAAAGATAAGGAAAAACATGAAAAGAGAGAGGCTGGGACCGAATAGAGCAAATGTTCCAAATGTATGGGCAATTTTTTCCGATGGTTGATTCCTTTTGATTGCAGGAAGGTTTTAATCATCTGCCCTCCATTTCCAGGTGTGGATTCTTGACCCTTCGTTCTTATTTTGTAGGCCCTTGCTTTCTCTGACCAGTTGACTCTTTTATCAGGCCAGGAATCTACCTCTGCCAATAGCTGCTGTAAGTTGCCATCAATGTTTTCAACCAAAGCAGTGTGTGGTCTTTCTTTTACTTTGGGGGAAGTTTTGTTAGCTCTCTCCTTAGCTTCCTCAATAGTCTCAAAGGCTTCTGCAAGCCTTTTAGTTTTTCTTGCACTATATGACTCACAGAGGCTGAGGTGAACATCAGTATCACTTTGAGCCATTTGTTTCTCAACTTGATATTTTAGTTGTCTTTGCTGATCTCTTTTCAATTTTCTCTTTTCTACAGGTGAAAGTCTCTTCTCAAAGCCAGCCTCAGGAACAAGAACAAGGATGTCACTTAAAGATTTGCCAAAGTTTTCCTTGCATTTTTCATTGTAGGCAGCAAAAAATAGCCTCACCCTTTAATTTGAGTTTCTTATTTGGAACATTTGAGTCCTTGTAATTGATTTGTCTTTTGGCATCTACCTGAAGATCACTTAGGGGGCCCTTTCTGGTCACCCTACAGTGCTTACTCATAGGGAATGTAGACTGAAGCTGTGAATTGAATAGAAAACATGCCTTACAGGTCGAAAGTGAGTGTTCCTTTTTTCCTTCTTTGGAGATCACTTTGGAGTCATTCCAGTTCTTTGTTGAGAACTGTGTGAGATAGGCCTCTTTATCTGACTTGCTTCTCCAGTTGCTGAATTTATCGTCAATGATTTTGTACACCCGGACGAAGTCATGCTTGCTGATAATTATGTAATTGAGTGTATTCCTTGAATTGCTCGCGGTAAATTCTGTACCTATCCTCAATTACCCTTGCTCCAAATTTTGCAGAACCTTCTTCAGGATTCCTCTCGATGCAGCATAAACGTTTGGACTCTCTGATAGACACTCTTGCCCAAGCACAGTCAACGTTTACGGCCATTTCAATAAGCTTGCAGTCGAAGCTTCTCTATACTTTCTAAGGAAACTGTTTGAATGGTGAATTTAACCTCGATGTGTAAGCTTCTAAGAACTCAACTTCGCACTAGCTAAATTGAAATGATATTTGATATCAAAAACCTTTGCTACGGTTATCGTGTATTTCCCGCCCGCGCCAAAACAGAATTTAAGAATAACACAACGCAACTTTTTAAGCAAACCATTTTTATTTTAAACGCGATCTTTGTAAATGACAACCCTGCTCAAATTAACCTCCCGATTTCTTCATATAAAATGCAGTAATGTCACGAAAGGTTTATTTAAGTGAGAGATTAAACTAACAGTTTACCATAGATATCATTTCAGGTCACTGTTTGGTGGAAAACAGCTCGGAACTTTCTTTCGAGATTCCTCAAGAAAAAGAGTTCTTCGTCCACCATTTTGAATAGTGTCTGTTTTGACAAATATCGACCAAGCGTATCCCTCACAAGAAATAAAAAAGCGACAAAATTCCCTTCAGTAGTGAGAGCTCGGATTTTTTTGGCTCAGTCCCAGTACTAGTCAAGCAACGGTCTTCAACAAAATGGCGCCCAATTTTCAAAAGGCTGAGTGCCGGCTAATTTTCAACCACGGGGAATAGATAACCGGTACAATGAACCACCTTTAATGGATTTTTGCATACAACTAGCATGTTCATTTATAAAAATGCTTCGTATTTTAGCGGACCAAGTCTGCGTTTTGGAAATCGGTCGAAAAAGTACGTGGAAAACCGCTTTTCTCATGATGCTCAGAATGCCTTTAACTACTGGTCAGCAAAATCGCCTTATAAAAGTCCATACAAGGCTAATCTGTGCTATGTGATTATTCCTCAAAAGAATATTGAGGATAGTCAATAAAAATAAATGATCGAAGTTTTCCCAATTTTGCCACAGAAAAATAAACCATTTTACACCATTTGAAACTTAATAGCTCGCAAACTGTGGTTGCTATGGTGATGTAATCAACAGAAGATCTTAATAGCATTGCACTATGTTCCCAGGCAAAATTGCGGTTTGATTACTCAAAATTATTAAACAAAATCGCTAAAAAATTAAATTAGCCTCGTTTCCATGCTTTGGTCATGCCTTAAGTTGCCTGAGTACTATTACAAATAGATAAAACATTCAAAATGATTCCATAACTTACCCCCATACATGTCGGTCCTTCTGCCCATACAATCTCTTATATGGTGTTTTAACCAAAATCTGTAAGGCTGACTTTCCTTGAAACCACCTCTTGGTATTTTATCTTGTTTTTAATAATGACTACAATCACGACATAACATGGATTTTAAATAACGTTTTAAATGCTACAAGATGGTGAAAATTGCATGTTCATCCCTAATCTGTGTATTGAGAACTGATTTGATGAACTTGAGTACAGTCTGAGCAGTATGTTATGGAATCAGCTGTCTTAAGCAAATATCTTGACAGCCAAGATACAATACAATTGCGAATTACAATCAATTTGACTTTCTAGGTAGATATTGCCCTCTTGTAATACTACAAATCTGCAACTTTTTAGCATTGCAAATATTCTGCAGAACCAGATATCGTAGATTTACTTTCAATGTAAGGGCTGTAGGCAATATGTATGAAGTGCGCATGCGTATGATAGAAATCGTTATTTCCTTACATCACATGGAAATCTAATCGTTGCAATCAAAATTTTACTCGTTATCTAAACCTTAGTGTAAATCCTACTATTACAAATAGATAAAACATTCAAAATGATTCGATTACTTACCCCCATAGATGACGGTCCTTCTGCCCATACAATCTTTTATATGGTGTTTTAACCAAAATCTCTAAGGCTGACTTACCTTGCAACCACCTCTTGCTATTTTATCTTGTCTTCAATAATGACTAATATCACGAGATAACATGGATGTTAAATTACGTTTTAAATGCTACAAGATGGTAAAAATTGCATCTTCATTACTAATCTGTGTAATGAGGACTGATTTGATAAACTTGAGTACTGTCTCAGCAGAATGCCATTAAATCAGCTGCCTTAAGCAAATATCTTGACAGGCAAAACACAATACGATTGCGAATTACAATCAATTTGACTTTCTACGTAGAGATTGCCCTTTCGTAGTACTACAAATCTGCAACGTTTCAGCATTGCAAAGATTCTGCAGGACGAGATATCGTAGAATTACTTTTATTGTAAGAACTATAGGCAATATGTATGAAGTGCGCATGCGTATGACAGAAAACGTTCTTTCATTACATCACATGGAACTCTAATCGTTGCAATCAAAATTTTACTCGTTATCTAAACCTTAGTGTATATCCTACTATTACAAATAGATAAGACATTGAAAATGATTCATTAACTTACCCCCATATATGACGGTCCTTCTGCCAATACAATCTCTTATATGGTGTTTTAACCAAAATCTGTAAGGCTGACTTTCCTTGCAACCACCTCTTGCTATTTTATCTTGTATTTATAAATGACTACAATCACGACATAACACCGATTTCTAAGTACGTTTTAAATGCTACAAAATGGTGATAATTGCATGTTCATCACTAATCTGTGTAATGAGGACTGATTTGATGAACTTGAGTACTGTCTGAGCAGTATGCTATAAAATCAGCTGTTTTAAGCAAATCTCTTGACAGCCAAAATTGCGAATTACAAACAATTTGACTTTCTACGTAGAGATTGCCCTTCTGTAGTACTACAAATCTGCAACGTTTCAGCATTGCAAAGATTCTGCAGGACGAGATATCGTAGAAATACTTTCATTGTAAGGGCTATAGGCAATATGTATGAAGTGCGCATGCGTATAATAGAAAACGTTTTTTTCTTAAATCACATGGAAATCTAATCGTTGAAATCAAAATTTTACTCGTTATCTAAACCTTAGTGTATATCCTACTATTACAAATAGATAAAACATTCAAAATGATTCGATAACTTACCCCCATAGATGACGGTCCTTCTGCCCATACAATCTCTTATATGGTGTTTTTTATCCAAAATCTGTAAGGCTGACTTTCCGTGCAACCACCTCTTGGTATTTTATCTTGTCTTCAATAATGACTACAATCACGAGATAATATGGATTTTAAATTATGTTTTAAAGGCTACAAAATGGTGAAAATTGCATGTTCATCCCAAATCTGTGTAACAAGGATGAATTTGATAAACTTGAGTACTGTCTGAGCAGTATGCTATAGAATCAGCTGTCTTAAGCAAATATCTTGACAGCCAAAATACAATACGATTGCGAATTACAATCAATTTGACTTTCTACGTAGATATTGTCTCATCGTAATACTACAAATCTGCAACGTTGCAGCATTGAAAAGATTTTGGAGGACGAGATATCGTAGAAATACTTTCATTGTAAGGGCTATAGGCAATATGTATGAAGTGCGCATGCGTATGATAGAAAACGTTCTTTCCTTACATCACATGGAAATCTAATCGTTGCAATCAAAATTTTACTCGTTATCTAAACCTTAGTGTATATCCTACTATTACAAATAGATAAAACTTTCAAAATGATTCGATAACTTACCCCCATAGATGACGGTCCTTCTGCCGATACAATCTCTTATATGGTCTTTTAACCAAAATCTGTAAGGCTGACTTGCCTTGCAAGCACCTCTTTGTATTTTATCTTGTCCTAAATAATTGACTACAATCACGACATAACATAGGTTTTAAATTACGTTTTGAATGCTACAAGATGGTGAAAAATGCATGGTTAACCCTAATCTGTGTAATGAAGACTAATTTGATGAACTTGAGTACTGTCTGAGCAGTATGCTATAGAATTAGCTGTCTTAAGCAAATATCTTGCCAGCTAAAATACAATACGATTGCGAATTACTATCAATTTGACTTTCTACGTAGATATTGCCTTTTCGTAATACTACAAATCTGCAATGTTTCAACATTGCAAAGATTTTGCAGGACGAGATATCGTAGAATTACTTTCATTGTAAGGGCTATAGGCAATATGTATAAAGTGCGCATGCGTATGATAGAAAACGTTCTTTCCTTACATCACATGGAAATCTAAACGTTGCAATCAAAATTTTACTCGTTATCTAAACCTTGGTGTATATCCTACTATTACAAATAGGTAAAACATTCAAAATGATTCGAAAACTTACCCCCATAGATGACGGTCCTTCTTCCCATACAATATCTTATATGTTGCTTTAACCAAAATCTGTAAGGCTGACTTTCCTTGCCACCACCTCTTGATATGTTATCTTCTATTCAATAATGACTACAATCATAACATAACATAAATTTTAAATAACGTTTTAAATGCTACAATATGGTGAAAATTGCATGTCTATCCCAAATCTGTGTAACAAGGACTAATTTGATGAACTTGAGTACTGTCTGAGCAGTATGCTATAGAATCAGCTGTCTTAAGCAAATATCTTGACAGCCAAAATACAATACGATTGCGAATTACAATTAATTTGACTTTCTACGTAGATATTGCCTTTTCGTAATACTACAAATCTGCAACGTTTCAACATTGCAAAGGTTTTGCAGGACGAGATAAGGTAGAATTACTTTCATTGTAAGGGCGATAGGCAATATGTATAAAGTGCGCATGCGTATGATAGAAAACGTTCTTTCCTTACATCACATGGAAATCTAAACGTTGCAATCAAAATTTTACTCGTTATCTAAACCTTGTTGTATATTCTACTATTACAAATAGGTAAAACATTCAAAATCATTCGAAAACTTACCCCCATAGATGACGGTCCTTCTTCCCATACAATATCTTATATGGTGTCTTAACCAAAATCTGTAAGGCTGACTTTCCTTGCAACCACCTCTTGGTATTTTATCTTCTCTTCAATAATGACTACAATCATGACATAACATGGATTTTAAATCACGTTTTAAACGCTACAACATGGTGAAAATTGCATGTTTATCCCAAATCTGTGTAATAAGGACCAATTTGATGAACTTGAGTACTGTCTGAGCAGTATGCTGTAGAATCAGCTGTCTTAAGCAAATATCTTGACAGCCAAAATACAATACGATTGCGAATTACAATCAATTTGACTTTCTACGTAGTAGGGGGAAAGTTACAGTTCTAGGCCAGCACTTCAAGACCAAAAACACAAAAATCCTGCACGCGTGCAGGATTCTAAAAATGATACCATATTATCTTAAAGGGATGACCTGTACATCCAAACTCATCATGCCCAATTAACGTCAAACTGTCAAAGAGCTCCGCGCCATTGCCAAGGATCGCAAGATAGCCAAATATTATAAGATGAGCCGGGGAGAGTTACTGGAGGCGTTTGGGATGCCTGAAGAGGTACCTAGTGGTGGAAAATGTAACCATGGCAGGCGTAAGGTTCAGTGTAAGGATTGTATGGGGTCACAAATATGCCCTCATCTAAGACAGAAAGCATATTGCAAAGAATGTGGTGGTAAGGGTATATGTATTCATGATAGAGTAAAGTACTCTTGCAAAGATTGTGGTTGTTTCCAAGTATGTTCTCATGGTAGAACTAGGTACAGATGTAAAGAGTGTGGGGGAAATGGCATATGCGTTCATTACAAACGTAAAGATCGTTGTATAGATTGCCGCGATCTTATGAAGTCACAGTAATATAGTGTGCATTTTTGTAACGCGAACCACGTTACAAAAATCATATCTAGTCCATCAACGAAACAAAGCCCAAGCCAATCCAGCAACTACGATTATCAGTGTAAACATATTATTTTCATGTTGTGTGGTTTCAGGCTCTTTGATTTCAGGTTTAACATCCGTTATTGGTGTTTTCACCTGTACAGTTTCGGTTCCGGTAGCTGCATGTGGTAACTTAACTTTCGAAGAGCCCAAGTTATGGCTTATCCCTACAGTCTTGGTCTCCAGGTTTACATTTGAGTTGACTCCGAACTTCATGTCACCCGTGGCCTTCATTAGGTTGTTGTTGTAACCAACTATACTTTCCGTGTTTATGATCATATTACTGGGCATTAACCAAACTCCAGGTGCGATTGCCAGATCCAATCTCAACTTCGCTTCCTGAGATGCGAGTTGGTACCTTTGTACTGAACTTGATATGTCGTTCTCAATCACACTACTTTCAAATAGAGCCAAGAACTCTTGCTGTGTTTCAATTGCCCCACCACCCGTGCCCACAATCGAGTTTCGTGTATTGACTTGCGATCCCAGCACACAGTAAACGAAGGCCTCAGCAGATCGATTCAGTCTGCCCAGCCCAGCCTTGGTGAGTCCATAACCACTCGTTGGGATGAACCAAGCATACTTGTACCCAGCAAAGTCATCATTGCGAATGAATGAGATGAGGTTACCTTTTTCTTTCTTACCACCATCATCTGAGAATTCACCACCATCACTAGGCCATTGGTTTGCGTCTTCATCATAGTTTCGAATCAAATGAACATTTTGAAATCCTCCACCTCTTCCATGGTAACCAGCACCATAATCAAGGAATATATCACCAAGACCATGGTTTCGCCCGCCTTTCCATCTGAAATCAGAATCATTAGCGATACCGAATTCAGCGCATAATCTTTGGTATGCAACTTTACTGTAAGGGTTGTTAGCTATGGCAAATGGTTGTTCATCAGGCAAAGGCACATTCAATTCGTACAGTATTCGCCTTATGGTGAAATACACGTGAAACTTTACAAAGCCAGCCACCACTTTGGGGTAGTTCAAACTTTCAAAGGGGCTGACACCACAGCCAGAGGTTGCACACCACACTGCAAAGTTAAGCTGTTGAGGCCAGTAGTTCATGTCGGGCGCGTTCAACCACTTTCGGCCTTGCTTTCCAGACTTGAACGTGACAACTTGTGATGTGAACACGTTTCGCATCTTAGCGGTGAACTTTTTCGTATTGGACACGTATATGTCCAGTGATGTCAGCATGTTTGTTGTATCACTGGTGAAGTCATCAAAGTCAATGGCTGGTATTGGGTACGAGCGATTGGTCATGGTCAAACTCTTTGGGAATGAAGATGCATCATCATCATTCAATCCTAAATCTGTCCACAGCAGTCTTTTCAAACGGGGTGATAGGTCATCAGTCCACTTTTGCCAGTGGGGTCGTCATAAGACATGATTGTTGTCCCATTAACTTTCCATCTAATGTAACCTCCATATTGATCAGTCACAAATACGAATTGGTCACGGTCAGCCTTTGGATACCTATTCCTAAAGTCATTGAGTAAGCCCATCTTCTATCCAGTGTTTGGGTAGAAGGGGTATAATGTTTAACTCAATAACACACCTTATCGTACGTTATGTTTAGGACTCTCCTTTTAGTTCTTTGAGAAGCTCTTCTCGTACTCTCTGTTTCACAACCGCAGGATCGTACTCCTTCACTGAATTTTTTTGATACTTGATTCGGATCTGAGCTTTCAGTACTTCAAACTTCTTGAGCTCCTTGATTATCATGGAGAACTCCTCGTCAGAGATCTCATTATCGCGAAGCGCCTTGGACACCAAGTCCTCGATTGTGTTTATTTTGGCCTTGGCCAGCGTAACTGTATTTTGGTGCTTGACCGCTTTCTTTGCCAGGCTCTTGGAGATTTGTTCACTCCCAATGGTATAGCTACCACAATTCCCACACCACTCAGAGATGAACCTAAACCACCAGCCGCTAAAATACAAGATAGGATACCACAGGTCGAGCTTGCGTTTATGAGCGCGCCTTTTGACCGGTTGTACTTTTTTAGTACCATCTCGTAATGCTTCAATTCAGCCTTCAGCTTATTCAAAATGTCACAACATTGTTGTAATCTGAAAGTAGCGCCATCAGGGGGAGGCGCCGTCGGAGGCAAGTTGGGATAGATTCCTTTGTACTCACCCATGTTTGGTTACGGATCTCACGTACTTTTAAAATGTTATCTGAATCGCAAACTGAAGGTGATGGGAGACCCATTCAGATTTAATTTTTTCCATTCAATGTCGAGGATGCTCAAATCGAAGTGATTTACGGGGGTTTTGGATTTGTGAACGGGAATGACTGGATAATCCTGTGATGGTATGTTGGCAAGGAGTTGTGATGGTGAGATCTTCACAGGGCCTGTAAATCGAGCATTGTTCATATAGGATGACTGGTTATTCACTAGACTGCACACAAGTCTCAGGGGCTCTTTGATTTGGAGATTTATAGGGTATAACTTACCAGGAGTTATGACTTCAGGTAAACCTAGAGCAACTTGCAATCCTCTCGTAAGTTTGATGTCGGAGTTCTTGTTGGAGTACAAATAGTCAACAGTACCGGTCTCAATGATCGATAGCTTGGCCTTATCCGTATCATTGAGAAATATCGCGTGTATACCACGCAGAGAGTATGTACCGGGCTGGATTATTATGAGGGGTCGATCTTCCTCATTGAGTACACTCTGGCGATCCTTGAAATTCACCAATCGTTTGGGTATATTACAACCCAGAAGTTGAATCTCCTGAACCTTGTCCAGGGGAGGATACAAGTACACCCTGGTTTCAGACTCGTACATTGTTATGCTCAACATTTACATTGGCGACGCCTCTTCTTTAATTCGTCCAAAAAGTACACTACAACAGCGAGGATCAATAGCCAAGCGTTCTTACCCAGGAATGAAATGACCTCCCCAGCGGTCTTGAACATGAAACTCACGATCGCCCCCACCATACCGGGCAATAACTCACCAAGTTTCTTACCGATGGTCTTCAGCCCGTGCCCCACACCTTTGCCCAACTTGGATAGGCCCTTGGAAAGATTAGACATGATAACGCCAATGACCACACCAACGGCGCTCACAACGGCAAATACCGTGAAACCATATTTCTTGAAGATCGCTTTCACCCTATCTCGCAATGACATTCGCTCCTGGTTTTGCTCATTCTCACCTTCCAAGTTAGCTATCTCTTGCTCTTGTTCAACAATTTGTTCCTCGATGGTCTCTATTTGACTTACTTCTTCCGGGGTTTTCAATGCCTTTTCTCGATGGAATCTTACCTTCTCCTTCAATTTACTAACGAACCCTTTTCTCTTGGTTATCTCACCATCATTGGCTTCCACAATTTCTTCCGCGCTTGGGCCTAGACCTTTTGTAATTGTTTTGGGTAATCCTTTGTTCACATCACCATACTCATCGAATAATGGATGCCATACGTTTTTGCCTGGATCTTTACCACTGATTTTGACAACGATTCTACCCCATTCATCGTATTTGAAAAGAAACTTGGGTTTGGCATCTGGGAACTTATCTACAATCTTGGTCCAGACTTCATCTTTGTTTTCTTCCATAACCTCCATCTCTATATCTTCACGTGGTAATTGAAGATACCCTAATTTACGTCTAGCACCCTTGCTCGTGGATGTTTCCAAGACTTTGTCTGGTGTTGGAGGCTGCCTACCAAGTAGCGGGGTATCTTCGAAATCATCGGGATCTTCTTGTTTGTTTTCTTCCCCCAACCCGAAAGGATCGTTTTCTTCTTCTCCTTCATGATAAGCAGTTGCCATATTTGATGTCGAATATGGGAACTTCTAAGTTAGTTTATCGCACCCACTTGCTAATTATATATACCAGGATTAACATCCCAACCGCGACATAGACCATCTGAGCCATTCTTTGGTCTTCATTCGGTCGGTAATAGTCAGAGAATTTAGGAGGATCGCCTATTTGATTGTACAATCTCATCGCTTCATCCGTCTCCGATATGTTCTCAGATGCCTGGTCAGCATCACTCTTCCTCTTATTTATAAAGTCAATATATGCCAAGCGCCTCTTTTCATGCGCAGCGTAATCTTTTTGGTACTCCTCCATTGCTTTGTCATGCCTTTTCCTTTCCTTTTCGAGTTCTTCGGGTGGTGATCCAGTGAGGACATGTGTTATATAAGTACCAAAACCGAGGGCAGCTGCATTGACGATTGCACCTCCGATAACGATCGCTATAGTCGACATTTGTCAATCTATTGTAGGATTCCTTAATTCAATGTTGAAAAAGTACTCCAACTTGGGACCGTCCTTCAAATGATCGAGTACAGCCATACTGAATCCTTTCTCGTCAAAGGATATTACGGACCCATCGCCATCTTTGGTTATGAAGTCACTCAAACTAGGCCCATCTTTCATATATTCATTCAACGCAAGTTTGAATCTTTTAGGATCAAGTGTCACTGTAGCCATTACTCAAAGCTCTTTTGGTAAGAACTTTCTATCCTCTAAATAATCTTTGATGCCTATACTCGATGATATAACAGCGACCAATTTGACAAAATCCATGACACTGGAGAATGGATCGCCAATTAACGATTCTCTCAGGACCTTCTTACCCACATAGCTCAAACCACCAGCGATTACCACGATAACTGCATAATCTGTAACAATCTTTACAACGTTGTTTTCTGACATTTTGTGTATTACATCAGCTCGTCATTTAAGCTGTTTTCTATGTTTGAGGGTCTTTTGGCCTCATTCATGTCCTTGACAGGAGGTGGTTCGAAGGTTACAGAAGTTAAGCGTAAGTTGGCTATTTTGTCTTTGTATCTCTTGTATAAAAAATAACCAATCCCTAATATGGAACCACCGATTAACAAATTCTCGAAGGATAGGCTGGGTATCCAGGCATCATCATCATCATCCTTTTTCACCAATGCATCTTGCTGCTGCTGTTGCTCCTTTTCTTTCTGACTATCTATCAATGCATCCCGTTGCTCTTTTTCCTTCAATGCCTCCTTAGCCTTCTTGTGGTAGTCGGCCAGTTTCTTCCCGGCCTCCACCTTCTTAGGATCCTTTACTCTATCCTTGACATCGGGTTCTCTTGTGATTTGCTCAACAGGTTGCTCAGCCATGTTTGTGTCTCTGTTATCATTTAGCTTTAACTCTCCTAATAGGATGCCTATTAGGAGATTTTTTTTTTGACCAACATCTACCAAAACCAACGACGGTTGTTATACAACCAACATAATCCAATTCCAAACATCAAACCTTTGAACCATAATAATGCTCTCTCACCTAACTCCTCATTCTTTATTCTTTCCTCATCTTTACAATCTTGTATTATTTCCCGACATTGTTCATCTATATTTTCTCTACAGTACTCTTCACAATATTCTTTCACAGTCGCTCTATCAACAACAACTTCTGTGTCAGCCATGTTTGTATCCCTATTATCAACAACTTCTGTGTCAGCCATGTTTGTATCCCTATTATCACTTAGCTTTAACTCTCCTAATAGGTTGTCTATTAGGAGAAGTAAGTCTTAATTAATAATGTTCTATCACAAACTCATCTTCATCTTCTGATTCTTGTTGACTAGCATCATTGGGAGGTAACATACCAGATTCCGATTCTTGCGGTGTAGCATTATTGGAGGGTAACATGCTAGATTCTGGTTCTTGTGTTGTAGCATTATTGGAAGGTAACATTCGAAAACTAGTCATGCTGTTGAAATCACTTGGAGTGAAATTCATCTCAGAAACACGAAGACGGGCTGAGGCACCGTAACCGGTCTGCCCGTGGGATCCCCAGAATATACCATCCCAATGGACAACAGGATGACCAAAACCGCTGACATACTTGTCGGGTTGCCACATGTATTCAAGTGGGTTAACCATTTCATCATCTGGACCGTATACACAAGTTCTGGATAGGATGTTACCACCCTTACCCCAGGTTATGAATTTGAGGTAGGCACGCTGTGGGCTGCTTTTGTCCTTTGTCTTCTCACCCGTTTGTCGGTCTGTGATGTTTGTGTAATCGTATATCGGTTTCACAGCAAAAGACCAATCATTTTCACTCTTGGCAGTCGTGTATGCATTGAAAGTTGCGGGTGGAACTAACCTCTCTGATTTTGGTTTGTTGCAAAACTTTTTGAGTGAGTTCAATGTGATCTTCACTACATTATCAAGTGCTTTTCGAGTCTTGATCTCTTCGGTTGTTGGGCAATCCATGGTATGAATCGATGTCATTGGGTATGAAATTTGGAACCCCTCCAACGTCTCAAGTATGCGACTGTCTTTGTCGGTTCCAAATGGCCACACCCCCGATATACCCGAAAAGAATTGCTTGGATAATTTAATGAAGATCGGTCGCTTCACACCATTGGGACCTTGTACGTAAACATCTGAAGTAACCCATTGGTTTTGTACATTACTTCTGCCTTTGTTGAAGGATTTACTCTTGGGTTCAGAAACAACAATGGTGTTCCAGTCAAAATCAGAGTCAAGTGAAATGAATATTGGTTCAGCCATGTTCAACACTTTACCTTTCGGTTATGACATAGTACATACCTATCTTTAAGCCACTTAGTATGTCACCTACTAAGTGGCTCACAAGTGGTTATTTTAGTACTAAAGTTGTGTTGGGGCTTTGCTGCTTAGGTCTCTTAGTAGGTCATCTACTAAGAGGCTCAAAATCGGTTCTTACATATTCCATCGTTCTTTCATGTCTTTCAATTCCTCGTGGTCAATACACCAGTCTAGCACTCGATCGGGATGCCATGCTGCAGCCACTAATTCATCAAAAACACTTTTGAATTCTACTTTATGGTATTGCTTGTTAAAGCTCAACATTGCTGCAGGGATTAGTTTATCGAAAACACGTTTAAATTCTAGTCTATGGTATTCCTTGTCATAGTTCAACATTTTGATTCTAATGTATGAAAGTTTAGACTCCATTCCATTTGCAACATGATTAACCATAGGTATAATCAGACTAGGGTTTTCTAAAACATCCTCTAGATCCCAATCCCAATCCCAATCCTGATCTTCATCATCATCAATATATTCATCATCATCATAGGGTCCAAATATGTCACAGTCATCATTTCTATCAAGACACACTTGGAGTCCATCCATCAAAGCATTCCTAATCCTAGATCTCAAAACTCTCACAATACGATTGATTGTATCATCCATAGAATCAACATCATCATCGTAATGGTCTACTATCATCTGTTGAAGTTTCTTTTTGTTTTGTAGCTCAAAATTAAATTCAAGTCTTGTGTATCTAGGGTTGATTTTATCGAAGTAATCAATAACCTCTGGTCCTACTCTATTGAATAGGATATCAAAGTCAGAGTCATTCTCGTTGGCATATACGGTGAATATGTCGAAATGTAATTCTGTGGTTTGCATAATGTTGTGCTTTACCCATGGCACAACCAGTCTTGAAGACACTTTTCCTAGAATCCACTTTACTCCTCAAGTTGTGTTGAGTCTTGCTCAAGTTGTGTTGGATTGGTGCTTAGGTCTTGCTCAAGTTGTGTTGGATTGGTGCTTAGGTCTTGCTCAAGTTGTGTTGGATTGGTGCTTAGGTCTTGCTCAAGTTGTGTTGGGTATCCATCCTCTCTCAACTTGAAGTGCTTTGCAAAATGAATAAATGCTGAAAGTAATGCCGTGAGTCTTCCACCTTTGAGTACAAGTGACCCGGACATATTTGAGATCTCCTTCATTATCAATTCATCTTTCTTACAATCTCTCACAAGAGCGTCTTTGTCATCTATATTTCCGTAATTTCTCAAACCATGATCCACAGCCTTAGCCATCAATTGAAAAGAAGAGTCCGCCAAGCCATCGGCAATCTTCTTGCCCGACACAACTTGGTACCTTTTGTAATACTTTTCCACATCCTTGTCCGATAGTTTGGTTATGTCGGAGAGGTCCATAACCCCACCCGTGTATTCCTTCGTCGAACCCAGACAAGCCAGGATTGAAAGAGATTCCCTCTTTGACTCCAAATCATTGATTGGTGATGGTGTTGTATCAACTGATGCTTCACCGTTCAGTATCTCTTCAGGGTTAGCCATGTTTGGACTCAGATGCGGGTATCTCTAAGTATTTATCAAATGGGTGGCGGAGTGAAAAGCAAAGTCTGGCGTACTTTTCAGTCTCGAGTAGCTTCTTGTACCTCTTGCGTTTTTCAGCATCTAATGCACCACCATATTCCTCAAATAACATTTTCATCGCAGTTTTAGACGGGTTGTAAAACGACACCACGCATGCGACATTCTCTCTGAATGGTTTCGAGATCGATGTGAGCTGTTGGGTGAGAACCCACACCGATATGCCAATATGCCTCCCGGAGAAGGCCAGATTGATGAATTTGTTTGTCCGGTTCTTCAAGTCTTTCGAAACAGCGCAATCGTCGAGTATTATTAGTGTGTTCTCACCCGAGAATAACGTTGAACAAAGCGTTAGCAAATAGTCAATCTCGTCCTCATTACTAGAGTCTGGTGAGAGTACCCAAAATCTCTTGTCCCCCTTTGCAAAGCCTCTGTAAGTCTTGTTATGGATATAAGTGGGGCAGATCAAGACAATATAGTCGAACACGCCCCTAAAGTGTCCTCGAAGCTGGTCCACTATGTATTGAGTCTTTCCACAATTCGTAGGTCCCGTAATGATACAGTTGAATGGGATTTTGTCCACTAACTCATTCATCTTTCGATTATGTCTAGTACACTATCTTTTTTAAATTTGACTTCATAATCTCCATAGCAGCGTCAGCAACCACGAACATGTAGCAGGTAAGGACCCTGCCTCCTCTCTTCTCCCTGTTAATCTCGAGTCTTATGCCATCCCGAGTAGTATTTAGCTCCAAACCGTTCCCATGAACATCGTTGTCGGGGTAACTCCTCAGATCGATCCACAGAGCAAACTTGTTCGTATAGAAATCAGACTCCTTGATGGAATCATCGATACCAACTCGTTTAATTATGGCTTGCCATAAATCAGTTGGTATCATGCCTTTCGAATAAAGTTTGTTTGGTACCCCATCTTTGTCAATCTTGACCGATGTGATCTTTGGGTTTGCAAAAATCTCAGAGTCCCTAGCACCTGCTGCATATGGGGCTGTGAAAATACATAGTATCCCAGTCATAGACTTCCTGGGCACGTTAATATGCTCATTGATCACACCATCAGTGTTCTCGGAGATTGGGAACGTTTTGTGAAGAAGTATCTTCTCATACGTGAAAACCCTTCCATTCTGGTACGAGGCAATAGCTTAACTGGCTAATCGGTCACTTGATATGCATTGATACTCCAGCTCCATATTTGTTAATTTGTAATCAGGTGGTGTTTCAACGTTTGAGTAAACGACGACATCAGAAACCGGAGCGGAGCTAGAGTTATTTCGAATCTGAGTGGATGTGGTAAGGCTTTTGGATAGAAGACTCCGTGATCTTTCAGTATCGTGTGGTCCAATGGTATTTCGTACCTGGTGTTATGGACTGCACCTAGAGTATTTTCTGCTGCATTTGAGGTAACTTTGTCACCGGCATTGGTTCTGATTTTCCTTACATTCTCGGATGATATGCCCTGTCTCAATCTGTTATTTCGATCGGTCTCTGACAAAAACAAATCATGATAAGTCTTGAACAAATCAAACCTATCAAGGTCCTCTATGATTTCACCCCCGAATAGAACCTTGTATCGTGAAACGAGGTTCCTTCCCAAGTTGTTGACAAGTGTGTTGTTCTTGTGACCTGTCACATTCATATCGAAAGTTATGTACACACTGCCAGGCACAATCACCAGATTGTCCGTCAGTTTTGGTATTTCAATGTATAATGTATCGCCAGTATTGGCTGATGAGGGGTTTAGCGTGATCCGATTTAATGAGGCCTCGGTCCTCAAACCTTTACGCATCCTGGGAACACGATCAGTATCAAGAATGTATGATATTCCAGCCATTTAAATGCACTGAATCTTGTTGTAAATGTCTAGTGACGATGTTTTAAGTCGATTATACTACTCTACTGATGGATACTGGAAAGGATACTCGGCCATACCAAAGTTGGCGAGTGCGGCTGAAGTGACCGAAAGTGTTGCTAGAGATTGGTTGGAGAAGCAAGCATTGTGGCAGATATATGTTCCTCCACCAAGGTATATACCCAGACCACATTGGGTCGTTGGCAAACCAAATCAAATCCATCAGGCGGACTTGCTGTTTCTTCCTCACGATACAGTGAGAAGAAAAACATACCGCTATGCGCTGGTTGTGGTTGATATCGCTTCTAGGTACAAGGATGCTGAGGCACTGACCTCCAAAGATAGTGGTGAAGTGGCCAGGGCGTTTGAGAGGATTTATGCTCGGAGGCTTAAGTGGCCAAAGACATTAATGGTGGATCCCGGTAGAGAATTCATGGGTAATGTCACTCACTTGATGAATAAGCATCAAGTAGACGTACAGCGAAGTAAAGCTGGTAATCATCGAGCGCAGGCTTTTGTAGAGAGGGCTAACAGAACGATTGGTGAGAAATTATTTAGTCATCAATATGCACAAGAGATGGTGAGTGATGTTAGGTCCAGGGTTTGGGTGAAAAGGCTGCCCGCCATTATGAAGACTTTGAATTCTGAACCCACACGCATCACAGGTAAAGAGCCTGATGAAGCGTTGGAATTGAAAGAGATTGATGTTAAGCCTATGGAGTACAAGAGAGCTGTGGGTTTGAATGAGAAGAGGTTGCCCCCGGGAGTCGAGGTTAGGTATTTGTATTCGCCCGGTGAAGATGAAGGTGGTGACAAACGAAGAGCCACTGATCCTGTATGGAGCCTTGAGGTTTATGACATAGCGAGAACAGTAATTTCACCAGATCAACCAGTGGTGTATTATTTAGATGGAGTATCGAAGCGAGGATTTGTGCGCGAGGAACTTCAAGTTGTTCCCGATGATACTGAATTACCACCTTCTAGAGTACTCAAGTGACATTGAGATGTCAGCCATCTCGCGAACTGTCTTCATCAATGAAATGTCCGAAATTTTAACTTTGCTGGCAAAGATCTTCTTTGTCATACCTATTTGATTTTTATACTCCTGGTTCATATATAAGTAAAAGAAGACAATACCCGCTGCAACTACACCGCTAGTACCGCGCTCAAGAATCTGTGATGTTGCTCCAAAGTACTTGGCAATGGATAAAATACGTCTTTGATGAGATTCATCAACCCCAGTAACTCTCATTACCCAGGGAATAAGTTTCTCTGGTGTAATGTAGTTGGTTCTCACCTCTGGGAATGCTTCCAAGTACATTTCTAAACCACGTGTCATGGCTCTTTTCTTGAGTCCAAACAAATTCCTAATGTAATCTAACGTACGATACTCACCAAATTCTTGGTATGTATAAAACAAGCATGAAGCCACTAAAGACGTACGAATCTGACCGCGATTTTTACACTTAAACTTTAGAATCTCTTGATACTTGGCTTCTATGATATCGATCATCATAGAAGACACATTCAAGTCATGTCTCTCGAATACATTACGAACTCCCTTTGGTTTTGATCTACGAAGATCACACCTACTGACTGATGAGTAGTACATCCATTCTTGTTTAGAATAGTCCATCCGTTCTAGTTCAGTCTTACAGAGGCTACAAACAACAATCCCTGTCTTATCCCTATACACACTTTCATGCTTACAAACCTGTTCGTCCTCTTCATCAGCTTTCTTGAACATAGACTGAAAATGATCGACAAGGCTGTGATAATTTTCATCTGAATCGTAATCCATACCGACTTTGTCTAGTTGGGTATATGTATAATTAAATCATTAAGTTTTTACCGAAATCAGAGTCCTAAAGTGACCATATGCATATGTGTGTATCCCATCGTCCCTTACCACCCTTTTGTCGTCTTCGCATGATAGTGCCACCTTGTTCACAGTCTCTGTATACAAGTCGTGCAGGTGACTCCTGATGATATTCATCGTCCTCCTCTGTGATTTTTGATTGAAGAGGCAATCCTTGTAGTCTTTGAAGCTTATGCTCTTTTTCACTACAGCCTTCTTCACACCCTTACACTTCTTTTCCTCCTTTCCCTCATCCATCATATATGAATATAGTTTGGCCCTGAGACCTACGAATTCTATGATCTGTTGGCCACCCGCTTCATCCTTGAACATGCCCCCGACTTTCTTGTTCACACCCACCTCAATGCCGGATGGATGATCTTCAGGGTAGTTGCTGGTGTCAAACCGGTCTCTCACATCTGGGCTAATGTCCTTGTAGAAGTCATCCGTCTCCACCTCGTATGCCAGTGAATCTGTGTCTGTAAATAACAACTTGGCCTTGCTACCATACTTGGGCTTGATGTAGTTGTAGTGGAAGTCGTACATTATCGTCTTGCTTATTTCCAGGACTGAAAAGCCTAGGTAAATGGGTTTGTCCAACACCAACTTTGTCTTTTTCATTTGTACTGCAACTAGATTCTCACAAAAGATCGTGCTGTGGTGGTAATTCGGCTTCGATACCAACTTCTTGGCTTTTGACTCTTCAGTGACCAAACGAACGTTCACTCTGTTCCACACGTTCTCCATCGTTTTCCCAAAGACTGAGTTGTTCATCAACTTGAAAAAGTCCTTCTCGAAGTCGTTTGTTGCTTTGGTCCTTAGTTCGGTGTTCAGATCGATATAGGGCTTCAGCCACGCGGACTCTTTGAATGTGATGCCTCTGTGTATCTTGTAGACTTTCAACCCGAGACTCAAATACTGTTTCAGTGTCTCGTGGTGAATAATGTATTTTCGTTTGTCCCTTAGGTTTGGAATTAGCTTATCCACACCATTTACCGTAACTCTCTCTGGTGCTAATGGATAGTCATTATGCAGTTTGTGAAGGTGCTTTGGGTACATTAGATTAACCTCTAGTATGCATGGTAGATCTTCCCACTTCAATACAAGCTCTTCTTCAGTCAACCATCGAAAGTCATGTGTTGGTAAATGTTTACTCATTGCACATCCGTACAAACCGTTTGCATCCATATATGTGATGTACTTTGTTGGTAATGATGGGTCATAATCTTTCATGTATGGATTGTTGGCTTTACCATATCTAGTTGAGATCATGGAGATACCCCCTCGGATGCCCTCCTCAACCATGAGAAGCATGTCAGGGTCATTCAAAAGTTCCAATCTCACATTGGTCATTTTCAGGGCCGCGTCCCATGCCAACCCAGGTGCAGTGTAGTACCAAGCTGGATCCAAGTCGTAGTTCTTCCTACAAACTTCTCTGAAGTTCTCAAAGACATCAGCCAACAATAAGACATCCAGTTCAAGGTAAAGGTCGTGGTATTCCCTGAAGCTCTCAATTCCAAAGACTCTCCACACGTTTTGAGCATGCTGGTAATCCTCATCCGATATTTCGGCATTGTAGAGCTTCGAGTAGAACTCATGCTTTGGTGGGAGGTGAGTTTCACTGAGCTTATCAAACCCATCAAACCAATCGTACGGAAATACCCCCTTCCTAGTGAGTAACTGCAAGTCTGTGCCATCTTCCATCACCCTTTCAAACCAACTCTTTACATTCACCAGAGAAGATTGTGGTAGGTTGTCAGCCAACCTTTTGAGGCCCGCTGCCATAAACCGAAAGCTATCAATGAACCTGATTCCCCGTTTAATTTCAACCGTTTTCCCTTTCTTGTTCTTGTAAGAGTCGACAACAATCTCTTTCGTGAAGGAAATGTACTTTTCATCGTTGATTGGTATGCAATCCAGCTTACCTTTCGATTCCCCTATGTTCCTCACAAATAAATGACCATCGTATCCGGATAGGTTATGGAATATAACTGGTACAAAATTGGGCACCTTGTAATTCAAGTTGCACTCTTGGTGCGCTGCTCCTCTGTACTTTCCAGTAAGATGACAATGGTCCAATACTTTGTGATGGCCAAGCATCGATCCGCAGATATGACAATGTGTGGCATTTTCATAGGCTATTCTCTCATCCTGACTGACACGAGAATTTTTTGGGTAGCTTGAACCTATAATAAACTTGTTTGATATCCGACTCCAAGCTCTCCATAAACATCTTGGGTACATCTTCGTATGGTGATTCAGCTGTGTGCCTTACAAGTTTGGGTTCGAATATAGCGTTATCAAAGCACTTGATCAGGTAACAGAAACCTGATAGTTTATGCTTTTGATATCTATTGGTAAAGCTCCTACCCTCATCTTGATAACAAGTATACATCTTTTCAGTGTAGCACTCAAAATCTGCATACACAACAAACGGTACCTCCATCTTCCTGTTGTGATTCTTGAAACCGAAGAACTGCGGGCTCCCATCTTCGTTCATGGGGACTGTCGTCTTGACTGCTTGATGATTGCTGCAAAACTCTAGATGCTTGTCCAGTGAGGATTGTTTATTGAATGGGTTAAGACATCTGTGGCAAAAGTATTTTCTACCATCGTGTTTATCAACTTGTGATGACAAGAGCCTACTCAAGTTCTTAATCCAACAGTAGTGATTCGTTTCATCTTTGTGTAACAAAAGTAAGTTTATCACTGTCACCTCTCGCCGTTTACTGATTCTCAAAACGTTCACTCCAGACTCGTATCCATATACGTTAATGGCGTAAGGATTTTGCTTTTCAAACTTGGTAATGCCCCTTAGTGTAACAGGGAACTCCATTCCCGTCCAGTCAAACTTCTCAGAATTCTTTTTCATCTCAGCATTCAGTCTTTCACCGTGGTTCTCTTTGGGAAATACAGCAGATGTCACCGCCCACTTGAAACACTCATGGTCCTTCTCATTCTTGACATTGATTATAGCCTTCTTATCAGCCAGAACCTTTGGTAGAGGTATGTAAGAAGTCCCAGAGATAGGCTCAAATGGATTAATGTGTATATCAAAGTACTCAACTCGATCAAATTGCCACCCAGACTGTTCACCTTCAAACTTCGCGACATTTTCAAGTTGTAATCCCGTCATTGCATCGAATAAGTTATTTGTGTCAGTTGAGTCCGTTACTATTTCAAGTTTAGTATAAAAGTACCCCTCAGTGTATTCAACATTATCTTATAATATTTGGCTATCTTGCGCTCCTTGGCAATGGCGCGGAGCTCTTTGACAGTTTGACGTTGATTGGGCATGATGAGTTTCGATGATGAGTACAGGTCATCCCTTTAAGATGATTTGGTATCATTTTTAGAATCCTGCACGCGTGCAGGATTTTTGTGTTTTTGGTCTTGAAGTGCTTGCCTAGAACTGTCACTTTCCCCCTAATTACGTAGATATTGCTTTTTCGAAATACTACAAATCTGCAACGTTTCAACATTGCAAAGATTTTGCAGGACGAGATATCGTAGAATTACTTTCATTGTAAGGGCTATAGGCAATATGTATGAAGTGCGCATGCGTATGATAGAAAACGTTCTTTCCTTACATCACATGGAAATCTAATCGTTGCAATCAAAATTTTACTCGTTATCTAAACCTTAGTGTATATACTACTATTACAAATAGATAAAACATTTAAAATGATTCGATAACTTACCCCCATAGATGGATGTCCTTAAGCCCATACAATCTCTTATATGGTGTTTTAACCAAAATCTGTAAGGATGACTTTCCTTGCAACCACCTCTTGGTATTTTATCTTCTCTTCAATAATGACTACAATCATGACATAACATGGATTTTAAATTACGTTTTAAATGCTACAAGATGGGGAAAATTGCATGTTTATCCCAAATCTGTGTAATGACGACTGATTTGATGAACTTGAGTACTGTTTGAGCAGTATGCGTTAGAATCAGCTGTTTTAAGCAAATATCTTGACAGCCAAAATACAATACGATTGCGAATTACAATCAATTTGACTTTCTACGTAGACATTGCCCTTTCGTAATACTACAAATCTGCAACGTTTCAGCATTGCACAGATTCGGCAGGACGATATATCGCAGAATTACTTTTATTGTAAGGGCTATAGGCAATATGTATGAAATGCGCATGCGTATGATAGAAAACGTTCTTTCCTTACATCACATGGAAATCTAATCGTTGCAATCAAAATTTTACTCGTTATCTAAACCTTAGTGTATATCCTACTATTACAAATAGATAAAACATTCAAAATGATTCGATAACTTACCCCCAAAGATGGATGTCCTTCTGCCCATACAATCTCTTATATGGTGTTTTAACCAAATACTGTAATGCTGACTTTCCTTGCAACCACCTCTTGGTATTTTATCTTCTCTTCTATAATGATTACAATCATGACATAACATGCATTTTAAATAACGTTTTAAATGCTACAACATGGTGAAAAAATTATGTTTGTCCCAAATCTATGTAATAAGGACTAATTTGATAAACTTGAGTACTGTTTGAGCAGTATGCTGTAGAATCAGCTGTCTTAAGCAAATATCTTGACAGCAAAAATACAATACGATTGCAAATTACAATCAATTTGACTTTCTACGTAGATATTGCCTTTTCGTAATACTACAAATCTGCAACCTTTCAACATTGCAAAGATTCTGCAGAACGAGATATCGTAGAATTACTTTTATTGTAAGGGCTATAGGCAATATGTATGAAGTGCGCATGCGTATGATAGAAAACGTTCTTTCCTTACATGACATGGAAATCTAATCGTTGCAATCAAAATTTTACTCGTTATCTAAACTTTAGTGTATATCCTACTATTAAAAAAAAAAAAAAAAACATTCAAAAAGATTCGATAACTTACCCCCATTGATGACGGTCGTTCTGCACATACAATCTCTTATATGGTGTTTTAACCAAATACTTAAAGGCTGACTTTCCTTGCAACCACCTCTTGGTATTTTATCTTCTCTTCTATAATGACTACAATCATGACATAACATGGATTTTAAATAACGTTTTAAATGCTACAACATGGTGAAAATTGCATGTTTATCCCAAATCTGTGTAATAAGGACTAATTTGATGAACTTGAGTACTGTCTGAGCAGTATGCTGTAGAATCAGCTGTCTTAAGCAAATATCTTGACAGCCAAAATACAATACGATTGCGAATTTCAATCAATTTAACTTTCTACGTAGATATTGTCTCTTCGTAATACTACAAATCTGCAACGTTGCAGAATTGAAAAGATTTTGCAGGACGAGATATTGTAGAATTACTTTCATTGTAAGGGCTATAGGCAATGTGTATGAAGTGCGCATGCGTATGATAGAAAACGTTCTTTCCTTACATCACATGGAAATCTAATCGTTGCAATCAAAATTTTACTCGTTATCTAAACCTTGGTGTATATCCTACTATTACAAATACATAAAACATTCAAAATGATTCGATAACTTACCCCCATAGATGACGGTCCTTCTGCCCATACAATCTCTTATATGGTGTTTTAACCACAATCTGTAAGGCTGACTTTCCTTGCAAGCACCTCTTGGTATTTTATCTTCTATTCAATAATGACTACAATCATGACATAACATGGATTTTAAATAACGTTTTAAATGCTACAAGATGGTAAAAATTGCATGTTTATCCCAAATCTTTGTAATAAGGACTAATTTGATGAACTTGAGTACTGTCTGAGCAGTATGCTGTAGAATCAGCTGTCTTAAGCAAATATCTTGACAGCCAAAATACAATACGATTGCGAATTACAATGAATTTGACTTTCTACGTAGATATTGCCTTTTCGTAATACTACAAATCTGCAACGTTTCAAAATTGCAAAGATTCTGCAGGACGAGCTATCGTAGAGTTACTTTTATTGTAAGGGGTATAGGCAATATGTATAAGGTGCGCATGCGTATAATAGAAAACGTTCTTTCCTTACATCACATGGAAATCTAATCGTTGCAATCAAAATTTTACTCGTTATCTAAACCTTAGTGTATATCCTACTATTAAAAATAGATAAAACATTCAAAATGATTCGATAACTTATCCTCATAGATGACGGTCCTTCTGCCCATACAATCTCTTATATGGTGTTTTAACCAAAATCTGTAAGCCTGACTTTCCTTGCAACCACCTCTTGGTATTTTATCTTCTCTTCAATAATGACTGAGATCACGATATAACATGGATTGTAAGTTACGTTTTAAATGCTACAACATGGTAAAAAATGCATGGTTAACCCTAATCTGTGTAATAAGGACTAATTTAATAAACTTGAGTACTGTGTGAGAAGTATGCTATAAAAACAGCTGTCTTAAGCAAATATCTTGACAGCTAAAATATAATAGGATTGCGTATTACAATCAATTTGACTTTCTACGTAGATATTGCCGTTTCGTAATACTACAAATCTGCAACGTTTAAGCATTGCAAAGATTCGGCAGGACGATATATCGCAGAATTACTTTTATTGTAAGGGCTATAGGCAATATGTATGAAGTGCGCATGCGTATGATAGAAAACGTTCTTTCCTTTCATCACATGGAAATCTAATCGTTGCAATCAAAATTTTTCTCGTTATCTAAACCTTAGTGTATATCCTACTATTACAAATAGATAAAACATTCAAAATGATTCGATAACTTACTCCCACAGATGACAGTCCTTCTGCCCATAAAAAATCTTATATGAAGTTTTAACCAAACTCTGTAAGGCTGACTTTCCTTGCAACCACCTCTTGGTATTTTATCTTCTCTTCAATAATAACTACAATCATGACATAACATGTTTTTTTAAATTACGTTTTAAATGCTACAAGATGGTTAAAATTGCATGTTTATCCCAAATCTGTGTAATGAGGACTAATTCGATAAACTTGAGTACTGTCTGAGCAGTATGCTATAGAATCAGCTATCTTAAGCAAATATCTTGACAGCCAAAATACAATACGATTGCTAACTACAATCAATTTGACTTTCTACGTAGATATTGCCTTTTCGTAATACTTGAAATCTGAAACGTTTCAGCCTTTCAAAAATTTTCCATGACGAGATATCGTAGAATTACTTTCATTGTAAGGGCTATAGGCAATATGTATGAAGTGCGCATGCGTATGATAGAAAACGTTCTTTCCTTACATTACATGGAAACCTAATCGATGCAATCAAAATTTTACTGGATATCTAAACCTTAGTGTATATCCTACTATTACAAATAGATAAAACATTCAAAATGATTCGATAACCTACCCCCATAGATGACGGTCCTTCTGCCCATACAATCTCTTATATGGTGTTTTAACCAAAATGTGTAAGGCTGACTTTCCTTGCAACCACGTCTTGGTATTTTATCTTCTCTTCAATAATGACTGCAATCATGACATAACATGGATTTTATATTACGTTTTAAATGCTACAAGATGGTGAAAATGGCATGTTTATCCCAAATCTGTGTAATAAGGATCGATTTGATGAACTTGAGTACTGTCTGAGCAGTATGCTATAGAATCAGCTGTCTTAAGCAAATATCTTAAAAGCCAAAATACAATACGATTGCGAATAACAATCAATTTGACTTTCTACGTAGATATTGTCCTTTCGTAATACTACAAATATTCAATGTTTTAGCATTGCAAAGATTCTGCAGGACGAGATATCGCAGAATTACTTTTATTGGAAGGGCTATAGGATAAATGTATGAAGTGCGCATGCGTATGATAGAAAACGTTCTTTCGTTACATCACATGGAAATCTAATCGTTGCAATCAAAATTTTACTCGTTATCTAAACCTTAGTGTATATCCTATTATCACAAATAGATAAAACATTCAAAATGATTCGATAACTTACCCCCATAGATGACGGTCCTTCTGCCCATACAATCTTTTATATGGTGTTTTAACCAAAATCTGTAAGGCTGAGTTTCCTTACAACCACCTCTTGGTATTTTATCTTGTCCTCATTAATTGACTACAATAACGACATAACATGGATTTTAAACTACGTTATAAATGCTACAAGATGGTTAAAAATGTATGGTCATCCCTAATCTTAGTAATGAGGACTAATTTGATGAACTTGAGTACAATCTGAGCAGTATGCTATAGAATCAGCTGTCTTAAGCAAATATCTTGACAGCCAAAATACAATACGATTGCGAATTACAAGCAATTTGACTTTCTACGTAGATATTGTCGTTTCGTAATACTACAAATCTGCAACGTTTCAGCATTGCAAAGATTCTGCCGGAGGAAATATCGTAGATCTACTTTAATTGTAAAAGCTATAGGCAATATGTATAAAGTGCGCATGCGTATGATACAAAAGGTTGTTTCCTTACATGACATGGAAATCTAATCGTTGCAATCAAAATTTTACTCGTTATCTAAACTTTAGTGTATATCCTACTATTAAAAAAAAAAAAAAAACATTCAAAAAGATTCGATAACTTACCCCCATTGATGACGGTCGTTCTGCACATACAATCTCTTATATGGTGTTTTAACCAAATACTTAAAGGCTGACTTTCCTTGCAACCACCTCTTGGTATTTTATCTTCTCTTCTATAATGACTACAATCATGACATAACATGGATTTTAAATAACGTTTTAAATGCTACAACATGGTGAAAATTGCATGTTTATCCCAAATCTGTGTAATAAGGACTAATTTGATGAACTTGCACTAGACCAAAAGCCACATTTTAATCACATTTAAGTTGCATTAAACAACCCTAGAACTTGGGTCCACATTTAAGTCTAGTTTAATTGTTTAAAACATCACTTAAATCAATGCTATTGTCATAGTGGGGTTTAAGTGCCCCTGAAACATACATTATAGACCTGAAGTCATTTAAGTTCCTGAAATGGAGATTAAACATTCTCTAAATTAATGGTTGTGTTTTGGTTCCCATAAATGACTATTTATTGATGTATAACAGGAATAGTAAGAATTAAAATTGTCCAGTGTGTAACATCACTATGCACTTCATTGCTTAAGTATTTTAAAATTGTCTCTTCTCCATAAACGAATCATAACACCAAAACATGAAAGAAATATAAAGGTGTCTTGACATTTTGAACTCAGTTCAATAAAAAAGGAATATAATCAGTTAAGAAGAAATATCATCTGCAACCTACAGGGCAAGAAAAATGACCATATTTCACTAATCACACTAAGACAAGTGAATAAAGAAACTTTAATTCTATCCGTATATGTAGTCTCCATGTCCATACAATCTAATATAGTCATGTACCTTTATTAGC
The DNA here is from genome assembly GCA_949710005.1 of Ricordea florida. Taxonomy (NCBI): domain Eukaryota; kingdom Metazoa; phylum Cnidaria; class Anthozoa; order Corallimorpharia; family Ricordeidae; genus Ricordea; species Ricordea florida. Next base: position 15,944,310 of record OX453281.1, on the reverse strand, counting down.
TTATGCATCAAAATTTTGATACTGGTGCTACTAAAAATATATCTTGTTCATCACATTCATCGGAAATCCACAATTGCCGACGGCGACGCTTTAGCGATTGAGAAGAACATTTCGTTTTTGTGTGACGACGATACGAAGATGAATGTGCAAAGGACTTTCCGCAAGTTTCCACTTATCACAGAAGAAAGGGCTTGGAGTGTTTGCGACGAAACTTGTTTCAGGATAATCTTCGGCCTTTTTGTTGATTATCAAAGAAAACCGCAATCGGTAATGGCTGATTTGCGGCAAGAGCAATGAATGGCCCTATTGTTATCTCACGTGTAATTTGCATTTGGTTTTTCTGCTTCATTGCAATTGGTTGGTTTTCGATAGTAAGCCAATCAGAAGGCGAGAGTGTCGATCGGGGGATGTATGTTTCATGTAGTTAGTGTCATTTGGAAGTTCGCATTCTAGCTTCGTTTCTTGCCGTGTGATCGATCGTTTTTTACATTTGGTTACCGTTCACTGTTTTCGGTAATGATGACTTTACTAGGTGCTCAACAGGAACGACAGCTTCTTATTATTGAAAGGATGAGCGGAAGAATGGATACGATTTGTGACAGTCAAAAGAGACTCGAGGATGCCAATGCAAGCCTGCGACAGGGGAATGAAAGATTAAGAAACGAATTGCAAAAGAAGGAGAAGCAGGGCAACCTACGTGGTTTGAGAAATTCACGGCGGAGTTCTACTATTGAAATAATCAAACAAGTTTACTGCAAGCCTGGGTGGGTTTGCTACAAAGCAACAAACAATACAACAACAAATGAAATATACACTGTACATGTAATGACCAAGTAAAAAACACCAGTGTCTATGAAGGAATAAATTTGGTGGGTGAATTAAAAGATGCTTATGAAATGAATATGGCCGAAAAGATAAAGGTGAAGATTTTAAAATTACAGTATAATTATGATCATTTAATTACCCTTAAACATGACTTTTACACACATTTAGAATGTGTTTAAGGTTCTAATTAAACATAATGTAAAAGTCAGAAGATATTTTGGTTGTATTTAATGGTCACTTAAACATGCATTAAGCTTTAGCCTTAAGGGTGTTTAAGGCGGGTTTAAGTTGAAATTAAACATATTTTTAAGTTCTTAAACCTGTAATTAAATGTAGTAAACATAACTTTAAGCCAAGATTAATTTCTGTTTAAGACTGCTTAAATGTTCTTTTTCTCCTTGTGTTGAGTACTGTCTGAGCAGTATGCTGTAGAATCAGCTGTCTTAAGCAAATATCTTGACAGCCAAAATACAATACGATTGCGAATTTCAATCAATTTAACTTTCTACGTAGATATTGCCTTTTCGTAATACTACAAATCTGCAACGTTGCAGAATTGAAAAGATTTTGCAGGACGAGATATTGTAGAATTACTTTCATTGTAAGGGCTATAGGCAATGTGTATGAAGTGCGCATGCGTATGATAGAAAACGTTCTTTCCTTACATCACATGGAAATCTAATCGTTGCAATCAAAATTTTACTCGTTATCTAAACCTTGGTGTATATCCTACTATTACAAATACATAAAACATTCAAAATGATTCGATAACTTACCCCCATAGATGACGGTCCTTCTGCCCATACAATCTCTTATATGGTGTTTTAACCACAATCTGTAAGGCTGACTTTCCTTGCAACCACCTCTTGGTATTTTATCTTCTATTCAATAATGACTACAATCATGACATAACATGGATTTTAAATAACGTTTTAAATGCTACAAGATGGTAAAAATTGCATGTTTATCCCAAATCTTTGTAATAAGGACTAATTTGATGAACTTGAGTACTGTCTGAGCAGTATGCTGTAGAATCAGCTGTCTTAAGCAAATATCTTGACAGCCAAAATACAATACGATTGCGAATTACAATGAATTTGACTTTCTACGTAGATATTGCCTTTTCGTAATACTACAAATCTGCAACGTTTCAAAATTGCAAAGATTCTGCAGGACGAGCTATCGTAGAGTTACTTTTATTGTAAGGGGTATAGGCAATATGTATAAGGTGCGCATGCGTATAATAGAAAACGTTCTTTCCTTACATCACATGGAAATCTAATCGTTGCAATCAAAATTTTACTCGTTATCTAAACCTTAGTGTATATCCTACTATTAAAAATAGATAAAACATTCAAAATGATTCGATAACTTATCCTCATAGATGACGGTCCTTCTGCCCATACAATCTCTTATATGGTGTTTTAACCAAAATCTGTAAGCCTGACTTTCCTTGCAACCACCTCTTGGTATTTTATCTTCTCTTCAATAATGACTGAGATCACGATATAACATGGATTGTAAGTTACGTTTTAAATGCTACAACATGGTAAAAAATGCATGGTTAACCCTAATCTGTGTAATAAGGACTAATTTAATAAACTTGAGTACTGTGTGAGAAGTATGCTATAAAAACAGCTGTCTTAAGCAAATATCTTGACAGCTAATATAAAATATAATAGGATTGCGTATTACAATCAATTTGACTTTCTACGTAGATATTGCCGTTTCGTAATACTACAAATCTGCAACGTTTAAGCATTGCAAAGATTCGGCAGGACGATATATCGCAGAATTACTTTTATTGTAAGGGCTATAGGCAATATGTATGAAGTGCGCATGCGTATGATAGAAAACGTTCTTTCCTTTCATCACATGGAAATCTAATCGTTGCAATCAAAATTTTTCTCGTTATCTAAACCTTAGTGTATATCCTACTATTACAAATAGATAAAACATTCAAAATGATTCGATAACTTACTCCCACAGATGACAGTCCTTCTGCCCATAAAAAATCTTATATGAAGTTTTAACCAAACTCTGTAAGGCTGACTTTCCTTGCAACCACCTCTTGGTATTTTATCTTCTCTTCAATAATAACTACAATCATGACATAACATGTTTTTTTAAATTACGTTTTAAATGCTACAAGATGGTTAAAATTGCATGTTTATCCCAAATCTGTGTAATGAGGACTAATTCGATAAACTTGAGTACTGTCTGAGCAGTATGCTATAGAATCAGCTATCTTAAGCAAATATCTTGACAGCCAAAATACAATACGATTGCTAACTACAATCAATTTGACTTTCTACGTAGATATTGCCTTTTCGTAATACTTGAAATCTGAAACGTTTCAGCCTTTCAAAAATTTTCCATGACGAGATATCGTAGAATTACTTTCATTGTAAGGGCTATAGGCAATATGTATGAAGTGCGCATGCGTATGATAGAAAACGTTCTTTCCTTACATTACATGGAAACCTAATCGATGCAATCAAAATTTTACTGGATATCTAAACCTTAGTGTATATCCTACTATTACAAATAGATAAAACATTCAAAATGATTCGATAACCTACCCCCATAGATGACGGTCCTTCTGCCCATACAATCTCTTATATGGTGTTTTAACCAAAATGTGTAAGGCTGACTTTCCTTGCAACCACGTCTTGGTATTTTATCTTCTCTTCAATAATGACTGCAATCATGACATAACATGGATTTTATATTACGTTTTAAATGCTACAAGATGGTGAAAATGGCATGTTTATCCCAAATCTGTGTAATAAGGATCGATTTGATGAACTTGAGTACTGTCTGAGCAGTATGCTATAGAATCAGCTGTCTTAAGCAAATATCTTAAAAGCCAAAATACAATACGATTGCGAATAACAATCAATTTGACTTTCTACGTAGATATTGTCCTTTCGTAATACTACAAATATTCAATGTTTTAGCATTGCAAAGATTCTGCAGGACGAGATATCGCAGAATTACTTTTATTGGAAGGGCTATAGGATAAATGTATGAAGTGCGCATGCGTATGATAGAAAACGTTCTTTCGTTACATCACATGGAAATCTAATCGTTGCAATCAAAATTTTACTCGTTATCTAAACCTTAGTGTATATCCTATTATCACAAATAGATAAAACATTCAAAATGATTCGATAACTTACCCCCATAGATGACGGTCCTTCTGCCCATACAATCTTTTATATGGTGTTTTAACCAAAATCTGTAAGGCTGAGTTTCCTTACAACCACCTCTTGGTATTTTATCTTGTCCTCATTAATTGACTACAATAACGACATAACATGGATTTTAAACTACGTTATAAATGCTACAAGATGGTTAAAAATGTATGGTCATCCCTAATCTTAGTAATGAGGACTAATTTGATGAACTTGAGTACAATCTGAGCAGTATGCTATAGAATCAGCTGTCTTAAGCAAATATCTTGACAGCCAAAATACAATACGATTGCGAATTACAAGCAATTTGACTTTCTACGTAGATATTGTCGTTTCGTAATACTACAAATCTGCAACGTTTCAGCATTGCAAAGATTCTGCCGGAGGAAATATCGTAGATCTACTTTAATTGTAAAAGCTATAGGCAATATGTATAAAGTGCGCATGCGTATGATACAAAAGGTTGTTTCCTTACATGACATGGAAATCTAATCGTTGCAATAAAAATTTTACTAGTTATCTAAACCTTAGTGTATATGCTACTATTACAAATAGATAAAACATTTAAAATGAATATTATTTGATAACTTACCCCATAGATGACGGTCCTTCTGCCCCTACAATCTCTTATATGGTGTTTTAACCAAAATGTGTAAGGCTGACTTGTCTTGCAACCACCCCTTGGTATTTCATCTTGTCATCAATAATAGACTACAATCACAACATAACATGGATTTTAAACTACGTTTTAAATCCTATAAGATGGTGATAAATGCATGTTTAACCCTAACCTGTGTAATGAGGACTGATTTGATGAACTTGAGTACTGTCTGAGCAGTATGCTGTAGAATCAGCTGTCTTAAGCAAATATCTTGACAGCCAAAATACAATACGATTGCGAATTACAATGAATTTGACTTTCTACGTAGATATTGCCTTTTCGTAATACTACAAATCTGCAACGTTTCAAAATTGCAAAGATTCTGCAGGACGAGCTATCGTAGAATTACTTTTATTGTAAGGGGTATAGGCAATATGTATAAGGTGCGCATGCGTATAATAGAAAACGTTCTTTCCTTACATCACATGGAAATCTAATCGTTGCAATCAAAATTTTACTCGTTATCTAAGCCTTAGTGTATATCCTACTATTAAAAATAGATAAAACATTCAAAATGATTCGATAACTTATCCTCATAGATGACGGTCCTTCTGCCCATACAATCTCTTATATGGTGTTTTAACCAAAATCTGTAAGCCTGACTTTCCTTGCAACCACCTCTTGGTATTTTATCTTCTCTTCAATAATGACTGAGATCACGATATAACATGGATTTTAAGTTACGTTTTAAATGCTACAACATGGTAAAAAATGCATGGTTAACCCTAATCTGTGTAATAAGGACTAATTTAATAAACTTGAGTACTGTGTGAGAAGTATGCTATAAAAACAGCTGTCTTAAGCAAATATCTTGACAGCTAAAATACAATAGGATTGCGTATTACAATCAATCTGACTTTCTACGTAGGTATTGCCGTTTCGTAATACTACAAATCTGCAACGTTTAAGCATTGCAAAGATTCGGCAGGACGATTTATCGCAGAATTACTTTTATTGTAAGGGCTATAGGCAATATGTATGAAGTGCGCATGCGTATGATAGAAAACGTTCTTTCCTTACATCACATGGAAATCTAATCGTTACAATCAAAATTTTACTCGTTATCTAAACCTTAGTGTATATCCCACTATTACAAGTAGATAAAACGTTCACAATGATTCGATAACTTACCCCCATAGATGACGGTTCTTCTGCCCATACAATCTCTTATATGGTGTTTTAACCAAAATATGTAAGGCTGACTTTCCTTGCAACCACCTCTTGGTATGTTATCTTCTCTTCGATAATGACTGCAATCATGACATAAGATATATTTTATATTACGTTTTAAATGCTACAAGATGGTGAAAATTGCATGTTTATCCCAAATCTGTGTAATGAGGACTGATTTGATGAACTTGAGTACTGTCTGAGCAGTATGCTATAGAATCAGCTGTCTTAAGCAAATAACTTAAAAGCCAAAATACAATACGAATGCGAATTACAATAAATTTGACTTTCTACGTAAATATTGTCCTTTCGTAATACTACAAATTTTCAATGTTTCAGCATTGCAAAGATTTTGCAGGACGATATATCGCAGAATTACTTTCATTCGAAGGGCTATAGGCAATATGTATGAAGTGCGCATGCGTATGATAGAAAACGTTCTTTCCTTTCATCACATGAAAATCTAATCGTTGCAATCAAAATTTTTCTCGTTATCTAAACCTTAGTGTATATCCTACTATTACAAATAGATAAAACATTCAAAATGATTCGATAACTTACTCCCACAGATGACGGTCCTTCTGCCCATAAAAAATCTTATATGAAGTTTTAACCAAACTCTGTAAGGCTGACTTTCCTTGCAACCACCTCTTGGTATTTTATCTTCTCTTCAATAATAACTACAATCATGACATAACATGTTTTTTTAAATTACGTTTTAAATGCTACAACATGGTGAAAAATGCAAGTTTAACCCTAATGTGTGTAATGAGGACTGATTTGATGAACTTGAGTACTGTCTGAGCAGTATGCTATTGAATCAGCTGTCTTAACCAAATATCTTGACAGCCAAAATACAATACGATTGCAAATGACAACAAATTTGACTTTCTACGTAGATATTGCCCTTTCGTAATACTACAAATCTGCAACGTTTCAGCATTGCAAAGATTCTGCAGGACGAGATATCGCAGAACTACGTTCATTGTAAGGGCTATAGGCAATATGTATGAAGTGCGCATGCGTATGATACAAAATTTTCTTTCCTTACATTACATGGAATTCTAATCGTTGCAATCAAAATTTTACTCGTTATCTAAACATTAGTGTATATCTTACTATTACAAATAGATAAAACATTCAAAATGATTCGATAACTTACCCCCATAGATGACGGTTCTTCTGCCCATACAATCTCTTATATGGAGTTTTAATCAAAATCTGTAAGGCTGACATTTCTTACATTCACCTCTTGGTATTTTATCTTGTCCTCAATAATTGACTACAATCACGACATAACATGGATTTTAAACCACGTTATAAATGCTACAACATGGTGAAAAATGCAAGTTTAACCCTAATGTGTGTAATGAGGACTGATTTGATGAACTTGAGTACTGTCTGAGCAGTATGCTATTGAATCAGCTGTCTTAACCAAATATCTTGACAGCCAAAATACAATACGATTGCAAATGACAACCAATTTGACTTTCTACGTAGATATTGCCCTTTCGTAATACTACAAATCTGCAACGTTTCAGCATTGCAAAGATTCTGCAGGACGAGATATCGCAGAACTACGTTCATTGTAAGGGCTATAGGCAATATGTATGAAGTGCGCATGCGTATGATACAAAATTTTCTTTCCTTACATTACATGGAATTCTAATCGTTGCAATCAAAATTTTACTCGTTATCTAAACATTAGTGTATATCTTACTATTACAAATAGATAAAACATTCAAAATGATTCGATAACTTACCCCCATAGATGACGGTTCTTCTGCCCATACAATCTCTTATATGGAGTTTTAATCAAAATCTGTAAGGCTGACATTTCTTACATTCACCTCTTGGTATTTTATCTTGTCCTCAATAATTGACTACAATCACGACATAACATGGATTTTAAACCACGTTATAAATGCTACAAGATGGTGAAAATTGCATGTTAATTCCTAATCCTTGTAATGAGGACTACTTTGATTAACTTGAGTACTGTCTGAGCAGTATCCTATAGAATCAGCTGTCTTAAGCAAATATCTTGACAGCCAAAATACAATACGATTGCGAATTACAACCAATTTGACTTTCTACGTAGATATTGCCCTTTCGTAATACTACAAATCTGCAACGTTTCAGCATTGCAAAGATTCTGCAGGACGAGATATCGCAGAACTACGTTCATTGTAAGGGCTATAGGCAATATGTATGAAGTGCGCATGCGTATGATACAAAATTTTCTTTCCTTACATTACATGGAATTCTAATCGTTGCAATCAAAATTTTACTCGTTATCAAAACCTTAGTGTATATCCTACTATTACAAATAGATAAAACATTCAAAATGATTCGATAACTTACCCACATACATGACGGTCCTACTGCCCATACAATCTCTTATATTGTGTTTTAACCAAAATCTGTAAGGCTGACTTTCCTTGCAACCACCTCTTGGTATTTTATCTTGTCCTCAATAATTGACTACAATCACGACATAACATGGATTTTAAACTACGTTTTAAATGCTACAAGATAATAAAAAAAAGCATTTTTAACCCTAATTCTTGTAATGAGGACTGATTTGATGAACTTGAGTTTTGTCTAAGCAGTATGCTATAGAATCAGCTGTCTTAAGCAAATATCTTGACAGCCAACATACAATACGATTGCGAATTACAATCAATTATAGTTTCTACGTAGATATTGCCCTTTCTTAATACTACAAAACTGCAACGTTTCTGCATTACAAAGATCTTTCAGGAGGAGATACTGTAGAATTACTTTCATTGTAAGGGCTATAGGCAATATGTATGAAGTGCGCATGCGTATGATAGAAAACGTTCTTTCCTTACATCACATGGAAATCTAACCGTTGGAATAAAAATTTTCCTCTTTATCTAAACCTTAGTGTATATCCTACTATTACAAATAGATAAAACATTCAAAATGATTCGAAAACTTACCCCCATAGATGACGGTCCTTCTGCCCATACAATCTCTTATATGGTGTTTTAACCAAAATCTGTAAGGCTGACTTTCCTTGCAACCACCTCTTGGTATTTTATCTTGTCGTCAATAATTGACTACAATCACGACATAACATGGATTTTAAACTACGTTTTAAATGCTACAAGATGGTGAAAATTGCATGTTTAACCCTAATCTGTGTAATGAGAACTGATTTGATGAACTTGAGTACTGTCTGAGCAGTATGCTATAGAATCAGCTGTCTTAAGCAAATATCTTGACAGCAAAAATACAATACGATTGCGACTTACAAACAATTTGACTTTCTACGTAGATATTGTCCTTTCGTTATACTACAAATCTGCAACGTTTCAGAATTACAAAGATTCTGCGGGACGAAATATTCTAGAATTTCTGTCATTGTAAGGGCTATAGGCAATATGTGTGAAGTGCGCATGCGTATGATACAAAACGTTCTTTCCTTACATGACATGGAAATCTAATCGTTGGAATTAAAGTTATACTCGTTATTTAAACCTTAGTGTCTATCCTACTATTACAAATAGATAAAACATTCAAAATGATTCGATAACTTACCCCCATAGATGACGGTCCTTCTGCCCATACAATTTCTTATATGGTGTTTCAACCAAAATCTGTAAGGCTGACTTTCCTTGCAAAAACCTCTTGGTATTTTGTCTTGTCTTCAATAATGACTGCAATCACGAGATAACATGGATTTTAAACTACGTTATAAATGCTACAAGATGGTGAAAATTGCATGTTTATCCCTAATCTGTGTAATGAGGACTGATTTGATGAAGTTGAGTACTGTCTGAGCAGTATGCTATAGAATCAGCTGTCTTAAGCAAATATCTTGACAGCCAAAATACAATACGATTGCGAATTACAACTAATTTGGATTTCTACGTAGATATTGCCCTTAGTAGAGGGGAATTGACAGTTCTGGGACAGCACTTCAAGACCAAACACGTAAAAAACCCTGCACGCGTGCAGGATCCAAAATCCGATCAAAAAAAAAAAAAAATCGTCTTAAAGGAATGACCTTGCACATCCAAGCACTCATCATGCCCAATCAACGTCAAACCGTCAAAGAGCTCCGCGTCATTGCCAAGGATCGCAAGATAGCCAAATATTATACGATGCGCCGGGGAGAGCTACTGGAGGCGCTGGGGATGGAAGAGGTACCAAGTGGTGGAAAATGTAACCATGGCAGGCGTGAGGTTCAGTGTAAGGATTGTATGGGATCACAAATATGCCCTCATCTAAGACAGAAAGCATGTTGCAAAGAATGTGGTGGTAAGGGCATATGTACTCATGGTAGAGTAAAGTACTCTTGCAAAGATTGTGGTGGTTCCCAAGTATGTTCTCATGGTAGAACTAGGTACAGATGTAAAGACTGTGGGGGAAAGGGCATATGCGTTCATCACAAACGTAAAGATCTTTGTAAAGATTGCCTCGATCTTATGAAGTCACAGTAATATGGTGTGCATTTTTGTAACGTGGTTCGCGTTACAAAAATCATATTGAGTCCATCAACGAAACAAAGCCCAACCCAATCCACCAACTACGATTATCAATGCAAACAAATTATATTCATGTTGTGTGTTTTCAGGCCCTTTGATTTCAGGTTTAAGATCCATGATTGGTGTTTTCACCTGTACAGTTTCGGTTCTGGTAGTTGCATGTGGTAACATAACTTTCGAAGAGCCCAAGTTATGGCTTATCCCTACAGTCTTGGTCTCGAGGTTTACATTTGAGTTGACTCCGAACTTCATGTCACCCGTGGCCTTCATTAGGTTGTTGTTGTACCCGACTATACTCTCCGTGTTTATGATCATGTTACTGGGCATTAGCCAAACTCCAGGTGCGATTGCCAGATCCAATCTCAGCTTCGCTTCCTGAGTTGCGAGTTGGTACCTTTGTACTGAACTTGATATGTCGTTCTCAATCACACTGCTTTCAAACAGAGCCAAGAACTCTTGCTGTGTCTCAATTGCCCCACCACCCGTGCCCACAATCGAGTTTCGTGTATTGACTTGCGATCCCAGCACACAGTAAACGAAGGCCTCAGCAGATCGATTCAGTCTGCCCAGCCCAGCCTTGGTGAGCCCATAACCACTCGTTGGAATGAACCAAGCATACTTGTACTCAGCAAAGTCATCATTGCGAATGAATGAGATGAGGTTACCTTTTTCTTTCTTTCCACCATCATCTGAGAATTCACCACCATCACCAGGCCACTGGTTTGCGTCTTCATCATAGTTTCGAATCAAATGTACATTTTGAAACCCTCCACCTCTTCCATGGTAACCAGCACCATAGTCAAGGAATATGTCACCAAGACCATGGTTTCGCCCGCCTTTCCATCTGAAATCAGAACCATTACTGATTCCGAATTCAGCGCATAATCTTTGGTAAGCAACCTTACTGTAAGGGTTGTTAGCTATGGCAAATGGTTGTTCATCAGGCAAAGGCACATTCAATTCGTACAGTATTCGCCTTATGGTGAAATACACGTGAAACTTTACAAAGCCAGCCACCACTTTGGGGTAGTTCAAACTTTCAAAGGGGCTGACACCACAGCCAGAGGTTGCACACCACACTGCAAAGTTAAGCTGTTGAGGCCAGTAGTTCATGTCGGGCGCGTTCAACCACTTTCTACTTTGCTTACCAAACTTGAAAGTTACAACTTGTGATGTGAAGACGTTTCGCATCTTAGCGGTGAATTTTTTCGTGTTGGACACGTATATGTCCAATGACGTCAGCATGTTTGTGGTGTTACTTGTGGGCTCGTCAAAATTAACGGCTGGAATTGAGTAGGAGCGATTTGTCATGGTTAGGCTTGGTGGGAAAGAGTTCAGTGTATCGTCATCAGTCAATCCAAGATCGATCCAGAGTAGTAATTTCAAACCTGGTCGCATCCCATCAGTCCATGTCTTACCAGTGGGGTCATCATAGGACATGATTGTCATTCCGTTATGTTTCCATATAATGTAACCTCCAAATTGATCAGCTATGAATTTAAATCGGTCAAGGTCAGCCTTTGGGTACTTATTTTTGAAGTCATCGAGTAAGCCCATCTTCTATCCAGACTTTGGGTAGAAGAGTTCATGATTTTAAGTCATTAACTCTATTTAATCTAGTAGACGTGTTGCTCGTAAACTAAAGTTATGGTCCACCTTTTAGTTCTTTGAGGATTTCTTCGCGAACTCTCTGCCTCAACACCAATGGGTCCTCTCCACTCACATTTTTTTGAGCCTTAGCCCGTATCTCAGCCTTGAGCTTTTCGAATTTCTTGAGTTCTTCCATGATCAACGAGAATTCTGAGTCAGAGATCGTATTGTCACGAAGGGCTTTGGACACCAGGTCTTCAATGGTGTTTATCTTGGATCTGGCCAGTGTGATGGTGTTTTCATGCTTCACAGCTTTCTGGGACAGTCTCTTGGATATTTGTTGACATGCTATGGATGCGCAGACAAACACACCACTTACCACACCCAATGGTACAGATGCGACGATTCTGACACCGCTAAGCGATGTGCCCAATCCACCAGCCGCCAAAATGCAAGACATTATACCACAGGTCGAGCTTACATTCATGAGTGCGCCCTTGGATCGGTTGTATTTTTTGAGTACTGTCTCGTAGTGGTTTAATTCAGACTTTAGCTTGTTCAAAGCATCGCAAGATTGTTGTAATCTGAAAGTAGCGCCATCAGGGGGAGGCGCCGTCGGAGTCAAGTTGGGGTAGATTCCTTTGTACTCACCCATCTTTGGTTACAGTTCTCACGTACTTTTAAATGTTATCTGAAACGCAAACTGAAGGTGATTGGAGACCCATTCAGATTCAGTTTGTTCCATTCAATGTCGAGGATGCTCAGATCGAAGTGATTTACGGGGGTTTTGGATTTGTGAACGGGAATGACTGGATAATCCTGTGATGGTATGTTGGCAAGGAGTTGTGAGGGTGAGATCTTCACAGGGCCTGTAAATCGAGCATTGTTCATGTAGGATGACTGGTTGTTCACTAGACTGCACAAAAGTCTCAGGGGCTCCTTGATCTGGAGATTGATGGGGTACAACTTGCCGGGCGTTATGACTTCGGGTAAACCCAGAGCAACTTGGAGACCTCTTGTGAGTTTAATGTTGAACGTCTTGTTGGAGTACAGGTAATCAACGGTGTCAGTCTCAACGATCGACAGCTTGGCGTTATCCGTATCGTTCAGAAGGATTGCGTGTATGCCACGTAGAGAGTATGTGCCGGGCAGGATTATTATGAGGGGTCGATTTTCCTCATTGAGTATGCCCTGGCGATCCTTGAAATTCACCAATCGTTTGGGTATACTACAACTCAGAAGTTGTATCTCCCGAACCTTGTCCAGGGGAGGGTCCAAGTACACCCTGGTTTCAGACTCGTACATGGTAACGCTCAACATTTACATCAATGACGCCTCTTCTTTAATTCGTCTACAAAGTACACTACAACAGCGAGGATCAACAGCCAAGCGTTCTTACCCAGGAATGAAATGGCCTCCCCAGCGGTCTTGAACAGGAAACTCACGATCGCCCCCAACATACCAGGCAATAACTCACCAAGTTTCTTACCGATGTTCTTCAGCCCGTCCCCCACACCTTTGCCCAATCTGGATAGGCCCTTGGAAAGATTAGACACGATAACGCCAATGACCACACCAACGGCGCTCACAACGGCAAATACCGTGAAACCATATTTCTTGAAGATCGCTTTCACCCGGTCTCGCAATGACATTCGCTCCTGGATTTGCTCATTCTCCACTTCCAAGTTAGCTATCTCTTGCTCTTGTTCAGCAATTTGTCCCTCGATGCTCTCTATTTGACTTTCTTCTTCCGGGGTTTTCAATGGCTTTTCTCGATGGAATCTTACCTTCTCCTTCAATTCACTAACTAACCCTTTTCTCTTGGTTATCTCACCATCATTGGCTTCCACAATTTCTTCCGCGCTTGGACCTAGCTCTTTTGTGATTGTTTTGGGTAATCCTTTGTTCACATCACCGTACTCATCGAATAATGGATGCCACACATTTCTGTCTGGATCTCTGCCACTGATTTTGACAACGATTCTACCCCATTCATCGTATTTGAAAAGGAACTTGGCTTTGGCATCTGGGAACTTGTCTACAATCTTGGCCCAGATTGCATCTTTGTTTTCTTCCATAGCCTCCATCTCTATCTCTTCAAGTGGTAATCGAACATACCCTGATTTACGTCTTGCACCCTTAGTCGTGGATGTTTCCAAGACTTTGTCTGGTGTTGGTGGCTGCCTACCAAGTAGCGGGGTCTCTTCGAAATCATCGGGATCTTCTTGTTTGTTTTCTTGCCCCAACCCGAAAGGATCGTTCTCTTCTTCTTCAGGATAAGCAGTTGCCATATTTGATGTCGAATATGGGAACTTCTAAGTTAGTTTATCGCACCCACTTGCTAACTATATACACCAGGATTAACATCCCAACCGCGACAAAGACCATCTGGGCCATTCTTTGGTCTTCATTCGGTCGGTAGTAGTCGGAGAACTTGGGAGGATCGCCTATTTGATTGTACAACCTCATCGCTTCATCCGTCTCCGATATGTTCTCGGATGCCTGGTCAGCATCACTCTTCCTCTTGTTCATAAAGTCAATATGCGCCAAGCGCCTCTCTTCATACGCAGCGTAATCTTTTTGGTACTCCTCCATTGCTTTGTCATGCCTTTTCCTTTCCTTTTCGAGTTCTTCGGGTGATGATCCAGTGAGGAGATGTGTTATGTAGGTACTAAGACCGAGGGCGGCTGCATTGACGATTGCACCTCCGGTAACGATCGCTATAGTCGCCATTACTCAAAGCTCTTTGGTAAGATGTTTTGATCTTCTAAATAAGTTTTTAGGTACATACTCGCGGACAAAACACCGACCCATTTGACATAATTCATGAAATTGGACGATGGATCGCCAATGAACGATTCTTTCAGGGCCTTCTTACCCACATAGCCCACAGCAGCAGCGAGTCCCATGAGAACTGCAGAATCTGTAACAGTCTTCACAAGCTTGTTGTTTGACATTTTGTGTATTACATCAGCTCGTCATTTAAGCTGGTTTCGGTTTCTATCTTTGGAGGTGTTTTGACCTCATTCATGTCCTTGACAGGAGGTGGTTCGAAGGTTGCAGAAGGTACGAACTTGAGTATTCTGTCTTTGTATCTCTCGTATAAACCATAACCAATCACTCCTATTATGGAACCACCGATTAACAAATTCCCGAAGGATAGGCTGGGTATCCAGGCACCATCTTGCTGCGGCTGCTCCTTTTCTTTCTGACTATCTGCATTCCGTTGCTCTTTTTCCTTCAATGCATCCTTAGCCTTCTTGTGGTACTCGGCCAGTTTCTTCCCGGCCTCCACCTTCTTGGGATCCTTCACTCTATCCTTGACATCGGGTTCTCTTGTGATTTGCTCAACAGGTTGCTCAGACATGTTTGTATCTCTGTTGTCACCTAGCTTTAACTCTCCTAATAGGTTGCCTATTAGGAGATTTTTTTTGAACTAACATCTAGCTAACCCAATTACGTTTTAGTAAACAACCAATATGCTGCAAATCCTAACATCGCACCTTTCAAATACATACATACTTCATTGACTTCCTCCTCAAACTTTTTTCTTTTATCATATTCACGTTATTGTATTATTTTCTGACATTGCCTCCTGACATTGTCTCTACAGTACTCTTCACAATATTCTTTCACAGTCGCTCCAACACCAACTTCTGTATCAACCATGTTTGTTTGAACAACTTCTGTGTTTGCCATGTTTGTATCCTTGTTTTCACTTACCTTTAACACTCCGGAGAAGTACGTCTTAATTACTAGTATTCCAACACATACTCATCTTCATCTTCTGATTCTTGTGGCTCAGCACCATTGGGAGCCAACATACGAGGTTCCGATTCTTGCGGTGTGGGTAACAGGCTAGATTCTGGTTCTTGTGGTGTGGCATTATTGGAGGGTAACATTCGAAAACTAGTCATGCAGTTGAACTCACTTGGAGTGAAATTCATCTCAGTGACACGAAGACGGGCTGAGGCACCATACCCGGTCTGCCCGTGGGACCCCCAGAATATACCATCCCAACGGACAACAGGATGACCAAAACCGCTTACATACTTGTCGGGTTGCCACATGTATTCAAGTGGGTTAACCACTTGATCATCTGGACCGTATACACAAGTTGTGGATAGGATGTTGCCACCCTTACCCCAGGTTATGAACTTGAGGTAGGCACGTTGTGGTCTGCTTGTGTCCTTTGTCTTCTCACCCGTTTGTTGGTCTGTGGTGTTTGTGTAATCGTATATCGGTTTCACAGCAAAGGACCAATCATTTTCACTCTTGGCAGTGATGTATGCATTGAAAGTTGCGGGTGGAACGGACCTCTCTGATCTTGGTTTGTTGCAAAACTTCTTGAGTGCATTCAATGTGATCTTCACTACATTGTCAAGTGCTTTTCGAGTCTTGATCTCTTCGTTTGTTGGGCAATCCATGGTACCAATCGATGTCATTGGGTATGAAATTTGGAAGCCCTCCAGAGTCTCAAGTCTGCGACTGTCTTTGTCGGTTCCAAATGGCCACACCCCCGATATACCCGAAAAGAATTGCTTGGTCAATTCAATGAAGATTGGTCGCTTCTCACCGTTGGGACCTTGTACGTAAACATCTGAACTAACCCATTGGTTTTGTGGTTTACTTTGGCCTTTGTTGTTGAAGGATTTACTCTTGGGTTCAGTAACAACAATGGTGTTCCAGTCAAAATCAGAGTCAAGTGCAATGAAGATTGGTTCACTCATGTTTCAACACTTTACCTTTCGGTTATGCCATAGTTAATGGCTCTCTTTAAGCCACTTTGTTTGTCACCACTAAGTGGCTAACAAGTGTTTATTTAGTCCTAAAAGTCGTGTTAGGGCTTTGCTGCGTAGGTCTCTTAGTAGGTCATCTACTAAGAGGCTCAAAATCGGTTCTTACATATTCCATCGTTCTTTCACGTCTCTCAATTCCTCTTGGTCAAGACACCAGTCTAGCATTCGATCGGGATGCCATGCTGCATCCACTAATTCATCAAAAACACTCTTGAATTCTACTTTATGGTATTGCTTGTAAAAGCTCAACGTTGCTGCAGGGATTAGTTTGTCGAAAACGCGTTTGAATTCCAGTCTATGGATTTCCTTGTCATAGTTCAACATTTTGACTCTAATGTGTGAAAGGTTAGACTCCATTACTTTTTGCAACATGGTTAACCATGGGTCCGGCCAGACTAGGGTTTTCTAAAACATCCTCTACACTCCAATCCCAATCCCAATCCTCATTATCATCATCATCATCATCATCATCATCATTAACATAGGGTCCAAATATGTCACAGTCATCAACTTTTCTATCAAGACACACTTGGAGTCCAACCATCAAAGCATCCCTAATCCTAGATCTCAAAACTCTCACAATACGATTGATTGTGTCATCCATGGAATCAACATCATCATCGTAATGGTCTACTATCATGTGTTGAACTTTCTTTTTGTTTTGTAGCTCAAAATTAAACTCAAGTCTTGTGTATCTAGGGTTGATTTTCTCGAAGCAATCAAGAACCTCTGGTCCTACTCTGTTGAAGAATGCATCAAAGTCAGAGTCATTCTCGTTGGCATATACGGTGAATATGTCGAAACGTGTTTCTGTGGTTTGCATGATTGGGTGCTTTGCCCATGGCACAATCAGTCTTGAAGACACTTTTCCTAGAACACAGTATCATATCCAAGTTCTGTTGGAGTGGTACTTGGGTCTTGCTCAAGTTGTGTTGGATTGGTGCTTAGGTCCTGCTCAAGTTGTGTTGGGTCCTGCTCAAGTTGTGTTGGATTGATGCTTAGGCCCTGCTCAAGTTGTCTTGGGTATCCATCCTCTCTCAACTTGAAGTGATTTGCAAAATGAACAAGTGCCGAAAGTAATGCTGTGACTCTTCCACCTTTGAGTACAAGTGAACCAGATAGATTTGAGATCTCCTTCATTATCAATTCATCTTTCTTACAATCTTTCACAAGAGCCTCTTTGTCATCTATACTTCCGTAATTTCTCAAACCGTGATCCACAGCCTTAGCCATCAATTGAAAAGAAGAGTCCGCCAAGCCATCGGCAATCTTCTTGCCCGACCTAACTTGGTACCTTTTGTAATACTTTTCCACATCATTGTCCGATAGCCTGGTTACGTCGGAGAGGTCCATGACCACACCCGTGTATTCTTTTGTCGAACCCAGACAAGCCAGGATTGAAAGAGATTCCCTCTTTGACTCCAAATCATCGATTGGTGATGGTGTTGTACCAACTGATGCTGCACCGTTCAGTATCTCTTCAGGGTTAGCCATGTTTGGCCTCGGACGAGGGTATCTCTAAGTATTTTTCAAACGGGTGACGCAGTGAAAAGCAAAGTCTGGCGTACTTTTCAGTCTCGAGTAGCTTCTTGAACCTCTTGCGTTTTTCAGCATCTATTGCACCACCATATTCCTCAAATAACATTTTCATCGCAGTTTCAGACGGGTTGTAAAACGACACCACGCATGCGACATTCTCTCTGAATGGTTTCGAGATCGATGTGAGCTGTTGGGTTAGAACCCACACCGATATGCCAATGTGCCTCCCGGAGAAGGCCAGATTGATGAATTTGTTTGTCCGGTTCTTCAAGTCTTTCGAAACAGCGCAATCGTCCAGTATTATGAGTGTGTTCTTACCCGAGAATAACGTTGAACAAAGCGCTAGCAAATAGTCAATCTCGTCCTCATTACTGGAGTCTGGTGAGAACACCCAAAATCTCTTGTCCCCCTTTGCAAAGCCTCTGTAAGTCTTGTTATGGATGTAAGTGGGGCAGATCAAGACAATGTGGTTGAACACGCCCCTAAAGTGTCCTCGAAGCTGGTCCACTATGTATTGAGTCTTTCCACAATTCGTAGGTCCAGTAATGATACAGTTGAATGGGATTTTGTCCACTAACTCATTCATCTTTCAATTGTGTTCTAGTAAACTATCTTTTTTAAACTTGAGTTCATAATCTCCATAGCAGCGTCAGCAACCACGAACATGTAACAGGTAAGGACCCTGCCTCCACTCTTCTCCCTGTTAATCTCGAGTCTTATGCCATCTCGAGTACTGGTTAGCTCCAAACCGTTCCCATGAACATCGTTGTCGGGGTAACTCCTCAGATCGATCCACAAAGCAAACTTGTTCGTATAGAACTCAGACTCCTTGATGGAATCATCGATGCCAACTCGTTTGATTATGGCCTGCCATAAGTCAGTTGGTAACATGCCTTTCGAATAAAGTTTGTTTGGTACCCCATCTTTGTCAATCTTGACCGATGGGATCTTTGGGTTCACAAAAATCTCAGAGTCCCTAGCGCCTGCTGCATATGGGGCTGTGAAAATACATAGTATCCCAGTCATGGACTTCCTGGGCACGTTAATATGCTCATTGATCACACCATCATTGTTCTCAGAGATTGGGAACGTTTTGTGAAGAAGTATCTTCTCATACAAGAAAACCCTTCCATTCTGGTACGAGGCAATGGCTTGACTGGCTAATCGGTCACTTGATATGCATTGATACTCCAGCTCCATGTTTGTTAGTTTGTAGTCAGGTGGTGTTTCGGCGTTTGAGTAAACGACGACATCAGAGACTGAAGCTAGAGTAATTTCGAACTTGAGTGGATGTGGTAAGGCTTTTGGATAGAAGATTCCATGATCTTTCAGTATCGTGTGGTCCAATGGTATTTCGTACCTGGTGTTATGGACTGCACCTAGAGTATTTTCTGCTGCATTTGAGGTAACTTTGTCACCGGCATTGGTCCTGATTTTCCTTACATTCTCGGATGAAATGCCCTGTCTCAATCTGTTATTGCGATCGGTCTCTGACAAAAACAAATCGTGGTAAGTCTTGAACAAATCAAACCTGTCAAGGTCCTCTATGATTTCACCCCCGAATAGAACCTTGTATCGTGAAACGAGGTTCCTTCCCAAGTTGTTGACAAGTGTGTTGTTCTTGTGTCCTGTCACATTCATATCGAAGGTGATGTACACGCTGCCAGGTACAATCACCAGGTTGTCAGCCAGTTTTGGTATTTCAATGTACAATGTCTCGCCAGGATTGGCTGATGAGGGGTTTAGCGTGATCCGATTCAATGAGGTCTCGGCCCTCAAACCTTTACGCATCCTGGGAACACGATCAGTGTCAAGAATGTATGATATTCCAGCCATTTAAGTGCACTGAATCTTGTTGTAAATGTCTAGTGACGATGGTTTAAGTCGATTATACTACTCTACCGATGGATACTGGAAAGGGTACTCGGCCATAGCAAAGTTGGCGAGTGCGGCCAAAGTGACCGAAAGCGTTGCTAGAGATTGGTTGGAGAAGCAAGCATTGTGGCAGATTTATGTTCCTCCACCAAGGTACATACCCAGACCACATTGGGTCGTTGGCAAACCAAATCAAGTTCATCAAGCGGACTTGCTGTTTCTTCCTCACGATACAGTGAGAAGAAAAACATACCGCTATGCGCTGGTTGTGGTTGATGTCGCGTCTAGGTACAAGGATGCTGAGGCTCTGACCTCCAAAGATAGTGGTGAAGTGGCCAGGGCGTTTGAGAGGATTTATACTCGGAGGCTAAAGTGGCCAAAGACATTAATGGTGGATCCCGGTAGAGAATTCATGGGTAGTGTCACTCACTTGATGAACAAGCATCAAGTAGACGTACAGCGAAGTAAAGCTGGTAATCATCGAGCGCAGGCTTTTGTAGAGAGGGCTAACAGAACGCTTGGTGAGAAATTGTTTAGCCATCAATACGCGCAGGAGATGGTGAGTGATGTTAGGTCCAGGGTTTGGGTGAAAAGGCTGCCCGCCATCATGAAGACTTTGAATTCTGAACCCACACGCATCACAGGTAAAGAACCTGATGAAGCTTTGGAATTGAAAGAGGTTGATGTTAAGCCTATGGAATACAAGAGAGCTGTGGGTTTGAATGAGAAGAGGTTGCCCCCGGGAGTCGAGGTTAGGTATTTGTATTCGCCCGGTGAAGATGAAGGTGGTGAGAAACGAAGAGCCACTGATCCTGTGTGGAGCCTTGAGGTTTACGACATAGCGAGAACGGTAATTTCACCAGATCAGCCAGTGGTGTACTATTTGGATGGAGTACCGAAGCGAGGGTTTGTGCGCGAGGAACTCCAAGTTGTCCCCGATGATACTGAATTACCACCCTCTAGGGTACTTAAGTGACGTTGTTGAGATGTCAGCCATTTCACGAACTATCTTGATCAATGCAATGTCCGAAATTTCAAGTTTGCCGGCAAAGATCTTCTTTGTCATGCCTATTTGATTTTTGTACTCCTGGTTCATACACAAGTAAAAGAAGACAATACCCGCTGCAACTACACCGCTAGTACAGCGCTCAAGAATCTGTGATGT
The DNA here is from genome assembly GCA_949710005.1 of Ricordea florida. Taxonomy (NCBI): domain Eukaryota; kingdom Metazoa; phylum Cnidaria; class Anthozoa; order Corallimorpharia; family Ricordeidae; genus Ricordea; species Ricordea florida. The sequence continues at coordinate 15,922,972 of OX453281.1, read as the reverse complement.
TCCTCGAAAGTACTTGGCAATGGATAAAATACGTCTTTGATGAGTTTCATCAACCCCAGTAACTTTCATTACCCAGGGAATAAGTTTCTCTGGTGTAATGTTGTTGGTTCTCGCCTCTGGGAATGCTTCCAAGTACATTTCCAAACCACGTGTCATGGCTCTTTTCTTGATGCCAAACAAATTCGTAATGTAGTCTAACGTACGATACTCACCAAATTCTTGGTAAGTGTAAAACAAGCATGCAGCCACCAAAGACGTACGAATCTGGCCGCGATTTTTACACTTGGACTTTACGATCTCTTGATACTTGGCTTCTACGATATCGATCATCATAGAAGACACACTCAAGTTTTGTCTCTCGAATACAGTACGAACTCCCTTTGGTTTTGATCTACGAAGATCATACGAAATATCTGATGGGTTGTACGTCCATTGTAGTTTGGAATAGTCCATCCATTCTAGTTCAGTCTTACAGAAGCTACAAAGAACAATCCCTGTCTCATCCCTATACACACTTTCATGCTTACAAACCTGTTCGTCCTCTTCGTCAGCTTTCTTGAACATAGACTGAAAATGATCGACAAGGCTTTGGTAAGTTTCATCCATACCGACTTTGTCTGGTTGGGTAATATGTATAGTTAAATCTTTAAGTTTTTGCCGAAATCAGAGTCCTAAAGTGACCATATGCGTATGTGTGTATCCCATCCTCCCTTACCAGCCTTTTGTCATCTTCGCATGATAGTGCCACCTTGTTCACAGTCTCTGTGTACACGTCATGCAGGTGACTCCTGATGATATTCATCGTCCTCCTCTGTGATTTTTGATTGAAGAGGCAATCCTTATAGTCTTTGAAGCTTATGCTCTTTTTCACCACAGCCTTCTTCACACCCTTGCACTTCTTTTCCTCCTTTCCCTCATCCATCATATATGAATATAGCTTGGCCCGGAGACCCACGAATTCTATGATCTGTTGGCCACCCGCTTCATCCTTGAACATGCCCCCGACTTTCTTGTTCACGCCCACCTCAATGCCGGATGGATGGTCTTCAGGGTAGTTGCTGGTGTCGAACCTGTCCCTCACATCTGGGCTAATGTCCTTGTAGAAGTCATCCGTCTCCACCTCGTAGGCCAGTGAGTCTGTGTCTGTAAACAACAACTTGGCCTTGTCACCGTACTTGGGCTTGATGTAGTTGTAGTGAAAGTCGTACATTATGGTCTTGCTTAATTCCAGGACTGAAAAGCCTACGTAAATGGGTTTGTCCAGCACCAACGTTGTCTTTTTCATTTGTACTGCAACCAGATTCTCGCAAAAGATCGTGCTGTGGTGGTAATTCGGCTTCGATACCAACTTCTTGGCTTTTGACTCTTCAGTGACCAAACGAACGTCCACCCTGTTCCTCACGTTCTCCATCGTTTTCCCAAAGACTGTGTTGTTCATCAACTTGAAAAAGTCCTTCTCGAAGTCGTTTGTTGCTTTGGTCCTTAGTTCGGTGTTCAGGTCGATATAGGGCTTCATCCACGTGGACTCTTTGAATGTGATGCCTCTGTGTATCTTGTAGAGTTTCAACCCGAGACTCAAATACTGTTTCAGTGTCTCGTGGTGAATGATGTATTTTCGTTTGTCCCTTAGGTTTGGAATTAGCTTATCCACACCATTTACCGTAACTCTCTCTGGTGCTAATGGATAGTCATTGTGCAGTTTGTGAAGGTGCTTTGGGTACAGCATATTAACCTCTAGTATGCATGGTAGATCTTTCCACTTCAATACAAGCTCTTCTTCAGTCAACCATCGAAAGTCATGTGTTGGTAAAGGTTTACTCATTGCACATCCGTACAAATTGTTTGCATCCATGTATGTGATGTACTTTGTGGGTAATGATGGGTCATAATCTTTCATGTATGGATTGTTGGCTTTGCCATATCTAGTTGAGATCATGGAGATGCCCCCTCGGATGCCCTCCTCAAACATGAGAAGCATGTCATGGTCATTCAAAAGTTCCAATCTCACATTGGTCATTTTCAGGGCCGCGTCCCACGCCAATCCAGGCGCAGTGTAGTACCAAGCTGGATCCAAGTCGTAGTTCTTCCTACAAACTTCCCTGAAGTTCTCGAAGACATCAGCTAACAACAAGACATCCAGTTCAAGGTAAAGGTCGTGGTATTCCCTGAAGTTCTCAATCCCAAAGACTTTCCACACGTTCTGTGCATGCTGGTAATCCTCATCCGATATTTCGGCATCGTAGAGCTTCGAGTAGAACTCATCCTTTGTTGGGAGATGGGTTTCACTGAGCTTATCAAACCCATCAAACCAATCGTACGGAAATACCCCCTTCCTAGTCAGTAACTGCAGGTCTGTGCCATCTTCTTCCTCAAGGTAATCGTGTATTTCTTTTTGAAGGATTCCGTCCACAAAGGCTCTGATTTCCTTCCTACTCATTACAGCCTCACGATCCAATTGGTGATAAAACTCTTCCATGACCATACGCATTGTTACAACATCTGAATCAGCATTTCCTACGATGTTGCGAATGATTCTCTCTTCATGCTTGAGTTTCTCCTTTTGTGTCATCACCCTTTCAAACCATCTCTTTACATTCACCAGAGAAGATTGTGGTAGGTTGTCTGACAACCTTCTGAGGCTCGCTGTCATAAACCGAAAGCTGTCAATGAACCTGATTCCCCGTTTAATCTCAACCATTTTCCCTTCCTTGTTCTGGTAAGAGTCGACAACAATCTCCTTCGTGAACGAAATGTATTTTTCATCGTTGACTGGTATGCAATTCAGCTTACCTTTCGATTCCCCCATGTTCCTCACAAATAAATGGCCATCGTATGCGGATAGGTTATGGAATATAACTGGTATGAAATTAGGCACCTTGTAATTCAAGTTGCAGTCTTGGTGCGCGGCGCCTCTGTACTTTCCACTAAGATGACAATGGTCCAACACCTTGTCATGGCCAAGCGTCGATCCGCAGATGTGACAATGTGTGGCATTTTCATAGGCTATTCTCTCATCCTGACTGACACGAGGATTTTTGGGTAGCTTGAACCTATCATAGACTTGTTTGACATCCGACTCCAAGCTCTTCAAAAACATCTTGGGTACATCTTCGTCTGGTGACTCAGCTGTGTGCCTCACAAGTTTGGGTTCGAATATAGCGTTATCAAAGCACTTGATCAGGTAACAGAAGCCTGATGGTTTATGCTTTTGATATCTATTGGTGAAGCTCCTACCCTCATCTTGGTAACAAGTAAACATCTTTTCAGTGTAGCACTCAAAATCTGCATACACAACAAACGGTACCTCCATCTTCCTGCTGTGATTCTTGAAACGGAAGAACTGCGGGCTCCCATCTTCGTTCATGGGGACTGTCGTCTTGACTGCTTGATGATTGCTGCAAAACTCTAGATGCTTGTCCAGTGAGGATTGAGTATTGAATGGGTTAAGACATCTGTGGCAAAAGTATTTTCTACCATCGTGTTTATCAACTTGTGATGACAAAAGCCTACTCAAGTTCTTAATCCAACAGTAGTGATTCGTTTCATCTTTGTGTAACAAAAGTAAGTTTATCACTGTCACCTCTCGCCGCTTACTGATTCTCAAAACGTTCACCTCAGACTCGTATCCATATACGTTAATGGCGTAAGGATTTTGCTTTTCAAACTTGGTAATGTCCCTTAGTGTAACAGGGAACTCCATTCCCGTCCAGTCAAACTCCTCAGAGTTCTTTCTCATCTCAGCATTCAGTCTTTCACCGTGATCCTCTTTGGGAAATACAGCAGATGTCACCGCCCACTTGAAACACTCATGGTCATTCTCATTCTTGACATTGATTACGGCCTTCTTGTCAGCCAGAGCCTTTGGTAGAGGTATGTAAGAAGTCCCAGAGATAGGCTCAAATGGATTAATGTGTATATCAAAGTACTCAACTCGATCAAATTGCCACCCAGACTGTTCACCTTCAAACTTGGCGACATTTTCAAGTTGTAATCCCGTCATTGCATCGAATAAGTTGTTTGTGTCAGTTGATTCCGTTACTATCTCAAGTGTGGTATGAAAGTAACCCTCAGTGTATTCAACATTACCCGTAACAAGATCTTCTTTTACGAATCTACATGTTAGTATAAACTTCACCTTGATGGGTTTCCTTCTGGTATAAAGCAACTCCAAAACCTTTGGTTTTACTTTGTTGATGAACTCTCCAGGACCGTACCCCCTCTTACCATCGATCCGATAGGTCTTGAAGAACCCTTTCATTGCAGTTTCCTTTTCTCTTACACTGAACGGCTCCTTTGCAGCCCAGATGCTCCTTATTTCCTCCTTCAACTTCCTGAGTTTCTTGCTAACAGGCTTTTTGATTCTCTTTGGTACATAATTCAAAATCCAATTCGCAAACTTGTTTATTTTCTTTTGTACACCTTTGTTATACGCCGAACGAAGTGTTCTATACCGACTGGGAGGTACATATCTTGTGGGTCTAAGAATCGGGACATTTATTTCTAAGACAGGCTCATCGAGAATATGCGTTGTTCCACCACCACCACCACCACCAGCAGCACCACCACTAGCACTAGCTCCACCACTAGCACTAGGTACCTCTTCCATCCCCAGCGCCTCCAGTAGCTCTCCCCGGCGCATCGTATAATATTTGGCTATCTTGCGATCCTTGGCAATGACGCGGAGCTCTTTGACGGTTTGACGTTGATTGGGCATGATGAGTGCTTGGATGTGCAAGGTCATTCCTTTAAGACGATTTTTTTTTTTTGATCGGATTTTGGATCCTGCACGCGTGCAGGGTTTTTTACGTGTTTGGTCTTGAAGTGCTGTCCCAGAACTGTCAATTCCCCTCTACTCCCTTTCTTATTACTACAAATCTGCAACGTTTCAGCATTGCAAAGAATCTGCAGGACGAGATATCGCAGAATTACTTTCATTGTAAGGGCTATAGGCAATATGTATAAAGTGCGCATGCGTATGATAGAAAACGTTCTTTCCTTACATCACATGGCAATCGAATCGTTGCAATCAAAATTATACTCGTTATCTAAACCTTAGTTTATATCCTACTATTAAAAATAGATAAAACATTCAAAATGATTCGATAATTTATCCCCATAGATGACGGTCCTTATGCCCATACATTCTCTTATATGGTGTTTTAACCAAAATCTGTAAGGCTGACTTTCCTTGCAACTACCTCTTGGTATTTTATCTTCTCCTCAATAATTGACTAAACTCACGACATAACATAGATTTTAAACTACGTTATAAATACTACAAGATGGTGAAATTTCCATGTTCATCATTAATCTTTGAAATGAGGACTAATTTGATGAACTTGAGTACTGTCTGAGCAGTATGCTATAGAATCAGCTGTCTTAAGCAAATATCTTGACAGCCAAAATAGAATACGATTGCGAATTACAATCAATTTGACTTTCTACGTAGATATTGCCCTTTCGTAATACTACAAATCTGCAACGTTTCAGCATTGCAAAGATTCTGCCGGACGAGATATCGTAGAATTACCTTTATTGTAAGAGCTATAGGCAATATGTATGAAGTGCGCATGCGTATGATAGAAAACGTTCTTTTCTTACATCACATGGAAATCTAATCGTTGCAATCAAATTTTTACTCGTTATCTAATCCTTAGTGTATATCCTACTATTACAAATAGATAAAACATTTAAAATGATTCGATAACTTACCCCATAGATGACGGACCTTCTCCCCATACAATCTCTTATATGATGTTTTAACCAAAATCTGTAAGGCTGACTTTCCTTGCAACCACCTCTTGGTATTATATCTTGTTTTCAATAATTGACTACAATCACGACATAACATGTATTTTAAACTACGTTATAAATGCTACAAGATGGTAAAAAATGCATGGTTAACCCTAATCTGTGTAATGAGGACTTATTTGATGAAATTGAGTACTGTCTGAGCAGTATGCTATAGAATCAGCTGTCTTAAGCAAATATTTTGACTGCCAAAATACAATACGATTGCGAATTACAATCAATTTGAATTTGTAGGTAGATATTGCCCTTTCGTAATACTACAAATCTGCAACGTGTCAGCAATGCAAAGATTCTGCCGGACGAGATATCGTAGAATTACCTTTATTGTAAGAGCTATAGGCAATATGTATGAAGTGCGCATGCGTATGATAGAAAACGTTCTTTCCTTACATCACATGGAAATCGAATCGTTGCAATCAAAATTATACTCGTTATCTAAACCTTAGTGTATATCCTACTATTACAAATAGATTAAACATTTAAAATTATTTGATAACTTACCCCCATAGATGACAGTCCTTCTGCCCATACAATTTCTTATATGATGTTTTAACCAAAATCTGTAAGGCTGACTTTCCTTGACACCACCTCTTGGTATTTTATCTTGTCCTCAATAATTGACTACAATCACGACATAACATGGATTTTAAACCACGTTATAAATGCTACAAGATGGTGAAAATTGCATGTTCATCCCTAATCTTAGTAATGAGGACTAATTTGATAAACTTGAGTACTGTCTGAGCAGTATGCTATAGAATCAGCTGTCTTAAGCAAATATCTTGACAGTCAAAATATAATACGATTGCGAATTACAATCAATTTTACTTTCTACGTAGATATTGCCATTTCGTAATACTACAAATCTGCAACGTTTCAGCATTGCAAAGATTCTGCAGCACGAGATATCTTAGAATTCGTTTTGTTGTAAGGGCTATAGGCAATATGTATGAGGTGCGCATGTGTATGATAGAAAACGTTCTTTCCTTACATCACATGGAAATCTAATCGTTCCAAACAAAATTTTACTCGTTATCTAAACCTTAGTTTATATCCTACTATTACAAATAGATAAAACATTTAAAATGATTCGATAACTTACCCCATAGATGACGGTCCTTCTCCCTATACAATCTCATATATGATGTTTTAACCAAAATCTGCAAGGCTGACTTTCCTTGCAACCACCTCTTGGTATTTTATCTTGTTTTCAATAATTGACTACAATTACGACATAACATGGATTTTAAGCTACGTTCTAAATGCTACAAGATGGTCAAAATTGCATGTTCATCCCTACTCTTTGTAATGAGGACTAATTTGATGAACTTGAGTACTGTCTAAGAAGTATGCTATAGAATCAGCTGTCTTAAGCAAATATCTTGACAGCCAAAATACAATACGATTGCGAATTACAATCAATTTGACTTTCTACGTAGATATTGCCCTTTCGTAATACTACAAATCTGCAACGTGTCAGCAATGCAAAGATTCTGCAGGACGAGATATCGAAGAATTACTTTTATTGTAAGGGCTATACGCGATATGTATGAAGTGCGCATGCGTATGATAGAAACCGTTCTTTCCTTACATCACATGGAAATCTAATCGTTGCAATCAAAATTTTACTCGTTATCTAAACCTTAGTGTATATCCTACTATTACAAATAGATAAAACATTCAAAATGATTCGATAACTTACTTCCATAGATGACGGTTCTTCTGCCCATGCAATCTCTTATATGGTGTCTTAACCAAAATCTGTAAGGCTGACATTCCTTGCAACCACCTCTTGGTATTTTATCTTTTCCTCAATCATTGACTACAATCACGACAAATCATGGATTTTAAACCACGTTATAAATCCTACAAGATGGTGAAAATTGCATGTTCATCCCTAATCTTTGTAATGAAGACTAAGTTGATGAACTTGAGTACTGTCTAAGCAGTATGCTATAGAATCAGCTTTCATAAGCAAATATCTTGACAGCCAAAATACAATACGATTGCGATTTACAAACAATTTGACTTTGTACGTAGATATTGCCCTTTCGTAATACTACAAATCTGCAAAGTTTCAGCATTGCAAAGATTCTGCAGGACGAGATATCGTAGAATTAATTTCGTTGTAATGCTGTAGGCAATATGTATGAAGTGCGCGTGCGCATGCGTATGATAGAAAACGTTCTTTCCTTACATCACATGGCAATCTAATCGTTGCAATCAAAATTTTACTCGTTATCTAAACCTTAGTGTATATCCTACTATTACAAATAGACAAAACATTCAAAATGATTTGAAAACTTACCCCCATAGATAACGGTCCTTCTGCCCATACAATCTCTTATAGGAATTTTAAGGCAAAATCTGTGAGGCTGACTCTCCTTGAAACCACCTCTTGGTATTTTATCTTGTCCTAAATAATTGACTACAATCACAACATAACATGGATTTTAAATTACGTTTTAAATGCTGCAAGATGGTCAAAATTGCATGTTCATCCCTAATCTGTGTAATGAGGACTGATTTGATAAACTTGAGTACTGTCTGAACAGTATGCTATAGAATCAGCTGTCTTAAGCAAATATCTTGACAGCCAAAATACAATACGATTGCAAATTACAATCAATTCGACTTTCTACGTAGACATTGCCCTTTCGTAATACTACAAATCTGCAACGTTTTAGCATTGCAAAGATTCTGCAGGACGAGATATCGTAGAGTTACTTTTGTTGCAGCCGCTATTTTGCAACCGCTTTGTACTTTTCTATTGTTGGACATTAGTAGTACTGGACACTAGTGCCTAGTTCTCTTCATTTTTCACCAAATGAGATACGTAGGCGATACGTATGGTTAACATTGTTTTTACCTCGTGGTCAGAGTTTTTTGTTCAGAACTTTCCGTTTTCTTCGATTTAGTATTTAAATCAGCCATGTTCCAGCCAGGATTTCTCACTGATGTTTCACCGCTTAGAACGACGTCGGATTGAATAAATAGTTAAGTGTTCAGGGACTCCGGCTCGTCTTTGGCGCGTAGACACTCAACGGCCTCGACCAGTTCTTACCAGAGAGGCCGTCACAGTGAAACATCAACGGAACGAAAGGAAGCATGAATACTCATCATGGTTCGAGCGAACGGCAAAGTTTGGAACGGATCGCCGAAGAAACGCGTGACGCCGAAGGTGGCTTACCAGACACAAGAACCAGAACTCGGAGCGCCAAAGGTTTGGAATATGACATTGATATTAAGAAGAATGCACTTACACAAGTGAGACGTATCCTTTTGAACAAGCTGCAGGACCTGCACAAATATCATTTTAATTACAGAGATCCCGAAGACCTCAAATCCAAAATAAGCCGCACCGAAGATCTGTTTAATGGATATCAACAAGCCTTCGACGTGCTGGCCACCCTCGTCGATTCCCAAGAACATCAAAAACTCCAAGAAGCGTTTCAAGCGGTGCAAATTCAGAGGAAGGGGACCAAGGAATTGGTGTTGGATCGGATCCAGAAACTCGAAAGGGAAGACGTTTTGTCTAGACACTCTCCATCGACCACGACCAGTAAAAGATCGTCTGGCTCTTCCTCCTCGGCAGGAAAAAAAAGGTTAGATGCTCAAGCGAAAGCAGCTGCCCTCAGAAGCAAGATGGAAATTCAAGAAGAGATTATCAAACACAAAAGCTTGATGGCCGAACAAGAAGCCTAGTTGACAAGGTTGAAGATTAAACAAGAGCTGGCAGAAGCGGAAGCTGAAGCGGTCGTGTATGAGAAGGCTGAACATGAAGAAGAAGGCTCCTTTCATTTCAATCCCGTTCCCCAACTCCCTCAAGAAACCAAACAGCAAACACTAGATCGCCTCCTGGCGCCTGACAGCCACGAAGACGAAAGAGGCCTGAACCCAAATGTAACTCCCTTCACATCGTCTTCCGAGGTCGTACCACCCGCAGTACCACTCCTCACGTCTCAAGATCTCCAAAACACCGACAAGGCTCTTATCGAAGCACTTTCGTTTCAAAAATTACCCACTCTCACCCCCAAGATCTTCAAAGGAGAAGAGTTAGAGTTTCTGCGATGGGAGTCCTCCTTCGATGCTCTGGTTGGCTCCACCTTGCTAGACTCCAGAGCTAAATTGCACTATCTGTGTCAGTTTCTAGATGGGGAGCCATTAAAGATGGTGCTGACCACCAGCCTCGACAAAAAACTGACCCAGTGGCCAAAGATCGGAAGAGGACAGTCCCGAGACCTCCTAAAGTTCAGCGATTTCCTGAACCAAGTCACGACCGCCATGCGAAAATACTTGGCTTTGAAGGTTTTCGACAGTTCCAGAGAAATAGTCAAGCTGTCAACCAAGTTACCTGGGTGGGCACAGAATCACTGGCGTAAAGTGGTGTGGAAATATGAGGAAGAGCATGGAGAAAACAGCTTTCCACCCTTCACCGTCTTCGCAGACACAGTAGAGACTCTTGCTCGCCAAGCAAACATGCCCGAATTTGAGAAACCAGCCCTAGGGGATTAGACAGACCCGGAGAGAAGGTCCACCCAGTACACCAGAAGAAGGTCTTCGCCCACAACCAGAGCCTTTACCTCAGCCAGGGCGTTCAGTACGAATGTAGCTCCCAGGCCACAACGGCAACCCAGACCTCAACCCCGGGGGAGACAGAACGAACTTTCACCTTCCAAGGAATGTCAATACTGCCAGAAGAATGACCACAAATTGATCGACTGCCCCGACTTCATGAAAGCAGAATTCGAATCACGAAAGAACTTTCTGAGAGAGCAAAGAATTTGCTTCAACTGCTTGGCTTCTAGCGACCACGTGGCCAAGAAATGTGACCAAGTCAAACCAGAATGTGCAACTTGCGGACAAAGACACGTTACCGCTCTACATGACCCAGAGAGACACCCCAGTGAGCCTCGAGCTACAACACACTGCACACAAGTATGCGGTTCGAGCCAAGTCCCAAAATCATGCGCCAAGATTGTGTTGGTATGGCTTCGCCATCCGAGTACTCCAGGCAAAGAGGTTCTTACGTATGCCCTCCTTGACGATCAGAGCAATGCTGTCCTCATGAAAGAGTCCGTCTACGAGAGAATGGGTCTACAGGGTACCGAGGCCAATATCCTAATTTCCACCGTGTTGGAAAGAGATCGTCTTGTGGCTTGTCACCGGGTGAAGGGTCTTGAAGTGTCGGATTATCATCACCAGACAACTATACCCATCAGCACCACATACACCAGAGATGATCTCCCCGCAGACGAGACCGACATTGCAACCAGACATGCAGCAAGACAATGGCCCCACTTGAGACGAATTGCTGATCACATTCCAAAGCACCATGCCGTGGAAATTGGTCTCCTAATCGGACGGAACGTTCCAAAAGCCATGGAGATACGAGAAGTTGTCAATGGAGAAGATGACCAACCGTGGGCTGAGCGTTATGACCTGGGATGGACAATCATTGGCAATGTGTGCACAGAAAAAAAAAGCCAGAATGGCGGAACCTTCAAGGTAAACAGGATCACGATTCATGACAGTGTGACAACAAAGGAAGTCAGTCCTTCTGAGGTACAAAGAATGATGGAACTCGACTACAACGAGCGAAGGCCTTGTCGTGGAGGCACCAACGTCCACTCGATGGAAGACAAGAAGTTCTTGCAAACTCTAGAGCAGGGCATACACAAGGATGCTGATGGCTATTGGGAAATTCCGCTTCCCTTCAGAGAGGGGTCCGCTCCCACACTTCCAGATAACCGCTCCCAGTGCCTCAAACGATTACTTTCTCTTAAGAGAAAGCTTGAGAAGGAACCCAAGTTGTTTAAAGATTACTTTGAATTTATGGACAAAATCATCTCAAAGGGGCATGCCTCTAAGGTTGCGGAGAATCAGCTTGACACCGAACCAGGCAAGAAGTGGTACCTACCGCATTTCCCGATATACCATCCCAAGAAACCAGATCAGGTCAGGATTGTATTTGACTGCAGTGCCACCTTTAAAGGAGAGAGCCTCAACAAACACCTTTTGCAGGGACCCGACCTGACGAACAAACTCATCGGTGTGCTGAACAGGTTCAGGCAAGAAGAAATTGCCTTCATATGCGATGTGGAACAGATGTTCCACAGCTTCAAGGTCAATGAGGAACATAGAGACTTCGTCAGATTCTTATGGTTCGAGAACGGACACCTCTCTGAACCAATAGTCACCTACCGGATGAATGTACATCTATTTGGAGCAGCATCCAGCCCTGGCTGTTCCAATTTTGGCCTCCAACAGACTGCACGGGAGGGAGAGATTAAGTATGGCAAGGCTGCATCTCGGTTCCTGCATGACGACTTCTATGTAGACGACGGTCTGAAGGCAGTGAAGTCCCCTCAAGATGCCATAAACCTGATCAAGAATTCCCAGGCCATGTGTGCAGAAGCCGGACTGCGCCTACATAAACTCACCAGCATGTCCCTGGAAGTCCTGGAAGCAGTACCTCCGGAGGATCGCGCAAAGGACCTTAAAGATCTTGATCTACGCCACGACGCTCTACCCATACAGCGATCGCTGGGCACCTACTGGTGTATTGAATCAGATAGTTTTCAATTCAGGATCACGCTCAAGGACAAGCCATTCACCCGCCGCGGCATACTGAGCACAGTCAGTTCCGTCTACGATCCACTAGGATTCGTAAGCCCAGTTATTCTCGTTGGCAAGTTGATACTCCGCGAACTTTGTAAGAAAAAAGCAGATTGGGACGACCCAGTACCAGGAGAGATTCGTCCAAGGTGGGAGAAGTGGAAAGAAGATCTGAGCCACCTGGAACAACTGCAAATACCCCGATGCCTCAAACCTCCTGGATTCGGAGAACTCAAGTCCACAGAAATCCATAGCTTTGCCGACGCCAGTGAACTAACATTAAGACAAGTGTCTTATCTGAGGCTAGTCAATGAGAAAGGAGAAGTTCACATCTCATTCCTTATGGGGAAGGCCCGGGTATCACCTATCAAACTGTTGACTATACCAAGATTAGAGCTGACCGCTGCTGTTGTCTCAGTTAATGTTGCCCAAAACCTTATACAAGAATTAGACTATCACATCGATGCAGATATTTACTACAGCGACTCCACAGTGGTCATTAGCTACATCAACAGTAAAGCCAAACGCTTCCACGTGTACGTAGGAAACCGAGTACAACAGATACGAGACAGAACACCACCAGAATCTTGGCATCACGTCAAGAGTCACGAAAATTTAGCGGATATCGCCTCCCGATCAGCTACTGCTGAGGAACTACTCAAGTGTCAACTTTGGCTCAAGGGACCAGAGTTCCTGTGGCAAACTGAGTTACCAAAGTATGAAGACCAATCTGTCGAACCTGTTGACGACGAGGACCCAGAACTCAAGAAAGTGACTGTCTATGGCACTCAACTAAAGCCAGTAGAACACCTGGACCCAGCCATATTTGATCGATTCTCTTCTTGGTACAGACTCAAGAAAGCAGTAGCCCTAGTGATTCTTTACGTTAGACATCTTCACCAGAAACTCTCGCGACACGCAGTCACACCAGCCATTGATGCGTCAGCTTCGAATCCTCATACAAAGCCCCTGGTGGAAGATCTCAACCAAGCGGAACGCGCAATTCTGAGAAGCGTCCAGAACCATCATTTCCAAGAAGAGTTGAGCGTTTTGCGAGCACTGCAATGTGGAGAATTCGTCGACAGAATATCTGCCAAATCCCGATATCAGAAGATGAAACAAGCAAGCACCCTTTATAAACTTGATCCCTTCCTCGATCAAGATGGGGTACTCAGGATCGGAGGCCGCATAAGGCGCGCAGAACTTGCGTTTGAAGAGAAACACCTAGCCATCCTTCCTAAACAGAGTCACATCACCACATTAGTGATACGCAACTACCACAAAGAAGTGCAGCACCAGGGTCGCATGATGACCTTGAATAAGATCCGACAGCGTGGATACTGGATCGTTCATGGCCGTACCACCGTCTCAAATCTCATCGCCAAATGTGTAACCTGCCGCAGACTCCGGAGCCCCACAGGAACCCAAAAGATGGCCGATTTACCTGTCGATCGCTTGTCCGAAGCTCCTCCTTTTACCTATGCCGGAGTTGACGCATTTGGTCCTTGGTATATAAAGGAAGGACGGAAGACCCTTAAGAGATATGGTCTACTGTTCACATGCATGGCTTCCAGAGCCATTCACCTCGAGACGTTGAACACCATGGAGACGGACAGTTTCATCTGTGCCCTCCGACGCTTCTTGAACAGACGGGGCAGTGTGCGCCAGCTAAGGTCGGACTGTGGGACAAACTTTATTGGTGCCAAAAAGGAACTTTCACAAGCATGGATGGAGATGAACCAGAATAAAATCCAAGAGTTTCTCTTAACGAAGAGCTGTGATTGGGTAGAACTTCGCACAAATGTTCCTCATGCGTCACACATGGGTGGAGTTTGGGAGCGACAGATCAAATCTGTGCGTTCAGTTCTCGCAGCTCTCCTTGAAGACCTCGCAACTCAACTCGACGACGAGTCACTGCGGACCCTCTTCACAGAAGCGGAAAACATTGTTAACAGTCGAAATCTCACTGCAGATCTTTCCAGCTCAGACAGTCCAGGACCAATCTCCCCCATTCAGTTGCTGACCCTGAAACCGAAGGTAGTCCTTCCACCCCCAGGAAACTTCACTCGCGTGGACGTCTACAGTCGAAAACGTTGGCGGCGAGTGCAGTTTCTGGCCAACCAATTCTGGGACAGATGGAGACGGGATTATCTCCAAACCTTGCAACCCAGACCTAAGTGGCAGTCTCCCCAACGTAGTCTTAAGGTCGGAGATATCGTGATTGTGAAGGAAGAAAATGCCGCCAGGAACCAATGGAAGCTGGCGAGAGTCAACCAAGTGTACCCCAACGATGATGGCAACATCAGAAATGTTCAAGTGCGAATGGCAAGCAACGACATGGACAACAAAGGCAGAACAAAGGATCACAGCAGTCTACTTGACAGACCAATCCACAAATTGGTGCTCTTGGTCGAAACTCAAGATAGCAGTCAGAGTCAATTGACACAAGCAAGAAAAGATTCGTGAAACACATTTCCTAGAACAGTAGGCTTAAGAATGCAATAATTTTATTCTTCAGATTATCCTTGTTTAAAATGTCGTGTTATTACTGACATTTTGGGGAGCCATGTTGCAGCCGCTGTTTTGCAACGGCTTTGTACTTTTCTATTGTTGGACATTAGTAGTACTGGACACTAGTGCCTAGTTCTCTTCATTTTTAGTCAAATAAGATACGTAAGCGATGCGTATGGTTAGCGTTGTTTTTACCTCGTGGTCAGAGTTTTTTGTTCAGAACTTTCCGTTTTCTTCGATTTAGTATTTAAATCAGCCATGTTCTAGCCAGGATTTCTCACTGATGTTTCACCGCTTTATACGACGTCGGATTGAATAAATAGTTAAGTGTTCAGAGACTCCGGCTCGTCTTTGGCGCGTAGACACTCAACGGCCTCGACCAGTTCTTACCAGAGAGGCCGTCACAACTTTCATTGTAAGGGCTATAGGCAATATGTATGAAGTGCGCATGCGTATAATAAAAAACGCTCTTTTCTTACATCACATGGAAATCTAATCGTTGCAATCAAAATTTTACTCGTTATCTAAACCTTAGTTTATATCCTACTATTACAAATAGATAAAACATTCAAAATGATTCGATAACTTACCCCCATAGATGACGGTCCTTTTGCCTATAAAATCTCTTATATGGTGTTTTAACCAAAATCTGTAAGGCTGACTTTGCTTGCAACCACCTCTTGGTATTTTATCTTGTCCTCAATAATTGACTACAATCACGACATAACATGGATTTTAAGCTACGTTTTAAATGCTACAAGATGGTGAAAAAAGCATGTTTAACCCTAATTCTTGTAATGAGGACTGATTTGATGAACTTGAGTATTGTCTGAGCAGTATGCTATGGAATCAGCTGTCTTAAGCAAATATCTTGACAGCCAACATACAATACGATTGCGAATTACAATCAATTTGAGTTTCTACGTAGATAGTGCCCTTTCGTAATACTACAAATCTGCAACGTTTCAGCATTGCAAAGATTCTGCAGGACGAGATATCCTAGAATTACTTTCATTGTAAGGGCTATACGCAATATGTATGCAGTGCGCATGCGTATGATAGAAAATGTTCTTTCCTTACATCACATGGAAATCTAATCGTTGTAATCAAAATTTTACTCGTTGTCTAAACCTTAGTGTATATCCTACTATTACAAATAGATAAAACATTCAAAATGATTCGATAACTTACCCCCATAGATGACGGTCCTTCTGCCCATACAATCTCTTATATGGTGTTTTAACCAAAATCTGTAAGGCTGACTTTTCTTGCAACCACCTCTTGGTATTTTATCTTGTTTTCAATAATTGACTACAATCACGACATAACATGGATTTTAAACTACGTTTTAAATGCTACAAGATGGTAAAAATTGCATGTTCATCCCTAATCTGTGTAATGAGGACTGATTTGATGAACTTGAGTACTGTCTGAGCAGTATGCTATAGAAACAGCTGTCTTAAGCAAATATCTTGACAGCCAAAATACAATACGATTGCGAATTACAATCAATTTGACTTTGTACGTAGATATTGCCCTTTCGTAATACTACAAATCTGCAACGTTTCAGGATTGCAAAGATTCTGCAGAACGAGATATCACAGAATTACTCCTATTGTAAGGGCTATAGGCAATATGTATGAAGTGCGCATGCGTATGATAGAAAACGTTCTTTCCTTACGTCACATGGAAATCTAATCGTTGCAATCAAAATTTTACTCGTTATCTAAACCTTAGTGTATATCCTACTATTACAAACACGGTGGGCACAGGAGACTCAAAATGTGGCCGCGAAATCCGTTTTCATCCGTTTTCTGGGGGTAATGCTCAAATTACTTTTTTCGTATGCTTATCAATTCATTTTGCGCCCAAAGTGCTATGTAGTAAGCGGATACTGTCAAAAATGCTCCTCACAGAAAGATGTTTGAAAACTGCAGCTTTCAGGTGGTACCAAACTTGCATGTTTTGGTGCTTTTTACTCGACGAAACGGGCTCTTGCACGTCAAGGTATTGTGAGAACTTCTTTGCCTCTTGTTTTTTCGTATTTTTTAGCATTTTAGGCTTTAAAAGGCTTTAACGTGGACAATTATTCAATCGTAAATTTGGATGTTCTGCGAAGAAGAATACCTGAAGAAGAAACCTATGTTTTTTGTTTGTTAAAAACTACATTTAGCGCCGATATTTAGGAACTTTGGTTCTGTTTGGCAGGCGCACGACGACAAATTGAAGGACGCGCACGAAGACAAATTGAAGCATCTTATCGTGGATTTCAAAGTTCTGCTGATCCGCGTTAAAGATTTCATAACATAAGTCTAAACTGTGGAACGGTCCTTTCTGACGAAAGCAAACTGTGGCTGTACAAGATCAAATTTCGTTTGGGAGGAAACGTCAGTATCAGGCGTCCTTATCAATGCGAAATAATTTGAAAAACATAGCATGCATATGCCTACTCGGAAGAAAAAAATGTACGCAAGATCCAATGTGGGAACTATGATGAGAGAGCTGAAAGAGCTTCGAGAAAGAACTGCTCTCGAACATGAAAAGGTTTTGACCGCAACAAGAGATCTTCAGGCAAAGCAAGCCAAAGGACGAAGACTTCAGCACAAGGTTATCAACATTTTACGTTTTTTTAATAGCCATTAGAAAACCGATTCGCTTTACCACAAACAACGAAGTTTGTAATTGCACGAGAAGAATCTGTATGTGCGGCATAAAGTGTTTTTACCTCAGAATAGTTTTTTCACCATTAAATTTGAACAATTTGATAATGAAACAAAGGGAAAATATTGCAGGTAACAATCTGCTGCTGTTCTACACCATGTATGTCTTACCCGTGCCATGTTTGTGGATGCTGAACAAAAACTCTTCAAGCTTTAATTTATAGATTTGTTTTGTTTTTAATAGGTGGATGATCTATCTGACAAGGAAAACCGACTACGGGCAACTATTTGTGAGCATCCTGCAGCCATTCAAAATAGGCAGCTGTCAGCAACAAGTGATGAACAGGGAAATGTCAAGATATCTAAAAGGACCATGAGAAAAATACAGACTGAAACCTTGGAACAGGCACTCAAAATTAATGGTGGGAAAGCGAGCAACAACCTACCAGCTGCTGTAGGACTAGTAGAGACACTGTGTACTAAATTCAGTAAGAAACAATTAGTCACAACTGTTTCACGAAAGAGAAAATTCTGTGAAACTGTTTTCCCACAAATCTATAACACTAAGGGAAAAGACTTTGAAAAGTCACAAGAAAATGTGTTGCGTAGCATTGCAACTTATTTTTGTAAGGGAGTGATGGGTAAAGCTAAGTACAGGTCTGTGTATCAATCCGTCTCTATGAAAAAGGGAGTTAAGAAAGGGTCTAAACAACAAAGATTGAAAGTAATGGGTTGTAAAATTCCATCCCTCCTCCCATACAACAAACTGATGGAGCATGTAAAAACCATCGACCTTGGCAAAATAGGTAATGTAAGAGAAGTGTTTTGTTCAGATCTTAAAGAGGAAGAAAAAGTGAATGGCTGTTTCAGATACTTAACAGATTTCGTGCCATCACTTGCCTCTTTTTACTTAACTTTAGAGCAACAAACAGAGGAGAGGTTGTTGTGGTTTAACGCACCTAACACATTTCAGGTTGTTCTTGGGGGGGGGGGATGGTGCCCCTTTTGGAAAAGATGAGTTAGCGACTGCTTGGAATGTTAGTTTTCTCAATAGGGGACAACATATGCTAAGCGGTAATGAGAACTTCCTCATTTTTGGAGCTAACTGCTCTGAAAGTTCTGTTCCTGTACAAAGGTATGTGAAGCACCTCTTACAAGAGATGACCACTATGGAGGGCAAAACCTACAGTATTAATGGGAAAGACATCAACTTTAAGTTTGCAGAGTTTCCTAACGATCTCAAAATGCTTGCATTCCTTGCTGGAGAACTATCTTTAAGTGCCATATATTTCTCAACCTTCAGAAATGTTAGCACTGCTGACTGCAGTCATGTAAAAGGGACTTTTGGAGCTGGTCCAGGCAATAAATGGAAGCCATGGGCCTATGACAAAAGGATGGCTGTTGCAAGTGAGATTGAAAAGCTAAAGAAGCAGGTCAGTAAACAGAAAGTGTCAGAGAAAACAAAGCGAAAAAAAGTAACTGACTTCATTTCCTCGAAAGGTAGTAGACAAGAATTTGTACCATTGGTTGGAAAGATTCTTGATAGAACACATGTTGAACCATTGCATCCAAAAAACAATTCTTGTCAGCAATTATTTAAGCTGATCCTATATGAAAGCATTGGAAAGTCAGCACTTGCATCAAACATCACAGACTTTGATGCTGTGCCTTATACATCCCCATTTTACAAATTGGTCGACTGCCTTAAAAAAAAGGTAAAAATGTGTCGTCTTGCCAAGAAAGTGATTAGGTGGTTTAATGAAAACAAAAATCTTGCCCAATTTCAATATAGATTCACTGGTCAAGACTCTCGTTTGTTCCTACAGAATTTCATGTTTATCATTGATTCTATCAAGCAAGCACATGATTCAGAGAAGCAAACCTTTTCTCTCCATGTGTTTGCCTACATGTCACTACAATTGAGGCAAATTGTCTCCCTGTTTTGTAGAGTTGTCAATGTGTCTCAGGAAAACATTGCAGAGCTTAAACAGTCCTGTACCAATTTCTTCAGATGCAGCAGCTTGTTTAGCACAGTGACCCCAACAACCTGGACTGTGGGACATATCATTCCTGCCCATGCATCTGATGTTTTTCAGAAATACAACTTGGGCTTAAATGTAGTGTCTATGGAGGGGCGAGAAGCCAAGCATATGGCAATTCGAAGGTATAGCCAAAACACCAATCATCATGCAAGGTGGATGCAGATTTTTCACCATGAATTTGTTCACCTTATCTGGCTCAGAGAAAGGGGCTATGGGGGAGAAGGTATTTCTAGATCTAAGCAAACCTATGTACCACTAAGGGTAACAAATGGACAATCCTGTTTTTGTGGGTTTGACAGAGGGCCTGAAGAAGAGAAGTGCTGTTATTGTTCACATAACTACAGAGCCCAAATTGAGAACAGTGTTCAACTAGGGAAGACCACTGTAGACAAGAATCTCTGTTCTGTATAGTAGCTGCAAAAACTAGGATTAGCTTACGTAAGCTAGAGTATACTCTAAGTACTCAAAAGTAAGCAATCAACAGAGAGTTTTGACAACCTACAACTACAACATTTCTCATTCCAGCCTACAACTTTATTGTAATACTTTATTGCACTGTTCAAAATAATTTAAACTAAATTTTTAGATTATGCTGGTTAAAATTTAGTCTTGTTACAAAGTTTATTGGCATGTTCATATAGTAGCATTTGAACAGTTGTGTTTAATTATGCAGTCTTTCATGGTCTGGTAATATGCTTCCCATTGTAACGTGGAAACCTATTCCTTGTGAATCTAACTGTGATGGTTTGTTTATCAGCTGCTAAAATAAGAAATATTATACAAAACATCATAAAGCATGACATAAATCTTATTACTTCATTATCTTGTTGATATTGTAACTTAGCTATGGAGTGGGAAGCTAAACTTGTTCCAAAATCCATAATAAAATGTTATCAAGAGTTGGCCAGCTTTGATCTTGTAAAGGAAAACAAAGTCTTTCTCCAAGTTTACTGTAACTTTAGCTCTTCTATTCGACACTTTCCTCTTGAAGTA
Organism: Ricordea florida; assembly: GCA_949710005.1. Classification (NCBI taxonomy): domain Eukaryota; kingdom Metazoa; phylum Cnidaria; class Anthozoa; order Corallimorpharia; family Ricordeidae; genus Ricordea; species Ricordea florida. Next base: position 15,902,337 of record OX453281.1, on the reverse strand, counting down.
TGACCTGACTGCCCCTTCTGACATTCCTGACAACACAGAGAATAAGGCAATAACAGCTTCCATCCTTGTGAATGATATCACATAGCACTTATTATTTTCAGCGAGAGAAACGTTATCAACAACATCTTGCAACCGGGAGAGTACAACTCCACTTCGAAACACCAAAAAAATTTCTTTTGGTAAATTTCGAATTATTTCGCACTGATAAGGGCGCCTGATGCTGACTTTTCCTCCGAAACGTAATTTGATCTTGTCCAGCCACAGTCTAGTTTCATCATAAAGGACCGTTCCTCAGTTTACAGGAGCATTCAATAAAATCTTTAACGGATCAGTAGGACTTTGAAATACCTGGTAAGATGCTTCACATTGTCTTCGCACTCATTTCTTAAACATATCCAAATTTACGTCACGTAAACCAAGCAAGTCAAATGCCTGAAGACACAATTCAATCTTCTCACAGAGAACGTCTTCTTCGGATTCTCCATTAACTGATTCTGCTTCATCGATTTCTTCCGATTCTTGAGACGACAAGTCATCCCTATCAGCTAAAACTGCTTCTCGAACTGCAGCTGTCGAAAGATCATTACTCTGGCCTTTGGCCGCCATATTGAAATGTTTCACTTTGTTGAGCAACCGCTGACATTGCAAACCGCCGACCCCTGCCACATTTTGAGTCTCCTGTGCCCTCCGTGAAATAGATAAAACATTCAAAAGATTGGATAACTTACCCCCATAGATGACGGTCCTTCTGCCCATACAATCTCTTATATGGTGTTTTAACCAAAATCTGAAAGGCTGACTTTCTTTGCAACCACGTCTTGGTATTTTATCTTCTCTTTAATAATGACTACAATCACGACATAACATGGATTTTAAATTACGTTTTAAATGCTACAAGATGGTGTAAAATGCATGTTTAACCCTAATCTGTGTAATGAGGACTGATTTGATAAACTTGAGTACTGTCTGAGCAGTATGCTATAGAATCAGCTGTCTTAAGGAAATATCTTGACAGCAAAAATACAATACGATTGAGTATTACAACCAATTTGACATTCTACGTATATATTGCCCTTTAGTACATATTCCTACAAATCTGCAACGTTTCAGCATTGCAAAGATTCTGCAGGACGAGATATCGCAAAATTAGTTTTATTGTAAGGGCTATAAACAATATGTATTCAGTGCGCATGAGTATGATAGAAAACGTTCTTTCCTTACATCACATGGAAATCTAATCGTTGCAATCAAAATTTTCCTCGTTATCTAAACCTTAGTGTATATCCTACTATTACAAATAGATAAAACATTCAAAATGATTCGATAACTTACCCCCATAGATGACGGTCCTTCTGCCCATACAATCTCTTATATGGTGTTTTAACCAAAATCTGTAAGGCTGCATTTCCTTCCAACCACCTCTTGGTATTTTATCTTCTCTTCCATATTGACTACAATCACGACATAACATGGATTTTAAATTACGTTTTAAATGCTACAAGATTGTAAAAAATGCAAGTTTAACTCTAATATGTGTAATGAGGACTAATTTGATGAACTTGAGTACTGTCTGAGCAGTATGCTATAAGATCAGCTGTCTTAAGCAAATATCTTGACAGCCAAAATATAATAAGATTGCGAATTACGAACAATTTGACTTTTTACGTAGATATTGCCCTTTCGTAATACTACAAATCTGCAACGTTTCAGCATTGCAAAGATTCTGCAGGACGAGATATCGCAGAATTACTTTCATAGTAAGGGCTATAAGCAATATGTATGAAGTGCGCATGCGTATGATAGAAAACGTTTTTTCCTTACATCACATGGAAATCTAATCGTTGCAATAAAAATTTTCCTCGTTATCTAAACCTTAGTGTATATCCTACTATTACAAAAAGCTAAGACATTCAAAATGATTCGATAACTTACCCCCATAGATGACGGTCCTTCTGCCCATACAATCTCTTTTATTGTGTTTTAACCAAAATCTGTAAGGCTGACTTTCCTTGCAACCACCTCTTGGTATTTTATCTTGTCCTCAATAATTGACTATAATCACGACATAACATGGATTTTAAACTACGTTTCAAATGCTACAAGATGGTGTAAAAAGGATGTTTAACCCTAATTCTTGTAATGAGAACTGATTTGATGAACTTGAGTACTGTCTGAGCAGTATGCTATAGAATCAGCTGTCTTAAGCAAATATCTTGACAGCCAACATACAATACGAATGCGAATTACAATCAATTTGACTTTCTACGTAGATATTGCCCTTTCTGAATACTACAAATCTGCAACGTTTTAGCATTACAAAGATTTTGCAGGAGGAGATACTGTAGAATTACGTTCATTGTAAGGGCTATAGGCAATATGTATGAAGTGCGCATGCGCATGATAGAAAACGTTCTTTTGTTACATCACCTGGAAATCTAACCCATGGAATAAAAATTTTCCTCTTTATCTAAACCTTAGTGTATATCCTACTATTACAAATAGATAAAACATTCAAAATGATTCAATAACTTACCCCCGTAGATGACGGTCCTTCTGCCCATACAATCTTTTATATGGTGTTTTAACCAAAATCTGTAAGGCTGACTTTCCTTGCAACCACCTCTTGGTATTTTATCTTGTCCTCGATAATTGACTACAATCGATCACGACATAACATGGATTTTAAACTACGTTTTAAATGCTACAAGATGGTAAAAAAAGCATGTTTAACCCTAATTCTTGTAATGAGGACTGATTTGATGAACTTGAGTACTGTCTGAGCAGTATGCTATAGAATCAGCTGTCTTAAGCAAATATCTTGACAGCCAAAATATAATACGATTGCGAATTACAATCAATTTGACTTTCTACGTAGATATTGCCCTTTCGTAATACTACAAATCTGCAACGGTTCAGCATTGCAAAGATTCTGCAGGACGAGATATCGCAGAATTACGTTCATTGTAAGGGCTATAGGCAATATGAATGAAGTGCGCATGCGTATGATAAGAAACGTTTTTTCATTACATCACATGGAAATCTAATCGTTGCAATCAAAATTTTACTCGTTATCTAAACCTTAGTGTATATCCTACTATTACAAATAATTAAAAACATTGAAAATGATTCGATAACTTACCCCCATAGATGACGGTTCTTCTGCCCATACAATCTCTTATATGGTATTTTAACCAAAATATGTAAGGCTGACATTACTCGCAACCACCTCTTGGTATTTTATCTTGTCCTCAATAATTGAGTACAATCACGACATAACATGGATTTTAAACCACGTTATAAATGCTACAAGATGGTGAAAATTGCATGTTCATTCCTAATCCTTGTAATGAGGACTAATTTGAGTAACTTGAGTACTGTCTGAGCAGTATCCTATAGAATCAGCTGTATTAAGCAAATATCTTGAAAGCCAACATACAATACAATTGCGAATTACAATCAATTCGACTTTCTACGTAGTTATTCCCCTTTCTTAATACTACAATTCTTCAACGTTTCGATATTACAAAGATTTTGCAGGAGGAGATACTGTAGAATTGCTTTCATTGTAAGGGCTATAGGCAATATGTATGAAGTGCGCATGGGTATGATAGAAAACGTTCTTTCCTTACGTCACATGGAAATGTAACTGTTGGAGTAAAAATTTTCCTCTTTATCTAAACCTTAGTGTATATCCTACTATTACAAATAGATAAAACATTCAAAATGATTCGATAACTTACCCCCATAGATGACGGTCCTTCTTCCCATACAATCTCTTATATGGTGTTTTAACCAAAATCTGTAAGGCTGACTTTCCTTGCAACCACCTCTTGGTATTTTATCTTGTCCTCAATAATTGACTACAATCACGACATAACATAGATTTTAAACTACGTTTTAAATGCTACACATGGTGAAAAATGCATGTTTATCCCTAATTATTGTAATGAGGTCTGATTTAATGAACTTGAGTACTGTTTGAGCAGTATGCTATAGAATCACCTGTCTTAAGCAAATGTCTTGACAGCCAACATACAATACGATTGCAAATTACAATCAATTTGACTTTCTACGTAAATATTGCCCTTTCTTAATACTACAAATCTGCAACGTTTCAGCATTACAAAGATTTTGCAGGAGGAGATATCGCAGAATTACGTTCATTGTAAGGGCTATAGGCAATATGTATGAAGTGGGCATGCGTATGATAGAAAACGTTCTTTCCTTACATCACATGGAAATGTAAGTGTTGGAATAAAAATTTTCCTGTTTATCTAAACCTTAGTGTATATCCTACTATTACAAATAGATAAAACATTCAAAATGATTCGATAACTTACCCCTATACATGACGGTCCTTCTGCCCATACAATCTCTTATATGGTGTTTTAACCAAAATCTGTAAGGCTGACTTTCCTTGCAACCACCTCTTGGTATTTTATCTTGTCCTCAATAATTGACTACAATCACGACATAACATGGATTTTAAACTACGTTTCAAATGCTACAAGATGGTGAAAAATGCATGTTTAACCCTAATCTGTGTAATGAGGACTAATTTGATGAACTTGAGTACTGTCTGAGCAGTATGCTATAGAATCAGGTGTCTTAAGCAAATATCTTGACAGCCAACTTACAATACGATTGCGAATTACAATCAATTTGACTTTCTACGTAGATATTGCCCTTTCTTAGTACTACAAATCTGCAACGTTTCAGCATTACAAAGATTTTGCAGGAGGAGATACTGTAGAATTACTTTTTTTGTAAGGGCAATAGAGAATATGTATGAAGTGAGCATGTGTATGATAGAAAACGTTCTCTCCTTACATTACATGGAAATCTAATCGTTGGAATCAAAGTTTTACTCGTTATCTAAACCTTAGTGTATATCCTACTATTACAAAGAGATAAAACATTCAATATGATTCGATAACTTACCCCCATAGATGACGGTCCTTCTGCCCATACAATCTCTTATATGGTGTTTTAACCTAAATCCTTAAGGCTGACTTTCCTTGCAACTACCTCTTGGTATTTTATCTTGGCCTCAATAATTGACTAAACTCACGACATAACATAGATTTTAAACTACGTTATAAATACTACAAGATGGTGAAAATTGCATGTTAATCCCTAATCTTTAAAATGAGGACTAATTTGATGAACTTGAGTACTGTCTGAGCAGTATGCTATAGAATCAGCTGTCTTAAGCAAATATCTTGACAGCCAAAATACAATACGATTGCGAATTACAATCAAATTGACTTTCTACGTAGATATTGACCTTTCGTAATACTGCAAATCTGCAACGTTTCAGCATTGCAAAGATTCTGCAGGACGAGATATCGCAGAATTACTTTCATTGTAAGGGCTATAGGCAATATGTATGAAGTGCGCATGCGTATGATAGAAAACGCTCTTTCCTTACATCACATGGAAATCTAATCGTTGCAATCAAAATTTTACTCCTTATCTAAACCTTAGTTTATATCCTACTATTACAAATAGATAAAACATTCAAAATGATTCGATAACTTATCCCCATAGATGACGGTCCTTATGCCCATACATTCTCTTATATGGTGTTTTAACCAAAATCTGTAAGGCTGACTTTCCTTGCAACTACCTCTTGGTATTTTATCTTGTCTTCAATAATTGACTAAACTCACGACATAACATAGATTTTGAACTACGTTATAAATACTACAAGATGGTAAAAATTGCATGTTAATCCCTAATCTTTAAAATGAGGACTAATTTGATGAACTTGAGTACTGTCTGAGCAGTATGCTATAGAATCAGCTGTCTTAAGCAAATATGTTGACAGCCAAAATACAATACCATTGCGAATTACAATCAATTTAACTTTCTACGTAGATATTGACCTTTCGTTATACTACAAATCTGCAACGTTTCAGCATTGCAAAGACTCCGCAGGACGAGATATCGCAGAATTACTTTCATTGTAAGGGCTATAGGCAATATGTCTGAAGTGCGCATGCGTATGATAGAAAACGTTCTTTCATTACATCACATGGAAATCTAATCGTTACAATAAAAATTTTACTCGTTAACTAAACCTTAGTGTATATCCTACTATAACAAATAGATAAAACATTCAAAATGATTCGATAACTTACCCAAATAGATGACGGTCCTTCTGCCCATACAATCTCTTATATGGTGTTTTAACCAAAATCTGTAAGGCTGACTTTCCTTGCAACCACCTCTTGGTATTTTATCTTGTCTTTAATAATGACTACAATCAGGAGATAACATGGATTTTAAATTACGTTTAAAATGATACAAGATTGTGAAAATTACATGTTCATCCCTAATCTTTGAAATGAGGACTAACTTGATGAACTTGAGTACTGTCTGAGCAGTATGCTATAGAATCAGCTGTCTTAAGCAAATATGTTGACAGCCAAAATACAATACCATTGCGAATTACAATCAATTTGACTTTCTACGTAGGTATTGCCCTTTCGTAATACAACTAATCTGCAACGTTTTAGCATTGCAAAGATTCTGCAGGACAAGATATCGCAGAATTACTTTCATTGTAAGGGCTATAGGCAATATGTGTGAAGTGCGCATGCGTATGAAAGAAAACGTTCTTTCCTTACATCACATGGAAATCTAATCGTTGCAATCTAAATTTTACTCGTTATCTAAAGCTTGGTGTATATCCTACTATTACAAATAGATAAAACATTCAAAATGATGCCATAACTTTCCGCCATAGATGAATGTCCTTCTCCCCATACAATCTCTTATATGGTGTTTTAACCAAAATCTGTAAGGCTGAGTTTCCTTGCAACCACCTCTTGGTATTTTATTTTGTCTTCAATAATGACTACAATCAGGAGATAACATGGATTTTATATTACGTTTAAAATGCTACAAGATGGTTAAAATTGCATGTTCATCCCTAATCTTTGAAATGAGGACTAATGTAATGAAGTTGAGTACTGTATGAGCAGAATGCTATTGAATCAGCTGTCTTAAGCAAATATCTTGACAGCCAAAATACAATACGATTGCGAATTACAATCAATTTGACTTTCTACGTAGATATTGCCCTTTCGTAATACTACAAATCTGCAAAGTTTTAGCATTGCAAAGATTCTGCAGGACGAGATATCGCAGAGTTACTTTCATTGTAAGAGCTATAGGGAATATGTATGAAGTGCGCATGCGTATAAAACAAAACGTTCTTTCCTTACATCACATGGAAATCTAATCGTTGCAATCAAAATTTTACTCCTTATCTAAACCTTAGTTTCTATCCTACTATTACCAATAGATAAAACATTCAAAATGATTCGATAACTTACCCCCATGAAGACGGTCCTTCTGCCCATACAATCTCTTATATGGTGTTTTAACCAAAATCTGTAAGGCTGACTTTCCGTGCAACCACCTCTTGGTATTTTATCTTGTCTTTAATAATGAGTACAATCACGCCATAACATATATTTTAAATTAGGCTTTAAATGCTACAAGATGGTTAAAATTGCATGTTCATCACTAATCTGTGTAATGAGGAATGATTTGATGAACTTGAGTACTGTCTGAGCAGTATGCTATAGAATCAGTTGTCTTAAGCAAAAATATTGACAGTTAAGATACAATACGATTGCGAATTACAATCAATTTTCTTTTCTACGTAGATATTGCCCTTTCGTAGTACTACAAATCTGCAACGTTTCAGCATTGCAAAGATTCTGCAGGACGAGATATCGTAGAATTACTTTTATTGTAAGGGCTATAGGCAATATGTATGAAGTGCGCATGCGTATGATAGAAAACGTTCTTTCCTTACATCACATGGAAATCTAATCGTTGCAATCAAAATTTGACTCGTTATCTAAACCTTAGTGTATATGTTGTAGTTCAATTTTTTTATGTGGTTTTATTGTGTCCAAACCAGTTCAATTTTTTTGAACCTGTCCATTTTTTTAAACCAGTTTTTTTTAACACCTGTCTGAAAAGGGATTTATTATCTTTTGGGGTGAGGTAAAAAAATAGGGGCTTGGCATTTTAGGGGGGTGAAAAGAATTAATAATTATAACAGTTTAAGTTATTACTAAATTATGACTGTCACTCCCCTCCCTTAACTTTTTATCTGTTCTCTTGTCTCTCCACCCACCACCTTACTTTGCATGTACAACTCTTACACACTCACTACCCCTACTAAGTCATGTACACAATATTTTTTTATCACTTATTTTTCTTATACTTACTGAGACTCGAACCCACAACCTTTAGACTTGTAATCCTCTCTAATCACCATTGAGCCACACAAGAACTTGATGCAAATTGGTTTCATAATCTTGCTTATAAAACAACTCATTAGTCCCAGGCCCCCTTTCTCTCTCAGCCAATTTGATTAAATATTCAAATAGAGTAGCGCATGCGTACTTAATACAAATTGAGACTTGAAAACATGACTGAAGTCTCCACCGAACCATGCGTTGCAAAGGGAATATTTTACCAACACTTGGATGCATTAAAAAGCAAACAAGTTAAAAAGGAATCGCAGATAACGCTCTTTATTGAGGATGCATTTTACGATAAAGCAAAAGCTTTCCTAAAATACCAAACTGAGAAGAAACTCGGAATCGAGTCGCAAGAAGTGACGACGTCAAAGTGGGAAACCTCGACAATTATTAGAAAAAAATGGGCTTACTCAGATGGCTCAATAATAACTACAAACAAGAGAAAGGTGGTACCTAAAAGGGACCTTTATGAAGTGCTATCTCTCGCTCACAGTCGCACTGCTCAGCGTGGGCGACAAATTACTTCCAAATGGATAAACAATAACTATTCCGAAGTCAACATTAAAGTGATAGCCATATTTGTTGGCCTTTGTCCAATTCACGTGGAACAGCAGTCAATTACGAGTCGTGTTAAGCTTGTTACTAAACCTATCCAATCTCCGAAATTTCTTTCTCTACTCGAGATGGATCTAATGGACTTCCGTAACTGTGCTTGTGATTGTACCCATAAACACACCTGGGTAATGAACATTACGGATCACCATACAAAGTATGTTCACGTTTCTGCTCTAACAGATAAATCTGCGGATGAGGTACTGAAAGCATTCACATACTACTGCTTCACATATGGCTTTCCGAAAAAAATCCTAACAGACAACGGAAGAGAATTTGCAAACAAAAAGATAAAAGCATTTTGTCAAGAAAACGGCATTCAACTTGCTCATGGTTCTCCGCGAACTCCTACAACTCAAGTTTTGGTCGAAAGATCAAATCGATCATGGAAAGAAGACACAAGAGCCTTAATAATGAGCACCTCTTCCAGAAATCGAAAGAAATGGTGTGAGAAAGTACAAGAAGCGGCTTACACTAGAAACATAAGCTACCATAGAGCAATAAAAAATGAGTCCATACGAAGCTGTGTATGGCATGAAGCCCAACAGAGAAGTCTTTCATTCTGCTAACTCTGGGAATGATAAAGAGGTTTATGATAAAACAAATCCAGAACAGCATGAAGATTTACAGGATGAAGTTGAAGAGGAACCACCAAAAAGCGACAAAAAATAATGGAAGATCAAGAAAAGTACAATAAAGAAATGATCAAGCAAACACAGAAAAAAAAATGAAGCTAGAAAAAAAAAATTCAAGTAGGAGATATGGTCTCCATTAAAATTGATCGTGTGGACAAGACATCACCTCTTCATTCAAACCTTCTTTTGGGAAAAATTGAAGAAATTGTTAACACTTATGCACGTGTTGTGACCAAATTTGGTAGAGTAAACACATTGATTTCACACACCCGTTTGTATCCGTGCACAGTTACATCTCAGAACATAGAACTCGATTACACAACTGAGCTATCATTTTCTGCAGCATGTAAGAAAGCTATATAGTTTAATGAAATGTTTTGAAATTTAACATATATGTGAGGATTTCTCCTTTTTTGGCAGAATGTAATTTCATGAAATAAAGACGAACTGTACAATGCCACAATCTATCTTGTTCCTAACCCTTACCCCTTAACCCTAACCCTAACCATTCATAACTTTAACTCTTAACCCCAATCATTATAATAAGCCCTTAATTAATAAGAGTAAAAAATAATATTTGTATATCACCCCATGTAACAATTCTCATGACTGAAATATAGAACACAGAATGTAGAAAAACTTTCAAAAAATTACCCATTAAAAAAAAGAAACTGGTTTAAAATAATCAAACCAGTTTAAGAATTTTAAACTGGTTCAAAAAAATTCGAGCCAGAAAAAACATTGAACTACAACATCATCCTACTATTACAAATAGATAAAACATTCAAAATGATTCGATAACTTACCCCCATAGATGACGGTCATTTTGCCCATACAATCTCTTATATGGTGTTTTAACCAAAATCTGTAAGGCTGACTTTCCGTGCAACCACCTCTTGCTATATTATCTTGTCTTCAATAATGACTACAATCACAGTCGCAACAACAAAAGCGCTGATGCTCTTAGCAGGAAAACAGAACATGGCGAGGAGCCATCGTACCGCAGGCTTGAGGAAGTTGTAACCGTGCCTGCTCCACTCCTGTTAGACGTAACTAGCACTCCTGTACCCAAGTGCGTTGAAGCATGTGTCAAGGAGACTACAGCAGAAGTCCTTCTGCTTTCCTGAAGTCCTTCTTTTCAAGAGTGCCAGGCTAGATCACCAACTCTAATGCCTAGTGCCATCTCGACACTCCCTTCGATCACAAAAGAGGACTTGTGCACCATGCAAGCCCAGGATGAGTCGATTGCTAGATTGCTCTACTATTGGAGAGGACAACACCCACCAACACTGCGTCAGCTGATGAAGAAGCCCAAGCCCGCAAGGAAGTTTCTTAGAGAATGGAAACACATAGAGGAAGACAATGGTGTGCTGTACCGAGCTATTCGGCTAAATGGTAGGCAAGTAAAGCAGTTAATACTTCCAAGATCGCTGGTCAACCAAGTTTTGAAGTCGGTCCATGACGACTTGGGTCACCAGGCTGTGGAGAAGACAACGCTGCTGACGAGGGATAGATGCTACTGGCCAGGTATGTCATCCGATATAGCCGACTATTGTCTTAGATGCGAGCGATGTACTTTGGCCAAAGCGGGAAAGAAACTCCACCCAACAATGGGGTCCCTAATCGCTAAGAGACCTTTAGAAGTTCTGGCAATAGACTTCACAGCACTAGAGCGCAGCAGCAGTGGGCTGGAGGATGTTCTAGTACTTACTGATGTTTTTACGAAGTACACCCAAGCGATTCCAACTCGAGATCAGAAAGCAGTGACCGTAGCCCGCGTCCTAGTAAAAGAGTGGTTTGTAAAGTTTGGCACACCTAAGCGAATTCATAGTGACCAAGGCCGTAATTTCGAAGGTAAAATCATCGAGGAACTGTGTAAGGTCTATGGAATCTCGAAGAGTCGAACTTCCCCATACCACCCAGAGGGGAACGGCCAGTGCGAACGGTTTAACAGAACCATGCATGATCGCCTTCGTACACTTTGCCCAAAGCAGAAACTAAAGTGGCCGGAATCTCTGCCTGAACTGGTGTACGCTTACAATTGCACTCCACACTCTACAACGGGCTATTCACCCTACTACCTGTTCTTTGGTCGTGATCCAGTTCTACCAGTCGATTATGTTCTTGGGTCAAAGATGGAACCTGAAGGCGCTCATTTAGAGTGGGTCACTGAACACCATAAAAGACTGGATGAAGCTTTCCGGCTTGCTTCGGAAAGGACAGAAAGGGAAGCCCTGCGCAGAATAGCCCACAGCGACCTGAAAGCTGATAAAACAGACCTCCCACTGGGGTCAAGAGTCTTCCTGCGGAATCGCGTGAAGGGCCGCAACAAAGTCCAGGATGTCTGGGACCCAACCCCTCACAAGGTCGTCCAGCGTCTAGTTAAGAGTAACACCTACGTAGTAGAGTCGCTTGATGACAAAGGTGGCACCAAAACCATTCACCGCACTGACATGCTACATGCACCACATCTTGTCAGGGACATGGGAGTTAAGGATAAAGGAGAAACTGCGTTTGCTTCCCCAAGTCAAGCCAGAGAAAAGATGGAAGGGACAGGAGAGCATGGGCCAGATGACATGCAGACAAGTAGAAAACTTGACGAGGGCTCTGAAGCTGGCGACCTCGAAATTATCGTCTGCAGAGGTCAAGGGGAAGGTACAAGTGCTTTCCCTGAGACCCTTGATAATTTTGCTTTTCAGGAACCGTATGAAACCGAGGCACAGGGAGGTGAGTTGGAGAACGTGGGTGGCCAGGAGCAGCAGTTACCTATTAACCAAGTTCCTGATCGTCCTTCCGTGAGACGGTCGACTCGTGTCAATGCGGGGAAGCACTCAAACCCGCACCACCTCCCAGGGCCTGTAGTACAACAGCATGCAGCAGCACGGACAGTGGACTGGAACCTGCTGAATTCAAATGTGCAAACTAATATTCTCGTTATGCAGTTGCTGACCAAGAACAACCAAGCATAAGGACATTGATTTATTGAACAGTTTATATTAGAGACACTTAAGTACTACATCGTTACCGTTAGTTGCATAAAGTTATGATGAAAGTTAGGGTTGTCGAGGCGCCAACCTTCAAGCGGGAAAGTATGTGGCAGCCCAAAATGAGTCACAGCGCCTCACCAGGAGGAGCGGTTAACCGTGCAGTCCTCGTGGCTTCGTAGTTTTGTGTTTTGCTCGAGACAATTGTTAGACGAGAATCTTTCTTTTATCTCGATATTACCTGCCTGCCGCTAGGGTTTTTGTCTGTATTAAACATTGGAAGAAAATTACCCTGTGTCACACTTACATCACATGGAAATCTAATCGTTGCAATCAAAACTTTACTCGTTTTCTAAACCTTAGTGTATATCCTACTATTTCAAATAGATAAAACATTCAAAATAATTCGATAACTTCCCCAAATAGATGACGGTCCTTCTGCCCATACAGTCTCTTATATGGTGTTTTAACCAAAATCTGTAAGGCTGACTTTCCTTTCAACCACCTCTTGCAATTTTATCTTGTCTTCAATAATGACTACAATCACGACATAACATGGATTTTAAATTACGTTTTAAATGCCACAAGATGGTGAAAATTGCATGTTCATCCCTAATCTGTGTAATGAGGACTGATTTGATAAACTTGAGTACTGTCTGAGCAGTATGCTATAGAATCATAAGTCTTAAGCAAATATCTTGACAGCAAAAATACAATGCGATTGCGAACTAAAATCAATTTGACATTCTACGTAGATATTGCCCTTTCGTAGTACTACAAATCTGCAACGTTTCAGCACTGCAAAAATTCTGCAGGACGAGATATCGAAGAATTACTTTCATTGTAAGGGCTATAGGCAATATGTATAAAGTGCGCATGCGTATGATATAAAGCGTTTTTTCCTTACATCACATGGAAATCTAATCGTTGCAATAAAAATTTTACTCGTTATCTAAACCTTAGTGTATATCCTACTATTACAAATACATAAAAAATTCAAAATGATTCGATAACGTGCCCCCATAGATGACGGTCCTTCTGCCCATACAATCTCTTATATGGTGTTTTAACCAAAATCTGTAAGGCTGACTTTCCTTGCAACCCACCTCTTGCTATTTTATCTTGTCTTTAATAATGACTACAATCACGACATAACATGGATTTTAAATTACGTTTTAAATGTTACAAGATGGTAAAAATTGCATGTTTATCACTAACCTGTTTAATGAGGAATGATTTGATAAACTTGAGTACTGTTTGAGCAGTATGCTACAGATTCAGCTGTCTTAAGCAAATATCTTGACTGCCAAAATACAATAAGATTGCGAATTAGAATCAATTTGACTTTCCACGTAGATATTGCCCTTTCGTAGTACTACAAATCTGCAACTTTTCAGCATTGCAAAGATTCTGCATGGCGAGATCTGGTAGAACTAATTTCATTGTAAGGGCTATAGGCAATATGTCTGAAGTGCGCATGCGTATGATAGAAAACGTTCTTTCCTTACATCACATGCAAATGTAATTGTTGCAATTAAAATTTTACTCGTTATCTTAACCTTAGTGTATATCCTACTATTCCAAATAGATAAAACATTTAAAATGATTCGATAACTTACCCCCATAGATGACGGTCCTTCTGCCCATACAATATCTTATATGGTGTTTTAACCAAAATCTGTAAGGCTGACTTTCCGTGCAACCACCTCTTGCTATTTTATCTTGTCTTCAATAATGACTACAGTCACGACATAACATAGACTTTAAATTACGTTTTAAATGCTACAAGATGTTAAAAATTGCATGTTCATCCCTAATCTGTGTAATGAGGACTGATTTGATAAACTTGAGTACTGTTTGAGCAGTATGCTACAGATTCAGCTGTCTTAAGCAAATATCTTGACTGCCCAAATACAATAAGATTGCGAATTAGAATCAATTTGACTTTCCACGCAGATATTGCCCTTTCGTAGTACTACAAATCTGCAACTTTTCAGCATTGCAAAGATTCTGCATGGCGAGATCTGGTAGAACTATATTCATTGTAAGGGCTATAGGCAATATGTATGAAGTGCGCATGCGTATGATAGAAAACGTTCTTTCCTTACATCACATGCAAATGTAATTGTTGCAATTAAAATTTTACTCGTTATCTTAACCTTAGTGTATATCCTACTATTCCAAATAGATAAAACATTTAAAATGATTCGATAACTTACCCCCATAGATGACGGTCCTTCTGCCCATACAATATCTTATATGGTGTTTTAACCAAAATCTGTAAGGCTGACTTTCCGTGCAACCACCTCTTGCTATTTTATCTTGTCTTCAATAATGACTACAGTCACGACATAACATAGACTTTAAATGACGTTTTAAATGCTACAAGATGTTAAAAATTGCATGTTCATCCCTAATCTGTGTAATGAGGACTGATTTGATAAACTTGAGTACTGTTTGAGCAGTATGCTACAGATTCAGCTGTCTTAAGCAAATATCTTGACTGCCAAAATACAATAAGATTGCGAATTAGAATCAATTTGACTTTCCACGTAGATATTGCCCTTTCGTAGTACTACAAATCTGCAACTTTTCAGCATTGCAAAGATTCTGCATGGCGAGATCTGGTAGAACTATATTCATTGTAAGGGCTATAGGCAATATGTATGAAGTGCGCATGCGTATGATAGAAAACGTTCTTTCCTTACATCACATGCAAATGTAATTGTTGCAATTAAAATTTTACTCGTTATCTTAACCTTAGTGTATATCCTACTATTCCAAACAGATAAAAAATTTAAAATGATTCGATAACTTACCCCCATAGATGACGGTCCTTCTGCCCATACAATATCTTATATGGTGTTTTAACCAAAATCTGTAAGGCTGACTTTCCTTGCAACCCACCTCTTGCTATTTTCTCTTGTCTTCAATAATGACTACAATCACGACATAACATGGATTTTAAAATACGTTTTAAATGCTACAAGATGGTGAAAATTGTATGTTCATCCCTAATCTGTGTAATGAGGACTGATTTGATAAACTTAAGTACTGTTTGAGCAGTATGCTATAGAATCAGCTGTCTTAAGCAAATATCTTGACAGCCAAAATATAATACGATTGCGAATTAGAATTAATTTGACTTTCAACGTAGATATTGCCCTTTCTTAATACTACAAATCTGCAACGATTCAGCATTGCAAAGATTCTGCAGGAAGAGATATCGTAGAATTACTTTTATTGTAAGGGCAATAGGCATTATGTATGAAGTGTGCATGCGTATGATAGAAAACGTTCTTTCCTTACATCAAATGGAAATCTAATTGTTGCAATAAAAATTTTACTCGTTATCTAAACCTTAGTGTATATCCTACTATTATAAATAGATAAAACATTCAAAATGGTTCGATAAGTTACCCCCATAGATGACGGTCCGTCTGCCCATACAATCTCTTATATGGTGTTTTTTATCCAAAATCTGTAAGGCTGACTTTTCTTGCAACCACCTCTTGCTATATTATCTTGTCTTTAATAATGACTACAATCACGACATAACATGAATTTTAAATTACGTTTTAAATGCTACAAGATGGTGAAAATTGCATGTTCATCCCTAATCTGTGTAATAGGGACTGATTTGAAAAACTTGAGTACTGTCTGAGCAGTATGCTATAGAATCAGCTGTCTTAAGCAAATATCTTGACAGCCAAATTACAATAAGATTGCGAATTACAATCAATTTGACTTTCTACGTAGACATTGCAAGTGCGTAGTACTACAAATCTGCAACATTTTTTAGCATTGCCAAGATTCTGCAGGACGAGATATCGTAGAATTACTTTTATTGTAAGGGCAATAGGCATTATGTATGAAGTGTGCATGCGTATGATAGAAAACGTTCTTTCCTTACATCACATGGAAATCTAATCGTTGCAATCAAAATTTTACTCGTAATCTAAACCTTAGTGTATATCCTACTATTATAAATAGATAAAACATTCAAAATGGTTCAATAACTTACCCCATAGATGACGGTCCTTCTGCCCATACAATCTCTTATATAATGTTTCAACCAAAATCTGTAAGGCTGACTTTCCTTGCAACCACCTCTTGGTATTTTATCTTCTTTTCAATAATGACTACAATCACGACATAAGATGGATTTTAAACAACGTTTTAAATGCTACAAGATTGTGAAAAATGCATGTTTAACCCTAATCTGTGTAATGAGGACTAATTTGATGAACTTGAGTACTGTCTGAGCAGTATGCTATAGAATCAGCTGTCTTAACCAAATATCTTGATAGCCAAAATACAATACAATTGCGAATTACAACCAATTTGACCTTCTACGTATATATTGCCCTTTCGTAATACTAGAAATCTGCAACGTTTCAGCATTGCAAAGATTCTGCACGACGAGATATCGCACAATTACGTTCTTTGTAAGGGCTATAGGCAATATGTATGAAGTGAGCATGCGTATGATAGAAAACGTTCTTTCCTTACATCACATGGAAATCTAATCGTTGCAATCAAAATTTTACTCGTTATCTAAACCTTAGTGTATGTCCTACTATTACAAATAGATAAAACATTCAAAATGATTCAATAACTTACCCCCATAGATGACGGTCCTTCTGCCCATACAATCTCTTATATGGCTTTTAAACCAAAATCTGTAAGGCTGAATTTCCTTGCAACCACCTCTTGGTATTTTATCTTCTTTTCAATAATGACTACAATCACGACATAAGATGGATTTTAAACAACGTTTTAAATGCTACAAGATTGTGAAAAATGCATGTTTAACCCTAATCTGTGTAATGAGGACTAATTTGATGAACTTGAGTACTGTCTGAGCAGTATGCTATAGAATCAGCTGTCTTAACCAAATATCTTGATAGCCAAAATACAATACAATTGCGAATTACAACCAATTTGACCTTCTACGTATATATTGCCCTTTCGTAATACTACAAATCTGCAACGTTTCAGCATTGCAAAGAATCTGCAGAACGAGATATCGCAGGATTAGTTTTATTGTAAGGGCTAAAGGCAATATGTATGAACTGCGCATGCGTATGATAGAAAACGCTCTTTCCTTACATCACATTGAGATCTAATCGTTGCAATCAGAATTTTACACGTTATCTAAACCTTAGTGTATATCCTACTATTACAAATAGATAAAACATTCAAAATGATTCGATAACTTACCCCCATAGATGACGGTTCTTTTGCCCATACAATCTCTTATATGGTGTTTTAACCAAAATCTGTAAGGCTGACATTCCTTGCAACAACCTCTTGGTATTTTATCTTCTCCTTAATAATTGACTACAATCACGACATAATATGGATATTAAACTACGTTTCAAATGCTACAAGATGGTGTAAAAAGCATGTTTAACCCTAATCTGTGTAATGAGGACTGAGTTGATGAACTTGAGTACTGTCTGAGCAGTATGCTATAGAATCAGCTGTCTTAAGCAAATATCTTGACAGCCAACATACAATACGAATGCGAATTACAATCAATTTGACTTTCTACGTAGATATTGCCCTTTCGTAGTACTAGAAATCTGCAACGTTTCAGCATTGCAAAGATTCTGCAGGACGAGATATGGTAGAATTACGTTTATTGTAAGGGCTATAGGCAATATGTATGAAGTGCGAATGCGTATAATAGAAAACGTTTTTTTCTTACATCACGTGGAAATCTAATCGTTGCAATAAAAATTTTACTCGTTATATAAACCTTAGTGTATAACTTACTATTACAAATAGATAAAACATTCAAAATGATTTGATAACTTACCCCCATAGATGACGGTCCTTCTGCCCATACAATCTCTTATATTGTGTTTTAACCAAAATCTGTAAGGCTGACTTTCCTTGCAACCACCTCTTGGTATTTTATCTTGTCCTCAATAATTGACTACAATCACGACATAACATGGATTTTAAATTAGGTTTTAAATGCTACAAGATGGTAAAAATTGCATGTTTAACCCTAATTCTTGTAATAAGGACTGATTTGATAAACTTGAGTACTGTCTGAGCAGAATGCTATAGAATCCGCTGTCTTAAGCAAATATGTTAAAAGCCAAATTACAATACGATTGCAAATAATAATCAATTTGACTTTCTACGTAGATATTTCCCTTTCGTAGTACTAGAAATCTGCAACGTTTCAGCATTGCAAAGATTCTGCAGGACGAGATATGGTAGAATTACGTTTATTGTAAGGGCTATAGGCAATATGTATGAAGTGCGAATGCGTATAATAGAAAACGTTTTTTTCTTACATCACGTGGAAATCTAATCGTTGCAATCAAAATTTTACTCGTTATATAAACCTTAGTGTATAACTTGCTATTACAAATAGATAAAACATTCAAAATGATTTGATAACTTATCCCCATAGATGACCGTCCTTCTGCCCATACAATCTCTTTTATGGTGTTTTAACTAAAATCTGTAAGGCTGACTTTGCATGCAACCACCTCTTGGTATTTTATCTTGTCTTCAATAATGACTACAATCACGACATAACATGGATTATAAATTATGTTTTAAATGTTAGAAGATGGTGAAAATTGCATGTTTATCCCTAATCTGTGTAATGAGGACTGATTTGATGAACTTGAATACTGTCTGAGCAGTATGCTATAGAATCAGCTGTCTTAAGCAAATATCTTAAAAGCCAAAATACAATACGATTGCAAATAACAATCAATTTGACTTTCTACGTAGATATTGCCCTTTGGTAGTACAAAAAATCTGCAAAGTTTCAGCATTGCAAAGATTCTGCAGGACGAGATATCGTAGAATTACTTTCATTGTAAGGGCTATAGGCAATATGTATGAAGTGCGCATGCGTATGATAGAAAACGTTCTTTCCATGCAACACATGGAAATCTAATCGTTGCAATCAAAATTTTACTCGTTATCTAAACCTTAGTGTATATCCTACTATTACAAATAGATAAAACATTTAAAATGATTAGATAACTTACCCCCATAGATGACGGTCCTTCTGCCCATACAATCTCTTATATGGTGTTTTAAAAAAAATCTGTAAGGCTGACTTTCCTTTAAACCACCTCTTAATACTTTTTTTTTTCAATAATGACTACAATCACGACATAACATGGATTTTACATTACGTTTTAAATGCTACAAGATGGTGAAAATTGCATGTTCATCCCTAATCTGTGTAATGAGGACTGATTTGATGAATTTGAGTACTGTCTGAGCAGTATGCTATAGAATCAGCTGTCTTAAGAAAATATATCTTGACAGCCAAAATACAATAGGATTGCGAATTAGAATCAATTTGACTTTCTACCTAGATAATGCCTATTTGTAGTACTACAAATCTGCAACGTTTCAGCATTGCAAAAATTCTGCAGGACGAGATATCGTAGAATTACTTTCATTGTAAGGGCTATAGGCAATATGTATGAAGTGCGCATGCGTATGATAGAAAACGTTCTTTCCTTAAATCACATGGAAATCTAATCGTTGCAATCAAAATTTTACTCGTTATCTAAACCTTAGTGTATATCCTACTATTACAAATAGATAAAACATTTAAAATGGTTCGATCACTTACCCCCATAGATGACGGTCCTTTTGCCCATACAATCTCTTATATAGTGTTTTAACAAAAATCTGTAAGGCTGACTTTCCTTGCAACCACCTGTTGGTATTTTATCTTGTCTTCAATAATGACTACAATCACGACTTAACATAGATTTCCATATACGTTTTAATTGCAACAAAATGGTGAAAATTGCATGTTCATCCCTAATCTGTGTAATAAGGACTGATTTGATGAACTTGAATACTGTCTGAGCAGTATGCTATAGAATTAGCTGTGTTAAGCAAATATCTCTAAAGCCAAAATACAATACGATTGCAAATAACAATCAATTTGACTTTCTACGTAGATATTGCCCTTTCGTAGTACAAAAAATCTGCAAAGTTTCAGCATTGCAAAGATTCTGCGGTACGAGATATCGTAGAATTACTTTCATTGTAAGGGCTATAGGCAATATGTATGAAGTGCGCATGCGTATGATAGAAAACGTTCTTTCCATGCAAAACATGGATATCTAATCGTTGCAATCAAACTTTTACTCGTTATCTAAACCTTAGTGTATATCCTACTATTACAAATAGATAAAACATTTAAAATGATTAGATAACTTACACCCATAGATGACGGTCCTTCTGCCCATACAATCTCTTATATGGTGTTTTAACAAAAATCTGTAAGGCTGACTTTCCTTTAAACCACCTCTTAATACTTTTTTTTTCAATAATGACTACAATCACGACATAACATGGACTTTACATTAGGTTTTAAATGCTACAAGATGGTGAAAATTGCATGTTCATCCCTAATCTGTGTAATGAGGACTGATTTGATGAATTTGAGTACTGTCTAAGCAGTATGCTATAGAATCAGCTGTCTTAAGCAAATATCTTAAAAGCCAAAATACAATGCTATTGCAAATAACAATCAATTTGACTTTCTACGTAGATATTGCCCTTTCGTAGTACTACAAATCTGCAAAGTTTCAGCATTGCAAAGATTCTGCAGGACGAGATATCGTAGAATTACTTTCATTCTAAGGGCTATAGGCAATATGTATGAAGTTCGCATGCGTATGATAGAAAACGGTCTTTCCTTACATCACATGGAAATCTAATCGTTGCAATCAAAATTTTACTCGTTATCTAAACCTTAGTGTATATCCTACTATTACAAATAGATAAAACATTCAAAACGGTTCGATAACTCACCCCCATAGATGACGGTCTTTCTGCCCATACAATCTCTTATATGGTGTTTTAACCAAAATCTGTAAGGCTGACTCTCATTGCAACCACCTCTTGCTATTTTGTCTTGTTTTCAATAATGACTACAATTACGACATACCATTGATTTTAAATTACGTTTTAAATGCTACAAGATGGTGAAAATTGCATGTTCATTCCTAATCTGTGTAATGAGGACTGATTTGATGAATTTGAGTACTGTCTAAGCAGTATGCTATAGAATCAGCTGTCTTAAGCAAATATCTTAAAAGCCAAAATACAATACTATTGCAAATAACAATCAATTTGACTTTCTACGTAGCTATTGCCCTTTCGTAGTACTACAAATCTGCAAAGTTTCAGCATTGCAAAGATTCTGCAGGACGAGATATCGTAGAATTACTTTCATTCTAAGGGCTATAGGCAATATGTATGAAGTTCGCATGCGTATGATAGAAAACGCTCTTACATTACATCACATGGAAATCTAATCGTTGCGATCAAAATTTTACTCGTTATCTAAACCTTAGTGTATATCCTACTATTACAAATAGATAAAACATTCAAAATGATTCGATAACTTACCCCCATAGATGACGGTCCTTCTGCCCATACAATCTCTTATATGGTGTTTTAACCAAAATCTGTAAAGCTGACTTTCCTTGCAACCACCTCTTGCTATTTTATCTTGTCTTCAATAATAACTACAATCACAACATCACTTGGATTTTAAAATATGTTTTAAATGCTAGAAGATGGTAAAAATTGCATGTTCATCCCTAATCTGTGCAATGAAGACTTATATGATGAACTTGAGTAGTGTCTGAGCAGTATGCTATAGAATCAGTTGTCTTAAGCAAATATCTTGACAGTTAAGATACAATACGATTGCGAATTACAATCAATTTTCTTTTCTACGTAGATATTGCCCTTTCGTAGTACTACAAATCTGCAACGTTTGAGCATTGCAAAGATTCTGCAGGACGAGATATCGTAGAATTACTTTCATTGTAAGGGCTATAGGCAATATGTGTGAAGTGCGCATGCGTATGATAGAAAACGTTCTTTCCCTACATCACATGGAAATCTAATCGTTGCAATCAAGCTTTTACTCGTTATCTAAACCTTAGTGTATATGTTGTAGTTCAATTTTTGTCTGTGGTTTAATTGTGTCCAAACCAGTTCCATTTTTTTGAACTAGTCCATTTTTTAAACCAGTTTTTTTTAACAGCTGTCTGAAAAGGGATTTATTATCTTTTGGGGTGAGGTAAAAAAATAGGGGCATGGCATTTTAGGGGGGTGAAAAGAATTAATAATTATAAACGTTTAAGTTATTACTAAATTATGACTTTCACTCCCCTCCCTTAACTTTTTATCTGTTCTCCTGTCTCTCCACCCACCACCTTACTTTGCATGTACAACTCTTACACACTCACTACCCCTACTAAGTCATGTACACAATATTCTTTTATCACTTATTTTTCTTATACTTACTGAGACTCGAACCCACAACCTTCAGACTTGTAATCCTCTCTAATCACCATTGAGCCACACAAGAACTTGATGCAAATTGGTTTCATAATCTTGCTTATAAAACAACTCATTAGTCCCAGGCCCCCTTTCTCTCTCAGCCAATTTGATTAAATATTCAAATAGAGTAGCGCATGCGTACTTAATACAAATTGAGACTTGAAAACATGACTGAAGTCTCCACCGAACCATGCGTTGCAAAGGGAATATTTTACCAACACTTGGATGCATTAAAAAGCAAACAAGTTAAAAAGGAATCGCAGATAACGCTCTTTATTGAGGATGCATTTTACGATAAAGCAAAAGCTTTCCTAAAATACCAAACTGAGAAGAAACGCGGAATCGAGTCGCAAGAAGTGACGACGTCAAAGTGGGAAACCTCGACAATTATTAGAAAAAAATGGGCTTACTCAGATGGCTCAATAATAACTACAAACAAGAGAAAGGTGGTACCTAAAAGGGACCTTTATGAAGTGCTATCTTTCGCTCACAGTCGCACTGCTCAGCGTGGGCGACAAATTACTTCCAAATGGATAAACAATAACTATTCCGAAGTCAACATTAAAGTGACAGCCATATTTGTTGGCCTTTGTCCAATTCACGTGGAACAGCAGTCAATTACGAGTCGTGTTAAGCTTGTTACTAAACCTATCCAATCTCCGAAATTTCTTTCTCTACTCGAGATGGATCTAATGGACTTCCGTAACTGTGCTTGTAATTGTACCCATAAACACACCTGGGTAATGAACATTACGGATCACCATACAAAGTATGTTCACGTTTCTGCTCTAACAGATAAATCTGCGGATGAGGTACTGAAAGCATTCACATACTACTGCTTCACATATGGCTTTCCGAAAAAAATCCTAACAGACAACGGAAGAGAATTTGCAAACAAAAAGATAAAAGCATTTTGTCAAGAAAACGGCATTCAACTTGCTCATGGTTCTCCGCGAACTCCTACAACTCAAGGTTTGGTCGAAAGATCAAATCGATCATGGAAAGAAGACACAAGAGCCTTAATAATGAGCACCTCTTCCAGAAATCGAAAGAAATGGTGTGAAAAAGTACAAGAAGCTGCTTACACTAGAAACATAAGCTACCATAGAGCAATAAAAAATGAGTCCATACGAAGCTAATGTATGGCATGAAGCCCAACAGAGAAGTCTTTCATTCTGCTAACTCTGGGAATGATAAAGAGGTTTATGATGAAACAAATCCAGAACAGCATGAAGATTTACAGGATGAAGTTGAAGAGGAACCACCAAAAAGCGACAAAAAATAATGGAAGATCAAGAAAAGTACAATAAAGAAATGATCAAGCAAACACAGAAAAAAAATGAAGCTAGAAAAAAAAAATTCAAGTAGGAGATATGGTCTCCATTAAAATTGATCGTGTGGACAAGACATCACCTCTTCATTCAAACCTTCTTTTGGGAAAAATTGAAGAAATTGTTAACACTTATGCACGTGTTGTGACCAAATTTGGTAGAGTAAACACATTGATTTCACACACCCGTTTGTATCCGTGCACAGTTACATCTCAGAACATAGAACTCGATTACACAACTGAGCTATCATTTTCTGCAGCATGTAAGAAAGCTATATAGTTTAATGAAATGTTTTGAAATTTAACATATATGTGAGGATTTCTCCTTTTTTGGCAGAATGTAATTTCATGAAATAAAGACGAACTGTACAATGCCACAATCTATCTTGTTCCTAACCCTTACCCCTTAACCCTAACCCTAACCATTCATAACTTTAGCTCTTAACCCCAATCATTATAATAAGCCCTTAATTAATAAGAGTAAAACATAATATTTGTATATCACCCCATGTAACAATTCTCATGACTGAAATATAGAACACAGAATGTAGAAAAACTTTCAAAAAATTACCCATTAAAAAAAAAAAAAACTGGTTTAAAATAATCAAACCAGTTTAAGAATTTTAAACTGGTTCAAAAAAATTCGAGCCAGAAAAAACATTGAACTACAACATCATCCTACTATTACAAATAGATAAAACATTCAAAATGATTAGATAACTTACCCCCATAGATGACGGTCCTTCTGCCAATACAATCTCTTATATGGTGTTTTAACCAAAATCTGTAAGGCTGACTTTTCTTGCAACCCACCTCTTGCTATTTTATCTTGTCTTCAATAATGACTACAATCACGACATAACATGGATTTTAAATTACGTTTTAAATGCTACAAGATGGTGAAAATTGCATGTTCATCCCTAATCTGTGTAATGAGGACTGATTTTATGAACTTGAGTACTTTCTGAGCAGTATGCTAGAGAATCAGCTGTCTGAAGCAAATATCTTGACAGCCAAAATACAATACGATTGCGAATTACAATCAATTTGACTTTCTACGTAGAGATTGCAAGTGCGTAGTACTACAAATCTGCAACGTTTGAGCATTGCAAAGATTCTGCAGGACGAGATATCGTAGAATTACTTTCATTGTAAGGACTATAGGCAATATGTATGAAGTGCGCATGCGTATGATAGAAAACGTTCTTTCCTTACATCAAATGGAAATCGAGTCGCTGCAATCAAAATATTACTTGCCATCTAAACGTTAGTGTACATCCTACTATTACAATTAGATTAAACATTCAAAATGATTCGATAACTTCCCCCATAGATGACGGTCCTTCTGCCCATGCAATCTCTTATATGGTGATTTAACCAAAATCTGTAATGCTGAGTTTCCTTGCAACCACCTCTTGCTATTTTACCTTGTCTTTAATAATGACTACAATCACGACATAGCATGGATTTTAAACTAGGTTTTAAATACAACAAGATGGTGAAAATTGCATGTTCATCGCTAATCTGTGTAATGAGGACTGATTTGATGAACTTGAGTACTGTCTGAGCAGTACACGATGGTCGGTTGTTATGTAAATTCCTCCCGTTGCTATCCTAGGGGTCACGTGACGACGCTGTCTTAGCGTCCGTGTCGAGAGAGGGTCAAACAATAAGCTTCTTTCAATGGTTTATTTAACGTAAATTAAAGCTGTTCTGAACCTTTATTTTTCATTATCATATGGCTCAAGCCTTCTACTTGTGGATTAGACGGAAAAAAGGGTGTATTTGTGTGATTTCTTTGCGAAATGACTTATCCAAAAGTGGTACTTTAGAACCTAAAATCAGGTTACAGGCCCATGACTTCAATTAAAACTGACGTTAATTTTGTATTTCTGGGGGCCTGGGACGGTAGGAAGAATTTTTCACTTAGGGATCTCCACTGGGGGAGCAATTTTTGAATGACAAAATCAGAAAATACGTTCAAAATACTTGTCTGATATCACAAAAAGGATAATTTTCGGCATTCGTTTGATCAGCATGGCAAAAACCTTAAGTTGAAAATGAGGACTAGGTTTGATGGCGTCGTTTTCGCCGATTTCCTCAGATGAATCGAGGTAAGAAAGTGTCCCGTAAACTCGATTTTCCGAAGCTGCCCCTACGGCCGCCATCTTGAATTTCCTCTGACTCAATATCGAGTGTTTCGTTGTTAATTTATAGCCCTGGAGGAGCTCATAAATGGTGCGGGAAAAGTCGAAAATGCAGCAAGGAGAAAGGCCATGTGGGAAAGTGCGATTCAAAACGAGAAATAAATACATTCTGGGAGAAATCGCCATTTTTCGAAGTTAATAAACAGCGCCAAACCCTCCGGGGCAGCTTTTGTCAGCTGCAACTCAAGGAGGATGCTTTGTCTGAGAAAGAGCAAGATGTCTTGGCTTTGCAAAGGGAGACACAAACTCTTGTACAGGAATCAGGTAGGTTCACGCTGATTATTAAGTTAGATGTAGCGAAAAGGTTAGACACCTATTTATGCACGTTCTTTATATATACCCGTTTTGCAGTACATGTATTTATATTGTTGTCTTAATAGTTGGGTTATCGGTTATCTCAGGCACCGGCCGAGATATTTGAGAACGTGATTGGAGTCTGAAATTTTCCGTTAAGACCCTTAAGTTAAAAAGGGGGCCTTAAAGTTAAGTGTCTTATATTTGTTTACAGACAAAAGACTAAGACACTCAAAAATAGAGAAAGATGAGCTGGACAAAGAAATTAGCGAGGCAGAGGAGAGATTGAAAGAACTCAAGGAAGCTTATGACAAAGTGAGAAAGCTGTTGGAACAGAAGGATTACTCAAGAAGACGAAGGAGTGTTGCCAGCACATCGTTTGAGATGATTAATAATTACAAATCAAGTACCAGATACAGGAGAAGAGAAGAAACCAAAAATATATTAGAATTTATTCATGGTGGTGCTGAACCATCATTGTATGGGGCATGGGATTTTCTGGCTGCATATGCCAGTGATGAAATTATGAGCAAACTAATGAGTAGTTATGCAAGGGGTAGGTTTCTTCAGGGTATTTATGGGAAAGCAATCAGTGATTATCAGAAATCAGAGAAAGCACTTAAACAGTCAGTTGCACTTAAATATCAAAGTTATTTATCTAGAAGAAAGTACAATCTTGTCTGTAAGACCCAAAATTCATTTTTTAATGCTGAGAAAGAAGTGTGGCTACCACGTAACATCAAGTGCCTTGGTGTAGACTTAAGGTTACCTAAGCTCAGCTTATCAGATGATAATGTTGACAGGTTTGTTAAAAGTTTAGATATTGGTCATGTCACGCAGATTCCAGGAGTATCAGGTGTTTCTCGCACAGTGACAGGTTTGGTTTTTATGATTATTGATTTGCACTTAAGAGTTCCCCATCTTTCAAGTAAACTTGTCTGGTTCAGTGACAATGAGAATCATTTCATTTTTCAGTTCTCAGATGATGGAGCTCCCGAAACAAATGAGCTCACAATGTCCATAGGGAGTATGGTGTGCTGGAACTTTGGAGATCAGGTACGGAGCAGGGACTTCCAGTACCTGCTCCACTGTGTAAGTGTTAAAGAAAAAGATGCAATCATGCATGAACTCTGGAAGCAGCACACTGAAGAAATGCAAATGCTGGAAGGTAATGTTTTGTCTATTTGTAATAAACAATGCACTGTGGAATTTCAACCAGGTGCAGACATGTCATGGCAGAGCTGGGCTGCTAATGAACTCAACCAGGCAGCTACATATCCTTCCCCATATGCAAATGTTCATAAAGGAAACATGCAATCTATGGGGGGTAGTATTGGGATTGGTGACAATGACACCTGGAAGCCATTCAGCATGGAAATGAGAAGCAATTTCACTGAAAAGGTTAATAATTTTGTTGCCTCTCTTCGTTTAGACCTTTCTGAAAAGAATAGAAATTCTAGAAAGTTGCAATTCATGGCTGAGAATGGTATTCGACAGCTTGGGCCTCCTAGAATTGGGTATTTTGCAGACAGGTTGAGGCCGGAGCCCATGCATTGTGAGATAAATGCCTGGCAGCACTATATCGATCTCATTTACCTAGAGGCCGTAAGGCGAGATAGGTTTAATCATTTTGTGTCTGTTTTGGGAGCCCCTTTAGGGAGAGAAGATGGAGATGCTGATGGGGGACAACCAAGAAAGACTCACTTGACAGTGTCAGGTATTGAGAGTGTTGGTGAACGTGCAAGACAGCAACAGATGTTGCAGCAGTCAGAGGAGGAATTGAAACAGCACCTAGAGACCGCAAGTATTCATCATGCAAGGCAAGTAGGAGGTAAGGTGGGTTGTGGACTGGGGTATTTAGCTTCAAGGGTCAGGGAACATTTCAGTGATGAAGGTAACAGGTATAATAAGTTACCAGTAAGGCTTATAGGTAATCAAGCCATTGCACTGGCTCGGTATTCCTATCGTTTAGTTGACAGTTTGAAATGTGACAATGAAACAGAGGCACAACAAATCCACCGACTGGCCCTCAGCAAGATAGGTGAGTATCTGAGGAATGCTGGGGGGCTTTTCAATAGAATAGAGACAAATTCAGCTCAGGTTGCAGAACTGAAGGAAATGTGTGATATGTATTTTAACCTGATATCTTTGTTCTTTTCATCCAGCATTAATGTTACAACTTGGACAGTTGGATATGCCATTCCCTATCATGCAAATTTGCTGTTTAAAAAGTATAAGGTTGGTTATGGCATTGTCTCTCTTCAGGCTAAGGAAGCCAAACATTCTGGAGTAAAGGATGATTTACCCTTAACTAACAGGTCCAATTTAAGTACTACCATTGGTAAGTGGTGGCAAGTGATCCGAAGCAACTATGTACGTTCATTTTATCTCCCAGAACATCAGCCCATGCCCTCTTCTTACACCTCACACTATCAGTCACGTTCCCCCCCACATTGCAACCAAGCAAATGTTTGCAATTGTGGTAGAGACAAAGAAAAAGATGAACTAAGATGTGAAATCTGTTTGTCCAGCATTGAAGTTGTGACCAGTGCAATCAACAGAAGGCTGACAGATTCAGTGCTGTCTGCATTAAAACCTGTGGTTTGCATGCAGTGTAATATTCGATTTGCTGACAAGTTATCATTGGCATCTCATTTAAAGTTCTGCAATGTTGTTGAGGTAAGACGTGTAGCTAGAAATCCAGCTTTGATGACAGTACCTGAATTAAAGCAAGCCTTACGCAGTAGACATTTGAGCACTGCAGGTAATACAGAGATTCTAGTGAAACGCCTTGAAGGTGCATTGGCTGGGGAAGGATAGTACAATCATTTTCTTTGTTCAACAGGTAAGCTTGTCCTCTGAAAAGTAATATAAATTTGAATTTTATGTATCTTTGTTTCAGTCCACGATTTACAACATGCTGGTTATCAATATGATAACTGAGAAAATTATAATATCAGTGCACTTGTAATGTGAGAAATGTGCTCACAGTAGTAATAAAAATGCTTAAATTGATCTTCAGTTGTCCTGTGCAGCTATGTTTACATGAAACATTAGACTATTATTGCAAAAGTATGAAGGCAATATACATTTACTATTTTACTTCATCAGAGAAACACTGATATTGCCGAGAATACATATGACATGTACAATAATAATATTATTATTATTATATCAAAAAGTTTAGAAACCTAAGTTGATATTTTCCCACTGATCAATATAAAGTTGCATCTGAGAAGCATGGTTTAGCTTTTGGGTAATTTGTTAAAATGACAACAAAGAAAAATTATATGGGTTTTAGGCAACTCCATTTCACCATATAAATATGTAGTTAAATGAAACTCAGGATTTTTGAACTTTTAGTTTTTCTTGAGTTTTTTAATGACACTTAGCAAGATGTTTTTAGTTGTTTTAACAACAGCATCTGCATTTGCATGTATGGAAATGCATATCACTAAGTAAGGAGAAATATGACTCATATTTTGGGAGTGAAAGTGTTGAAGTGTTTCACTGAACTTTGAAGAGTTAGATAATTGTAAAAATACTGTAGTAATATTTTAATGTATAAATTTTATCAAATCAAAGAGGTACTATTGTAACCTAGTGTGCTCTCTCATATGTCACACATACATGTAACAATAATTATCTTTTTTACTGATATATAGTAAAATAACTCTTGAGAAAATGGTTTGTTTTGCTGTCTCTTTGTCACATTGCTTACATAAATGTTAGCCAATTAAGCCCCAAAAGTGGTCAGCATCTAATTTTTCTTTACAACATATATTTTTATGTTCTGAAACATGAGATTAAACGAAAGCAGACATCACTATCATTAAAGTTAGTGTCTTCAATGCTTTTCCCTAACTTCTGTACAACCATAAGAAGTTTGCAGAGATGAACAATAATGAACATATGCATGTCCAGATATTGGGGCTTAAATGGTTAATAAAGCATGATAAAAGAATGTTTTGCTTGCAATTCTGAGAAAGCTGATCATAAATTAAAATAAAAGGTTCAACTCATAATTGAGGCTGTCACTATTCTGATATTTGATATAAAGTACAGTATCCAAGGTCAAACAGAATGCAAGCAAGTCCTGTTGTTAATTCACCATTGAAAATTTAAGCCATGTCCAAATTCAAAAGCCTTTGCAAATTGGAATCCTTGGCAAATCCATCACGATCGTATCGCTGCACGTAAAATGTAATTGTTACCCTCTGTTGTTTCACTGTAAAAAACATTTGGAGCGGCGTACTTTGCGTGACAACAACAGTCGACTTCCCGCTATAGGTCTGGATCAGACGACCTTCCTCGGGGATTTTCTCGAAGTGCCGCTTCTTAAGAAAATTCTCCCCACTAAATCTAGCTGGAGACCATATTTTCTCCGCTGTGTCGGGCCGTGCGAGAGTAAGTATGATTTTCTCGCCACTATTCTTGGTTTCCACGGTGCCCCCATAGCCTTGAACCAAAACCCAAAGATGCTTAAAAATTTGGAATGGCATAAAAAGCACAATGGGGGCCATGAGACCGGTCATTCTCGATCGTCCGAGCTTTGAATAAATTAAATGACCGATTTCCTTAAAATATCCATCCAACATTGGACCTACAAGCTCCAGCTTGTTACCAGTTAATTCTTCTAGGACAGGATCAAGATTTCTCATCCCGTAGTTTGGTTTGTTCTCCGCAAAACGAACCTTTCTCAACCATTCCTTTTCAGTAGAAAACTTCATTTCTATGGCATTTGTGTTCCAAAATCGTACTCCCCTTTCCGTCTCATCCTCCATACCGAAATGCCTTAAATCTATTTTGTTGATGGTGTTCGTCGTAACAGTATTTGCCGCCATCTCTAAAAAGGATTTTGTTTATCTCCCGCCATCTGCCGCTGACGGCTTCTGCGCCAGCGCGCATTAGAGTTGCGGGAGGAAAACCCATGGCAACCGACCACCGTGGTATGCTATAGAATAAGCTGTCTTAAGCAAATATCTTGAGAGCCAAAATACAATACGATTGCGAATTACAATCAATTTGACTTTCTACGAAAGATATTGCCCTTTCGCAGTACTACAAATCTGCAACGTTTCGGCATTGCAAAGATTCTGCAGGACTAGATATCGTAGAATTACTTTCATTGTAAGGGCTATAGGCAATATTTATAAAGTGCGCATGCGTATGATAGAAAAAGTTCTTTCCTTACATGACATGGAAATCTAATCGTTGTAATTAAAATTTTACTCGTTATCTAGAACTTAGTGTATATCCTACTATTACAAATAGATAAAACATTCAAAATGATTAGATAACTTACCCCCATAGATGACGGTCCTTCTGCTAATACAATCTCTTATATGATGTTTTAACCAAAATCTGTAATGCTGACTTTCCTTGCAACCACCTCTTGCTAGTTTTTCTTGTCTTCAATAATGACTACAATCACGACATAACATGGTTTTAAAATTACGTTGTAAATGCTACAAGATGGAGAAAATTGCATGTTCATCCCTAATCTGTGTAATAAGGACTGATTTGATGAACTTGAGTACTTTCTGAGAAGTATGCTATAGAATCAGCTGTCTTAAGAAAATATCTTGACAGCCAAAATACAATACGATTGCGAATTACAATCAATTTGCTTTTCTACGTAGATATTGCCCTTTCGTAGTACTACAAATCTGCAACGTTTCGGCATTGCAAAAATTCGGCAGGACTAGATATCGTAGAATTACTTTCATTATAAGGGCTATAGGCAATATGTATGAAGTGCGCAAACGTATGATAGAAAACGTTCTTTCCTTTCATCACATGGAAATCTCACGCCGGGCACGCGCAACCTAAAAATCGGCCATTTGTTATTTCTTTTTGTCAGCGGCATGTCATTGAACCTTAAAAAAATATTTTACGAATTCAAGATGGCAGCTAGGAAGAGATTTAGTGTAGAGGACGTACTTGATTAGGTTTTAGAGGAGAAAGGAAGTGATGTAGATAGTGAGGAAGAGGAAGATATAGATCTTCAGGTAGATTTGCAGAAGGAAAAAATGGAGGAGTGGGTTGAGTCATTTGATGGGGGAGAGTGCTGCGATCACGAATTCTTTCGTGAAAATGTGAAACAGGCAGTACTTCCTATTGTTCGCCAGTCGTTCTTGACTAAAGAGCCAGGAGGTTAGCTTCTTTATTTCTTAAGTTGTTAATACGATGACTAATATTTTGAGTGCCTATAAAATATATTTAGTCAATGCACGTTAGAGGTAGAGGACATGTCCGTTCGATGGTTTTGGAAGATTTAATCCTGCTTTACGATTTAATACCATGACATGAAACAAATTTAAGCTTGATTATTTTATAATACCTTCAATTCTTTCAATAAATCGAGGCTTAGTTGTGCGGCAATCTATCAAAATGAAATATTTATTTTGAAATAAAAGAAAATTATCTCTTAATACATCGTGATTTATCCACGTTGATTCTTAAAGGGATAATTCCGGCCCTGAGATGCTAAGAAAAACTTAATTCTATAATTATATAATTTCGTAAATTTTTTTTGTTGTTGAAAATTGCCTAAATATGATAAAAGCATTTGCTTCTCTTTTAGATCATCACTTAGCTGCCCTACATTTGAGATCAAAATCTCTAAATGTGTGGTCAGTGCTTGACTCAGAGTCAAGAGTATGGCTCAACTGTCTTTATAGACGACTAGCGGGAAAGGTGGGAATACGGAAGCCGTACTATGGAGAGATTACGAGAAGCATACCATTTGACATTTTCCTTTGTCTAAAGGAAGTGTTGAGGGACCTAAATGCTAAAGAGCCCGACTGTTATTTTTCCCAAAACAACAAAGCACAAGTTATTTCTTTAACATCATCACATCTTGTTCATCACCTCTTTGCATGTTTATCTGGACAGACACCCAAGAAGGTTAAGAGTTATTTTAAACGAACACTAACTGGACTCACTAGACATTAACATAAAGTCAGACTGATAATTTCGATGACCAAGGACTTTGCTTTTGTGTATAAAAAAGGAATGGCCAGTTAGTTCTTCAGTTCTATTATGGTGAGTGGAACTATCATGGTAACCCTCAACACTTCGACTAAAGTAATTTTTCTTCCTTTTTCTTTTCTATTAGTATTAGATTACAGTAGTTGCTCTTCCAACATGTGCAGTAGCACCTATTAGTACTAGATTACAGTAGTTGTTCTTCCAACATGTGCTGTAGCACTTATTAGTAGTAGATTACAGTAGTTGTTCTTCCAACATGTGCAGTAGCACCTATTAGCATTAGATTAGAGTAGTTGCTCTTCCAACATGTGCAGTAGCACCTACTAGCATTAGATTAGAGTATGTTTTCTTCCAACATGTGCAGTAGCACCTACCAGCATTAGATTACAGTAGTTGTTCTTCCAACATGTGCAGTAGCACCTATTAGCATTAGATTACAGTAGTTTTCCTTCCAACATGTGCAGTAGCACCTACTAGCATTAGATTAGATTATTAGATTATTAGCATTACTAGCTTATTAGAGATATTTGTTTGGACTGTACCAATAAAACATTCCTGAAAACAATTTCAAGATCACACAAGACTTGAACTAAAGTGAATTTTTTTTTATTACTGTAAATGATACAATCTGTTTGTGATGACAAAATTATCTTGTTGCATGGTTGCCCAACAGAAAGAATAAACAAAGATGAAATTCACAAGAGTTGCTATCAAATGACAAAAAGTCAAGAGTAGAGATCATAAAAGACAAACATATGGCTAAATAGCTCCAAAAAAGATACAAACATTGTATTCTCTTTTACCATATTCAGTAATATGTAAACTAATCTTCCAACTTTCAGCAAAAATTATTATTAGAATAACAACAAGATTAAACAAAGATCTACTTTGTCTGTGCTATATTTTATATTCGGACCAGGACAAGTTCATAGAGAATGTGTGGAAACCAGGTGAGCTATTTGATTTCCCAGCGTCAGTGGAATGTTCGAACTGTAGCCGTCATTTTGTGCGGAGCTGGCTGAAAAGATTTCCCTCGCTAGCATACTCTAAATATGTCGATGGTGCATTTTGTTTACCGTGTGTTTGTTTTGGAGTCCAGTGTGGGCGAAATACGAATAAACTAGACAAATTGTTCAAGTCTCCACTCACACTTTGGACGTCCGCCGCTTCACGTTTTACCAAACACGCCAGCGGGAAATGTGAGATGCATAATTTTGCAGTGATCGCAGTGGAGACTTTTCTGAGAAACATGAGAAGAGAAGCGGTTCCAATATCAGCAGATCAACAATTTACTTCAACAGCAAATCAATAGAAATCGCGAAATTCTGAATCCCTTTTTAAAACAATAATTTTCTGCGGAAAAAACAACATAGCCCTCAGAGGTACACGAGATTATGATCGAGGAAATGGGAGTCTTTCCGGTTAGAAGCGGCGACCAAACACTAAAACATCACTTGGAAACCGCTCCCAGAAATGTGACTTATATTTCTAAAACCATTCAAAATGAGATGATTACAACTGTGGGTGCTATCATAGTGAATAATTTGTCACAGGAAATCAGGGACAGCAAATATTTTTCTATTATGTCTGACGAAGCAGCTGACATATCAAATAAACAAAACCTTTCAGTGGTGATCAGATTTCTCGACTCGACCAAAACAGTCAGAGAAGAGTTTGTAGGATTCTACCTTTGTGAGGATATACTATACTTCAAATCCTGATCACTATTCCCATTTCATCGGCATCTTGCGAAAGGTGCATTTCAACCCACCGAAATCTGAAGACGTATTTGAGGAGTACAATGGTCCAGGATAGACTGAATGGATTAGCACTGATGCATGCCCATAGGGAAATGGAATTAGATCTTGAACAAATTATAAATTTATTTGCTAATTTACATCCCAGAAGAATGAAAATGGAAAATATTTTAAATGAATAATTTTGTATCAGGGAGTCACTAGTGTTTCTAGAGTACTTGTGAGTTATGTTCCATCTGGATGTAATCCTTAATTAAACTGATGGAGAACAGTACAGATACATAACTGGTGTCTGTGGTACAATTGTATTAATACTTATATCTGGACAAAAAAGTCATTCTTCATTAGTTTTTCGAGTTATTTTTCCACTGACACTGGGTATTTGATAAGCTTAAATGGTTTTCACATATTCTCTCAGTCTGAGCTCATTGGACCACATCAATTTATACACTGATCTAAAAGGCTGAAAAAGGCAAGTATGATTCCAACTTTTCAGTTTTGCTGATACATTTCCACAACAATGTTTCTTAATATTCACTAATAAATCCTTATTTTTTATCTTCCATTCCCACTTTGAACTAACTGACCTGATTCCCATTTGAAAGTTATTTGCACCCCCACAAGCATCCAAGACAGCAATCCAGGCAGCAGATCTACTACATTTTCAACAGTAGCCCTCAATCTTAATTCACATGCTAGACTCCTTAGACAAAAAAAATTTAATGTTATTCTGGTTTGTCTGTGTAAATACACAGAATTGATTTTTTTGTACAGAATTATGCCTTTCTGAGGAGGTACTATTAATGTGTCTGAATGGCTTAAAGTGCTACACAACCGAATTGCATTCTGGGAGCATTAAATTTCAAATTTTCTTGGGGGGGGGAGCATGCCCCCAAACCCCCAAACCCCCAAACCCCGCTAGTTAAGGTGCTGCAAATCACTCATGTAAAATCCTGGATCCGCCCCTGTAACATGGATTTAAAATAACGTTTTAAATGCTACAAGATGGTGAAAATTGCATGTTCATCCCTAATCTGTGTATCGAAGACTGATTTGATGAACTTGAGTACTGTTTTAGCAGTATGTTATAGAATCAGCTGTCTTAAGCAAATATCTTGACAGCCAAAATACAATACGATTGCGAATTACAACCAATTTGACTTTCCTCGTGGATATTGCCCTTTCGTAATACTACAAATCTGCAACGTTTCAGCATTGCAAAGATTCTGCAGGACAAGATATCGTAGAATTACTTTCCTTGTAAGTGCTATAGGCAATATGTATGAAGTGCGCATGCGTATGATAGAAAACGTTCTTTCCTTACATCACATGGAAATCTAATCGTTGCAAACAAAATTTTACTCGTTATCTAAACCTTGGTGTATATCCTACTATTACAATTAGATAAAACATTCAAACTGATTCAATAACCTACCCCCATAGATGACGGTCCTTCTGCCTATACAATCTCTTATATGGTGTCTTAACCAAAATCTGTAAACTTGACTTTCCTTGCAACCACCTCTTGGTATTTTATCTTGTCTTCAATAATGACTACAATCACGACATTACATGGATTTTAAATAACGTTTTAAATGCTACAAGATGGTGAAAATTGCATGTTCATCCCTAATCATTGTATCGAAGACTGATTTGATGAACTTGAGTACTTTCTCAGAAGTATGTTATAGAATCAGCTGTCTTAAGCAAATATCTTGACAGCAAAAATACAATACGATTGCGAATTACAATCAATTTGACTTTCTACGTAGATATTGCCCTTTCGTAATACTACAAACCTGCAACGTTTCAGCATTGGAAAGATTCTGCAGGACGAGATATCGTAGAATAACTTTCATTTTTAGGGCTTTAGGCAATATGTATGAAGTGCGCATGCGTACAATAGATAACGTTCTTTTCTTACATCACATGGAAATCTAATCGTTGCTACCCAAATTTTACTCGTTATCTAAACCATGGTGTATATCCTACTATTACAAATAGATAAAACATTCAAAATGATTCGATAACTTACCCCCATAGATGACGGTCCTTCTGCCCATACAATCTCTCAACCTCGTTCCCAGGGCTTTTCCCTAGGAGGAAAAATGGCGGACGGGAAAAGGCCCTGGCATCGGCCGGTCGATTCTTCTTTCTTATTGGCCGGTTGAAATTTAGTAATTTATGCAATTTATCCAAATTATGTGAAATTAAATTCCTTACTCAAAATGGCGGACAGTAAGGAAACGACGCCTACTAAGATTTTCGCCAGAAATCCCGTTTGTAAGCTTTGTTCAGAATCTAAAAATAGTCGTCACGTCGTGAAAATTTTTAGTAAAGCTGGTGTTTCTCAAGAACTGTGTCGGAAAGTGGAATATTCGTGTGGAATAACTATCGCAGAGACTGACACAAAATCCAAAGTGTTGTGCAGGGCGTGTGTAACATTCTTGAACAGAATGTATCTGTTTATTATCGGAGCAAGAAGTCTGCAAAACAATGATAAAGATATTCCTGACTACGCTGTGAAGAGATGTATGCAGATGTCGCCTTCGTCTAGTCAGCAATCCAAACGAGTCACCTCTGACCCAGCCGTTCAGCAAAGCAGCTTTTTTGCGAGGAATCTCGAGGGCCAACAAACGTATTACCGAATCCAAACCAATGTCCTGATGCTCCTGTAAATGTCGACAGAGGGTTGCAATTAAGCGGGAAACAACAGCAGATGATAGTGTGTGCTGTGAATTCAAAGGATGCTTCCATTTTGGCCACTATTTTGAAGGAACATTGTGCAAACGTAGCAGACGCATTGCTTAAGTTACTGCTCAAAGATATCCGTTTATCGTGCAGTAACCTTTGTAAACGCTCTGCGGGTTCCGTTCTGTATGGCAATAACTATGAAAGCTTGAAATATTTTAGCTTTGACAGTATTTGGAGGGAGTTTACAGCCAACTTCCTTTTTCTCGTCGAATTGATGAACGCAAACACTGGTGAGGATTCATGTATCATCGAAGACACCAAACAAGAGTTACGTGTGAAATACAGTTTCCTTTATTCCATTCTAATGAGTGAAAGATGGCACGAATTGAATCTTGTAAAACGCGTAAACACAGTTCTTGTCATTGAAGGTGGATGCACCAAACAGGTATTGAAATATTTTATTTTGCTTATGACAATAACAGTTACACCTTTCATGGGCTAAGAGACAGGTTTCTTGAGGTAGAACGTTCAAGTATACAACATGGACAAAACTAGGTTTATTGAAGTGGGACAAAATACTAGCCAGTTACTGACCTTACTTTTTGCTTTGTATTGTTTTCTTCAATTTGCAATAGTAGCACTGATTACTGCCTTTTTTAATATCCAATATCCAGAGTGTATGATCAGTTTCCCTATTCCTAATGGTAGTAATAAGCATTAGGCCAGTTGTACAGTCTGTGTCCTACTCTCTGA
The DNA here is from genome assembly GCA_949710005.1 of Ricordea florida. Taxonomy (NCBI): domain Eukaryota; kingdom Metazoa; phylum Cnidaria; class Anthozoa; order Corallimorpharia; family Ricordeidae; genus Ricordea; species Ricordea florida. The sequence continues at coordinate 15,863,425 of OX453281.1, read as the reverse complement.
ATAGCAGTGCAGACAGATTTGGTTCAGATCCCACAGCTTTTCCTGTGAAAATCCTAACTATAACAACATTTTCTAATCTGCTTGGCCATCAATGGGCCAGATTCCAGAAATAATATAGAACAGTAGTTGTTTTAGTTTTGATAAACTATCAATCACAGCTATTAGATATTTATGTCATCCAAATTGTTTTTTTTTTTATCATACTTTTGATTAATCTGAAATTGCAGTACCAATATGCAGTTGTCAGATTAAAATCATTCAAAATATATTATAACAGAACCATACACTTATTTTTTGGACGCAACTGGTCACACTACACTTTCATGTTCAGCAGCATGCTGGTGACAACAATTACCCCATTGTTTGCAAAATTTCTTTTGACCAAAAAAAGATTGACTCAATGACAAGCAACAACTTTAGCATAATACACTCTACTTGCTTGCAAACTCAATCAAACAGTATCTCGTATCTGTCCTTTAGAATTATCTCTTTTCTTACTTACGGCCATTACAGACATTATGGTAATATTAAGACATGACTGCATACAGTAAAATTTCTCTAAAAATACCACCTTGGGTGCAGAAAAAAATGGCCATTGTATTGAGGTGACTGTTGCAGAGAGATTTAAACAAGAGTCAATGTATGGACTGTTCACCCCAGAAATGTGACCATTGTAATGAGGTGGCCGATATGGAGAGGTGGCAGTTGGCAGAGGTTTCACTGTAATGTTACAGTTTCTATACTAACTGTTAGTTCATACAAAAATGTTTATTTTGTTAGTCAGATTATAATAAATAATCAGAATATTTTTGGTTTTTATTGTAGTTACAAGAGAGACTGAATAAACTGGGTGTTTGCTTGTCTCATTCAAGACGAGACACCATTATGACAATGCTTGGAGGCCACTTCTCAGATCTTGTGGTCAGTAGGATCAAGGAAGGGAAGGTATTTCGTGGTACTGGGGACAACTGGGATTTACGGATTTTAAAGGGCAGCATGCGAAAAGACATTAACAATGAAGATCTCCATTTGTTTGCAACCAATCTTATCGAGAACAGACTTAACTTCACTCATTTATCAAATGAGTCTCCAAAGGGGAATATTAAAGATCTTCCACGTAGTACCTTTTCTTTGAATGTGAATGAATGGAAGCAATATGCAGAAAGTGCAAAGATTATTGTGGGACGAATTGTCTTGCAGTTCCTTCCACAGTTCACGTTTTTGAGAGGCATCATTCCTGACCACATTCCACATCAGCACAGTGAACAAATGGCACAACAGTCAACCATTGTCACCATGCCGATTATCAATGCTAATGAGGCAAAGTATGAAGACTGTGTCACAATACTCAGAACCTATGAAAAATGGATCGCTGAGATTTATGTTCAAGCTGGTTTACTACAGGAGGTGCCAGATACAGATGATCCACCTCTACCTGCTAGACCAGCAGCACCTGGCCAGACGAATGCCCATACACAAGCAACTCCAAATGATCCTATGAAAGACATGAAGGTTGTATTTGCTGGGGATCAGCTAACACGAGTTCGATTTGCTGGTGCTAAGGACCTACTTTCAGGGGCACATACACCATCGGATAGGTTTGAGCACTGTTCACCATTCAAGCCTGTTATGTGGCATGCTAAAGCATCCCTCCTCCAATATTCCTACTCCTTTTTGCATAAGCCAGAGTCAGTGAATCAGGTTGGAACTTTGAAGTATTTTAGAGAGAAGTACAATCGCAGAAATGCCACTCCAGGAAAAGTTTTAGATTCTTATGAAGGAAGTGAAGACTTATTTCTCAGCATGGGAAGAGCTTACATTGTAGTTGCAGCACTCAGTTACTTTGGAATGCAAAAGCTTGATGACAAGCCAACTCTAAATGTATTCCCAGATAACATTGCTCATGCCAGTAAGGATACTAGAAGAAAATACTTTAATGAAACTTTTGGCAAATTTATTGACAAGTTCTTGCTGCAGAAAGCAAATGATGATTCTCATGATGAAGAAGATTTTGTAAAAAACTATGGGTTGTGTGTAATTTTCTTGTCAATGTTGATCATGCAAATGAAGGACACTGCAGCAGAAGCTGATGGCAACAGAAATCTCATCAACCAGAAACTTTTGTTATCGGTTTTCAAGTAATGGGAGCATATAGCAAGTATGCTATTGAAATGTTCGTAAGCATTTCACAGATTGAGTGCATGTTGACCCCTAGGCTTTCAGAGGAATTTAAATGGGGATTCTTTGTTAATTGGAGGGGAGGTGCAGGAAAGAATATTGAGGATGATTTGGCCCAGGAGATATCCAACAGATGTAGCAAAAGCATTGTTCAGCGGATGGGGGCAAACAAAACGGTAAAGTCCATAAGCAAAGTGTGCAAAGCAACAACAGGAATCAGTCAGATCACAGAGCAGTTTGACCATTCAGCTGGAATTCACAAGAGGTCTGTTCAACACACCACTCGTGATTCCCTAAAGGATGAAGAGGAAATGGTGGCTGACCTAGTGAGGCTTAGTCCCTTTACTCATGAGCCCTTAAGAGCTCATGATAGCTTTGCAGACATCAAACGGTGCCCCCTAATGTATTTAAATGTTGTGGAATTCAGTCAGTGGATCGAAAAACACAAGGAAGAACTCTCAACTTGATGTTTTCGTAGTTGGCAATATCTTGTTTTGTTAGAGACATCCTCGGTTCATTAGAAGGTGAACTTTCAAGGAAACTACAGCCCTTTAATCTCGACGAATGTCTTCTTTTATGACCAGAATTTCTTGCATTCGATAAAGTGAAATTCTTTATCTTCTTTTTTTCTCCTCCAACTAATAATTACACACTACTCTTTAAAATCTTATGTCCCTTAACTGCATTTCCCTCTGTCGAATGCAAATAAACTTATAGAGGATATTCCTTCATCTGCAGACCCCCGGACCAGCAAATAATCCATTTAAATTTTTCCTATTCATAAAAAGTAACAGTTAAACTTAACCCTCCAACCTTTGCACATGTATGTGTGTTGATGTGACGGGTGATCAATAGACCATTTTACAAAAACAGGTGGAAACGAGGCTGGAGTTGACCCTGTTTTGATACAACCCTTCCGTCTTTATTATGTAAATCATGTTCTTATGCAAACTGGTATTTTTTAAGCATAATTTCTATAAGAAAAAGAAAGAGAATGTTAGAATGACAAAAAAATTGCTTAGGAAACTGTACTTTAATAATTTGTTTGACGAAAACCCCCCAGTTTACTCCAGGTCCAGTCACTAGTCCACAAGGGTGAAGAATATGGCTAAATGCAGTCCACACTCTGATTTTTGGCAGGCAACTCCTGCTCATTTTTCATTTTTTTTTTATGTTCTCAGACTCCTCACAGTCAGTGTTATAGAATTTGCCTGCAGATGATGCTGATTTTGAGTAAAAGTACTACATAAAATTCAATTTGATCATCACTGTAAGCTGTGCTAGGCCCTAAAACCCTAAAAGTCAACATTTATCATTTATATTCTCTGAACTTTTCCTGATCCTTCACTTCCAGTGGTAATGGTTTAGCAAATTTGTTACACAATCATTAACGTTTCCTTTTGTACTTTAGTTCATTTTAGTTTTGCACAATCCTAATGTTTGACTGAGCAGTATTACTAGTAGGAAATGGTTAGTGCTGGTAACTATTAGGGTTTTAAGGGTAATTTAGTTTGTCAATTATTAGGGGCTAAAATTGAAAATATGTTCTCTGGAGGCTATGACAGAAATGTAAGACAGTAAGTTACGTATACAATACAACATGTAATCACAATAATGAAATGTGAATCGTAGTTGGTCAAAGTTGTATAACCAATTCACAATATTAAATTTATACTATAGGTTATAGAAATACTGACATCCATTTAGCCCCTAAAGCTCTAAGAGTGATCAGCATGAAATTTCTCCTTATAATATCAGTGCTTTAGAAAACATAGTGGTCATGAGAATTGAGTACATGATCAGGGAAGACGATTTCAACAAATAATTATTCTCTCCAATTCTTCAACTGAAAAAATACAGGGACAGTAAATGAGGTTTAAAGGGTTAATGCTAGATGATATTTCCTTTCCAAAAAGTTCTACTGCCCTTCATGAATGAGGTTGATGTACTTCACTGAGGACTTGCATGGCGACATATGGTTGAGAAGATCTCGGAGGAGGAAGCATCATCCAATATCCCAAAGTAACTTAACAGATCTGACTCACATGTAATATATTCAACATCATCCATGACCTTTTCAACAACATTGTTTACGTCAGGAGGTTTTACATTAAACAAACTTGGCATGGCGCAATCTTGAGCACAGGTACTGCTGAGGATTCCCCTAATTGCCTCTCGTACCAGGTTCCTTTTATTAGAAGGCAGCACCCTGACTTTCTGACGTACACTGGGTAACATAATGACATCACCGGAGACTCTACTGATTGAGTCACAAACACAACAGCAATCACTTTGTTTGTCTGGTTTAAAGCCAAAGTATTGGAGTATTTGCTTCCTTTGGCATTCATCCTTTGAACTACAGTAGTCTTTCATTGACTGATCTATGTGCAGTTTGTTTTTTCCAATGTCAGAATTGTTGTAATACAAAACTGCTTTAGCTTGAAAGCCAATTATACGGCCAGCACGGCCAATCTCTTGCATGTATGCCTCAATTGTGCTTGGTGGTGATATATGAATAATATTTGTCACATATGGTGTATCAACACCCATTCCAAGGGCTGATGTGGCAAAAATAACTCTTACTCTTGAGTCATACCTTTTAATTTCCTGTATTAATTCCTTTTTCATCCGTTTAGTTTGCGGGGAATGAAACTGGGCAAAAAGTCTTGCTGTTGGTTCCTTTGATTCTCCAACAAACTGGTTCTCTTTTAGCGTTTTCTCGAATAGTGTGTAAGCATATCCACAGTACTTGAGCTTCAAATATATGATTGTCATAGGATATTTTTCCCTTTGAGAGGCCAACTCAAAAGCAATTGGCTCAAGAATAGCCCTGTAGCTTTCATTACCAAGGTGATTGCTGAGCCTGATTTTCTTGTCAAGGTATATATTAGGTTTGTTTGGGTTTACAGCAACAATCTTGCAAGTGTTGGACAACATCAAGCTTTTTCTTAACTTTTCAACCAAGTGAGGTGGTGCAGTTGCTGTCAGTGCCAAAGTTGGCACAGGTGGAAAGAAAGCCTTCAATGACGACAAATCTTTAAAATCCTTTCTGAATTCTTCACCCCTAAAATGTGTAAGAAATAACATCATGTCCTCAAGGCTGAACCAGTGACAGACCTCCAAGAAATTGTTTTGTTGTTTTGAATTTAAAAAAAAAATAGGCAAACCTTGCATGTAAATTATACTATTCTTGACAATGATCCTCGAGATGAATTCATGGGCACAGTGATGTAGCAGCTCATCCTAGATCCTAAGCCAATTGGTTTGCAACCCAAACCGCCAAACAATGCTAAAACAATAGTGACGATTGAAATCTATTGTTTGGCGGTTTGGGTTGCAAACCAATTGGCTTAGGATTTAGAACGAGCTGCTACAGTACGTGGGCACGTAGAATTTCTTAGCAAGATTTCCGCACAGGTCCCTACTTCATTATGCATGCAGCAGATGAATTGTTTAGGGTAATGCACAAGTAAACATTTCTTGTTATTGCAGAATGAAACAGTATGGCTACAGCATCATGCATAAATTTCTTTCATTAAAATTTTCCTTCTCTACCGTGAGGTTGAAGCTTCAGTTTTCGACATCAGAATTTTTTTTAGACAACCTTATACAATTAAGCCTAACTCATACACATCATAGATCAAGAAAAATTAACTCTTACCATAGTTCAACACAGTGAGCCTCATCAATTACACAAGCGGCTACATTCTCCTGATATACTTGACTTGCCATTAGTTGGCGACCTTCCTCGCTCAAAAGCGCCTCTGGGTGGGCAAAAACGATTGAACATTGGCCATTTAAAATATCATCGGTGACTTGCACGTTCTTACGATCATCCTCATTACTCAACGAAGTCGAAAACAACGGTTCGGCAGAGTCGTGTTGGCCCTTACAGGCAAGTGTATTGGTGGTGATTCCTCTACTTGTCAAGACTTTCAACTGATCTTCTATTATGGCATTTAAAGGGCATACGACGATAATGATATTTCTGGTTTTCTTAACGGCGGGAAGAAAGTATGGTAGGAGATGGAGCATCAGTGACTTCCCAAAACCGGTAGGTAACACCGCAATGACGTCTTGACCCTCGAGAATGTACTCAAGACATTTAACTTGTAGAGGTTTTAAATTAAAATGAGGAAATTGACCACTATCCAAAGCAGTTTTAACTCGTCGCAGCACTTCTAGGTAATCTGGGAGCTTGCCCTACGACTGGCCATTAACTGTCGCCATCTTGAATTTATCAGTTCATGCTAATTTATTACACCCACAATTTCTGGAAGTTTTTTAGTCATGTGACCGGCCGATGCCAGGGCCTTTTCCCGTCCGCCATTTTTCCTACTAGGGAAAAGCCCTGGGAACAATGTTGACAATCTCTTATATGGTGTTTTAACAGAAATCTGTAAGCTTGACTTTCCTTGCAACCACGTCTTGCTATTTTATCTGGTCTTCAATAATGACTACAATCACGACATAACATGGATTTTAAATAACGTTTTAAATGCTACAAGATGGTGAAAATTGCATGTTCATCCCTAAACTGTGTATCGAAGACTGATTTGATGAACTTGAGTACTGTCTGAGCAGTATGTTATAGAATCAGCTGTCTTAAGCAAATATCTTGACAGCCAAAATACAATACGATTGCGAATTACAGTCAATTTGACTTTCTACGTAAATATTGCCCTTTCGTAATACTACTAACCTGCAACGTTTCAGCATTGCAAGGATTCTGTAGGACAAGATATCGTAGAATTACTTTCCTTGTAAGGGCTATAGGCAATATGAATAAAGTGCGCATGCGTATGATAGAAAACGATCTTTCCTTACACCACATGGAATTCTAGTCGTTGCAATCAAAATTTTACTCGTTATCTAAACCATGGTGTATATCCTACTATTAAAAAATAGATAAAACATTCAAATTGGTTCGATAAGTTACCCCCATAGATGACGGTCCTACTGCCCATACAATCTCTTATATGGTGTTTTAACTAAAATCTGTAAGGCTGACTTTCCTTGCAACCACCTCTTGCTACTTTATCTTGTCTTCAATAATGACTACAATCACAACATAACATGGATTTTAAATAACGTTTTAAATGCTACACGATGGTCAAAATTGCATGTTTATCCCTAATCTGTGTAATGAACACTCATTTGATGAACTTAAGTACTGGCTGAGCAGTATGTTATAAAAGCAGCTGTCTTAAGCAAGTATCTTGACATCTAAAATTAAATACGATTGCGAATTACAATCAATTTGACTTTCTACGTAGATATTGCCCTTTTCGTAATACTACAAACCTGCAACGTTTCAGCATTGCAAAGATTCTGCAGGACGAGATATCGTAGAGTAACTTTCATTTTTAGGGCCTTAGGCAATATGTATGAAGTGCGCATGCGTACGATAGATAACGTTCTATCCTTACATCACATGGAAATCTAGTCGTTGCAATCAAAATTTTACTCCTTATCTAAACCATGGTGCATATCCTACTATTACAAATAGATAAAACATTCAAAATGATTCGATAACTTACCCCCATAGATGACGGTCCTTCTGCCCATACAATCTCTTATATGGTGTTTTAACCAAAATCTGTAAGGCTGAATTTCCTTGCAACGATCTCTCGGTATTTTATCTTGAGTTTAATAATGACTACAATTACGACATAACATGGATTTTAAATTAACTTTTAAATGCTACAAGATGGTGAAAATTGCATGTTCATCCCTAATCTGTGTATTGAGGACTGCTTTGATGAATTTGAGTACTGTGTGAGCAGTATGTTATGGAATCAGCTGTCTTAAGCAAATATCTTGACAGCTAAAATACAATACGATTGCGAATTACAGTCAATTTGACTTTCTACGTAAATGTTGCCCTTTCGTAATACTACAAATCTGCAACGTTTGAGCGTTGCAAAGATTCTGCAGCACGAACTATCGTAGAGTTACTTTTATTGTTAGTGCCTTAGGCAATATGTATGAAGTGCGCATGCGTATGATAGAAAACGTTCTTTCCTTACATCACATGGAAATGTAATCGTTGCAATCAAAATTTTACTCGTTATCTAAACCTTGGTGTATATCCTTCTATTCCAAATAGATAAAACATTCAAATTGGTTCGATAAGTTACCCCCATAGATGACGGTCCTTCTGACCATACAATCTCTTACATGGTGTCTTAACCAAAATCTGTAAGGCTGACTTTCCTTGCAACCACCTCTTGGTATTTTATATTGACTTTAATAATGACTACAATAACGACATAACATGGATTTTAAATTACGTTTTAAATGCTACAAGATGGTAAAAATTGCACGTTCATCCCTAATCTGTGTAATGAGGACTGATTTGATGAACTTGAGTACTGTCTAAGCAGTATGCTATAGAATCAGCTGTCTTAAGCAAATATCGTGACGGCCAATATACAATACGATTGCCAATTACAATCAATTTGACTTTCTACGTAGATATTGACCTTTCTTAATACCTTTAATCTGGAACGTTTTAGCATTGCAAAGATTCTGCAAGACGAGATATCGTAGAATTACTTTCATTGTAAGGGCTATAGGCAATATGTATGAAGTGCGCATGCGTATGATAGAAAACGTTCTTTCCTTTCATCACATGGAAATGTAATCGTTGCAATCAAAGTTTTACTCGTTATCTAAACCTTGGTGTATATCCTACTATTACAAATAGATAAAACATTCAAAATGATTCGAAAACGTATAGAGTCAGCTGTCTTAAGCAAATATCTTGACAGCCAAAATACAATACGATTGCGAATTACAATCAATTTGACTTCCTACGTAGATATTGCCCTTTCGTAGTACTACAAATCTGCAACGTTTCAGCATTGCAAAGATTCTGCAGGACGAGATATCGTACAATTACTTTCATTGTAAATGCTATAGGCAATATGTATGAAGTGCGCATGCGTATGATAGAAAACGTTCTTTTCTTACATCACGTGGAAATCTAATCGTTGTAATCAAAATTTTACTAGTTATCTAAACTTTGGTGTATATCCTGCTATTATAAATAGATAAAACTTTAAAACTGATTAAAAAACTTACCACCATAGATGACGGTCCTTTTGGCTATACAATCTCTTATGTGGTGTTTTAACTAAAATCTTAACCAAAATCTGTAAGGCTAACTTTCCTTGCAACAACCTCTTGCTATTTTATCTTGTCTCCAATAATGACTACAATCACGACATAACATGGATTTTAAATAACGTTTTAAATGCTACAAGATGGTGAAAATTGCACGTTCATCCCTAATCTGTGTATTGAGGACTGATTTGATAGACTTGAGTACTGTCTGAGCAGTATGTTATAGAATCAGCTGTCTTAAGCAAATATCTTGACAGCCAAAATACAATACGATTGGGAATTACAATTAATTTGACTTTCTACGTAGATATTGCCCTTTCGTAATACTACAAATCTGCAACGTTTCAGCATTGCAAAGATTCTGCAGGACGAGATATCGTAGAATTGCTTTCATTGTAAGGGCTATAGGCAATATGTATGAAGTGCGCATGCGTATGATAGAAAACGTTCTTTCCTTACATCACATGGAAATCTAATCGTTGCAATCAAAATTTTACTCGTTATCTAAACCTTGGTGTATATCCTACTCAGGCAACTTAAGGCATGACCATCGAAATTAAAATTCCCCCTGCGAGGCTCCCGGTTCATAACCAGAGAAATTCAAAATGGCGGACCATGTCGGTTATAAGTTTGGCAGAAAGTTATATTGTACTCGAATATTTGCGTTCTATTCTCATGGTGGATAACGGGATTTCTTCGAAAAGAATATCAGAGGTGAGTTTGATTTTATGTGTTTCTTTTCTTCCTCATTCTGTGCTAGATTTTTCGTCTGTACATGTGTTCGTGCGGGCATGCTTTGCTAGTATGTTTTCATACGTGGAATCTTGCTATTTGAATTATAGCTAAAAGAGAAACGGGAAGAGCCCAAGTTGCACAGCCACCTTCTCAGAAAGGATTATTCATTACTTGCATAAGGCGTCAGTTATTTTTTTGGATAATGCATAAAGTATAGGATTGAGAATTTTTATCGTGATTATGCAGCTGTAGTTATTTTTTTTTTAGATAAAACCACAAAACTGCAGGAGCAGGGTTTATTTGACTAATAAACAGTTCATGAAGCTTCTGATTTCTTATTGTGATAATTGCACCAAGTTTTCTTGTACAAATAAACCAAATAAATATCAGACGACACAGTATTTAAGGTATATAGTTATATCGATCATAATTTATGCTGCATGATTTTTATATTTACATTATTGTATATGAAGTAGATAATTAATTCAGATTCAATGTGGCATGACTTGGCATTGGCCACCACTGAATCTAAGGAATATATAGATCTAAGCATGTCTTGAAACTAGTCTGTACATTGTCATCAAAACAGCTGACAATAACCCTTTCACTCCCAAGATCTGAGTAGTAATTCTCCTTAATGTGTGTCATACACTTTCTTGTATGTAAGTTTGGAGAATTTTGCTGCAGATTGAGTCAATATTCCTAAGTTGATGAGTCTCTCAACTGTCATCATCTGTTTTCTTCAAACTGAACTGTTATTGAAAGGAGAAGTTTTGTAATGATCATGATGGGAGTGGAAGAGTACTAACTAATAATGAATTGAGTTGGGAAAACAATTACAAATTGTTATTGAGAAAGAGCATTCTCAACTTAATTCATTGCTATGTAGTGTTTATGCAATGTGAACAGTCATCTTCCACACTTTCAACAGCTCTAGAGCTACTTTAATTTTTTTCCTTCTGGCTGAATTGCTGGGATCCATCTTTTGATCCTCCTCAGTTGGAATCTTTTGGTGTGATTTCTGGAATGATATAGACCATTCTTTGGTTGCCCTTTTAACTTCTCTGTATTCTTTGAGAACCTGTACCTGAATGTGAGCTAGGTGATTAAGATAACGCTCCTTGTGATATCTCGAATTAGGATTTTTTGCTACGTTGTTTTTAAGTTTGTCATAATTAAGAACATCTTTTGACCTTCCTAGAACAAGGGCAAGTGCTTTGGCTGTTTTGCTTGATGGGCTTTCAGTGCCTTCTTCCTTCCTTGGCTTTTTAGGTGGAGGGTCATCTTCATTGCTACAGGCCATCTCTTGTTGTTTAGCCTCAGTTTTATTGGCATCATACCCATCTGCATTTTCTTGGCTGTGTGCAGCTGAAGGCTTGCACGGTGAGTAACCATGCACAGTACCTTCTGTTGTATCATTTGGGTAATCCTCATCCAACTGCACTTCGTCTTCTAAGATTTCGGGCTCTTCAGAATTTTGAGAATCTTCTGGTGGATCTTTAGTTACAAATCCTGTTGGTGGGATCTCCATGCCCAAATCTGGATTAGCATTTAATGAGCATCTTTCTGATGCAATCCATTTCCCATTTTCCTTTTCTAGGGTGGCAGGGATTGAAATTAATTTTTCATTGCACTGTACCCAACAATTCATCAAGTAATGATGTTCATTTCTTATGGTAGATGATCGAAAATGGTGTAGAGGTGGTCCTTGCTCTCTGAAATCAGGTTCATCAGGGCCATCAAAGAACTCCACACACTCTCCATCAATCACATGCCACCATATGCCCTCTCCAGGTAACAGAAAATCAGCAATGGCTTTGAGGTGTGCCTCCCAGTGGACAGCATAGGTGTGGATTATCTCTCTGGGTAAAATAGTGTTTCCTAGCTTTGGTAAAGCTTTGCTAATGTTGTTGATTTCCTGTTCCTGTTTCACAACAGCATTGATGCCACATACATTTTTTGCTTGTATGTGAAGGACTGCATTTGTCGTAAGGTCTTCAATTTTCTTGTTCCATGTTTTTCATGTGACATCAGTGATCTCCTCAAAGAGTCTTTCAAACATTTCAGCATTGGTTGATCTGTGTGACACAAGCCGGAGTAGAAAAGCAGAATGTGATATGCATGCATGGAAGTAAAGACCAAACAGCTTTCTGTAGGTCAATGCTCTTGCTGGTGCCAGAACTTTGCGGCATTGGATTGCATGTCTCCAGCAAAGGTTGTGCAATCTCAGTATCAACCGTGGTGATCTTTTTTGGTCTTGTGAATAAAAAATCTCAACCATTTCACACAGGGTAACCAATAGAGCTTTAACATCTCGAGTTGCTGTTTGATACAGAGCTATCGTCAAATAAATAAGAGTTTTTCTGTAGTCTACGCCTCGCATCTTCTCTTTTTTCAGTTGTACAGCTAGAATTTCCCTGAGTTTTATAAGGGTATCAATGTCAGAAATGTGATGGGGGAGTTCCTCAAGAACATTTTTGATCTGATTCATTGAACAGTGAAGGGCCTCAAAGTAAAGGACCTCGTAATGTTGAAGGTGGAGCTCTTCAGCAGTAACATTGTCTCCAAACAGCAGCGCAGGGATTCTCGTAGTTCCTCCAAGAGTTTCATTTAGCTTTTGGATCAGGTCAGGTTTACCCTTACAGAAAATTAGTACATTAAAGTATACTTTGAGTATACTTTAAGTATGCCTCATTTTTACTTCCCACTGAAAAAGTACACTAGAAGTATACTTCATTTACACTTCAAATTAAAATAGTATAAATGAAGTTTATTCCTTTTTATGGGATTCAATAGTACTTTTAAAGGAAGTATACTTTCAGTATACTTCAATAAACATCTTCAAGCGAAGTATGCTTTAAGTATACTTCTTCATAAAATATGGAACAAATGAAATTTTTCAAACCAAAAGCACGGCTGATGAAGTATAAATTTAAAAACGCAATTAATTAACATTTCATACATGTATGTTTTATCAACACTTACAAAATAAGTTGTAGCAATTACTTAAATTAAACAATCAATTAGACTGCCTAATAAATAAATGCTATTCATAAAAGAACTAAAACCATCACTCAATGTGCAGTCTGAATCTGTCTGCCCAAAGCTATTCTCTGATGATTAGTACATTATTTTACATAATCCCCGCATACTGGAATGAAATCTATTTCAAATTCAACTCATTAATAACAACTTTGACATTAACATTAATGAGCTCAGTCTCAAGACTGATGCTTCATCCATTGAAATGTTGAATTACCGGTACAATAATTTCCATCTTTCTTGTCAAACGCTTTCACAAGCAACTCCTTATTCAATCCACTTATAAACTATTAATAAAGATACCATAATACAACTAAGTAAGAGACACAAAGCAGACCACACCTGGGTTCCTTTCAAAATACATCTACAAATCAATTTCTGTCCCTGCTGTTTCTGTAATTGTTACTTTTCACAAAAATTCAGTCCTTTTCATCTCTATTTGGTAATTTGCAGACAAATATGCATTGCCTAGGACTACAATCCACGAGGACACATAAAGCTTCTACACTTGTTATTGGAAAGAACACATAATCAAACTCAATTCTCCTTACTGGAATAATGTGACACGGTTTACAGTTCGTGAACTGATCAGAGGACATTATAATGTCTGTAGCCGGTTTCAAACAATAATCTGCAATGCCATAATAAAGTGGGACCTTGCAGGTGCAAGCGTCAGAGCAGAATAAACTATTTGGGCACTTTATGTACAACTTAACATAAAATTGCACTTCAACAAATCCAGCATCAGTAACATAAACAGTGTAACTGTTCCTTCGTGAAATGTTTAGATAGAGTTTGCTATGAATAACATCTTTATTAATCTGAATTCGCTTAAATATGAAAACATTGGATATCTGGCCTAACTTGCTTTCAATGGAACTTGTTAGAGTTGCATTCAACACAGCAGGAGACATCACACCAAGTGCAAATACATTGTGAAATACTTCCTCGTGTTTGCACTTTAATAAGTGCCGTCCACATGTCATGCTCTCGTAAAACTCTCTACTAGATGAGCCATATGGTAGAAGAGGTATTAGTTCTGGGATCTTCTGCTGTATACAAACAGAAAATGCAATCTGCAGTTCCACCTTCTGTGTTCCATGAAACAATTTTCTCAAATCACCATTGTAATCTTCGAACCAGAAGCAAGAACAAGCCCACAAAGGACCAATATTCTTGACACAATCTTGCAAATGCAGAAGAGAATGAACATTAAATGTCTCGTAACGGCATCCATATAAGGCTTCAATTCTTAAACAGAAGTGACGCAACAAATTACCAGCTTTCTGCAAACAGTGTGGTGAAATTGAACTTTGATCTAATAACCAAATTGCTTCAACAAACAAAATAAAATGTTGAAAGTATTCATCTGGTAGAATGTTCCACAGGCATGGGATACTGTAGAAAAACAGAAAGGATCGAAACTCTGACGCTTTCCAATGAGCAAAATCTTTTGTGATACTCCTAGGTGCCCTTGAAATACAATTTGGTGGGGTAATATTTAACAATCGCCTGTCAACCTCTCCCTCTTGTTTGCTTATGCTCCAAGATTCTGTTGCATATGATTTGTCAAACCACAATGTCATAAGCATCTTGGTAACCCCCAATAAAACACAATGCATATAATCCACTGCAATGCCTTTGATAATGTCAAATCCTGGGATAAACATAAACCATGAATACCCTTTGACACCACAAACTGGTGAATACTTGCCCTCTAGTTTTGACTTGTGGGCCTCATATGCATGCTGTAGAGTATTGTCATGACTGCGGTTTGTATCATAACCCTGATGCAAACTTCTTCTATTAAATGGATATACATGTGTGTGACCTTTTGCACTTGTCTTTACACTAGTTCCCCGCTCCAAACAATATGGACAGCCACTAAAACCATTGAACTGCACAAAAATTTGCATTAAGCACTTGGCTGGTGCATCCATTGTAGCACATAACAAAATTCCTCTTAATGTGACATCTTTCTCTTCATTGCCGGTAATCTTCATACCTGCAAGAATATCAATACTAGATGTAGAATAAACAAATCTCACCCCACACTGCATTATGTATGCGCAGCAGTGCCACTGGCATAATTTTTGATGATCACATTGTTAATGTCCAAAACATCATTATAAATTTAAAATGATGAAATGAATTAGTCTACTCACATGAAGTTAAAATCCAATAGAAAAATAAACTGACACCTGAATAAAGTAAAATGCCCAAAGTTTAAGAAACTACATGTAGGGAATAATGTCATAGCTTAGGCAACTTTGAAAAATTATCAAGGCATTGTCACTACTGAAACTGCTTTTATCTGTTTTGCTGTTGTTGTACAACCTGGAAGTGAAAAATCAATCCAACTTTCCCAAATGTAACCCTTAAAACCAATTCTGAAATGACTTTTTTCCAGGAGTCATTGTGAAAAATGATTGATTATATATTATAAACTGAACTTGGAGCAACATGTCTCTTACCATCAAGAATATTTCATCAAAAAATCTAGGAATACGATCGATGGAATGATGGAATTTCCAGTCCCTAGTCATCCGGAAATGGTTTTCGAACTTCCCTGACAAATACCTTGGAATAGTTACTTCAAAGTACCCATTTACACGAGTTAATTCACTCCACATTAAGCAGGCAACTGCAGCCAAAAGTATTAGGTCGTCGTTGCTATAGTATAGAACAACTTATTGTTTCACAGTCATTGTGCTCTAAAGCCACGAAAATGTTCGAAAAGTCCGCTGTTTTCAAACACAACAAACTTTCACCCAGCATGCCGTTTGTTGCAGAGCACGTGACCTCAAATTCTGGGAAGCAATTGGATGCGTTCCATTCCACCAGTGAAAATTCCCAAAATTGGAACCAGTGATTTTTGTTGAATGGAAAGTGCCCAATTTCTTGAGCACTCAGTTGGGTAAAACTTTGTAACCTCCTACCAATTCTTGAGGATGTCCATGTATTAAGAATTAAAAGGAAAAGAAGAACAAAGATATACAGAGCAGTGAACAGTGATATACTAAGAGTACCTTTAGAGTAAATATCCTAGAATTCTTTGCTCAAGGGCTACAAAAATGTCAAGAAATCTGGTTTCTTATAACCAAACCACAATCCAAGAAAAATGCTATTGGATCTTGCAAACCTTTCAAACAAATAATATATGTGTATTATTAACAAGAAGGATATAGTAAAAACAATTTTCTGTAGCATCTTGATATTGCTTTACCATCTCTCGCGGGAGGTTATTGTATCCCGACTGCTTTAAAAAAAATTGTCTGTTTCTGCTTACAGGAGGATAAAAATGTTGTATTTAAGATAAGAAAGTGCCAGGACCATGGTTTGGTGTCTGCTTGTAAGAGGAGATGAGTGTGTTGTTGGAGGTTTGAATGTTGTCTATTTGACCTGCCATTTGCATCAATCCCCAAGTTAAAGTGTTGATTTCCTGCAAATCTGTCAACAGTACATGAAGAAATACAGACAAACGACAAAGAAATTGTAAGAAAAAGGCATAAGACCAATAAAGTTGCATATATTTGTAAAGAGATGTATCTAAAATTGCAGGGTAGGTAAAACTGAAAACTTACTCTTAAAATAGTTTCAACCAAAATTACATGTACTTGTACCTGCAGTTTGGTGGAAGCTCATTCACAACAAGGTAAACCGGCCAAATGCTGTACTTAGAAGACCTGAAGAGAGCTACCCCATCAGTATTGATCTGAAAGCTTATGTGGAGTTCATTCTTCTTTTTGTCATCTGAAGCACCCTTGAAAAAACCATCACTTCCAAAATGCTTTCTCTACAGCAGTCCATCCTGGACATCCTCAATGCAATTTGAATTGTTCTTCTTTCTTGTGACTGGATATTCAAGTAGATCAAGAATGCCAGCCTCTAAACAACAATGTATGCCGCAATTGCAGCAAAGTTAGAGGACAGCTATCTACAATGTAACCTAATATTATAATCAGAGCCATTGAAATACATACAAGATAGAAGGAAAGAGACAGAAATGGAGTCAAAGAGTAAGAGAGAATAATTAGCATTTTAAGTGCATTTAACACTTACAATACTAAAAATACTTAAAATGCAAAAACAAAGTAACACTGCTGATAAATCAGCATCACTAACTTTGAATCAGATCCCTCAACTGGCACATAAGTGGAATAATAATGAAGTAAGATTTATCCTCTTTCTTGCTTAGGTCTTTCAAACAGCATCTGTTTCTACACAATTTATCTTCTGGTATTGACAATCCTTGATATTCCATACAAAAAGTGCAATAGTAGTGAAACTGGATGGGATTCCGTAATCGCGTGAAAAATTTCTTAAGAAGGTCCATTGAAGAAGCACATTGATTTGGCAAAGCACAATGAAGGCTCACAAGCGTTAACAAATCAACAATCGCAAGTCCGGTTAAACTGTGTCGAATTGCGAACGTAACGATTAGCAACATGCTAACTGCCACACTAAAGGGTGCCCCATCATACAAGGGAACATCTGCAAACTTTTTCTCCTCTTGGTCGGAGTTTTGGTCGTCAGCACTTTCACCAGAAAAAAGAGCGTCAAGATATTCTTCAACGCCGTCTTGTCCATCTTCACCTGCGCATATAATGCCTTCCTCTGACTCCATGAGTTTTGTAAATTCTTCACCTTCTAAAAGGTTGGATTGTTTACTTTGATCATGAGTGTCGAAGTGAAAGGTCTGTTCGTTGTCATTATCATCTGCCTCGTATTCGTTCAAAGGAAATTCAGAGCAAGCTCTTTCGGAAGAAAGATCAGTCTGGTGTAAAAAACTGGGCGACGATTCAGTAGACGCTGTTTCCATGTTGTCTATAACAATTAATGAGCTCCTCGTGCAGGTAGCGTTTGATATCGCGACTGAGCTGCTTATATCATCCGCAGACGTAGGAGTAGTCGCGAAGTTTTTCCCTGGCCATTTCTTCAAAGTTGTCCGCGGAATCTTCGCTCCTGGCTGAGACAGATACTGGTTGTAAGGTCTGCGCTTTTTTTTACAAGAAATATCTACAGAAGTGGAAGGACTTTCTTGACTTTCATCGTAAATATTTTTGCCTTCCGCCATCTTTCATATCCTTTGATTGGTTCGCGCATGTCACTTTGCTAGACTTACCGCTGATCTTTGCACGGTTGCACCACATACGGGATTTTACGTATAGCCTTATTTGGCCGGGTTTCTGGTTTAGGCGGGAACTTTTGGTTGTTGCTCGAGCGCGTGAGGTCGTTCAAGTCCATTTGCAAGAACAATACGTGTATTTTATGCTTGAGTTATTGTGTAGAATATGAGTGCTACAGGAAAAGACAAAAGGAAAACAACCCCATCACTTAAGCATGGCGAAGCAAGTAAGTTACTTAGTTATATAATTCTCGTGTTCTATAATCAACCACATAGTTTTCGAATCCCCTTCAGGTCCGTGCTCTAGAGGCGCCCGGGTGCCACAAGCGACTAAATTTTGTCTCTAGGCGACTGGAAAAATTTGCTTTTTCATATAAAATTGTCACTTACCACTTTATGTAAGCTTGTCACAACTCACTTGCCCTTACAACATGTAGCCTACAAATTAGTTTGCTTTGTTCTTTTAAAATTCCGCGTAAGGTCAGTAAAATAGAGAGCCAAATTTTCAGTATTTGATTATGGGAAACTATCACCATATGCTGACTGTTACTTTCTACTGTTCAAACATAACCTTATGTAACTGCGTGGTTCCACTGTGATATAGCATTGTGAACTCTCTAAAACGTTTTGTACTAAGATATGGATATCCATTTGAAGGATATTTTCTGGTCCAGTTTATTGAAGATAACATAAAGACTGTGGTGAAGGAAAACCAAGTAACAAAGGAAGACAATGGTACAACTAAAGCTATGTACAATGACAAGCAGTACTACCCCTGTGTAATACTTAGTGAGAGTGGTAAGTGTTTTTTTTTTTCATTTTGTGCCTAAAGTTTTGTCAATACAAGGAGAAACATATGTTGGGAAGTAATGGTCCAACTCAACATTAGATTAAGTAACTACCTCATGCAGGCTGTAGGAAAGTAAATTTTCAGACCTCAATGCTTTGTCGTCATAATCTAGTTGTTCCAATGCTAACTAGTTTGCATTATGAGAAAAGCAGAGAGGTTTGTATCAAAGCAACGTCACCTCCAACCTGGCTTGCATTTATAGGCCGGGAAACTGAGTACCCAACAGTAAAATGGCCTACCGGTATTCATCAAAATAAATATGCAAATTTGTGACAGCAAATATTAAAAGAATAAACTCAATATTTAACTATTCAAATGATCTATTTACGGTAATGCCAAAATTTCCTATTAGCAAACTTGATATAATGACTTATTTTACATGATTTGTATTTACCAGTAGGCATAACTAATAATAATATTTATTACTTGCATTTTGGAACAGAAGATAAAGACCAGCTGATTAAAACCAAAAATGCAATGGATCAAAAAAAGATACAAAACGAAAGGGAGGGCCATCATCAGTATCACTCCAAAAAGACAAGAGCAGTAAACAGGCAGAGAAAAAAAAGAAGGAAAAAAACCCTGAAACACCCAAAGGTAAAAGCGAAGAACAAAAACAAGCAGACAATAAAGAAAAAGAGGAGAAAAAAAAAAAGAAAAGCTGAAAAAGAAAAAAGCGCTTGATGAAAGGGACTTCAGTCTTCTGGGACAGCTATCACAACTGAACAAATCGGTTGTTATAGTTGATGAGCAAGGGAGAGAAGTGGAGGAGAAAGAAAAGGAGCTGCAGAGGAAAGAGCTTGAACTAGAAAGAAGGGAGAAAGAAGTTCAAAGCAGGGAAGTGGCCAACAAGGAGAAGCAGCAAGACAAGAGTGTCAAAAGAAGAAAAACCGATGATTTGCTCTTTGACAACTTGAGGAGAATGGCAGCAGGGGCATCAAACAGGAGTGATGATGAAAACGGTGAGGACAGTGCAAAGGAATATTTTAGTAATAGTAGGTTAAGACTTTTCTGTATACTTTAGCAGAACTAGTGCAACACAAAACAACTGTGTTTTCACATGTTAATAAAATTTTTTTTTTTTTTTTGTTTCTCTCTTTTAGACCTTGATGATAGTGGTATAGACTTAACAAGTGATATTGATGTTCAAGAAGCAGTTACCTATGTTAGACCAATGCCTCACACATTTGAGAGACCAACTGTTGGAATGAAAAGACCAAGGACAAAACCTCTGCATACTTCAACACCAAACAAGTGCCCAAGAGGACAAATCGAGCCAGACTGTGCCAGATGCCACCATCTTCTGGCAGAAAACAAAGAACTGAAAGAATCTAATGCCTTACTCACAGAGCAACTTAATCTGTGCAGGTTGGAAGCAGCAAATGAAATTCAACAAGGTGAAGCTCCAAGGCCAGGAAACGTTTCTAAGGCAATTGCAGAGAATCATCAAGTAAGAATACTTATATATATATATATATATATATATATATATATCTTACATATAAATAAGTACATGTAGTGTAATTTCTATCAAGTAGTGCAATTTTAAGGATGAGTCAGAGGTACTAGCACTTTTGTATGCTACTCAAAAATCTGAGTTTGAGAGAGTTTAGATAAAGATATGATTGATTTAATTGATTGATATTATGTTTAATATGGTGTGGATGGTCTACATAAAGAACTCCAGTCAAATCGTGCCATTCTTTTTTTTGTTTGCAGGAAAGTTCTAGCTAATTGTTTATCACATTTTGAATAGAAGTTCATATGGTGATGGGTGAGAGAGATCCAAAATTAATGATCTTGTGTAGTGTATTAATCTGTTTAGTTGAGAAATGCAAAATATTTCTTTCAGATTAATGTAGGGAATGCATTCTTGGATTTTCCCAAAGAAATGCACTGTTAAAAAGCCAGCTTATGAGTGAGTACATATCCATATACATGTGTGATGAGTCTCTCTAAAAATTACCAAACATTTCAATGTTTGCAGATGATAGAACTGTCCCCTGGAAAACGGGTCTATGTCTACGAGAGCCACATCACAAAGGCATTTTCCAAGAAAACAGCCACGGCAACTGCCTGCTTTTTGCTGAGCTGCTTCTATAAGGATAGTGAATTGATTGGAAAAAGTCTCACCGGAAAGAATGGGAAAGAATGCATTGATGCAGACATCCTGGATAGTGTTATGGGTAAGGGTTATTAGACGCTTGTATATTCAACAGTATAATATATTATAATCCATCAACTATTTTTGCTCTCACACAATTGGTCTAAACCCTTCATGTGACTAAATATTTCCCAGTTAAAGCTCTGCTTGGAAAACTGTTCACTTCTTGGAACAGATAATGTCAGCAGACAAATGTCTATCATATGGAGGCTACTGTTTACTGAACTAATATGAGGTCCATACTGGAAAAAAATTGATCCAGGAGAGCTTGTTTAGGTTTCTCATATGCTACTTTGTGAACATTTAACTGAAATTGTCCTCCAAAAATGAAGGGAAAAGATTTGTACAGACCAAAAACCTGTTTATTTCAAGCAATGAACTGAGAAAGCAATTTGCAGAAATTATTTCATGAGTGGCATAGTCCATCTGCAGTTTGTTTTCCGAAATTTGCAGTGCTTAAGGAACCAATCAGAATTATATTTTTCATTATGGACCTGTTCAGCCATATGACAAGAACTTTTAACAGTGTATAAAAGCTCAGTTGTTAAGTCCCTCTATGAGTTATGTACTTTTTACAAAAAAAAGTCCCAGTTGTATGTTCACCCACTTAAAAGCCTACAGATATAGAGGTAGAAATGATTTTAAAGACTTAAACATGTCTCTTTTATTTCTAGGCTACACAAGGAAAAAATTTCCAGAGAGTTCTGACAACATTATCAAGATCAGTTTGAGAAATAAAATTACGTGCCTTGAAGCAAAGTCCAAGAAAAAAAAAGCTGTGTAGACAGCTTGTAACTTTTTTATATATTTTAACTTCTTTATTTACAAATTTTGTAATTTTCTACATTTCATATACTTTACTTGGCATTCACCTAATAAATACAGATTTTTACTACTGTAATCATCTGAGTAAGACTGTATTCATTTCATATGCAAGAAGTATATTTAAAGTATACTTGAAGTATACTTAATGTGAAGCATACTTGAAGTGTACTGCTTTTGAAGTATACTTCAAGTATACTTTCCATGTGACCAAAAGTACTGTACTTTAAGTATACTTCGCTAAGTATACTTAAAGTATACTTAAAGTACAAATGAAGTATACTTTTTTGTGTCTTTGACAGCCATTTGAAGTATGCTTCAAATATACTGAATTCCTGCAAGGGTAGTCAGGCTGTTTACATCTGCAGTGCCTCTTGCTGTTAGATCTGCCCGGAGGGCATTGACCTTGAGATCTTTAAAAGGATGCAAATTACCTTTCTTGCCCTCTTTACCTGCAACTACCAGCTTCCGCCTTTCGTCTAGTGTCAGGTACTTTCTTGTGGACATATATTCCAGGTCATAGCTGAGATTTAAGTCACCATCACAACCTGAACAGCCTTTGTGACCACCATGCTGATTCCCTGATTCGAACTGAACAGATGGATTGTCACCATTCATGAATCGCATTTCATCCACAAGATCAATCCCTTCGTCTGTTGTTATTGGCTGTTTAATGGATCTGAGGTCATCTTGTCTTGTTGGGACAAATTTCATTTGTTCTTCAATACTGGAGCCACTTTGTCCTAGTATGTACAAGTGGGGCTTTTCAACTGTGGCTTGCACATCCACTTCTTTACCAAGCTTAACCTTTGCTTCTTCATTGGTTATATGTATAGCAGGGTCATACAACTCTCTTAAACAGAACAACATATGGCCATAGTTTGATAGAGTTGAATGGTCATGCCACATTAACCAATGTCTCTTGCGTTGAAACATCTTCAGCTTGTCTCTGATATATTCCACTTCTCCATCTGTGTCTTCATGCATTTTTGTGAGCTCCAAGTGAATTTCATTTTCACTTCTGAGGTTTTCGTAAAAAGTGTCACTATGCAACCTAAGCAGTTCCTTGTTGTTGACCAGTGCTCTTTTTCTTATATTTTCTAGAGGTATTTTACGAGCCTGCAGGTTGCATTTTTTCTCCTCTACATTTCCTTCTTTGCTGATGGAAAGTTTTGAAATCTCTGTACTTACAACAGGGACTCCAATATTATATTTTCCATTTTTAATGCCTTCTTGGATGCTTTTTTTTACCTTTTCATTGGATCGAGCAACAGGGACTGAAATGTTTCCACCATGCTGTTTGCGGATGGCCCTCTGTACCCTGAATCCTGTAAAGTAAAAAAATTGTACTTAACTTTTTAGTTGTTGTTTATTTTTTTTGGTTTGCCACACACCTACAAAAATGAATACAATAATGTTTAAATTTTTTCATTTTGTTTACAGTATGAAAGAAAAATTGTTCTGTTTTTTTTTTCTGCTCACTACGGTATCTCTGAACCTATGATGCAATAACCATAATGAGCTAAAGAATCTTCAGCTAGTATCTTAGACACATTTGGAATTTTAATAATTATATTTCTGGTTCTTTCATTTAACAAATCTGGAAACTACCATAACAATTTTACCTCTACTGCATCCATCTTGGTTGTCACTATTGTCATATGTTCGCTCAAAACGGGCAATCATCGGAAAAAATGTGTTAATAAATACTCAGTAACGATTTTGGGCTCACGCCCCCACACGCGGGCCCATACAAATAAGCCCTCAAAAACGCACTTTTTTGGATTTTTCTCAAAATTGTAACTATCTAGGCAAATAACAGAAATGGATTTAGTTAATTCATTTATTCACGGACTGAAATGTATTGATTTCATTTGATTCTGTTGAAAAAAATCACCGTATTTTTTGAGGTGAATGCAGGCAATTACACGTATTTAACAAGGGAAATGCGTGACAAACCAGGGGTCAAGCTAGAAAGTCGTCTCTCTTTGAAATTAAACAGAACTTGTCAAAATAACAGAAGTGCATTCGAATACCCAGCGCTTTTCTGAGCATTTTGATATGTAATTCATGGCAGTACGTTCAAATTTTATACCGTATTTTCCCTGATCATTCTCGCCGGTAGCCGTAAATTTGCTTCCAAGCTCCCGGGAAGTACTCTTCTGAATTTCTTAACAGTACATTTCTGTATCTAAGAGTAAATTTTGAGCTGAGTTTTTGGGAAAGCTACGATGTTATGTCACGCATTTCTCGTGCTAGTTACAATACTTTTGTGTACAGCCTTTTGCTCTGCACAAAACGAAGACGAAGGTGGTGAACAAGAACATGATAAATACTGGAAAAGTGGTGAAGAGCCTTTTTTCAATATACAAATAAACAAGTAAGTACATTTTATAATTTTGTCTAATTTCTTTAGTTTTATGATACGCAGAACTAATAATGGATCTGGTCATGATAAAATATTCCTTACGCGCTGTTATCATTATATTTTCAGCTATGTTTTCTATGAAGCGGTCAAGAAAGAGAAAGAGAGCGGTAGGATTTCATGGGATGAAGTATTTTTGTGTCCCTTAGTGGTAGAAAGAATAGCCAGAGCGTGCTTGGACCCCTGGTGTAATGAAAACATCTTTCTTAGCCCAAGGATTTTAAAAAACATCAAGGAAAAGATAAGGAAAAACATGAAAAGAGAGAGGCTGGGACCGAATAGAGCAAATGTTCCAAATGTATGGGCAATTTTTTCCGATGGTTGATTCCTTTTGATTGCAGGAAGGTTTTAATCATCTGCCCTCCATTTCCAGGTGTGGATTCTTGACCCTTCGTTCTTATTTTGTAGGCCCTCGCTTTCTCTGACCAGTTGACTCTTTTATCAGGCCAGGAATCTACCTCTGCCAATAGCTGCTGTAAGTTGCCATCAATGTTTTCAACCAAAGCAGTGTGTGGTCTTTCTTTTACTTTGGGGGAAGTTTTGTTAGCTCTCTCCTTAGCTTCCTCAATAGTCTCAAAGGCTTCTGCAAGCCTTTTAGTTTTTCTTGCACTATATGACTCACAGAGGCTGAGGTGAACATCAGTATCACTTTGAGCCATTTGTTTCTCAACTTGATATTTTAGTTGTCTTTGCTGATCTCTTTTCAATTTTCTCTTTTCTACAGGTGAAAGTCTCTTCTCAAAGCCAGCCTCAGGAACAAGAACAAGGATGTCACTTAAAGATTTGCCAAAGTTTTCCTTGCATTTTTCATTGTAGGCAGCAAAAAATAGCCTCACCCTTTAATTTGAGTTTCTTATTTGGAACATTTGAGTCCTTGTGATTGATTTGTCTTTTGGCATCTACCTGAAGATCACTTAGGGGGCCCTTTCTGGTCATCCTACAGTGCTTACTCATAGGGAATGTAGACTGAAGCTGTGAATTGAATAGAAAACATGCCTTACAGGTCGAAAGTGAGTGTTCCTTTTTTCCTTCTTTGGAGATCACTTTGGAGTCATTCCAGTTCTTTGTTGAGAACTGTGTGAGATAGGCCTCTTTATCTGACTTGCTTCTCCAGTTGCTGAATTTATCGTCAATGATTTTGTACACCCGGACGAAGTCATGCTTGCTGATAATTATGTAATTGAGTGTATTCCTTGAATTGCTCGCGGTAAATTCTGTACCTATCCTCAATTACCCTTGCTCCAAATTTTGCAGAACCTTCTTCAGGATTCCTCTCGATGCAGCATAAACGTTTGGACTCTCTGATAGACACTCTTGCCCAAGCACAGTCAACGTTTACGGCCATTTCAATAAGCTTGTAGTCGAAGCTTCTCTATACTTTCTAAGGAAACTGTTTGAATGGTGAATTTAACCTCGATGTGTAAGCTTCTAAGAACTCAACTTCGCACTAGCTAAATTGAAATGATATTTGATATCAAAAACCTTTGCTACGGTTATCGTGTATTTCCCGCCCGCGCCAAAACAGAATTTAAGAATAACACAACGCAACTTTTTAAGCAAACCATTTTTATTTTAAACGCGATCTTTGTAAATGACAACCCTGCTCAAATTAACCTCCCGATTTCTTCATATAAAATGCAGTAATGTCACGAAAGGTTTATTTAAGTGAGAGATTAAACTAACAGTTTACCATAGATATCATTTCAGGTCACTGTTTGGTGGAAAACAGCTCGGAACTTTCTTTCGAGATTCCTCAAGAAAAAGAGTTCTTCGTCCACCATTTTGAATAGTGTCTGTTTTGACAAATATCGACCAAGCGTATCCCTCACAAGAAATAAAAAAGCGACAAAATTCCCTTCAGTAGTGAGAGCTCGGATTTTTTTGGCTCAGTCCCAGTACGAGTCAAGCAACGGTCTTCAAGAAAATGGCGCCCAATTTTCAAAAGGCTGAGTGCCGGCTAATTTTCAACCACGGGGAATAGATAACCGGTACAATGAACCACCTTTAATGGATTTTTGCATACAACTAGCATGTTCATTTATAAAAATGCTTCGTATTTTAGCGGACCAAGTCTGCGTTTTGGAAATCGGTCGAAAAAGTACGTGGAAAACCGCTTTTCTCATGATGCTCAGAATGCCTTTAACTACTGGTCAGCAACATCGCCTTATAAAAGTCCATACAAGGCTAATCTGTGCTATGTGATTATTCCTCAATAGAATATTGAGGATAGTCAATAAAAATAAATGATCGAAGTTTTCCCCATTTTGCCACAGAAAAATAAACCATTTTACATCATTTGAAACTTAATAGCTCGCAAACTATGGTTGCTATGGTGATGTAATCAACAGAAGATCTTGATAGCATTGCACTATGTTCCCAGGCAAAATTGCGGTTTGATTACTCAAAATTATTAAACAAAATCGCTAAAAAATTAAATTAGCCTCGTTTCCATGCCTTAGTCATGCCTTAAGTTGCCTGAGTACTATTACAAATAGATAAAACATTCAAAATGATTCCATAACTTACCCCCATACATGTCGGTCCTTCTGCCCATACAATCTCTTATATGGTGTTTTAACCAAAATCTGTAAGGCTGACTTTCCTTGAAACCACCTCTTGGTATTTTATCTTGTTTTTAATAATGACTACAATCACGACATAACATGGATTTTAAATTACGTTTTAAATGCTACAAGATGGTGAAAATTGCATGTTCATCCCTAATCTGTGTATTGAGAACTGATTTGATGAACTTGAGTACAGTCTGAGCAGTATGTTATGGAATCAGCTGTCTTAAGAAAATATCTTGACAGCCAAGATACAATACGATTGCGAATTACAATCAATTTGACTTTCTACGTAAATATTGCCCTGTTGTAATACTACAAATCTGCAACGTTTGAGCGTTGCAAAGATTCTGCAGGACGAGCTATCGTAGAATACTTTTATTGATAGGGCTTTAGGCAATATGTATGAAGTGCGCATGCGTATGATAGAAAACGTTCTTTCATTACATCACATAAAAAATCTAATCATTGCAATCTAAATTTTACTCGTTATCTAAACCCTAGTGTATATACTACTATTACAAATAAATATAACATTCAAAATGATTCGATAACTTACCCCCATAGATGACGGTCCTTCTGCCCATACAATCTCTTATATGGTCTTTTAACCAAAATCTGTAAGGCTGACTTGCCTTGCAAGCACCTCTTTGTATTTTATCTTGTCCTAAATAATTGACTACAATCACGACATAACATAGGTTTTAAATTACGTTTTGAATGCTACAAGATGGTGAAAAATGCATGGTTAACCCTAATCTGTGTAGAGAAGACTAATTTGATGAACTTGAGTACTGTCTGAGCAGTATGCTATAGAATCAGCTGTCTTAAGCAAATATCTTGACATCCAAAATACAATACGATTGCGAATTACAATCAACTTGACTTTCTACGTAGATATTGTCTCATCGTACTACTACAAATCTGCAACGTTGCAGCATTGAAAATATTTTGGAGGACGAGATATCGTAGAAATACTTCCATTGTAAGGGCTATAGGCAATATGTATGAAGTGCGCATGCGTATGATAGAAAACGTTCTTTCCTTACATCACATGGAAATCTAATTGTTGCAATCAAAATTTTACTCGTTATCTAAACCTTAGTGTATATCCTACTATTAAAAATAGATAAAACATT
The DNA here is from genome assembly GCA_949710005.1 of Ricordea florida. Classification (NCBI taxonomy): domain Eukaryota; kingdom Metazoa; phylum Cnidaria; class Anthozoa; order Corallimorpharia; family Ricordeidae; genus Ricordea; species Ricordea florida. The sequence goes on along the minus strand of OX453281.1, from coordinate 15,835,247 downwards.
GAAAAAGATTCGATAACTTACCCCCATTGATGACGGTCCTTCTGCCCATACAATCTCTTATATGGTGTTTTAACGAAAATCTGTAAGGCTGACTTTCCTTGCCACCACCTCTTGGTATTTTATCTTGTCTTCAATAATGACTACAAACACGACATAACATGGATTTTAAATTATTTTTTTAATGCTACAAGATGGTGAAAATTTAATGTTCATCCCTAATCTGTGTAATGAGGACTGACTTAATGACCTTGACTACTGTTTGAACAGTATGCTATACAATCAGCTGTCTTAGGCAAATATCTTTACAGCCAAAATAGAACACGATTGCGAATTACAATCATTTTGACTTTCTACGCAGATATTGCCCTTTCGTAGTACTACAAATCTGCAACGTTTCAGCATTGCAAAGATTCTGCATGACGAGATATCGTAGAATTACTTTCAATGTAAGGGCTATAGTTAATATGTATAAAGTGCGCATGCGTATGATAGAAAACGTTCTTTCCTTATATCACATGGAAATCTAACCGCTGCAATCAAAATTTTACTACTTATCTAAACCTTGGTGTATATCCTACTATTACAAATAGCTAAAACATTCAAATGATTCGATAACTTACCCCCATAGATGACGGTCCTTCTGCCCATACAATCTCATATATGGTGTTTTAACCAAAATCTGTAAGGCTGACTTTCCTTGCAACCACCTCTTGGTATTTTATCTTCTCTTCAATAATGACTACAATCAAGACATAACATGGATTTTAAATCACGTTTTAAACGCTACAAGATGGTGAAAATTGCATGTTTATCCCAAATCTGTGTAATAAGGACTAATTTGATGAACTTGAGTACTGTCTGGGCAGTGTGCTGTAGAATCAGCTGTCTTAAGCAAATATCTTGACAGCCAAAATACAATACAATTGCGAATTACAATCGATTTGACTTTCTACGTAGATATTGCCTTTTCGTAATGCTACAAATCTGCAACGTTTCAACATTGCAAAGATTCTGCAGGACGAGCTATTGTAGAATTACTTTCATTGTAATGGCTATAGGCAATATGTATGAAGTGCGCATGCGTATGATAGAAAACGTTCTTTCCTTACATCACATGGAAATCTAATCGTTGCAATTAAAATTTTACTCGTTATCTAAACCTTGGTGTATATCCTACTATTACAAATAAGTAAAACATTCAAAATGATTCGATAACTTACCCCCATAGATGACGGTCCTTCTTCCCATACAATATCTTATATGGTGTTTTAACCAAAATCTGTAAGGCTGACTTGCCTTGCAAGCACCTCTTGGTATTTTATCTTCTCTTCAATAATGACTACAATCATGACATAACAGGGATTTTAAATTACGTTTTAAATGCTACAAGATGGTTAAAATTGCATGTTTATCCCAAATCTGTGTAACAAGGACTAATTTGATGAACTTGAGTACTGTCTGAGCAGTATGCTATAGAATCAGCTGTCTTAAGCAAATATCTTGACAGCCAAAATACAATACGATTGCGAATTACAATCAATTTGACTTTCTACGTAGATATTGTCTCATCGTAATACTACAAATCTGCAACGTTGCAGCATTGAAAATATTTTGGAGGACGAGATATCGTAGAAATACTTCCATTGTAAGGGCTATAGGCAATATGTATGAAGTGCGCATGCGTATGATAGAAAACGTTCTTTCCTTACATCAAATGGAAATCTAATTGTTGCAATCAAAATTTTACTCGTTATCTAAACCTTAGTGTATATCCTACTATTACAAATAGATAAAACATTCAAAATGATTCGATAACTTACCCCCATAGATGACGGTCCTTCTGCCCATACAATCTCTTATATGGTCTTTTAACCAAAATCTGTAAGGCTGACTTTCCTTGCAACCACCTCTTGGTATTTTATCTTGTCCTAAATAATTGACTACAATCACGACATAACATAGGTTTTAAATTACGTTTTGAATGCTACAAGATGGTGAAAAATGCATGGTTAACCCTAATCTGTGTAATGAAGACTAATTTGATGAACTTGAGTACTGTCTGAGCAGTATGCTATAGAATCAGCTGTCTTAAGCAATTATCTTTACAGCCAAAATACAACACGATTGCGAATTACTATCAATTTGACTTTCTACGTAGATATTGCCTTTTCGTAATACTACAAATCTGCAATGTTTCAACATTGCAAAGATTTTGCAGGACGAGATATCGTAGAATTACTTTCATTGTAAGGGCTATAGGCAATATGTATAAAGTGCGCATGCGTATGATAGAAAACGTTCTTTCCTTACATCACATGGAAATCTAAACGTTGCAATCAAAATTTTACTCGTTATCTAAACCTTGGTGTATATCCTACTATTACAAATAGGTAAAACATTAAAAATGATTCGAAAACTTACCCCCATAGATGACGGTCCTTCTTCCCATACAATATCTTATATGGTGTTTTAACCAAAATCTGTAAGGCTGACTTTCCTTGCCACCACCTCTTGGTATGTTATCTTCTATTCAATAATGACTACAATCATGACATAACATAAATTTTAAATAACGTTTTAAATGCTACAACATGGTGAAAATTGCATGTTTATCCCAAATCTGTGTAACAAGGACTAATTTGATGAACTTGAGTACTGTCTGAGCAGTATGCTATAGAATCAGCTGTCGTAAGCAAATATCTTGACAGCCAAAATACAATACGATTGCGAATTACAATCAATTTGACTTTCTACGTAGATATTGCCTTTTCGTAATACTACAAATCTGCAACGTTTCAACATTGCAAAGATTTTGCATGACGAGATATCGTAGAATTACTTTCATTGTAAAGGCTATAGGCAGTATGTATAAAGTGCGCATGCGTATGATAGAAAACGTTCTTTCCTTACATCACATGGAAATCTAAACGTTGCAATCAACATTTTACTCGTTATCTAAACCTTGGTGTATATCCTACTATTACAAATAGGTAAAACATTCAAAATGATTCGAAAACTTACCCCCATAGATGACGGTCCTTCGTCCCATACAATATCTTATATGGTGTTTTAACCAAAATCTGTAAGGCTGACTTTCCTTGCAACCACCTCTTGGTATTTTATCTTCTCTTCAATAATGACTACAATCATGACATAACATAGATTTTAAATTACGTTTTAAATGCTACAACATGGTGAAAATTGCATGTTTATCCCAAATCTCTGTAACAAGGATGAATTTGATAAACTTGAGTACTGTCTGAGCAGTATGCTATAGAATCAGCTGTCTTAAGCAAATATCTTGACAGCCAAAATACAATACGATTGCGAATTACAATCAATTTGACTTTCTACGTAGATATTGTCTCATCGTACTACTACAAATCTGCAACGTTGCAGCATTGAAAATATTTTGGAGGACGAGATATCGTAGCAATACTTCCATTGTAAGGGCTATAGGCAATATGTATGAAGTGCGCATGCGTATGATAGAAAACGTTCTTTCCTTACATCACATGGAAATCTAATTGTTGCAATCAAAATTTTACTCGTTATCTAAACCTTAGTGTATATCCTACTATTACAAATAGATAAAACATTCAAAATGATTCGATAACTTACCCCCATAGATGACGGTCCTTCTGCCCATACAATCTCTTATATGGTCTTTTAACCAAAATCTGTAAGGCTGACTTGCCTTGCATGCACCTCTTGGTATTTTATCTTGTCCTAAATAATTGACTACAATCACGACATAACATAGGTTTTAAATTACGTTTTGAATGCTACAAGATGGTGAAAAATGCATGGTTAACCCTAATCTGTCTAATGAAGACTAATTTGATGAACTTGAGTACTGTCTGAGCAGTATGCTATAGAATCAGCTGTCTTAAGCAATTATCTTTACAGCCAAAATACAACACGATTGCGAATTACTATCAATTTGACTTTCTACGTAGATATTGCCTTTTCGTAATACTACAAATCTGCAATGTTTCAACATTGCAAAGATTTTGCAGGACGAGATATCGTAGAATTACTTTCATTGTAAGGGCTATAGGCAATATGTATAAAGTGCGCATGCGTATGATAGAAAACGTTCTTTCCTTACATCACATGGAAATCTAAACGTTGCAATCAAAATTTTACTCGTTATCTAAACCTTGGTGTATATCCTACTATTACAAATAGGTAAAACATTAAAAATGATTCGAAAACTTACCCCCATAGATGACGGTCCTTCTTCCCATACAATATCTTATATGGTGTTTTAACCAAAATCTATAAGGCTGACTTTCCTTGCCACCACCTCTTGGTATTTTATCTTATCTTCAATAATGACTACAATCATGACATAACATAAATTTTAAATAACGTTTTAAATGCTACAACATGGTGAAAATTGCATGTTTATCCCAAATCTGTGTAACAAGGACTAATTTGATGAACTTGAGTACTGTCTGAGCAGTATGCTATAGAATCAGCTGTCTTAAGCAAATATCTTGACAGCCAAAATACAATACGATTGCGAATTACAATCAATTTGACTTTCTACGTAGATATTGCCTTTTCGTAATACTACAAATCTGCAACGTTTCAACATTGCAAAGATTTTGCAGGACGAGATAAGGTAGAATTACTTTCATTGTAAGGGCGATAGGCAATATGTATGAAGTGCGCATGCGTATGATAGAAAACGTTCTTTCCTTACATCACATGGAAATCTAATTGTTGCAATCAAAATTTTACTCGTTATCTAAACCTTAGTGTATATCCTACTATTAAAAATAGATAAAACATTGAAAAAGATTCGATAACTTACCCCCATTGATGACGGTCCTTCTGCCCATACAATCTCTTATATGGTGTTTTAACGAAAATCTGTAAGGCTGACTTTCCTTGCAACCACCTCTTGGTATTTTATCTTATCTTCAATAATGACTACAATCATGACATAACATGGATTTTAAATAACGTTTTAAATGCTACAACATGGTGAAAAAATTATGTTTATCCCAAATCTGTGTAATAAGGACTAATTTGATGAACTTGAGTACTGTCTAAGCAGTATGCTGTAGAATCAGCTGTCTTAAGCAAATATCTTGACAGCCAAAATACAATACGATTGCGAATTACAATGAATTTGACTTTCTACGTAGATATTGCCTTTTCGTAATACTACAAATCTGCAACGTTTCAGCATTGCAAACATTCTGCAGGACGAGATATCGCAGAATTACTTTCATTGTAAGGGCTATAGTTAATATGTATAAAGTGCGCATGCGTATGATAGAAAACGTTCTTTCCTTACATCACATGGAAATCTAACCGCTGCAATCAAAATTTTACTCGTTATCTAAACCTTAGTGTATATCCTACTATTACAAATAGATAAAACATTCAAAATGATTCGATAACTTACCCCCATAGATGACGATCCTTCTGCCCATACAATCTCTTATATGGTGTTTTAACCAAAATCTGTAAGGCTGACTTTCCTTGCAACCACCTCTTGGTATTTTATCTTATCTTCAATAATGACTACAATCATGACATAACATGGATTTTAAATAACGTTTTAAATGCTACAACATGGTGAAAAAATTATGTTTATCCCAAATCTGTGTAATAAGGACTAATTTGATGAACTTGAGTAGTGTTTGAGCAGTATGCTGTGGAATCAGCTGTCTTAAGCAAATATCTTGACAGCCAAAATACAATGCGATTGCGAATTACAATCAATTTGACTTTCTACGTAGATATTGCCTTTTCGTAATACTACAAATCTGCAACGTTTCAACATTGCAAAGATTCTGCAGGACGAGCTATCGTAGAATTACTTTTATTGTAAGGGCTATAGGCAATATGTATGAAGTGCGCATGCGTATGATAGAAAACGTTCTTTCCTTACATCACATGGAAATCTAATTGTTGCAATCAAAATTTTACTCGTTATCTAAACCTTAGTGTATATCCTACTATTAAAAATAGATAAAACATTGAAAAAGATTCGATAACTTACCCCCATTGATGACGGTCCTTCTGCCCATACAATCTCTTATATGGTGTTTTAACGAAAATCTGTAAGGCTGACTTTCCTTGCAACCACCTCTTGGTATTTTATCTTATCTTCAATAATGACTACAATCATGACATAACATGGATTTTAAATAACGTTTTAAATGCTACAACATGGTGAAAAAATTATGTTTATCCCAAATCTGTGTAATAAGGACTAATTTGATGAACTTGAGTAGTGTTTGAGCAGTATGCTGTGGAATCAGCTGTCTTAAGCAAATATCTTGACAGCCAAAATACAATGCGATTGCGAATTACAATCAATTTGACTTTCTACGTAGATATTGCCTTTTCGTAATACTACAAATCTGCAACGTTTCAACATTGCAAAGATTCTGCAGGACGAGCTATCGTAGAATTACTTTTATTGTAAGGGCTATAGGCAATATGTATGAAGTGCGCATGCGTATGATAGAAAACGTTCTTTCCTTACATCACATGGAAATCTAACCGCTGCAATCAAAATTTTACTCGTTATCTAAACCTTAGTGTATATCCTACTATTAAAAATAGATAAAACATTGAAAAAGATTCGATAACTTACCCCCATTGATGACGGTCCTTCTGCCCATACAATCTCTTATATGGTGTTTTAACGAAAATCTGTAAGGCTGACTTTCCTTGCAACCACCTCTTGGTATTTTATCTTATCTTCAATAATGACTACAATCATGACATAACATGGATTTTAAATAACGTTTTAAATGCTACAACATGGTGAAAAAATTATGTTTATCCCAAATCTGTGTAATAAGGACTAATTTGATGAACTTGAGTAGTGTTTGAGCAGTATGCTGTGGAATCAGCTGTCTTAAGCAAATATCTTGACAGCCAAAATACAATGCGATTGCGAATTACAATCAATTTGACTTTCTACGTAGATATTGCCTTTTCGTAATACTACAAATCTGCAACGTTTCAACATTGCAAAGATTCTGCAGGACGAGCTATCGTAGAATTACTTTTATTGTAAGGGCTATAGGCAATATGTATGAAGTGCGCATGCGTATGATAGAAAACGTTCTTTCCTTACATCACATGGAAATCTAATTGTTGCAATCAAAATTTTACTCGTTATCTAAACCTTAGTGTATATCCTACTATTAAAAATAGATAAGACATTGAAAAAGATTCGATAACTTACCCCCATTGATGACGGTCCTTCTGCCCATATAATCTCTTATATGGTGTTTTAACGAAAATCTGTAAGGCTGACTTTCCTTGCCACCACCTCTTGGTATTTTATCTTCTCTTCAATAATGACTACAATCATGACATAACATGGATTTTAAACAACGTTTTAAATGCTACAACACGGTGAAAATTGCATGTTTATCCCAAATCTGTGTAATAAGGACTAATTTGATGAACTTAAGTACTGTCTAAGCAGTATGCTGTAGAATCAGCTGTCTTAAGCAAATATCTTGACAGCCAAAATACAATACGATTGCGAATTACAATGAATTTGACTTTCTACGTAGATATTGCCTTTTCGTAATACTACAAATCTGCAACGTTTCAGCATTGCAAACATTCTGCAGGACGAGATATCGCAGAATTACTTTCATTGTAAGGGCTATAGTTAATATGTATAAAGTGCGCATGCGTATGATAGAAAACGTTCTTTCCTTACATCACATGGAAATCTAACCGCTGCAATCAAAATTTTACTCGTTATCTAAACCTTAGTGTATATCCTACTATTACAAATAGATAAAACATTCAAAATGATTCGATAACTTACCCCCATAGATGACGATCCTTCTGCCCATACAATCTCTTATATGGTGTTTTAACCAAAATCTGTAAGGCTGACTTTCCTTGCAACCACCTCTTGGTATTTTATCTTCTCTTCAATAATGACTACAATCATGACATAACATGGATTTCAAATCACGTTTTAAACGCTACAACATGGTGAAAATTGCATGTTTATCCCAAATCTGTGTAACAAGGACTAATTTGATGAACTTGAGTACTGTCTGAGCAGTATGCTATAGAATCAGCTGTCTTAAGCAAATATCTTGACAGCCAAAATACAATACGATTGCGAATTACAATCAATTTGACTTTCTACGTAGATATTGTCTCATCGTAATACTACAAATCTGCAACGTTGCAGCATTGAAAAGATTTTGGAGGACGAGATATCGTAGAAATACTTTCATTGTAAGGGCTATAGGCAATATGTATGAAGTGCGCATGCATGTGATAGAAAACGTTCTTTCCTTACATCACATGGAAATCTAATCGTTGCAATCAAAATTTTACTCGTTATCTAAACCTTAGTGTATATCCTACTATTACAAATAGATAAAACATTCAAAATGATTCGATAACTTACCCCCATAGATGACGGTCCTTCTGCCCATACAATCTCTTATATGGTCTTTTAACCAAAATCTGTAAGGCTGACTTGCCTTGCAAGCACCTCTTTGTATTTTATCTTGTCCTAAATAATTGACTACAATCACGACATAACATAGGTTTTAAATTACGTTTTGAATGCTACAAGATGGTGAAAAATGCATGGTTAACCCTAATCTGTGTAATGAAGACTAATTTGATGAACTTGAGTACTGTCTGAGCAGTATGCTATAGAATCAGCTGTCTTAAGCAAATATCTTGAGTAGTATGTTACCGTAATTATGCTCCGGTTTTAATTTTTTATTCACTGATTTATAGACCGGTTTTAATTTTTTATTCAGTTTTTTCTTCATTTTACCAGCAATTTTACGAACAATTTTACCAACAGTTTATGTATGGATTACAAATAAAAAAATGAATTAAGGTTTAAAGATTTGTAATAAAATTATTAAATATGGAACAATTAAATAGTTTATATTTTCAACAATTAAAAAATATTGCGAAAGAGTTGAAAATTAAAGGACGATCAAAAATGAATAAAGAAGATTTAATTAAAGGGATTACAAAATTTTCAGAGGAGGAAATTATTAATATAATTCAAAAAGATACTATCGAAAATAAATATTTTTGTATTCATAGAAAGTGTAAATATTTTTGTAAAGAGTGTTGTGGGTCGCAATTATGTATACACAACAAAATTAAGTATTGCTGTAAAGAATGTAAAGGATCACAATTTTGTATACACAACAGACAGAAAACACATTGTAAAGATTGTGGCGGGTCTCAAATATTCGAACATAACAGACAGAGAACACATTGTAAAGATTGTGGAGGATCTCAAATATGTGAACATAAAAAACAGAAGGCACATTGTAAAGAATGCCGTAAAAAAATGAATTATGGTTTAAAGATTTGAAATAAAATATTTAAAAAAATGGATATAGATAGAAAGATTGAGTTGAAATATCTTAATGAAAAAAGACTAGGTGTTCATGATTTTATAGAATCAATCAAGACAGATTTGTTATACAATATCTCAAAAAATCGTGGTTTTATTGATGAAGAACATAAAATAATTTATTTTGAAATTTGGCATACTGATAATAAGAATGATAAATGGTTTCTTAGTTTTTTCAATGGTATAAAAAAATTTGATGAAGGTGATATATGTACTGATAAGTTTGCTAGAGATTTATTAGATTATGCTAATCATTATTATTCTATATGGTTGGATATTGTTGATGTTAATGATGAAGATTATAAGATAGAACATAGTATTAATGATTTTATTATTATTTCATTTAAGGTTACCCTATACATAGATTCTTATAAGATATCACATAAAAAGAAATTCTACAAAGACTTGTATGACGATCTGATGTTTGTAGCATGGAATCCAAGTAGGTATTTAGAATGGTGTGTTGATATTGATGAGTTAAAGTTTTTGAAAGAGTTATGGGGAGAAGATTGATAGGATCTAATTATGTTGTATAACACCCGTATGTGTTACATAACAAAATACCTGAAAGACCAGCTACGCTGAAATTTATCTAAATCTTAAACTTAAAGTTATGTGAGAACCCTTCAGATCAAGTTTTTTCCATTCATTGTCTAATATACTTAAATCGAAGTGATTTATGACGCTCTCATATTTTTGAACTGGAATTGTTGGATATTCTTGTGAGGGTATGTTAGCAAGTAGGTGTGATGGTGAAAGTTTTACAATTTCTCCATATTTGGTGTTATTCATATATGACGACTTATTATCAACTATACCACACATAAGTCTCAGTGGTTCCTTAATCCGTATATTTATGGGGTATAATTCACCCGGATTTATGACTTCAGGCACCCCTAAACCAACCGCCAACCCTCTCGTAAGTTTAATGTTGAAGTTCTTATTGGAATATAGATAGTCAACAGTATCAGTCTCAATTATTGTTATCTTTGTCCTATCAGTATCATTAAGAAAGATAGATTGAATATCACGAAGCGAATATGTACCGGGTTGAATTATTATGAAACCCCGATTCTTATCATTGAATAATATCTGTTGATCCTTGAAATTAATCAATCTTTTGGTTTGTATATTACAATCCAGTAGCTGCATCTCCCGAATATTTTTCAGCGGAGGATCTAAATAAATCCTAGTTTCAGACTCATACATGGTAATGCTCAACATTTTTGTTTGATTACTCCATATTCATCTTTAAATTTGCATTGACGTAATCACATTCCTGAGCGACGTTAGAAACCAGCCTTTTAAAAGTAAACATAAAATCTACTTTTCAATTTCAAATCCACTTTACATTTTGCTTGTTGCTATGTCGTAAAAGTATGCAATCTATTGTTCTACACGTGAGCAATAATTTACAAACAATCATAATCACGTGAAATACTCATGAACTACCGAAATAGATACCACGCAAATACACTAGAGACAATTATAAATGTTAATATACGCACTTCGTGCTCGCTTCGCGCATTGGTTTCATGTTGTGTGGTCACGTACTTCCCTTCGGTCAGAGTTGAGGGTTTTGGTTTCCCTCCGGGGTTTTCCTTTGGTTTCGCTTCATTTTGTAAAGTTTTTGGATTACCTACGGGGTTTTCCTTTGTCTCAGCTATATCAGCGAAGCTGGCCCCACCTTTCAGGTGGATATGAGGTAACTTTACCTTTGAAGATCCCATGTTATGACTTATTCCAACCTGTTTTGCTTCAGTGTTTAGTGAATTATTCACTCCAAAATTCATATCGCTACTAGCTTTCATAAGTTTGTTATTAAAACAAGTCACGCTTTCGGTGTTGATTATCATATTACTCGGCATTAACCATACACCGGGAGCAATAGCTAAATCAAGCCGTAATTTCGCTTCCTGAACTGCTAATTGATACCTTTGGATAGAACTAGAAATATCATTCTCAATAACACTACTTTCAAATAAAGCCAAGAATTCTTGTTGAGTCTCTACAGCTCCACCACCATTACCATAAATTGAGTTTCTAGTGTTGACTTGCGCCCCCAATATACAGTAAACAAAAGCTTCAGCAGATCGATTCAATCTACCAAGTCCAGCTTTAGTGAGTCCATGTCCACTTGTTGGGATAAACCAACCATATTTGAAATCAGCAAAGTCATCATTACGAATGAATGAGATTAGGTCACCTTTTTCTTTCTTACCACCGTCATCAGCAAATTTACCACCTTCACCAGGCCATTGATCTGCTTCATGATCATAATTCCTTATAATATGTACATTTTGATATCCCCCTCCTTTTCCATGATATCCTGCACCATAATCAAGGAATATATCTCCCAATCCGTCGTTTCTACCACCTTGCCATCTAAAGTCTGAGTTTTTTGATATGCTAAATTCTGCACACAAACGTTGATATGCTACTTTACTATAGGGATTATTATTTATTACAAAAGGTTGCTCATCAGGTAAGGGAAGGCTCAATTCATATAATATCCGTCTTATTGTGAAATATATATGAAACTTAATGAAGCTATTCACTACTTTAGGATAATTTAGACTTTCAAAAGGACTAATCCCACAACCAGATGTTGCGCACCAAACTGCAAAGTTAAGTTGTTGAGGCCAATAATTCATATCGGGTCCGTTCAACCATTTTCTACTCTGCTTACCAAATTTGAAAGTAACAACTTGGGATGTAAATATGTTTCTCATCTTTGCTGTAAATTTTTTAGTATTTGACACGTATATATCCAGTGAGGTTAGCATTTTTGTTATATCACTTGTAAAGTCATCAAAATCAATTGCAGGTATAGGATAGCTTTGATTAGTCATGGTTAAACTCTTTGGGAATGAACTCAATTCATCATCATTCAAACCCAAATCTTTCCATAAAAGTCTTTTCAAACGAGGTGATAGGTCATCAGTCCATGTTTTTCCAGTGGGGTCATCATTAGACATGATTGTTATTCCATTGTATCTCCACTTAATGTAACCACCATACGGATCAGCTACAACTATAAATTTACTTGTATCAGCATTTGGATATTTATTTCTGAAATCCTTGAGTGTCATTTTATTCTTTATGTTTCAGCGAAGCTGGTCTTTAGATCTAGAATAAAATGAAAAGTCTTTAGACCGACTATGTCGGAAGCCAGGGAACCTGGACCGACTTCGCCGATATGTTTATTTTAACACCGTTCTTTTCTAATACCAGCATAAAAATTCCACCCTACAGGAGTTCTCTCAAATGAAAATTTTAATGCGTGGGAACGGTTCTCCCCCTACCTTCGGTCAGGTCCTTTAATATGTCTGCGCGAACCTCTCTCCTTATCTGTGACATATTTAGGTTTTTTTCAGTTTCTCTCCTAAATTTTTGACGGATTTCGAGTTTTAGTTTTTCAAACTTTTCTATCTCTGATAAAATTATGGAAAATTCTTGTTCGGAGATGACATTATCTTTCAGGGCCTTTGAAACCAAATCGCTAATGGTGTTTACTTTTGCTTTTGCTAGAGAAACAGTCTGTTCATGTTTACTAACTTTATGTGAAAGTCTTTTGGAAGCTGCACCAAATCCAACCGATATTCCCCCACAAACACCACCGACAACACCTAATGGGACACCAACAACAGCACCAAAACCAGTAAGAGAAGTTCCAAGTCCACTTGCAGATAGGATAACTGAAAACACCCCACAACCAACACTGATTTTAGTAAATATTCCTCTTGCTCTGTTGTATTTTTTCCTAACATCCTCATAATGTTTAATTTCCTTCTCAAGATTTTGAAGCACTTCACATGACTTTTGTAGTCTGAAATTAACCGACTGAAAGGAGGAACCTGAGTCTCCATTAATAGGAACTTGTGGATAAATCGAGCTTTGCTCGGGACCGGCTACGCCGTAAATTCTATTGTAGTCTTCCATATTGTATTTTACTGATCAACACGATATCTTTAAATTGATACGGAAAGGATCGTTATTTAAGTTAGCCTTTATTCCATTTTTATCTAAAATCCACAAAGGGCCGTTATTTAAGTTAGCATTTCTTCCATTTTTATCTAAAATCCATAAAGTAAAGTAGTTCACAGGATTTTTTGTTTTTGTAATTCTTAAACAAAGATACTTTTTTGAGGGAATAACAGCCAGTAGTTGTGAGGGGTTAAGTTCAACATCCCCGCCGCTCGGTATCTTATTGTAATATGAAGACTTTGACTCTATAAGATCGCACATTAAGTACAAAGGATTGTTAGGATCTGTATTTCCAAAGTAATTATCTACCATTTGTATATCTTTTACATTTGATAATGGTGGGTCTAGATAAATTCTTGTTTCAGTAGTTAACATTGTTATTGATAGATATATTGTATCACACATTTTTTTTTACTTACCCCCTCTTCTTGTTTTTAAACTGTTCCACAAAATATAGAACCACAGCCATTATCAAAAGCCAAGCATTCTTACCTAAAAATCCAATAACCTCTCCTGCTGTTTTGAATAGAAAGCTCACGATAGCCCCAACCATTCCTGGTAATATTTCACCGAGTTTCTTACCAATAGCTTTCAACCCATTACCAACACCTTTCCCCAATGTTGTTAGACCTTTAGAAAGATTAGAAATTATAACACCAATTACTACACCAACAGCACTCACAACAGCAAAGACTGTAAAACCATACTTTTTGAAGATGTACTTCACACGATCACGTAATGACATATTTTGAATTACCCCTTCTTGCTCACGCTCCATGTTATCTATCTCATTATCATACTCAACAACTTTTCTCTCTCTAGTTTCAATTTCATTAAGTTCTTCTGGGGTATTCAGCGGTTTATTTTTTAGAAATTTTATCCTATCATTCTCCTCGTTTTTTAATTCTTCTATCTTTGCTTTCTCACGATCATTAACTTCAGCAATTTCTCCCGCTGTAAGACCTAAAGGTTCTCTAATTTTTTTTGGTAATTTTTTGTTCACATCACCATACTCATCGAATAAATAATGCCATTTTTCTTCTACTCCTTTTTTTCTAGGGATTGCAACTTTAATTTTACCCCATTCATTGAATTTGAAAAGAAAATTAGGTTTGGCCTTTGGGAATTTTTTTAAAATAATAGTCCAGGCTTCATCTTTGTTTCTTTCAATCTCCGCATAATTCATCTCTATCTCTTCACTTGGTAATTGTGTATATCCTGATTTGGTTTTAGGTCTAGCACCCTTAGTAGTAGATGATTTTATTATGACTCTTTTTGGTGCGGGTAGTCTACCAAGTGATTGGTCGTTTTCATTAAAATCATCAGGATCTTCTTGTTCGTTTTCTTCCCCAAAACCAAAGGGGTCTTTTTCTAATTCTCCTCCTTCTGCCATGATTTCTTACTCATCAGTAAGAAATCTTTAAACGTGCAAAGCAAACTAACCACATACAATTACCTAAAAGAATTTACTAACCGCGTAACCTAATGCTAACATACCACCGCCTACATATGCCATTTCACCCATCTTTTGGTTTTCACTGGGTCTATAATAATCAGAGAATTTTGGTTCATGTGTCTGACTATAAAATTTCAAAGCTTCATCAGTAGTCGAAATATTTTTTGATGCCTGATATTTTGCATCCTTTTGTTGAGATTGCCAATCAATGAGATTCTGTCTTTTTTCCTGATATTCAGCATAATCTTTTTGATATTTTTCTAATGCCTTATCGTGTCGTATTCGTTCTGCATCTGTTTTATCACCTGAGAGATATTTTGCAAGATATGATCCACCAACAAATGCAGTTGCATTCAATATAGATCCACCAACCATCATTGCTATTGCTGCCATGTTTAATTTGGTAAAATCTTTTGTTCCTCTAAATATGTTTTTAGATACATACTACCTGACAATACAGCTACCCACTTGGCATAATTTGTAATACTTGAGGATGGATCGTTCATAAATGATTCTTTCATAGCCTTTTTAGCTACATAACCAACTCCAGCTGCTAATCCGATAAGGACTGCTGAATCAGTAACAGTTTTCACAAGTTTGTTTTCAGTTGACATAATTTTTTTACTGTATCAGTAAGAAACCTTTAAATCGCTTAGCGGGTCCTCATATCATTCCTACGGATTTTGGAATTTGTGTGGGTGTTATTTGTGGAACTTGTGATACCGTAGGACAAGTAGGTATTCTGTTTTTATCACCCTCCTTTTGTCGGTATCTCATAAACATATCAAATGCTGTAAACCCTATTCCAACAATGGATAAAACAGTAGTAAAAGATAGCTCCGGAATCCATGGTTTTGTGGTTTCTTCTTCATTTATCTTTTCTTCATTTTTAGTTTCCTCCTCTTGTTCCCTTTCACGTTTCATTTGCTCTGCTGCCCGTAGGGTCTCCCTAGCTAACGCTTCTTTTGCTTTTTTATTATATTCAGCTAATTTCTTACCAGCGGCGACTTTTTTAGGATCTTTCTCTTTCTTTTTAGGAACACTACCTCCGGTTTTTTCTTCTTTTGGTGGATCCATTGTAATTTGTTCAACAACTTCTTCTGACATTATTATTTTATTTCACAAAGTAAAGAATCTTTAAATCAGTTGTGCTCAGTAGTATTTTTAGTTGTGTTAAGTAGCATGTTCAGTAACCTGCTCAGTTTTGCTAGAATCATCTGCATTAGTACTTGAAACTTCTTGGATTTTGTTGATTTTAATGTGTTTAACAACCTGGAATAGTCCGCTAGCAAGTGCTGCCAATCTTCCTGCTTTCAATGCTAAGAGACCTACAATGTTTGTCAGTTCACGATTAACCAAGTCATCATTCTTCAAATCCGAACAAAGAGCTTCTATATCATCTACGGGAACTATGTAAGAAATGGCTTGAGAAACTAATTGGAGAGATGAATCTACTAATCCACCACTAATTTTTTTACCTAATACTGCCTGGTATCGATTATAATATTTTTCAATGTCTTTTACAGATAATTTTTTTACATCACCGAGACTCATATCAACTCCTAAATATTCCTTTGTAGTTCCAAGGGATGCGAGAATGGCTAGTGATTCTTGTTTGATTTCAAGTTCATTATCATCATTATCTTTTACCTCAGTCTTTCCTCCGGTCTTTTCTTCAATATAATCTTCAACTTCTGTCATCTTTTTTAATTTTAAACTTGTAATAACATATAGATTCTTTTAGACCTCTTAAGGCCGCGCTACGCGCAAAACAGATTTGCCTATCAATGAATGAGATGATAATATAGTATTAAAAGATAGCTCTAAATTCAACCAACCCCAATAAACCTACAAATTTTATAAGTTCTCGATCAATCAAACTTTCCAACTCATCTTGACACGCCTCATAATTATAATTATAATCATCATCATCTTCAAATTCATGTTTCTTCCTATTGTCGGTCATCTTTTGTGATAATATATGGATTGTTTTTAAATCGGCTTTGCCGGTCCGAAGGAAATCACTTCAGGAAATACGGCGGAGCCTACCCCGAAGGGATCTCCAAATAACATTGAAATGGGTGACGTAAAGATAAACAAAGCCTAGAATATTTTTCATTTTTTAATAGTTGCACAAATTTTTTACATAATTCATAATCCAAATCACCGCCATAATCTTCGAAAAACATCTTCATACCTTTTTGTGATGGGTTATGAAAAGTAACAACACAAGCTACATTTTCGCGGAATGGTTTTGCTATTGATGTTAATTGTTGAGTCAGAACCCAAACTGATAATCCATGATGTCTTCCAGAGAATGCTAAATCTATAAACTTGTTTGATCGTTTTTTCAAATCATTCGAAACAGCACAATCGTCTAAAATTATTAGTGTATTAGTACCGGAGAACAAAGTTTGACAATCAGTTAACAATTCATTAATCTCATCAATGTTACTTGCATCGGGTGATAATACATAGAAATGTTTATCTTTATTAGCAAAATTATGATAGGTTTTATTTTTAGAATAAGTCGGACATATTAGAACAATGTATTCAAAAACTTTTAGAAATGGTCCTCGGAGCTGATCTATTATATACTTTGTCTTTCCACAATTTGTTGGGCCTGTTATAATACAATGAAAAGGAACTTTATCTCGTAATTCTTCCATCTTTTTTTTTTCCTTCGGGTCTTTCTTTTAACTAATACATGATTGATCCTAAGTTTGAATTCATGACCTCCATTAACGCATCAGCTACAACAAACATGTAACAAGTCATAATACCAGACCCACTAACTTTTCTTTTCATTTCTATTTTTACACCATCTTGTGCATTGTTTAAGGCAAGACCTCCTCCATGAATACTTTTATCTGGGTTAGTTCTCAAATCGATCCACAGAGCAAACTTATTACCATAAAAATCCTTTTCCTTTACTGACCAACGGGGGGAACCACCGAAACCCCTCCCCCTCCCTTCGGTCGGTCCAAAACGTTTCTTTACCGACTCCCAGAGGTCTGAAGGTACCATTCCCTTAGAGTAGAAACGGTTTGGTACACCATTAACATCAATATTGATTGAGGTGATACCAGGATTGAAAAAATTCTCAGAATCTCGTGCTCCTCCACCGTATGGTAATGTAAACAAACATAATATCCCTGTAATTGACCTTCTAGGTAGATTAATATGCTGGTTTATAACACTATCAGTAGGTCTGGATATGGTGAAAGTTTTGTGTAGAGTGACATTTTCATAAAAGAATCCTTTACCAACCTGATAAGCTGCCTGTGCCTCACGAGCTAAGTATTCGCTTGATATACAAGAATATTCCAACTCAAGGTTTGTGATTTTATAAGTTGGAGGCTTGGTTGTATCAGAATAAACAACAATATCGTGAACTGGAGCTAGTGTAATCACAAATATTAGTTGATGATCTAACGCCTTTGGATAGAAAACCCCGTGATCATTTAGTATAGGGTGGTTTAGTGGGATATGGTACTTGGTGTTATGTACTACTGCAAGGGCTACTTCTTTTGCATCTGTGTCTACCTTATCACCTGCATTTGTCCTGAGTTTCCTCATGTTTACAGAAGAAATACCTTGCCTTAATCTATCCTCTCGTTCTTCATCTGTTAAGAATAAGTCATGGTAGGTTTGAAATAGATCGTTTCTTTGAGTATCCTGTAATGTTTCACCCCCAAAAAGAACCCTGAGTCTGGATACAAGGTTACTACCAACATTATTCACGAGGGTGTTATCTTCATGACCATCAACAGACAAGTTAAATACTAGATATACACTTCCTGGTACAATCACTAAATTTCCGGAAAGTTTTGGAATATTTATATATAAGTTTTCTCCAGGATTAGCTGATGAAGGATTTAGTGTAATTCTATTCAATATTGATTCCGCTTTCAAACCTAGTGGCTCTCTTGGAATTCTGTTTGGATTAATTTTTTCAGATACGGTTGTCATATTTATTTTAAGGAAGGGTGGAGTAATCTTTAAATGAGTAACGAAAACATATCCCGAAGGGGCCCGGCTACGCCGAAGTTATCAAAAATATATTATTCAACTGCTGGATATTGGAAAGGATATTCTGCAATTCCTAAATTAGCTAAAAAAGCAAAAGTAAGTGAAGATGAGGCTAAAAGATGGCTTGAAAAACAGGCGATATGGCAAATATATCTACCAGCTCCAAAATATATACCTAGACCTCACTGGGTTGTGGATAAACCTAATCAGATTCACCAAGCAGATTTATTATTTTTACCACATGATAGAGTTGGAAGAAAAACATATAGATATGCATTAGTTGTGGTTGATGTTGCCTCTAGATACAAAGATGCTGAACCATTAACCTCAAAAGAAAGTCATGAGATATCCAAAGCTTTTGAAAAAATATATTCTAGAAAATTAAAATATCCTAAAACATTAATGGTTGATCCTGGAAGAGAATTTATGGGTGAGGTTGTAAAACTTATGAATTACCATAATGTGAAAATACAGAGAAGTGAAGCTGGAAATCATAGAGCTCAAGCATTTGTAGAAAACGCAAACAGAATATTAGGTGAAAGATTATTTAGTCATCAATATGCACAAGAAATGATTAGTGATGAGAGGTCAAGAGTATGGGTGAAACGATTACCTGATATTTTGAAAACTTTGAATAATACACCAACGAGAATAACTGGTAAAGAACCTGATAAAGCTATAAAACTGAAAGAGGTTGATATTGATCCTAAAATGTATAAGCGAGTTGTTGGACTTGATGAGGTTAGACTACCAATTGAGGTTAGGGTTAGATACTTACTTTCTCCTGGTGAACTTGAGGGTGGAGAAAGGCGGAGAGCTACAGATCCTATTTGGAGTATTCAGATTTATTATATTTCAGGGAGTACCATTTCTCCTAATCAACCAGTTTTATATTTTTTAAAAGATGGTCCAAGACGTGGTTTTGTAAGAGAGGAGCTTCAAGTTGTACCAGATGATACTGAGTTACCGCCTGATTCTGTTTTGAAATGAGTTAAGAAACGGGGTATGTGTGAATTCCATCCTCATCAACTATTCTTTTATCATAATATGCGTTCAATCCCTTTTTAATTTGTGTATATGTCACAATTTGGTTGTCATTGACTCTAAATCCTGTGTTTTGTGCCATATCAATTGATCCATTCAAAGCTGACATGTACCTATCCCAGTTCATTTCGTTTTGTCTATGAATTGTACCTTTACAACTATACTTTACTTTTCCATTCTCATCCTCTGCGTAATAACATTTTGATGAAAGTGCAATCATTCTAATTCCATCAAACTCCAGCTTGAACAGCCCGGGGGTCTTTTCGTGATATTTCGATGTTGATAGGAATTTTTCTTTTCCACCATTGAAGTATTCTTTTTGCATTTCAGGTTTTATAATATTATCCAATTTTTCAGCCGAAAGTGCCATGTACATAGAATCTGTATCCATTTGTATCAACTCAAAATCCTTTCTATCTACATATTTATCAAGAAAATCGTAATAAAATTCCAACATGCGCAGTTTGGCTAGCTGATATACCGCGATACCACATTGATAGGGTCGGTCTATTTTTATTTTTTGTTTTCGTTTTATTATTTCATATGTTTCATTTATTTCTGTAAGATCTTTAAAGAATGGGGATCTTAAGGCTTTATCAACATCATTCTCATCCTGAGTATACCCTATATTCTCGTGTTTTTCTTTATCTTCTATCATTTTCCCATAGAATGAATTTCCTTTCAGTTTGTAAGTATCAGCCAGTGCTTTACAACCTTTATACTTTGGCCTTAATTTTTCAATCAATACTTTAATGTCTTTGTGCTCTTCAATAAATGGCACTACATCAGGGAATTGTTTTAATTCATTAATAATATTTTCGACCTTATCTTTCTCCTTTTTATTAAAAGCTATACTTAACTCTTTCACCATAACCTCTATATCACCATCTCTTCGCGCGTCGCTCACCTCTTTTGGGAACCATTCAAAAGGTCTTCCTGATTCATACTTCAAAATATGATGTATGGCTGTAATCTCCAAACCGTGATTAAGATACCATTCAAGTAATTCTGTATATAAAAGTATCTTTTTTGCCTTTGTAACCCCAAGTAATTTTTTATTATCTTTTAGGTGTTTTCTCCCTGTAGCTTTTTGATATTCTTTCATATGTTCAGGTACCAAATCTTCAGGAACACTATCTACAACAAATAGCGGTGAGAACTCTTCAAACTTTTCTTTTAGGTTTTCAGGTACATTTATATCAACTTGACAAAATCCAAAAAGCTTACCATCAAGAATCTCTTCACAAATCTTCTTAATAAATTCAGGATCTGTTGGGTTTTCAACCTCAATACATTCCCCTTTACCGCATGGCATTTTTTGACCCGCCGCGAAAAGATATAACCCATTTGCATCATAACCAACAATTCGTACACAATTTTTTGGAAATTTATATTTATGAGAGCGAATCTTTGTTTTTCCCATCTCTGCATAGCGCATAAATATGATACTAGGCCCCCCAACCATACCCGTTTTCAATAGTTTATAAATCTTGTTTTTGTCGCATGTGGTACAATCTTTCATTATCTGGTGGCATTTTTTACAAAACAGTTTATTACAAATTTTACTACATCTATGAACACAGTATTTCCCAGGAGCAAATAATTCAGGATCACCTTTCTTTTTCATTTTTTGGTATTTATTTAGAACGTACATCATTGAGACACCGGGGATGGATACTGCATCTTTTAATATATCGATTTTGTCTGGATAATACATCGCCCTTGTTTTTTCTAAAGCTTCTTTGAAAGGGATAACGTCGTGTAGGTTATACTCCCTCAACCAATCCATCATTGTAACACAACCCCTCTTTTTGAATTCCATCTTATATTCTTCATATTCTTTTGGGGATATTGTTACTTTCTGTTGTAAGCTTGAATAAGAGTCTTCATATTTCACAGGACCAATTTGAGAAAGCTTATCATAACTATCCAAATACTCATAATGAAATACAAGTTTTTGTGTTTCACAGTTGTTTGCTTTACACCAATTATCAAAAGAAAGCCCGGGTGCTAGGTAAGACATTACATCCAAGAATTTGAAATGTGGTGTTGTTAAAAACATATACTTATTATCTTTTCTTGCAACAAAAATATCTTTGGTTTGGTTGGTCATGTGTTTTACAAAATATCTTTTAATCACATTGATATCATACTTTCCACTATTGAACCCTAAAACAGGAACTTGGTTACACCATTTTTCATACTCCTCTAAAACTGTCTTCGGGATAGAATCTTGGTCAGGTAGTGGATATTCTTTTTTAACCTTTTCAACAATCTTTTTTCTTCTCTTTTCTAAATTTTCAACAAATTCTTTTACAAGTTCATCAGGGTTTGAATTTATAATACATGTGGGTTCTTTTTCATAAGTATCATGGATTCCAACGCTAACTGGGATATGTCTGTGGTTAAAAGTTAAATCATCAGTAATCTGTTGATATTCTTTTTGTAATATTGACTCAAAATCATAAACAATAAAATCTGGGTACGGGATAAATTTTTTCTCAAACCATGTATCACTCAATTTAGGGTTTTCACACTCCCAAACTGATACAAAATTATACCCCAAATCTTTGATAATCTTTTCTCTTTTGATAGTTTTATTATATTTAATTTTGTCGTCGCTTGAACATGGGCAACCGTGCCATTTACACCCATGAAATTCAAAAACAGTATTGGTCTCAGGTTCGTATCCATCCACCAAAAAAAGCTCCTTTCTCCCTCTATCCTTAACACACCTTTCACCACCATGACCACAGAGCGCGTGATGAATATGTTTACCTATAATCTTAGATTGTTCTTCTATCCACCTAATAGCTTTATAGCTAAATTGGGTATTACCACCATAAAAAACTTTTTCAGAGCTGTTCATGTTGTGTTTTATCTTTTCACCAGTACATATTACTTCTGTTTTTCCTCCTTTACAGCTGTTATGTTTTAAATGATCATAATAATAGTCATGCCGGTTAAATATTTGTTTGCATCCTGAACATTCCCATTTTTGGGTTAGCATCTCTATATCTTTTATGAAAAAACAGTGACCCTCATAAAGCCCCATATCTAGACAAGGTAAATTATCTTTGAACTGCCCTTTACCAAAAATTAGTTTCCAAATTTCATAGTTTTCTTTTTCTTTTTGTTCGTAAAGGCGAATGTTAATAGAAAACATTTTTGCAATTTTCTCAAAATCAACAAGTTTTGTCGCTCTAACTTCTGAAGCTTTCAGTTTTTGGTTATTATAAAAATCTCGGGCCAATTTCAGTGCTTGTTTTTCAATGTCCTTTTCAGGTCTTTTTTTACCAGCAAGAATGTTCAACAAAATAGCGTAACACCTCCAAAAACATAGATTATCATCCTTATCATCGACGGCATAAAGACATTTTTTGTTACGTAGATCATCTGGTAATTTTCCACACCCAATTAGAGGCTCGCCGCTTTGAATAACTTTTACTTTTACCTCTGTAAACTCAACTCTCCCTTCATGAACACCTGGCTTATCAATGATCTTCGATGGTGGTAAGTATGCTCTACTCCAAGCAACACCCTCCAAACTCAATCTCCCACCCTCACACCTCTCAATATAATCTTTTATTTCTGAAAGCATGGTAAAAGCCCCCTCACCCCTAAATGTATGGGAGTGATAAGCTATTTCTCCATTACCTCTATGAATCGAAGCCGCAAAACTGATAACAATTATTGAACGCATTTCTATGTGCGGCTCCAATTCATTATAAATCCTTTCTGATAAGTTATCATCTAGATCTCTCCTAAATTGAATAACAGTTTCATTTCTTTCGTTGATATTTTGAAGATCTGCTTCAGGTTCAGGCGGTCTTATTGGGAATATTCTAAGGGTTGTTGTTCTTTTTCGTTTAGTTTTCTTACCCTTTTTTTGTTTAGATTTAGCCCCCTCCTCCACATTATTCCCTTCATTTTTTGTTTTAGGTTTAGCCCCCTCCTCCACATTATTCCCTTCATTTTTTGTTTTAGGTTTAGCCCCCTCCTTCTCATAATCCCTAACTATAATTGAATCTTCCTTTCTTTTAGGTTTTTTTGAAGTAGGCGGCGGCGGTCGTGGTGGTTTTGATTCTTTAGCTTGAGTTTTGAGTTTATTGAATATTCTTCTATAACTTTCCCTAACATTTTTAGCTAGTTTTTCTGCTTTATTTTTTACTTTTTTAGGAATGAATGGTTTTACAAAATCCAAAAACTTGTTTAAATTTTCTTTTGATTTGCCTAATATATTTTCCACAGAAGGGAGTTGTATTGTTTTTGTAATTTTTGGTGGTGGTGGTCTTGGTGGCCTTTGCGGTTTTGTAATTTTTGGTGGTGGTGGTCTTGGTGGCCTTTGTGGTTTTGTAATTTTTGGTGGTGGTGGGGGTGGTGTAGGTATACGCGGTGGAGGTGGGCCCTCTGGAGTTCGCGATTCATTATCAATAAGTCCTTGTCGGTAATTTTCCAAATCTTCAAGTGTATTAATTCCCCTTTCTCTCAATGCTGCAATTTTTTCCGCTTTAACTAAAAGATACCAACGAGGTATTGCCAATTCTTTTACAATTTCCCGCAATTCTTTATCTTTTAATTGTTCCATATTTAATAATTTTATTACAAATCTTTAAACCTTAATTCATTTTTTTTATTTGTAATCCATACATAAACTGTTGGTAAAATTGTTGGTAAAATTGCTGGTAAAATGAAGAAAAAAAATTATAAAAAATTAAAACCGGTCTATAAATCAGTGAATAAAAAATTAAGACCGGAGCATAATTACGGTAACATACTACTTCTTGACAGCCAAAATACAATACGATTGCGAATTACTATCAATTTCACTTTCTACGTAGATATTGCCTTTTCGTAATACTACAAATCTGCAATGTTTCAACATTGCAAAGATTTTGCAGGACGAGATATCGTAGAATTACTTTCATTGTAAGGGCTATAGGCAATATGTATAAAGTGCGCATGCGTATGATAGAAAACGTTCTTTCCTTACATCACATGGAAATCTAAACGTTGCAATCAAAATTTTACTCGTTATCTAAACCTTGGTGTATCTTCTCCTATTACAAATAGGTAAAACATTCAAAATAATTCGAAAACTTACCCCCATAGATGACGGTCCTTCTTCCCATACAATATCTTATATGGTGTTTTAACCAAAATCTGTAAGGCTGACTTTCCTTGCCACCACCTCTTGGTATGTTATCTTCTATTCAATAATGACTACAATCATGACATAACATAAATTTTAAATAATGTTTTAAATGCTACAACATGGTGAAAATTGCATGTTTATCCCAAATCTGTGTAACAAGGACTAATTTGATGAACTTGAGTACTGTCTGAGCAGTATGCTATAGAATCTGCTGTCTTAAGAAAATATCTTGACAGCCAAAATACAATACGATTGCGAATTACAATGAATTTGACTTTCTACGTAGATATTGCCTTTTCGTAATACTACAAATATGCAACGTTTCAACATTGCAAAGATTTTGCAGGACGAGATAAGGTAGAATTACTTTCATTGTAAGGGCGATAGGCAATATGTATAAAGTGCGCATGCGTATGATAGAAAACGTTCTTTCCTTACATCACATGGAAATCTAAACGTTGCAATCAAAATTTTACTCGTTATCTAAACCTTGGTGTATATCCTACTATTACAAATAGGTAAAACATTCAAAATCATTCGAAAACTTACCCCCATAGATGACGGTCCTTCTTCCCATACAATATCTTATATGGTGTTTTAACCAAAATCTGTAAGGCTGACTTTCCTTGCAACCACCTCTTGGTATTTTATCTTCTCTTCAATAATGACTACAATCATCACATAACATGGATTTTTAATTACGTTTTAAATGCTATAACATGGTGAAAATTGCATGTTTATCCCAAATCTGTGTAATAAGGACTAATTTGATGAACTTGAGTACTGTCTGAGCAGTATGCTATACAATCAGCTGTCTTAAGCAAATATCTTGACAGCCAAAATACAATACGATTGCGAATTACAATGAATTTGACTTTCTACGTAGATATTGCCTTTTCGTAATACTACAAATCTGCAACGTTGCAGCATTGAAAAGATTTTGGGGGACGAGATATCCTAGAATTACTTTCATTGTAAGGGCTATAGGCAATATGTATGAAGTGCGCATGCGTATGATAGAAAACGTTCTTTCCTTACATCACATGGAAATCTAATTGCTGCAATCAAAATTTTACTCGTTATCTAAACCTTGGTGTATATCCTACTATTAAAAATAGATAAAACATTGAAAAAGATTCGATAACTTAATGCCATTGATGACGGTCCTTCTGCCCATACAATCTCTTATATGGTGTTTTAACCAAAATCTGTAAGGCTGACTTTCTTTGCCACCACCTCTTGGTATTTTATCTTCTATTCAATAATGACTACAATCATGACATAACATGGATTTTAAATAACGTTTTAAATGCTACAACATGGTGAAAACTGCATGTTTATCCCAAATCTGTGTAATAAGGACCAATTTGATGAACTTGAGTACTGTCTGAGCAGTATGCTATACAATCAGCTGTCTTAAGCAAATATCTTGACAGCCAAAATACAATACGATTGCGAATTACAATGAATTTGACTTTCTACGTAGATATTGCCTTTTCGTAATACTACAAATCTGCAACGTTGCAGCATTGAAAAGATTTTGGGGGACGAGATATCCTAGAATTACTTTCATTGTAAGGGCTATAGGCAATATGTATGAAGTGCGCATGCGTATGATAGAAAACGTTCTTTCCTTACATCACATGGAAATCTAATTGCTGCAATCAAAATTTTACTCGTTATCTAAACCTTGGTGTATATCCTACTATTAAAAATAGATAAAACATTGAAAAAGATTCGAGAACTTAATCCCATTGATGACGGTCCTTCTGCCCATACAATCTCTTATATGGTGTTTTAACCAAAATCTGTAAGGCTGACTTTCCTTGCCACCACCTCTTGGTATTTTATCTTCTATTCAATAATGACTACAATCATGACATAACATGGATTTTAAATAACGTTTTAAATGCTACAACATGGTGAAAATTGCATGTTTATCCCAAATCTGTGTAATAAGGACCAATTTGATGAACTTGAGTACTGTCTGAGCAGTATGCTGTAGAATCAGCTGTCTTAAGCAAATATCTTGACAGCCAAAATACAATACGATTGCGAATTACAATCAATTTGACTTTCTACGTAGTAAGGGGAAAGTGACAGTTCTAGGCCAGCACTTCAAGACCAAAAACACAAAAATCCTGCACGCGTGCAGGATTCTAAAAATGATACCATATTATCTTAAAGGGATGACCTGTACATCCAAACTCATCATGCCCAATCAACGTCAAACTGTCAAAGAGCTCCGCGCCATTGCCAAGGATCGCAAGATAGCCAAATATTATAAGATGAGCCGGGGAGAGTTACTGGAGGCGTTGGGGATGCCTGAAGAGGTACCTAGTGGTGGAAAATGTAACCATGGCAGGCGTAAGGTTCAGTGTAAGGATTGTATGGGGTCACAAATATGCCCTCATCTAAGACAGAAAGCATATTGCAAAGAATTTGGTGGTAAGGGTGTATGTATTCATGATAGAGTAAAGTACTCTTGCAAAGATTGTGGTTGTTTCCAAGTATGTTCTCATGGTAGAACTAGGTACAGATGTAAAGAGTGTGGGGGAAATGGCATATGCGTTCATTACAAACGTAAAGATCGTTGTATAGATTGCCGCGATCTTATGAAGTCACAGTAATATAGTGTGCATTTTTGTAACGCGAACCACGTTACAAAAATCATATCTAGTCCATCAACGAAACAAGGCCCAAGCCAATCCAGCAACTACGATTATCAGTGTAAACATATTATTTTCATGTTGTGTGGTTTCAGGCTCTTTGATTTCAGGTTTAACATCCGTTATTGGTGTTTTCACCTGTACAGTTTCGGTTCCGGTAGCTGCATGTGGTAACTTAACTTTCGAAGAGCCCAAGTTATGGCTTATCCCTACAGTCTTGGTCTCCAGGTTTACATTTGAGTTGACTCCGAACTTCATGTCACCCGTGGCCTTCATTAGGTTGTTGTTGTAACCAACTATACTTTCCGTGTTTATGATCATATTACTGGGCATTAACCAAACTCCAGGTGCGATTGCCAGATCCAATCTCAACTTCGCTTCCTGAGTTGCGAGTTGGTACCTTTGTACTGAACTTGATATGTCGTTCTCAATCACACTACTTTCAAATAGAGCCAAAAACTCTTGCTGTGTTTCAATTGCCCCACCACCCGTGCCCACAATCGAGTTTCGTGTATTGACTTGCGATCCCAGCACACAGTAAACGAAGGCCTCAGCAGATCGATTCAGTCTGCCCAGCCCAGCCTTGGTGAGTCCATAACCACTCGTTGGGATGAACCAAGCATACTTGTACCCAGCAAAGTCATCATTGCGAATGAATGAGATGAGGTTACCTTTTTCTTTCTTACCACCATCATCTGAGAATTCACCACCATCACCAGGCCATTGGTTTGCGTCTTCATCATAGTTTCGAATCAAATGAACATTTTGAAATCCTCCACCTCTTCCATGGTAACCAGCACCATAATCAAGGAATATATCACCAAGACCATGGTTTCGCCCGCCTTTCCATCTGAAATCAGAATCATTAGCGATACCGAATTCAGCGCATAATCTTTGGTATGCAACTTTACTGTAAGGGTTGTTAGCTATGGCAAATGGTTGTTCATCAGGCAAAGGCACATTCAATTCGTACAGTATTCGCCTTATGGTGAAATACACGTGAAACTTTACAAAGCCAGCCACCACTTTGGGGTAGTTCAAACTTTCAAAGGGGCTGACACCACAGCCAGAGGTTGCACACCACACTGCAAAGTTAAGCTGTTGAGGCCAGTAGTTCATGTCGGGCGCGTTCAACCACTTTCGGCCTTGCTTTCCAGACTTGAACGTGACAACTTGTGATGTGAACACGTTTCGCATCTTAGCGGTGAACTTTTTCGTATTGGACACGTATATGTCCAGTGATGTCAGCATGTTTGTTGTATCACTGGTGAAGTCATCAAAGTCAATGGCTGGTATTGGGTACGAGCGATTGGTCATGGTCAAACTCTTTGGGAATGAAGATGCATCATCATCATTCAATCCTAAATCTGTCCACAGCAGTCTTTTCAAACGGGGTGATAGGTCATCAGTCCATGTTTTGCCAGTGGGGTCGTCATAAGACATGATTGTTGTCCCATTAACTTTCCATCTAATGTAACCTCCATATTGATCAGTCACAAATACGAATTGGTCACGGTCAGCCTTTGGATACCTATTCCTAAAGTCATTGAGTAAGCCCATCTTCTATCCAGTGTTTGGGTAGAAGGGGTATAATGTTTAACTCAATAACACACCTTATCGTACGTTATGTTTAGGACTCTCCTTTTAGTTCTTTGAGAAGCTCTTCTCGTACTCTCTGTTTCACAACCGCAGGATCGTACTCCTTCACTGAATTTTTTTGATACTTGATTCGGATCTGAGCTTTCAGTACTTCAAACTTCTTGAGCTCCTTGATTATCATGGAGAACTCCTCGTCAGAGATCTCATTATCGCGAAGCGCCTTGGACACCAAGTCCTCGATTGTGTTTATTTTGGCCTTGGCCAGCGTAACTGTATTTTGGTGCTTGACCGCTTTCTTTGCCGGGCTCTTGGAGATTTGTTCACACGCTATGGAGGTGCCAACAAGTATTCCACTCGTCACTCCCAATGGTATAGCTACCACAATTCCCACACCACTCAGAGATGAACCTAAACCACCAGCCGCTAAAATACAAGATAGGATACCACAGGTCGAGCTTGCGTTTATGAGCGCGCCTTTTGACCGGTTGTACTTTTTTAGTACCATCTCGTAATGCTTCAATTCAGCCTTCAGCTTATTCAAAATGTCACAACATTGTTGTAATCTGAAAGTAGCGCCATCAGGGGGAGGCGCCGTCGGAGGCAAGTTGGGATAGATTCCTTTGTACTCACCCATGTTTGGTTACGGATCTCACGTACTTTTAAAATGTTATCTGAATCGCAAACTGAAGGAGATGGGAGACCCATTCAGATTTAATTTTTTCCATTCAATGTCGAGGATGCTCAAATCGAAGTGATTTACGGGGGTTTTGGATTTGTGAACGGGAATGACTGGATAATCCTGTGATGGTATGTTGGCAAGGAGTTGTGATGGTGAGATCTTCACAGGGCCTGTAAATCGAGCATTGTTCATATAGAATGACTGGTTATTCACTAGACTGCACACAAGTCTCAGGGGCTCTTTGATTTGGAGATTTATAGGGTATAACTTACCAGGAGTTATGACTTCAGGTAAACCTAGAGCAACTTGCAATCCTCTCGTAAGTTTGATGTCGGAGTTCTTGTTGGAGTACAAATAGTCAACAGTATCGGTCTCAATGATCGATAGCTTGGCCTTATCCGTATCATTGAGAAATATCGCGTGTATACCACGCAGAGAGTATGTACCGGGCTGGATTATTATGAGGGGTCGATCTTACTCATTGAGTACACTCTGGCGATCCTTGAAATTCACCAATCGTTTGGGTATATTACAACCCAGAAGTTGAATCTCCTGAACCTTGTCCAGGGGAGGATACAAGTACACCCTGGTTTCAGACTCGTACATTGTTATGCTCAACATTTACATTAGCGACGCCTCTTCTTTAATTCGTCCACAAAGTACACTACAACAGCGAGGATCAATAGCCAAGCGTTCTTACCCAGGAATGAAATGACCTCCCCAGCGGTCTTGAACAGGAAACTCACGATCGCCCCCACCATACCGGGCAATAACTCACCAAGTTTCTTACCGATGGTCTTCAGCCCGTGCCCCACACCTTTGCCCAACTTGGATAGGCCCTTGGAAAGATTAGACACGATAACGCCAATGACCACACCAACGGCGCTCACAACGGCAAATACCGTGAAACCATATTTCTTGAAGATCGCTTTCACCCTATCTCGCAATGACATTCGCTCCTGGATTTGCTCATTCTCACCTTCCAAGTTAGCTATCTCTTGCTCTTGTTCAACAATTTGTTCCTTGATGGTCTCTATTTGACTTACTTCTTCCGGGGTTTTCAATGCCTTTTCTCGATGGAATCTTACCTTCTCCTTCAATTTACTAACGAACCCTTTTCTCTTGGTTATCTCACCATCATTGGCTTCCACAGTTTCTTCCGCGCTTGGGCCTAGACCTTTTGTAATTGTTTTGGGTAATCCTTTGTTCACATCACCATACTCATCGAATAATGGATGCCATACGTTTTTGCCTGGATCTTTACCACTGATTTTGACAACGATTCTACCCCATTCATCGTATTTGAAAAGAAACTTGGGTTTGGCATCTGGGAACTTATCTACAATCTTGGTCCAGACTTCATCTTTGTTTTCTTCCATAACCTCTATCTCTATATCTTCACGTGGTAATTGAAGATACCCTAATTTACGTCTAGCACCCTTGCTCGTGGATGTTTCCAAGACTTTGTCTGGTGTTGGAGGCTGCCTACCAAGTAGCGGGGTATCTTCGAAATCATCGGGATCTTCTTGTTTGTTTTCTTCCCCCAACCCGAAAGGATCGTTTTCTTCTTCTCCTTCAGGATAAGCAGTTGCCATATTTGATGTCGAATATGGGAACTTCTAAGTTAGTTTATCGCACCCACTTGCTAATTATATATACCAGGATTAACATCCCAACCGCGACATAGACCATCTGAGCCATTCTTTGGTCTTCATTCGGTCGGTAATAGTCAGAGAATTTAGGAGGATCGCCTATTTGATTGTACAATCTTATCGCTTCATCCGTCTCCGATATGTTCTCAGATGCCTGGTCAGCATCACTCTTCCTCTTATTTATAAAGTCAATATATGCCAAGCGCCTCTTTTCATGCGCAGCGTAATCTTTTTGGTACTCCTCCATTGCTTTGTCATGCCTTTTCCTTTCCTTTTCGAGTTCTTCGGGTGGTGATCCAGTGAGGACATGTGTTATATAAGTACCAAAACCGAGGGCAGCTGCATTGACGATTGCACCTCCGATAACGATCGCTATAGTCGCCATTTGTCAATCTATTGTAGGATTCCTTAATTCAATGTTGAAAAAGTACTCCAACTTGGGACCGTCCTTCAAATGATCGAGTACAGCCATACTGAATCCTTTCTCGTCAAAGGATATTACGGACCCATCGCCATCTTTGGTTATGAAGTCACTCAAACTAGGCCCATCTTTCATATATTCATTCAACGCAAGTTTGAATCTTTTAGGATCAAGTGTCACTGTAGCCATTACTCAAAGCTCTTTTGGTAAGAACTTTCCATCCTCTAAATAATCTTTGATGCCTATACTCGATGATATAACAGCGACCAATTTGACAAAATCCATGACACTGGAGAATGGATCGCCAATTAACGATTCTCTCAGGACCTTCTTACCCACATAGCTCAAACCACCAGCGATTACCACGATAACTGCATAATCTGTAACAATCTTTACAACGTTGTTTTCTGACATTTTGTGTATTACATCAGCTCGTCATTTAAGCTGTTTTCTATGTTTGAGGGTCTTTTGGCCTCATTCATGTCCTTGACAGGAGGTGGTTCGAAGGTTACAGAAGTTAAGCGTAAGTTGGCTATTTTGTCTTTGTATCTCTTGTATAAAAAATAACCAATCCCTAATATGGAACCACCGATTAACAAATTCTCGAAGGATAGGCTGGGTATCCAGGCATCATCATCATCATCCTTTTTCACCAATGCATCTTGCTGCTGCTGTTGCTCCTTTTCTTTCTGACTATCTATCAATGCATCCCGTTGCTCTTTTTCCTTCAATGCCTCCTTAGCCTTCTTGTGGTAGTCGGCCAGTTTCTTCCCGGCCTCCACCTTCTTAGGATCCTTTACTCTATCCTTGACATCGGGTTCTCTTGTGATTTGCTCAACAGGTTGCTCAGCCATGTTTGTGTCTCTGTTATCATTTAGCTTTAACTCTCCTAATAGGATGCCTATTAGGAGATTTTTTTTTTGACCAACATCTACCAAAACCAACGACGGTTGTTATACAACCAACATAATCCAATTCCAAACATCAAACCTTTGAACCATAATAATGCTCTCTCACCTAACTCCTCATTCTTTATTCTTTCCTCATCTTTACAATCTTGTATTATTTCCCGAAATTGTTCATCTATATTTTCTCTACAGTACTCTTCACAATATTCTTTCACAGTCGCTCTATCAACAACAACTTCTGTGTCAGCCATGTTTGTATCCCTATTATCAACAACTTCTGTGTCAGCCATGTTTGTATCCCTATTATCACTTAGCTTTAACTCTCCTAATAGGTTGTCTATTAGGAGAAGTAAGTCTTAATTAATAATGTTCTATCACAAACTCATCTTCATCTTCTGATTCTTGTTGACTAGCATCATTGGGAGGTAACATACCAGATTCCGATTCTTGCGGTGTAGCATTATTGGAGGGTAACATGCTAGATTCTGGTTCTTGTGTTGTAGCATTATTGGAAGGTAACATTCGAAAACTAGTCATGCTGTTGAAATCACTTGGAGTGAAATTCATCTCAGAAACACGAAGACGGGCTGAGGCACCGTAACCGGTCTGCCCGTGGGATCCCCAGAATATACCATCCCAATGGACAACAGGATGACCAAAACCGCTTACATACTTGTCGGGTTGCCACATGTATTCAAGTGGGTTAACCATTTCATCATCTGGACCGTATACACAAGTTCTGGATAGGATGTTACCACCCTTACCCCAGGTTATGAATTTGAGGTAGGCACGCTGTGGGCTGCTTTTGTCCTTTGTCTTCTCACCCGTTTGTTGGTCTGTGATGTTTGTGTAATCGTATATCGGTTTCACAGCAAAAGACCAATCATTTTCACTCTTGGCAGTCGTGTATGCATTGAAAGTTGCGGGTGGAACTAACCTCTCTGATTTTGGTTTGTTGCAAAACTTTTTGAGTGAGTTCAATGTGATCTTCACTACATTATCAAGTGCTTTTCGAGTCTTGATCTCTTCGGTTGTTGGGCAATCCATGGTATGAATCGATGTCATTGGGTATGAAATTTGGAACCCCTCCAACGTCTCAAGTATGCGACTGTCTTTGTCGGTTCCAAATGGCCACACCCCCGATATACCCGAAAAGAATTGCTTGGATAATTCAATGAAGATCGGTCGCTTCACACCATTGGGACCTTGTACGTAAACATCTGAAGTAACCCATTGGTTTTGTACATTACTTCTGCCTTTGTTGAAGGATTTACTCTTGGGTTCAGAAACAACAATGGTGTTCCAGTCAAAATCAGAGTCAAGTGAAATGAATATTGGTTCAGCCATGTTCAACACTTTACCTTTTGGTTATGACATAGTACATACCTATCTTTAAGCCACTTAGTATGTCACCTACTAAGTGGCTCACAAGTGGTTATTTTAGTACTAAAGTTGTGTTGGGGCTTTGCTGCTTAGGTCTCTTAGTAGGTCATCTACTAAGAGGCTCAAAATCGGTTCTTACATATTCCATCGTTCTTTCATGTCTTTCAATTCCTCGTGGTCAATACACCAGTCTAGCACTCGATCGGGATGCCATGCTGCAGCCACTAATTCATCAAAAACACTTTTGAATTCTACTTTATGGTATTGCTAGTTAAAGCTCAACATTGCTGCAGGGATTAGTTTATCGAGAACACGTTTAAATTCTAGTCTATGGTATTCCTTGTCATAGTTCAACATTTTGATTCTAATGTATGAAAGTTTAGACTCCATTCCATTTGCAACATGATTAACCATAGGTCTAATCAGACTAGGGTTTTCTAAAACATCCTCTAGATCCCAATCCCAATCCCAATCCTGATCTTCATCATCATCAATATATTCATCATCATCATAGGGTCCAAATATGTCACAGTCATCATTTCTATCAAGACACACTTGGAGTCCATCCATCAAAGCATTCCTAATCCTAGATCTCAAAACTCTCACAATACGATTGATTGTATCATCCATAGAATCAACATCATCATCGTAATGGTCTACTATCATCTGTTGAAGTTTCTTTTTGTTTTGTAGCTCAAAATTAAATTCAAGTCTTGTGTATCTAGGGTTGATTTTATCGAAGTAATCAAGAACCTCTGGTCCTACTCTATTGAATAGGATATCAAAGTCAGAGTCATTCTCGTTGGCATATACGGTGAATGTGTCGAAATGTAATTCTGTGGTTTGCATAACGTTGTGCTTTACCCATGGCACAACCAGTCTTGAAGACACTTTTTCTAGAATCCACTTTACTCCTCAAGTTGTGTTGAGTCTTGCTCAAGTTGTGTTGGATTGGTGCTTAGGTCTTGCTCAAGTTGTGTTGGATTGGTGCTTAGGTATTGCTCAAGTTGTGTTGGATTGGTGCTTAGGTCTTGCTCAAGTTGTGTTGGGTATCCATCCTCTCTCAACTTGAAGTGCTTTGCAAAATGAATAAATGCTGAAAGTAATGCCGTGAGTCTTCCACCTTTGAGTACAAGTGACCCGGACATATTTGAGATCTCCTTCATTATCAATTCATCTTTCTTACAATCTCTCACAAGAGCGTCTTTGTCATCTATATTTCCGTAATTTCTCAAACCATGATTCACAGCCTTAGCCATCAATTGAAAAGAAGAGTCCGCCAAGCCATCGGCAATCTTCTTGCCCGACACAACTTGGTACCTTTTGTAATACTTTTCCACATCCTTGTCCGATAGTTTGGTTATGTCGGAGAGGTCCATAACCACACCCGTGTATTCCTTCGTCGAACCCAGACAAGCCAGGATTGAAAGAGATTCCCTCTTTGACTCCAAATCATTGATTGGTGATGGTGTTGTATCAACTGATGCTTCACCGTTCAGTATCTCTTCAGGGTTAGCCA
Source organism: Ricordea florida (assembly GCA_949710005.1). Classification (NCBI taxonomy): domain Eukaryota; kingdom Metazoa; phylum Cnidaria; class Anthozoa; order Corallimorpharia; family Ricordeidae; genus Ricordea; species Ricordea florida. The sequence goes on along the minus strand of OX453281.1, from coordinate 15,799,340 downwards.
TGTTTGGACTCAGATGCGGGTATCTCTAAATATCTATCAAATGGGTGGCGGAGTGAAAAGCAAAGTCTGGCGTACTTTTCAGTCTCGAGTAGCTTCTTGTACCTCTTGCGTTTTTCAGCATCTAATGCACCACCATATTCCTCAAATAACATTTTCATCGCAGTTTCAGACGGGTTGTAAAACGACACCACGCATGCGACATTCTCTCTGAATGGTTTCGAGATCGATGTGAGCTGTTGGGTGAGAACCCACACCGATATGCCAATATGCCTCCCGGAGAAGGCCAGATTGATGAATTTGTTTGTCCGGTTCTTCAAGTCTTTCGAAACAGCGCAATCGTCGAGTATTATTAGTGTGTTCTCACCCGAGAATAACGTTGAACAAAGCGTTAGCAAATAGTCAATCTCGTCCTCATTACTAGAGTCTGGTGAGAGTACCCAAAATCTCTTGTCCCCCTTTGCAAAGCCTCTGTAAGTCTTGTTATGGATATAAGTGGGGCAGATCAAGACAATATAGTCGAACACGCCCCTAAAGTGTCCTCGAAGCTGGTCCACTATGTATTGCGTCTTTCCACAATTCGTAGGTCCCGTAATGATACAGTTGAATGGGATTTTGTCCACTAACTCATTCATCTTTCGATTATGTCTAGTACACTATCTTTTTTAAATTTGACTTCATAATCTCCATAGCAGCGTCAGCAACCACGAACATGTAGCAGGTAAGGACCCTGCCTCCTCTCTTCTCCCTGTTAATCTCGAGTCTTATGCCATCCCGAGTAGTATTTAGCTCCAAACCGTTCCCATGAACATCGTTGTCGGGGTAACTCCTCAGATCGATCCACAGAGCAAACTTGTTCGTATAGAAATCAGACTCCTTGATGGAATCATCGATACCAACTCGTTTAATTATGGCTTGCCATAAATCAGTTGGTATCATGCCTTTCGAATAAAGTTTGTTTGGTACCCCATCTTTGTCAATCTTGACCGATGTGATCTTTGGGTTTGCAAAAATCTCAGAGTCCCTAGCACCTGCTGCATATGGGGCTGTGAAAATACATAGTATCCCAGTCATAGACTTCCTGGGCACGTTAATATGCTCATTGATCACACCATCAGTGTTCTCGGAGATTGGGAACGTTTTGTGAAGAAGTATCTTCTCATACGTGAAAACCCTTCCATTCTGGTACGAGGCAATAGCTTAACTGGCTAATCGGTCACTTGATATGCATTGATACTCCAGCTCCATATTTGTTAATTTGTAATCAGGTGGTGTTTCAACGTTTGAGTAAACGACGACATCAGAAACCGGAGCTAGAGTTATTTCGAATCTGAGTGGATGTGGTAAGGCTTTTGGATAGAAGACTCCGTGATCTTTCAGTATCGTGTGGCCCAATGGTATTTCGTACCTGGTGTTATGGACTGCACCTAGAGTATTTTCTGCTGCATTTGAGGTAACTTTGTCACCGGCATTGGTTCTGATTTTCCTTACATTCTCGGATGATATGCCCTGTCTCAATCTGTTATTTCGATCGGTCTCTGACAAAAACAAATCATGATAAGTCTTGAACAAATCAAACCTATCAAGGTCCTCTATGATTTCACCCCCGAATAGAACCTTGTATCGTGAAACGAGGTTCCTTCCCAAGTTGTTGACAAGTGTGTTGTTCTTGTGACCTGTCACATTCATATCGAAAGTTATGTACACACTGCCAGGCACAATCACCAGATTGTCCGTCAGTTTTGGTATTTCAATGTATAATGTATCGCCAGTATTGGCTGATGAGGGGTTTAGCGTGATCCAATTTAATGAGGCCTCGGCCCTCAAACCTTTACGCATCCTGGGAACACGATCAGTATCAAGAATGTATGATATTCCAGCCATTTAAATGCACTGAATCTTGTTGTAAATGTCTAGTGACGATGTTTTAAGTCGATTATACTACTCTACTGATGGATACTGGAAAGGATACTCGGCCATATCAAAGTTGGCGAGTGCGGCTGAAGTGACCGAAAGTGTTGCTAGAGATTGGTTGGAGAAGCAAGCATTGTGGCAGATATATGTTCCTCCACCAAGGTATATACCCAGACCACATTGGGTCGTTGGCAAACCAAATCAAATCCATCAGGCGGACTTGCTGTTTCTTCCTCACGATACAGTGAGAAGAAAAACATACCGCTATGCGCTGGTTGTGGTTGATATCGCTTCTAGGTACAAGGATGCTGAGGCACTGACCTCCAAAGATAGTGGTGAAGTGGCCAGGGCGTTTGAGAGGATTTATGCTCGGAGGCTAAAGTGGCCAAAGACATTAATGGTGGATCCCGGTAGAGAATTCATGGGTAATGTCACTCACTTGATGAATAAGCATCAAGTAGACGTACAGCGAAGTAAAGCTGGTAATCATCGAGCGCAGGCTTTTGTAGAGAAGGCTAACAGAACGATTGGTGAGAAATTATTTAGTCATCAATATGCACAAGAGATGGTGAGTGATGTTAGGTCCAGGGTTTGGGTGAAAAGGCTGCCCGCCATTATGAAGACTTTGAATTCTGAACCCACACGCATCACAGGTAAAGAGCCTGATGAAGCGTTGGAATTGAAAGAGATTGATGTTAAGCCTATGGAGTACAAGAGAGCTGTGGGTTTGAATGAGAAGAGGTTGCCCCCGGGAGTCGAGGTTAGGTATTTGTATTCGCCCGGTGAAGATGAAGGTGGTGACAAACGAAGAGCCACTGATCCTGTATGGAGCCTTGAGGTTTATGACATAGCGAGAACAGTAATTTCACCAGATCAACCAGTGGTGTATTATTTAGATGGAGTATCGAAGCGAGGATTTGTGCGCGAGGAACTTCAAGTTGTTCCCGATGATACTGAATTACCACCTTCTAGAGTACTCAAGTGACATTGAGATGTCAGCCATCTCGCGAACTGTCTTCATCAATGAAATGTCCGAAATTTTAACTTTGCTGGCAAAGATCTTCTTTGTCATACCTATTTGATTTTTATATTCCTGGTTCATACATAAGTAAAAGAAGACAATACCCGCTGCAACTACACCGCTAGTACCGCGCTCAAGAATCTGTGATGTTGCTCCAAAGTACTTGGCAATGGATAAAATACGTCTTTGATGAGATTCATCAACCCCAGTAACTCTCATTACCCAGGGAATAAGTTTCTCTGGTGTAATGTAGTTGGTTCTCACCTCTGGAAATGCTTCCAAGTACATTTCTAAACCACGTGTCATGGCTCTTTTCTTGAGTCCAAACAAATTCCTAATGTAATCTAACGTACGATACTCACCAAATTCTTGGTATGTATAAAACAAGCATAAAGCCACTAAAGACGTACGAATCTGACCGCGATTTTTACACTTAAACTTTAGAATCTCTTGATACTTGGCTTCTATGATATCGATCATCATAGAAGACACATTCAAGTCATGTCTCTCGAATACATTACGAACTCCCTTTGGTTTTGATCTACGAAGATCACACCTACTGACTGATGAGTAGTACATCCATTCATGTTTAGAATAGTCCATCCGTTCTAGTTCAGTCTTACAGAGGCTACAAACAACAATCCCTGTCTTATCCCTATACACACTTTCATGCTTACAAACCTGTTCGTCCTCTTCATCAGCTTTCTTGAACATAGACTGAAAATGATCGACAAGGCTGTGATAATTTTCATCTGAATCGTAATCCATACCGACTTTGTCTAGTTGGGTATATGTATAATTAAATCATTAAGTTTTTACCGAAATCAGAGTCCTAAAGTGACCATATGCATATGTGTGTATCCCATCGTCCCTTACCACCCTTTTGTCGTCTTCGCATGATAGTGCCACCTTGTTCACAGTCTCTGTATACAAGTCGTGCAGGTGACTCCTGATGATATTCATCGTCCTCCTCTGTGATTTTTGATTGAAGAGGCAATCCTTGTAGTCTTTGAAGCTTATGCTCTTTTTCACTACAGCCTTCTTCACACCCTTACACTTCTTTTCCTCCTTTCCCTCATCCATCATATATGAATATAGTTTGGCCCTGAGACCTACGAATTCTATGATCTGTTGGCCACCCGCTTCATCCTTGAACATGCCCCCGACTTTCTTGTTCACACCCACCTCAATGCCGGATGGATGATCTTCAGGGTAGTTGCTGGTGTCAAACCGGTCTCTCACATCTGGGCTAATGTCCTTGTAGAAGTCATCCGTCTCCACCTCGTATGCCAGTGAATCTGTGTCTGTAAATAACAACTTGGCCTTGCTACCATACTTGGGCTTGATGTAGTTGTAGTGGAAGTCGTACATTATCGTCTTGCTTATTTCCAGGACTGAAAAGCCTAGGTAAATGGGTTTGTCCAACACCAACTTTGTCTTTTTCATTTGTACTGCAACTAGATTCTCACAAAAGATCGTGCTGTGGTGGTAATTCGGCTTCGATACCAACTTCTTGGCTTTTGACTCTTCAGTGACCAAACGAACGTCCACTCTGTTCCTCACGTTCTCCATCGTTTTCCCAAAGACTGAGTTGTTCATCAACTTGAAAAAGTCCTTCTCGAAGTCGTTTGTTGCTTTGGTCCTTAGTTCGGTGTTCAGATCGATATAGGGCTTCAGCCACGCGGACTCTTTGAATGTGATGCCTCTGTGTATCTTGTAGACTTTCAACCCGAGACTCAAATACTGTTTCAGTGTCTCGTGGTGAATAATGTATTTTCGTTTGTCCCTTAGGTTTGGAATTAGCTTATCCACACCATTTACCGTAACTCTCTCTGGTGCTAATGGATAGTCATTATGCAGTTTGTGAAGGTGCTTTGGGTACATTAGATTAACCTCTAGTATGCATGGTAGATCTTCCCACTTCAATACAAGCTCTTCTTCAGTCAACCATCGAAAGTCATGTGTTGGTAAATGTTTACTCATTGCACATCCGTACAAACCGTTTGCATCCATATATGTGATGTACTTTGTTGGTAATGATGGGTCATAATCTTTCATGTATGGATTGTTGGCTTTACCATATCTAGTTGAGATCATGGAGATACCCCCTCGGATGCCCTCCTCAACCATGAGAAGCATGTCAGGGTCATTCAAAAGTTCCAATCTCACATTGGTCATTTTCAGGGCCGCGTCCCATGCCAACCCAGGTGCAGTGTAGTACCAAGCTGGATCCAAGTCGTAGTTCTTCCTACAAACTTCTCTGAAGTTCTCAAAGACATCAGCCAACAATAAGACATCCAGTTCAAGGTAAAGGTCGTGGTATTCCCTGAAGCTCTCAATTCCAAAGACTCTCCACACGTTTTGAGCATGCTGGTAATCCTCATCCGATATTTCGGCATTGTAGAGCTTCGAGTAGAACTCATGCTTTGGTGGGAGGTGAGTTTCACTGAGCTTATCAAACCCATCAGACCAATCGTACGGAAATACCCCCTTCCTAGTGAGTAACTGCAAGTCTGTGCCATCTTCCATCACCCTTTCAAACCAACTCTTTACATTCACTAGAGAAGATTGTGGTAGGTTGTCAGCCAACCTTCTGAGGCCCGCTGCCATAAACCGAAAGCTATCAATGAACCTGATTCCCCGTTTAATTTCAACCGTTTTCCCTTTCTTGTTCTTGTAAGAGTCGACAACAATCTCTTTCGTGAAGGAAATGTACTTTTCATCGTTGATTGGTATGCAATCCAGCTTACCTTTCGATTCCCCTATGTTCCTCACAAATAAATGACCATCGTATCCGGATAGGTTATGGAATATAACTGGTACAAATTTGGGCACCTTGTAATTCAAGTTGCACTCTTGGTGCGCTGCTCCTCTGTACTTTCCAGTAAGATGACAATGGTCCAATACTTTGTCATGGCCAAGCATCGATCCGCAGATATGACAATGTGTGGCATTTTCATAGGCTATTCTCTCATCCTGACTGACACGAGAATTTTTGGGTAGCTTGAACCTATCATAAACTTGTTTGATATCCGACTCCAAACTCTCCATAAACATCTTGGGTACATCTTCGTATGGTGATTCAGCTGTGTGCCTTACAAGTTTGGGTTCGAATATAGCGTTATCAAAGCACTTGATCAGGTAACAGAAACCTGATGGTTTATGCTTTTGATATCTATTGGTAAAGCTCCTACCCTCATCTTGATAACAAGTATACATCTTTTCAGTGTAGCACTCAAAATCTGCATACACAACAAACGGTACCTCCATCTTCCTGTTGTGATTCTTGAAACCGAAGAACTGCGGGCTCCCATCTTCGTTCATGGGGACTGTCGTCTTGACTGCTTGATGATTGCTGCAAAACTCTAGATGCTTGTCCAGTGAGGATTGTTTATTGAATGGGTTAAGACATCTGTGGCAAAAGTATTTTCTACCATCGTGTTTATCAACTTGTGATGACAAGAGCCTACTCAAGTTCTTAATCCAACAGTAGTGATTCGTTTCATCTTTGTGTAACAAAAGTAAGTTTATCACTGTCACCTCTCGCCGTTTACTGATTCTAAAAACGTTCACTCCAGACTCGTATCCATATACGTTAATGGCGTAAGGATTTTGCTTTTCAAACTTGGTAATGTCCCTTAGTGTAACAGGGAACTCCATTCCCGTCCAGTCAAACTTCTCAGAATTCTTTTTCATCTCAGCATTCAGTCTTTCACCGTGGTTCTCTTTGGGAAATACAGCAGATGTCACCGCCCACTTGAAACACTCATGGTCCTTCTCATTCTTGACATTGATTATAGCCTTCTTATCAGCCAGAACCTTTGGTAGAGGTATGTAAGAAGTCCCAGAGATAGACTCAAATGGATTAATGTGTATATCAAAGTACTCAACTCGATCAAATTGCCACCCAGACTGTTCACCTTCAAACTTCGCGACATTTTCAAGTTGTAATCCCGTCATTGCATCGAATAAGTTATTTGTGTCAGTTGAGTCCGTTACTATTTCAAGTTTAGTATGAAAGTACCCCTCAGTGTATTCAACATTATCTTATAATATTTGGCTATCTTGCGCTCCTTGGCAATGGCGCGGAGCTCTTTGACAGTTTGACGTTGATTGGGCATGATGAGTTTGGATGTACAGGTAATCCCTTTAAGATGATTTGGTATCATTTTTAGAATCCTGCAAGCGTGCTGGATTTTTGTGTTTTTGGTCTTGAAGTACTGGCCTAGAACTGTCACTTTCCCCCTACTTACGTAGATATTGCTTTTTCGTAATACTACAAATCTGCAACGTTTCAACATTGCAAAGATTTTGCAGGAGGAGATACTGTAGAATTACTTTCATTGTAAGGGCTATAGGCAATATGTATGAATTGCGAATGCGTATGATAGAAAACGTTCTTTCCTTACATCACATGGAAATCTAATCGTTGTAATCAAAATTTTACTCGTTATCTAAACCTTAGTGTATATCCTACTATTACAAATAGATAAAACATTCAAAATGATTCGATAACTTACCCCCATAGATGACGGTCCTTCTGCCCATACAATCTCTTATTTGGTGTTTTAACCAAAATTTGTATGGCTGACTCTCCGTGCCACCATCTCTTGCTATTTTATCCTGTCTTTAATAATAACTACAATAACGACATTACATGGATTTTAAATTAGGTTTTAAATGCTACAAAATGGTGAAAATTGCATGTTCATCCCTAATCTGTGTAATGAGGACTGATTTGATGAACTTGAGTACTGTCTGAGCAGTATGCTATAGAATCAGCTGTCTTAAGCAAATATCTTGACAGCAAACATACAATACGATTGCGAATTACAATCAATTTGACTTTCTACGTAGATGTTGCCCTTTCTTAATACTACAAATCTGCAACGTTTCAGCATTACAAGGATTTTGCAGGAGGAGATACTGTAGAATTACTTTTATTGTAAGGGCTATGCAATATGTATGAAGTGCGCATGCGTATGATACAAAATGTTTTTTCCTTACATCACATGGAAATCTAATCGTTGCAATCAAAATTTTACTCGTTATCTAAACCTTAGTGTATATCCTACTATTACAAATAGATAAAACATTCAAAATGATTCGATAACTTACCCCCATAGATGACGGTCCTTCTGCCCATACAATCTCTTATATGGTGTTTTAACCAAAATCTGTAAGGCTGACTTTCCTTGCAACCACCTCTTCGTATTTTATCTTGTCCTCAATAATTGACTACAATCACGACATAACATGAATTTTAAACTACGTTTTAAATCCTACAAGGTGGTGTAAAAAGCATGCTTAAACCTAATTCTTGTAATGAGGACTGATTTGATGAACTTGAGTACTTTCTAAGCAGTATGCTATAGAATCAGCTGTCTGAAGCAAATATCTTGACAGCCAACATACAATACGATTGCGAATTACAATCAATTTAAGTTTCTACATATATAGTGCCCTTTCGTAATACAACAAATTTGCAACGTTTCAGCATTGCAAAGATTCTGCAGCACGAGATATCGTAGAATTATTTTCATTGTAAGGGCTATAGGCAATATGTATGCAGTGCGCATGCGTATGATAGAAAACGTTCTTTCCTTACATTACATGGAAATCTAATCGTTGCAATCAAAATTTTACTCGTTATCTAAGCCTTAGTGTATATCCTAATATTACAAATAGATAAAACATTGAAAATGATTCGATAACTTACCCCCATACATGACGGTCCTTCTGCCCATACAATTTCTTATATGGTGTCTTAACCAAAATCTGTAAGGCTGACTTTCCTTGCAACAACCTCTTGGTATTTTATCTTCTCTTCAATATTGACTACAATCACGACATAAGATGGATTTTAAATCACGTTTTAAATGCTACAAGATTGTGAAAAATGCATGTTTAACCCTAATATGTGTAATTAGGACTGATTTGATGAACTTGAGTACTGTCTGAGCAGTATGCTATAGAATCAGCTGTCTTAAGCAAATATCTTGACAGCCAAAATGTAATACGATTGCGAATTACGAACAATTTGACTTTATACGTAGATATTGCCCTTTTTTATTACTACAAATCTGGAACGTTTCAGCATTGCAAAGATTCTGCAGGAGGAGATTACGTAGAATTACGCTAATTGTAAGGGCTTTAGGCAATATGTATGAAGTGCGCATGTGTATGATAGAAAAAGTTTTTCCTTACATCACATGGAAATCTAATCGTTGTAATCAAAATTTTACTCGTTATCTAAACCTTAGTGTATATCCTACTATTACAAATAGATAAAACGTTCAAAATGATTCGATAACTTACCCCCATAGATGACGGTCCTTCTGCCCATACAATCTCTTATATGGTGTTTTAACCAAAATCTGTAAGGCTGACTTTCCTTGCAACCACCTCTTGGTATTTTATCTTGTCCTCAATAATTGACAACAATCACGACATATATATGGATTTTAAACTACGTTTTAAATGCTACAAGATGGTGAAAAAAGCATGTTTAACCCTAATTCTTGTAATGAGGACTAATTTGATGAACTTGAGTACTGTCTAAGCAGTATGCTATAGAATCAGCTGTCTTAAGCAAATATCTTGACAGCCAAACTACAATACGATTGCGAATTACAATCAATTTGACTTTCTACGTAGATATTGCCCTTTCTTAATACTACAAATCTGCAACTTTTCAGCATTAAAAAGATTTTTCAGGACGAGATATCGCAGAATTACTTTCATTGTAAGAGCTATAGGCAATATGTATAAAGTGCGCATGCGTATGATAGAAAACGTTCTTTCCTTACATCACATGGAAATCTAATCGTTGTAATCAAAATTTTACTCGTTATCTAAACCTTAGTGTATATTCTACTATTACAAATAGATAAAACATTCAAAATGATTCGATAACTTACCCCCATAGATGACGGTCCTTCTGCCCATACAATCTCTTATATGGTGTTTTAACCAAAATCTGTAAGGCTGACTTTCCTTGCAACCACCTCCTGGTATTTTATCTTGTCCTCAATAATTGGCTACAATCACGACATAACATGGATTTTAAACTACGTTTTAAATGCTACAAGATTGTGTAAAAAGCATGTTTAAACCTAATTCTTGTAATGAGGACTAATTTGATGAACTTAAGTACTGTCTAAGCAGTATGCTATAGAATCAGCTGTCTGAAGCAAATATCTTGACAGCCAACATACACGACGATTGCGAATTACAATCAATTTGACTTTCTACGTAGATATTGCCTTTTCTTAATACTACAAATCTGCAACGTTTCAGCATTACAAAGATTTTGCAGGAGGAGATACTGTAGAATTACTTTCATTGTAAGAACTATAGGCAATATGTATAAAGTGCGCATGCGTATGATAGAAAACGTTCTTTCCTTACATCACATGGAAATCTAACCATTGGAATAAAAATTATCCTCTTTATGTAAACCTTAGTGTATATCCTAATATTACAAATAGATAAAACATTCAAAATGATTCGATAACTTACCCCCATACATGACGGTCCTTCTGCCCATACAATTTCTTATATGGTGTCTTAACCAAAATCTGTAAGGCTGACTTTCCTTGCAACAACCTCTTGGTATTTTATCTTCTCTTCAATATTGACTACAATCACGACATAAGATGGATTTTAAATCACGTTTTAAATGCTACAAGATTGTGAAAAATGCATGTTTAACCCTAATATGTGTAATTAGGACTGATTTGATGAACTTGAGTACTGTCTGAGCAGTATGCTATAGAATGAGCTGTCTTAAGCAAATATCTTGACAGCCAAAATGTAATACGATTGCGAATTACGAACAATTTGACTTTATACGTAGATATTGCCCTTTTTTAATACTACAAATCTGGAACGTTTCAGCATTGCAAAGATTCTGCAGGAGGAGATTACGTAGAATTACGCTAATTGTAAGGGCTTTAGGCAATATGTATGAAGTGCGCATGTGTATGATAGAAAAAGTTTTTCCTTACATCACATGGAAATCTAATCGTTGTAATCAAAATTTTACTCGTTATCTAAACCTTAGTGTATATCCTACTATTACAAATAGATAAAACGTTCAAAATGATTCGATAACTTACCCCCATAGATGACGGTCCTTCTGCCCATACAATCTCTTATATGGTGTTTTAACCAAAATCTGTAAGGCTGACTTTCCTTGCAACCACCTCTTGGTATTTTATCTTGTCCTCAATAATTGACAACAATCACGACATATATATGGATTTTAAACTACGTTTTAAATGCTACAAGATGGTGAAAAAAGCATGTTTAACCCTAATTCTTGTAATGAGTACTAATTTGATGAACTTGAGTACTGTCTAAGCAGTATGCTATAGAATCAGCTGTCTTAAGCAAATATCTTGACAGCCAAACTACAATACGATTGCGAATTACAATCAATTTGACTTTCTACGTAGATATTGCCCTTTCTTAATACTACAAATCTGCAACTTTTCAGCATTAAAAAGATTTTTCAGGAGGAGATATCGCAGAATTACTTTCATTGTAAGAGCTATAGGCAATATGTATAAAGTGCGCATGCGTATGATAGAAAACGTTCTTTCCTTGCATCACATGGAAATCTAATCGTTGTAATCAAAATTTTACTCGTTATCTAAACCTTAGTGTATATTCTACTATTACAAATAGATAAAACATTCAAAATGATTCGATAACTTACCCCATAGATGACGGTCCTTCTGCCCATACAATCTCTTATATGGTGTTTTAACCAAAATCTGTAAGGCTGACTTTCCTTGCAACCACCTCTTGGTATTATATCTTGTTTTCAATAATTGACTACAATGACGACATAACATGGATTTTAAACCACGTTATAAATGCTACAAGATGGTGAAAATTGCATGTTTATCCCTAATCTTAGTAATGAGGACTAATTTGATGAACTTGAGTACTGTCTGAGCAGTATGCTATAGAATCAGCTGTCTTAAGCAAATATCTTGACAGCCAAAATACAATACGATTGCGAATTACAATCAATTTTACTTTCTACGTAGATATTGCCCTTTCGTAATACTACAAATCTGCAACGTTTCAGCATTGCAAAGATTCTGCAGCACGAGATATCTTAGAATTTGTTTTGCTGTAGGGGCTATAGGCAATATGTATGAGGCGCGCATGTGTATGATAGAAAACGTTCTTTCCTTACATCACATGGAAATCTAATCCTTCCAATCAAAATTTTACTTGTTATCTAAACCTTAGTGTATATCCTACTATTACAAAGAGATAAAACATTTAAAATGAATATTATTCGATAACTTACCCCATAGATGACGGTCCTTCTGCCCATACGATCTCTTATATGATATTTAACCAAAATCTGTAAGGCTGACTTTCCTTGCAACCACCTCTTGGTATTTTGTCTTGTCCTCAATAATTGACTACAATCACGACATAACATGGATTTTAAACCATGTTATAAATGCTACAAGATGGTGAAAATTGCATATTTAACCCTAACCTGTGTAACGAGGACTGATTTGATGAACTTGAGTACTGTCTGAGCAGTATGCTTTAGAATCAGCTGTCTTAAGCAAACATCTTGACAGCCAAAATACAATACGATTGCGAATTACAACCAATTTGACTTTCTACGTAGATAATGCCCTTTCGTAAGTCTAAGAATCTGCGAAGTTTCAGCATTGCAAAGATTCTCCAGGACGAGATATCGCAGAATTACTTTTATTGTAAGCGCTAAAGGCAATATGTATGAAGTGCGCATGCGTATGATAGAAAACGTTCTTTCCTTACATCACATGGAAATCTAATCGTTGCAATCAAAATTTTACTCCTTATCTAAACCTTAGTGAATATCCTACTATTACAAATAGATAAAACATTCAAAATGATTCGATAAGTTACCCCCATAGATGACGGTCCTTCTGCCCATACAATCTCTTATATGGTGTTTTAACCAAAATCTGTAAGGCTGACTTGTCTTGCAACCACCCCTTGGTATTTCATCTTGTCCTCAATAATAGACTACAATCACAACATAACATGGATTTTAAACTACGTTTTAAATCCTATAAGATGGTGATAAATGTATGTTTAACCCTAACCTGTGTAATGAGGACTGATTTGATGAACTTGAGTACTGTCTAAGCAGTATGTTATAGAATCAGCTGTCTTAAGCAAATATTTTGACAGCAAAAATACAATACGATTGCGACTTACAAACAATTTGACTTTCTACGTAGATATTGCCCGTTTGTAATACTACAAATTTGCAACGTATCAGCATTGCAAAGATTCTGCAGGACGAGATATCGTACACTTACTTTTATTATAAGGGCTCTAGGCAATATGTATGAAGAGCGCATGCGTATGATAGAAAACATTCTTTTCTTACATCACATGGAAATCTAATCGTTGCAATCAAAATTTTACTCGTTATCTAAACCTTAGTGTATATCATACTATTACAAATAGATAAAACATTCAAAATGATTCGATAAGTTACCCCCATAGATGACGGTCCTTCTGCCCATACAATCTCTCATATGGTGTTTTTACCAAAATCTGTAAGGCTGACTTTCCTTGCAACCACCTCTTGGTATTTTATTATCTTTTCAATAATGACTACAATCACGACATAACATGGATTTTAAACCACGTTATAAATGCTACAAGATGGTGAAAATTGCATACTCATTCCTAATATTTGTAATGAGGACAAATTTGATGATCGTGAGTACTGTTTTAGCAGTATGCTATAGAATCAGCTGTCTTAAGCAAATATCTTGACAGACAAAATTCAATACAATTGCGAATTACAATCAATTTGACTTTCTACGTAGATATTGCCCTTTCGTAATACTACAATTCTGCAACGTTTTAGCATTGCAAAGATTCTGCAGCACGAGATATCGTAGAACTACTTTCATTGTATGGGCTATATTTAATATGTATGAAGTGCGCATGCGTATAATAGAAAACGTTCTTTCCTTATATAACATTGAAATCTAATCGTTGCAATCAAAATTTTACTTGTTATCTAAACCTTAGTGTATATCCTACTATTACAAATAGATAAAACATTTAAAATGATTAATATTCGATACCTTACACCATAGATGACGGTCCCTCTGCTTATACAATCTCTTATATGATGTTTTAACCAAAATTTGTAAGGATGACTTTCCTTGCAACCACCTCTTGGTATTTTATCTTGTCCTCAATAATTGACCAAAATCACGACATAACATGGATTTTAAACTACGTTTTAAATGCTACAAGATGGTGAAAAATGCATGGTTAAGCCCAGTCTGTGTAATGAGGACTAATTTGATGAACTTGAGTACTGTCTGAGCAGTATGCTATAGAATCAGGTGTCTTAAGCAATTATCTTGACAGCCAAAATACAATACGATTGCGAATTACAACCAATTTGACTTTCTACGTAGATATTGCCCTTTCATAATACTACAAATCTGAAACGTTTCAGCATTGCAAAGATTCTGCAGGACGGGATATCGTAGAATTACTTTCGTTGTAAGGACTATAGGCAATATGTATAAAGTGCGCATGCGTATGATAAAAAACGTTCTTTACTTACATAACATGGAAATCTAATCGTTGCAATCAAAATTTTACACGTTATCTAAACCTTAGTGTATATCCTACTATTACAAATAGATAAAACATTTAAAATGATTCGATAACTTACCCCAATAGATGACGGTCCTTCTGCCCATAGAATCTCTTATATGATGTTTTAACCAAAATCTGTAAGGCTGACTTTCCTTGCAACCACCTCTTCGTATTTTATCTTGTCCTCAATAATTGACTACAATCACGACATAACATGGATTTTAAGCTTCGTTATACATGCTGCATGATGGTGACAATTGCATGTTCATCCATAATTTTAGTAATGAGGACCAATTTGATGAACTTGAGTACTGTTTGAGCAGTATGCTATAGAATCAGCTGTCTTAAGCAAATATCTTGAAAGCCAAATTACAATACGATTGGGAATTACAACCAATTTGACTTTTTACGTAGATATTGCCCTTTCGTAATACTACAAATCTGCAACGTTTCAGCATTGCAAAGATTCTGCAGGACGAGATATCGTAGAATTATTTTCGTTGTAAGGGCTATAGGCAATATGTATAAAGTGCGCATGCGTATGATAGAAAACGTTCTTTCCTTACATGACATGGAAATCTAATCGTTGCAATCAAAATTTTACTCGTTATCTAAACCTTAGTGTAAATCCTACTATTACAAGTAGATAAAACATTTAAAATGATTTGATAACCTACCCCTATAGATGACGGTTGTTCTGCCCATACAATCTCTTATATGATGTTTTAACCAAAATCTGTAAGGCTGACTTTCCTTGACACCACCTCTTGGTATCTTATCTTGTCCTCAATAATTGACTACAATCACGACATAACATGGATTTTAAACCACGTTATAAATGCTACAAGATGTTGAAAATTGCATGTTCATCCCTAATCTTAGTAATGAGAACTAATTTGATGAACTTGAGTACTGTCTGAGCAGTATGCTATAGAATCAGCTGTCTTAAGCAAATATCTTGACAGCCAAAATACAATACGATTGCGAATTACTATCAATTTGACTTTCTACGTAGATATTGCCCTTTCGTAATACTACAAATCTGCAACTTTTTAGCATTGCAAAGATTCTGCAGGACGAGATATCGTAGATCTACTTTCATGGTAAGGGCTATAGGCAATATGTATAAAGTGCGAATGCGTATGATACAAAAGGTTGTTTCCTTACATCACATGGAAATCTAATCGTTGCAATCAAAATTTTACTCGTTATCTAAACCATAGTGTATATGCTACTATTACAAATAGATAAAACATTCAAAATGATTCGATAACTTAGCCCCATAGATGACGGTCCTTCTGCCCATACAATCTCTTATATGGTTTTTTAACCAAAACCTGTAAGGCTGACTTTCCTTGCAACCAGCTCTTGGTATTTTATCTTCTCTTCAATAATGACTACAATCACGACATAATATGCATTTTAAATTACGTTTTAAATGCTACAACATGGTGAAAAATGCATGTTTAACCCTAATCTGTGCTATAAGGACTGATTTGATGAACTTGAGTACTGTCTGAGCAGTATGCTATAGAATCAGGTGTCTTAAGCAAATATCTTGACAGCCAAAATACAATACGATTGCGAATTACAACCAATTTGACTTTCTACGTAGATATTGCCCTTTCGTAATACTACAAATCTGCAACGTTTCAGCATTGCAAAGATTCTGTAGGACGAGATATCGCAGAATTAAGTTTATTGTAAGGGCTATGCAATATGTATGAAGTGCGCATGCGTATGATACATAATGTTTTTTCCTTACATTACATGGACATCTAATCGTTGCAATCAAAATTTTACTCGTTATCTAAACCTTAGTGTATATCCTACTATTACAAATATAGAAAATATTCAAAATGATTCGATAACTTACCCCCATAGATGACGGTCCTTTTGCCCATACAATCTCTTAGATGGTGTTTTAACCAAAATCTGTAAGGCTGACTTTCTTTGCAACCACCTCTTGGTATTTTATCTTCTCTTCAATAATGACTACAATCACGACATATATAATATGGATTTTATATTACATTTTAAATGCTACAAGATGTTGAAAAATGCATGTTTAACCCTAACCTGTGTAATGATGACTGATTTGATGAACTTGAGTACTGTCTGAGCAGTATGCTATAGAATCAGCTGTCTTAAGCAAATATCTTGAGAGCCAAAATACAAAACGATTGCGAATGACAACCAATTTGACTTTCTACGTAGATATTGCCCTTTCGTAATACTACAAATCTGCAACGTTTCAGCACATCAAAGATTCTGCAGGACGAGTTATCGCAGAATTACGTTCAATGTAAGAGCTATAGGCAATATGTATGAAGTGCGCATGCGTATGATAGAAAACGTTCTTTCCTTACATCACATGGAAATCTAATCGTTGCAATCAAAATGTTACTCGTTATCTAAACCTTAGTGTATATCCTACTATTACAAAAAGATAAAAAATTCAAAATGATTCGATAACTTACCCCCATAGATGACGGTCCTTCTGCCCATACAATCTCTTATATGGTGTTTTAACCAAAATCTGTAAGGCTGACTTTCCTTGCAACCACCTCTTGGTATTTTATATTCTCTTCAATAATGACTACAATCACGACATATATAATATGGATTTTATATTACGTTTTAAATGCTACAAGATGTTGAAAAATGCATCTTTAACCCTAATCTGTGTAATGAGGACTGATTTGATGAACTTGAGTACTGTATGAGCAATATGCTATAGAATCAGCTGTCTTAAGCAAACATCTTGACAGCCAAAATACAATACGATTGCGAATTACAACCAATTTGACTTTCTACGTAGATATTGCCATTTCATGATACTACAAATCTGCAACGTTTCAGCATTGCTAAGATTCTGCAGGACGAGATATCACAGAATTACGTTCTTTGTAAGGGCTCTAGGCAATATGTATGAAGTGCGAATGCGTATGATAGAAAACGTTCTTTCCTTACATCACATGGAAATCTAATCGTTGCAATCAAAATTTTACTCGTTATCTAAACCTTAGTGTATATCCTACTATTACAAATAGATAAAACATTCAAAATGATTCGATAACTTACCCCCATAGATGACGGTCCTTCTGCCCATACAATCTCTTATATGGTGTTTTAACCAAAATCTGTAAGGCTGACTTTTCTTGCAACCACTACTTGGTATTTTATCTTCTCTTCAATAATGACTACAATCACGACATATATAATATGGATTTTATATTACGTTTTAAATGCTACAAGATGTTGAAAAATGCATCTTTAACCCTAATCTGTGTAATGAGGACTGATTTGATAAACTTGAGTACTGTATGAGCAATATGCTATAGAATCAGCTGTCTTAAGCAAATATCTTGACAGCCAAAATACAATACGATTGCGAATTACAACCAATTTGACTTTCTACGTAGATATTGCCATTTCGTAATACTACAAATCTGCAACGTTTCAGCATTGCTAAGATTCTGCAGGACGAGATATCACAGAATTACGTTCTTTGTAAGGGCTATAGGCAATATGTATGAAGTGCGCATGCGTATGATAGAAAACGTTCTTTCCTTACATCACATGGAAATCTAATCGTTGCAATCAAAATTTTACTCGTTATCTAAACCTTAGTGTATGTCCTACTATTACAAATAGATAAAACATTCAAAATGATTCGATAACTTACACCCATAGGGGACGGTCCTTTTGCCCATACAATCTCTTATATGATTTTTAACCAAAATCTGTAAGGCTGACTTTCCTTGCAACCACCTCTCGGTATCTTATCTTCTCTTTAATAATGACTACAATCACGACATAATATGGATTTTAAATTACGTTTTAAATGCTACTAGATGTTGAAATATGCATGTTTAACCCTAATCTGTGTAATGAGGACTGATTTGATGAACTTGAGTACTGTCTGAGCAGTATGCTATAGAATCAGCTGTCTTAAGGAAATAACTTGACAGCCAAAATACAATACGATTTCGAGTTACAACCAGTTTGACTTTTCACGTAGGTATTGCCCTTTCGTAATACTACAAATCTGCAACGTTTCAGCATTACAAAGATTCTGCAGGACGAGATATCGCAGAATTACGTTCTTTGTAAGGGCTATAGGCAATATGTATGAAGTGCGCATGCGCATGATATAAAATGTTCTTTCCTTACATCACATGGAAATCTAATCGTTGCAATCAAAATTTTACTCGTTATCTAAACCTTAGTGTATATCCTACTATTTCAAATAGATAAAACATTCAAAATGATTCGATAACTTACCCCCATAGATGACGGTCCTTCTGCCCATACAATCTCTTATATGGTTTTTTAACCAAAATCTGTAAGGCTGACTTGCCTTGCAACCAGCTCTTGGTATTTTATCTTCTCTTCAATAATGACTACAATCACGACATAATATGCATTTTAAATTACGTTTTAAATGCTACAAGATGGTGAAAAATGCATGTTTAACCCTAATCTGTGCTATAAGGACTGATTTGATGAACTTGAGTACTGTCTGAGCAGTATGCTATAGAATCAGGTGTCTTAAGCAAATATCTTGACAGCCAAAATACAATACGATTGCGAATTACAACCAATTTGACTTTCTACGTAGATATTGCCCTTTCGTAATACTACAAATCTGCAACGTTTCAGCATTGCAAAGATTCTGTAGGACGAGATATCGCAGAATTAAGTTTATTGTAAGGGCTATGCAATATGTATGAAGTGCGCATGCGTATGATACATAATGTTTTTTCCTTACATTACATGGACATCTAATCGTTGCAATCAAAATTTTACTCGTTATCTAAACCTTAGTGTATATCCTACTATTACAAATATAGAAAATATTCAAAATGATTCGATAACTTACCCCCATAGATGACGGTCCTTTTGCCCATACAATCTCTTAGATGGTGTTTTAACCAAAATCTGTAAGGCTGACTTTCTTTGCAACCACCTCTTGGTATTTTATCTTCTCTTCAATAATGACTACAATCACGACATATATAATATGGATTTTATATTACATTTTAAATGCTACAAGATGTTGAAAAATGCATGTTTAACCCTAACCTGTGTAATGATGACTGATTTGATGAACTTGAGTACTGTCTGAGCAGTATGCTATAGAATCAGCTGTCTTAAGCAAATATCTTGAGAGCCAAAATACAAAACGATTGCGAATGACAACCAATTTGACTTTCTACGTAGATATTGCCCTTTCGTAATACTACAAATCTGCAACGTTTCAGCACATCAAAGATTCTGCAGGACGAGTTATCGCAGAATTACGTTCAATGTAAGAGCTATAGGCAATATGTATGAAGTGCGCATGCGTATGATAGAAAACGTTCTTTCCTTACATCACATGGAAATCTAATCGTTGCAATCAAAATGTTACTCGTTATCTAAACCTTAGTGTATATCCTACTATTACAAAAAGATAAAAAATTCAAAATGATTCGATAACTTACCCCCATAGATGACGGTCCTTCTGCCCATACAATCTCTTATATGGTGTTTTAACCAAAATCTGTAAGGCTGACTTTCCTTGCAACCACCTCTTGGTATTTTATATTCTCTTCAATAATGACTACAATCACGACATATATAATATGGATTTTATATTACGTTTTAAATGCTACAAGATGTTGAAAAATGCATCTTTAACCCTAATCTGTGTAATGAGGACTGATTTGATGAACTTGAGTACTGTATGAGCAATATGCTATAGAATCAGCTGTCTTAAGCAAACATCTTGACAGCCAAAATACAATACGATTGCGAATTACAACCAATTTGACTTTCTACGTAGATATTGCCATTTCATGATACTACAAATCTGCAACGTTTCAGCATTGCTAAGATTCTGCAGGACGAGATATCACAGAATTACGTTCTTTGTAAGGGCTCTAGGCAATATGTATGAAGTGCGAATGCGTATGATAGAAAACGTTCTTTCCTTACATCACATGGAAATCTAATCGTTGCAATCAAAATTTTACTCGTTATCTAAACCTTAGTGTATATCCTACTATTACAAATAGATAAAACATTCAAAATGATTCGATAACTTACCCCCATAGATGACGGTCCTTCTGCCCATACAATCTCTTATATGGTGTTTTAACCAAAATCTGTAAGGCTGACTTTTCTTGCAACCACTACTTGGTATTTTATCTTCTCTTCAATAATGACTACAATCACGACATATATAATATGGATTTTATATTACGTTTTAAATGCTACAAGATGTTGAAAAATGCATCTTTAACCCTAATCTGTGTAATGAGGACTGATTTGATAAACTTGAGTACTGTATGAGCAATATGCTATAGAATCAGCTGTCTTAAGCAAATATCTTGACAGCCAAAATACAATACGATTGCGAATTACAACCAATTTGACTTTCTACGTAGATATTGCCATTTCGTAATACTACAAATCTGCAACGTTTCAGCATTGCTAAGATTCTGCAGGACGAGATATCACAGAATTACGTTCTTTGTAAGGGCTATAGGCAATATGTATGAAGTGCGCATGCGTATGATAGAAAACGTTCTTTCCTTACATCACATGGAAATCTAATCGTTGCAATCAAAATTTTACTCGTTATCTAAACCTTAGTGTATGTCCTACTATTACAAATAGATAAAACATTCAAAATGATTCGATAACTTACACCCATAGGGGACGGTCCTTTTGCCCATACAATCTCTTATATGATTTTTAACCAAAATCTGTAAGGCTGACTTTCCTTGCAACCACCTCTCGGTATCTTATCTTCTCTTTAATAATGACTACAATCACGACATAATATGGATTTTAAATTACGTTTTAAATGCTACTAGATGTTGAAATATGCATGTTTAACCCTAATCTGTGTAATGAGGACTGATTTGATGAACTTGAGTACTGTCTGAGCAGTATGCTATAGAATCAGCTGTCTTAAGGAAATAACTTGACAGCCAAAATACAATACGATTTCGAGTTACAACCAGTTTGACTTTTCACGTAGGTATTGCCCTTTCGTAATACTACAAATCTGCAACGTTTCAGCATTACAAAGATTCTGCAGGACGAGATATCGCAGAATTACGTTCTTTGTAAGGGCTATAGGCAATATGTATGAAGTGCGCATGCGCATGATATAAAATGTTCTTTCCTTACATCACATGGAAATCTAATCGTTGCAATCAAAATTTTACTCGTTATCTAAACCTTAGTGTATATCCTACTATTTCAAATAGATAAAACATTCAAAATGATTCGATAACTTACCCCCATAGATGACGGTCCTTCTGCCCATACAATCTTTTATATGGTGTTTTAACCAAAATCTGTAAGGCTGACTTGCCTTGCAACCAGCTCTTGGTATTTTATCTTCTCTCCAATAATGACTACAATTGGGACATATATAATATGGATTTTATATTACGTTTTAAATGCTACAAGATGTTGAAAAATGCATGTTTAACCCTAATCTGTGTTATGAGGACTAATTTGATGAACTTGAGTACTGTCTGAGCAGTATGCTATAGAATCAGCTGTCTTAAGCAAATATCTT
The DNA here is from genome assembly GCA_949710005.1 of Ricordea florida. Lineage (NCBI taxonomy): Eukaryota > Metazoa > Cnidaria > Anthozoa > Corallimorpharia > Ricordeidae > Ricordea > Ricordea florida. The sequence continues at coordinate 15,777,168 of OX453281.1, read as the reverse complement.
GACAGCCAAAATACAATACGATTGCGAATTACAACCAATTTGACATTCTACGTAGATATTGCCCTTTCGTAATACTACAAATCTGCAACGTTTCAGCATTGCAAAGATTCTGCAGGACGAGATATCGCAGAATTACGTTCTTTGTAAGGGCTATAGGCAATATGTATGAAGTGCGCATGCGCATGATAGAAAATGTTCTTTTCTTACATCACATGGAAATCTAATCGTTGCAATCAAAATTTTACTCGTTATCTAAACCTTAGTGTATATCCTACTATTACAAATAGATAAAACATTCAAAATGATTCGATAACTTACCCCCATAGATGACGGTCCTTCTGCCCATACAATCTTTTATATGGTGTTTTAACCAAAATCTGTAAGGCTGACTTGCCTTGCAACCAGCTCTTGGTATTTTATCTTCTCTCCAATAATGACTACAATTGGGACATATATAATATGGATTTTATATTACGTTTTAAATGCTACAAGATGTTGAAAAATGCATGTTTAACCCTAATCTGTGTTATGAGGACTAATTTGATGAACTTGAGTACTGTCTGAGCAGTATGCTATAGAATCAGCTGTCTTAAGCAAATATCTTGACAGCCAAAATACAATACGATTGCGAATTACAACCAATTTGACATTCTACGTAGATATTGCCCTTTCGTAATACTACAAATCTGCAACGTTTCAGCATTGCAAAGATTCTGCAGGACGAGATATCGCAGAATTACGTTCTTTGTAAGGGCTATAGGCAATATGTATGAAGTGCGCATGCGCATGATAGAAAATGTTCTTTCCTTACATCACATGGAAATCTAATCGTTGCAATCAAAATTTTACTCGTTATCTAAACCTTAGTGTATATCCTACTATTACAAATAGATAAAACATTCACAATGATTCGATAACTTACCCCCATAGATGACGGTCCTTCTGCCCATACAATCTCTTATATGGTGTTTTAACCAAAATCTGTAAGGCTGACTTTCCTTGCAACCACCTCTTGGTATTTTATCTTCTCTTTAATAATGACTACAATCAAGACATATACTAGAAATACGACTCCCGCAAAACCTCGCGAAGCTAGTTTTTTAAGAAGTCACAACGGTTTTAGCTATCAGCCTAATCCCCATTATTTTATTCGTTATTTCATGTTTGGTACTCAATTAGTGACACCTGGTGCAAATTACATGATCAGTATACCGCTGAACACAGTGCTTATTGAGAGTGCACCAGAGAGAATATAATTAAATTTATTTATTGTCCTTACCCGGAATACAGAGTCGATGAAGTATCACGATAAGAATTAATATTCACTTACCAGAAATTGAAAATGATTGTAAATCTTTTGCAGGTGAAGTCTTGAAGAATTTATATGAATTCTTGTGTTTACCACGGTGTAAAAACCTGTTTTTTGTTTTTGTTTTATTTTCTTAGCCTCTGTTGCTTTGTTGTACATCACTTTTAAACGCAATAGGTTCTAATTACACCGAGGATGAGTTGAATGCTCCTATTGTTTTTTTTTTTATATTCTATTGTTATCATTGCATGAGATTCATTGTAATAAGAATCGTCTTATTACCTAGGTATTTTGTCTACTGCAGTCATTATTTAATTCATTCCTAGGAAACCAGAATTGAGAACATAATGAATAGTGCATGTACTCTCTTTAGTTACATTGGTGCCCCTTGTGATAGATAGAAAATTCCTCTTTTCCCAAAATTGATGCCATATCAACAGAAGTGTGAGATCCAATGTGATAACATTAAAAAAAAAAATTGGAAGGGGGGGGGGAAGGAGGAGTAGGAAAGAATTGAGTTGTACAAAGACTGAATAAAGGTTTGGTAATAGTGAGTGCCGACTAAATAGTAGGTTGTTGTGCTATTTTTAGAACATATCATAAAACCAGTGTAAGAAAGAGTTATTTAAATGTTCACATGCTGAAAAACATGGCTACACTACATATTGCTTTAAAAAAATTAATGTGAAATGAACATCAAGTAGTCAACAGTATACACCAGAGGAAAGTTTAATTGTGCTGTTACAGAAATAGTCAAAATATCCCCACCCAACCAGAGAATAGTATATGATTTTGAATATATGAAAATTTCAATTGTAAAAACTGCAGAAGACAAATTTAATAGAAGTATGGTTTCTCATAAAAACAGTCATTGCAGCTTGAAGTTGTCACAACAAACTATAACGCCAAAATGTCAATCGCACAAAACATAACTGTAACCAATGATATACAGTAACGATCAGAAGCACTACTCAGATTTTTGTGATAAGAAATGCTTTATTTTCCAATAAATGAAACTACTATTAACAGTATTATACAAACAGTGCTTGTAAAATTTGCAATGTGTTCATTGCCAACTCTACACTGGAAATCTCTTCATAATGGAAATGTCATGTATTCATTATCTGGAAAATATCAAATTGGTATTTTTTTTATAATATGAAATATACTTAAGATCAAAATGTAGCTCGTAACTCTGCCATTTGACTTAAAACAAATTGATTTCAAGAGAAGAACTGCTCATTTATAGGGAGTGAGAGAGTTTGCAAAATACCTGTTATCCAAATTTGTTGTGATTTTTTTTACCACATTGTACTACTTTTAAGAGATTCCAACTTACCTGGATGATTACATGTAACAGCTGTCTTTACTGCTTGAAAATGATTAAGTTCATTAAAAAATTAAAAGTGTTGGTAAATCCTGGATGTGTTGTCTGCTAAGTCAAGTAGTCTTTGTTCTTCTGTCAGTCGTTCTTGCAAACGCTTACACTTACCTATGCCCTGAAGTCTTTGGAATGGCATTGGCTGAATTACAGCATGCTGTAAAGACCGAACTCTTGATGTTGCAACAAAGGTACATCCAGCTGCTCTTTCTGATTTTCCAATGTCTATGACTACTTTATTTAGTGTTTGTCCTTGTGACTTGTGAATAGTCATTGCATAGCTTAATCGAAGTGGCAATTGAAGGCGAGAAAGTTTCTTGTTGTCATCTTCCCATTCAAACCGGTGAGGTGGTACAGGTATAGAAAGGGGGTCATCATGTATAAAGGCTGGACCTCTGTAGTGGGGAAAGTGTACAAGTACAGCTATGGGTAAGCATGGTGGTGGTTTATCTGAGTGAAACAGGAGTTCCTGAACTGTGCCAACTGTCCCATTGCACAGTCCAACTTCTTGCCAAAGGTTAGAAGTGAGCATGACAGTTGCACCTCGAGAAAGGAACACTTCAGACTGCAGTCCTCCTGCATCATCAGACTTTGCAGCACATAGTTGTACCTTGCAACATTTTCCTTATCGTAGAACAGTCGTACCGCATCTTTGAAATGTTCCATGTTTACATTTTGTGGTGCTCTTTCTTGAAGTTTGTGCCAGTCTTCTTCTGTTACTATTCCATCTCTCATCCTCAATAGTAGTTCTCTAAATTCCTCTGCTTCAGGGTCATTTCCATTCTGTCGAACATGTTCATTCAATACAACCACATTTTCAAATAGAGTATAAACTGAATAGCCTTGTTGTGCTAACACAGTAGCTGCTGGTGGTGAATAAAGTGGTCTATCTCCTACAGGTGGTAACTGTGCAAAGTCACCAAAAAGGATTACTGAGTATCCTCCTAAAGGTGTGTTGAGTTTTCCTGAGGCTTGACGTAGACGCTTGTCAACCCATGCCAAAGTTCTCTGTCCAAGCATTGAGAATTCATCTATAATGAGATAATGTTTACCCTGTAATCTGAGTTGTAGACGTTGTAAGGCTGCTCCTTGCAAATCTGTTTTGTTTAGAGTGCGTACTGGTAGTTGTAAGGTAGAGTGAAGAGTGCTTCCAGCAATGTTGAAACCAGCAATTCCAGTTGTTCCTGTGAGAATACACTGATCTCCCAGAAGATGAGCCAATGCATTAATTAGAAATGACTTTCCTGTTCCAGCAGTTCCTGTGATCATGTGAAGAGGTTCTGTAGGTACGTTTTCATTTAGGCGTCTTTTGTGTTGCTGAACAATGCTGTATGCAAGATTTTGTCTGTGGTTCAGTGCTGTTAAATCCACAGGTTGCCTTTCCATTTCTTGTATGTTTGCAGCTTCTCTCATTTCATTTCGTTGTTTTGCTATCCACTTCTCTGATTCCCGAAGGAGGTCCGGAGGCATATTTCTTGAGGCAGATGTCCAGTCAAAATCAGGTGCATCATCATTTGCTGTGCTATTACTGAAGTCTTGGTTAAACCTACAAAGCAGCATCCATTCTTCAACTTCCTCTTGATGTTGGTGCATCATATTCTCATCATCCTCACCATCGTTTTCATCCCCATCATTTTCACTGTTCCCATAGTGCACCATTGCTTGTTCAAGCTCCTGAGCAAATGTTGGTATACACTGCTGTCCTGTCTCAGAATTTAGGAAGTTCTTATAGCACTCAATGAACACTTCATCACTTTCCTCAAGTCCATCCCAGGCAGAGTCTACTGATTGATGCCATGGCTTGTACTTTACCAGCTGAAATTTACAGTACTTACCATAATTCTTACCAGAAGGATTAGGAGAAAACACTGGAAAGCTTCTGATTATCACCTCCTGTTTACGTTTCCTTATGTCTCCCTTTGTAATATAAAAATCTGATGCAAACTGGAGTAGATTTAGCCGCATAATTCCAGGAACTTGTTCTCGCCACTGAACCCTTGATGCATAATGATCACGCAATGAGGGATCCAAAGCACTGTCACCCTGGTTTACTTCTTCACCTTGTCCTCCACGTACTCTTTGGCTTCCATCCAGAGAAATGCAGAGAAAGCTGTAAGTGCAACTGTACAAAGGTTTTCCAAGAAGCATATGGGCTGTTTCCTGAGATCCAATGTCACGTTCTCCTGCAACCTGAATCATGGCTCGGCGTAAAGCAGATGATGCACTGTCTGTATGACGTAACTTATTGATGGCAGATTGGAGAATCTCTGTTGCCTGTTGAGATCTTGGCTCACCTTTGGTTGCGTACTTGGCCATATAGCGAATGCATTGGTCAGTGTCAACAATTGCTTGCAAATCCACATTTGCTCTCCAGTTCTGAAGCATTAAGCGATTGTGTGAGTTGATGCGGTCATCATTCCTCTTGGTGATAAGTGAAGCTCTTACTCTTGCCTCAGTTATCTGCTGCACTGTCAGTTCATCTTGCCCACCATTATCTCCCTTAACAATTAGCTCAAAGTCAATGCTGGTCTGTTCAGTGCAATCCTTTGGGTAATTGAATCGGCACTGTGGTTGTTGTCCATGTTTGGTACGTAAACAATATGCTGTACTGCACCTAGTGTGACGTTCCACTGAATTAACCAAAGAGTGGTAGTCATCATTTTCATTTCCAGTTTCTTAAATGGGTATAGCGGAAGGATGTGGGTTTGGGACTGCCCAATTTCCATCTGGAAGAGCCTCATTTATGGTGGTGAGAAGCCAGTCTGCATATTGAATAACTCTTGCTTTGGCTTCAATTCCTGCTTCTATCGCTGGTGTGAAGTCATTTACCATGTCTTGATAGTTGGATTCTTCATGTTGCCTGTCCAATATTTGCTTAAGCTTCCACCCTTGAGCAGCTTTCTTTACAAGTTCACAGAGTCCTGGGTCATTCTTGAGCTTTGCACAACCATGTGCATGAATACTTCCTCGTGCTTGCCATTCATAACGAAGCCATTTCCATTCAGCGTACAAAACTTGATCCAACCAATGTTTATTGAATTCTTCAAGTCTTGCTACGAAGTGGGAGTCTGTGATATGTGGATGGTTTATGACAGCTTTTATCCGTATAGCAGGTGTTGGATTGTTTGGTTCCTCTAGCAGTTTATGAAGATCAGGCCAGTAGTTGTCAGCTGCACTAAATGTGAAGAAAAATGTTGGTGCCCCCTTCTGTTCAATAAGAGCTTTAAGTTCCAAGTAGCGTTGATACCAGTATTGTCTTGTTCCTTGAATCTTTGCCACATAACGCTGAACCCTGTTCATGAGTTGCTGTGCAGACATCTGTCGAACCATTTCTTGTAGTTCTTCTGTGGTAAGGTTAGCATCTTGAGGGTTCTGATTGAGGTAAACCCTAGCTTGTGACAGCAACTGATGTCTCTGCTTCATGTTCAGTGCCCAGTAGGGAAACCTTGGATGGGATGCAAATCTCCACACAAACTGCCCTGTTGAGAAATGTTCTGCATACCTGATAAGGTGTTTAAAACCCTCAGTTAATGTTACCTCCCTTAATCTTCTCTTGTTTGTGGGGTCTCCTCTTCCATGTGGAAACAGTGTGGGAAAGGCCATTGTAGCCAGTCCTTCTGTCTGAAATTCATTGATGGGATCTCCTTCATTGGATGGCCAGTCCAGTGGGTCTTCGCCATTAATAAAGGCACGAATAGCGTCTTGTTCCTGTTGTTGAACCTGTTGAAAAGGAAGGAAAGAACTGCTTTCCTGTTCACTACTATTTGCTTTATTCTGGTAAGGTACCTGTTCACATATTTCTTGTATCTGCTGCTCTTCTTCTGTCTCTTGGACATGAACTGTAGGCAAATTTGTCGGAACTCCATCACGTGGTAGGCACTCAATAGCTTCACGGTTGATTTCAATGTCTGAGTAGTAGGGATTGTTGTCCTTTAGCCATGCCAGTGCTTGCATCACCTTGTGTCTTCTAACTCTGCAGTCCCTGCTGCTGTTGTCTGCACCATGTCGCCTTATCACAAGGAAGGGAAGTTCTTCTACATTGGGTGGCAGTCTTGTTATGAATCCTTGAATGTCTTGAGGAAGGTTCAACACATGTCCTTTGTAGCCACGCTGTCCTCTATGTTTACGATAAATACACATTATTGGGCAAGCTCTAGCGATAAGCATCTCCTCTACATCGGTAAGATTCTGTAGTTCATCTGGTACTGTGCCCGGATCCATGTCATTCTCCGTTGAAAACAGTTTTGTAGTTTCTTTATCCCTCTTACATCTTAGGCACTGGTATGTCTGAAGAGTAAGTCCTTGAATAGTTGGCCATGTTTCTTTACATGTTAGACACTGTCTGTGTTCCAAGCTGTTGATGTTGTTGTGGAAAGCCGCCATGCTACTTTGAACCCATTGCTGCCGGTGCAGTCGCTGTTCTGAATTCATCCATCCATGTGTAAGATATTCCTCTCTAGTCTGTTCCTCGTGTTGTCTGTTTAACTGTACTTCCTGCCTACGTGCAAGGCTGCATTGTCGTGACGTCTCGAGTCTCGAAGATCTTTGTTCGTCGGTTTCCATCTCTAAAGCGCGATTTGTGTTTAATCTAAGATTATGTAATCTACTGTTACGTTCACTCTGTGATTCTACTTGTAATCTCATTTCGCTATAAGTACTAAGTGACTGTAATCTTTCAAGTCGTTCTTGGTCTGTTTCTGTTCCCCTTATCCTGGCAGTATTTTCACGTAAAATCGTTAATCTGTTTTGCCGTTCGTCTTCTGATTCTGTCTGTATTCTGTTAGCAGTATTTTCTCGTAAAATCCTTAATCTGTTTTGCCGTTCGTCTTCTGATTCTGTCTGTATTCTGTTAGCAGTATTTTCGCGTAAAATCCTTAATCTGTTTTGCCGTTCGTCTTCTGATTCTGTCTGTATTCTGTTAGCAGTATTTTGGCGTAAAATCGTTAATCTGTTTTGCCGTTCGTCTTCTGATTCAGTCTGTATTCTGTTAGCAGTATTTTGGCGTAAAATCGTTAATCTGTTTTGCCGTTCGTCTTCTGATTCAGTCTGTATTCTGTTAGCAGTATTTTCGCGTACAATCCTTAATCTGTTCTGTCGTTCCTCCTCTGATTCTATCTGTATTCTGTTACCAGTATTTTCACGTAAAATCTTTAACCTGTTTTGCCTTTCCTCCTCTGATTCTGTCTGTATTCTGTTACCAGTATTTTCGCGTAAAATCGTTAACCTGTTTAGCCGTTCCTCCTCTGATTCTGTCTGTATTCTGTTAGCAGTATTTTTGCGTAAATTCCTTAATCTTTTGTGGCGTTCGTCTTCCGATTCTGTTTGTAGTCTGTTAGAAATATTTCTCCGCAATCTCTCCAATCGTTGAAATCGTTCGTATTCAGTTTCTGTCCTAAGTCGTTCTGCTGAATTTTGTCTCAGTATTTGTAGTCGCTGTTGTCGCTGTTCGTTAGTTTCGTTATGCAATCGTTCTGACACGTTTTGTCTAGCTAAAGCAAGTCTTCGTTGTCTATCACTAACACATTCAGTTTCAAACATACCTTGGTTGTATTGCCTGTGGTAATCCAGTCTCCTGTTCCTTTCTTCCGCTGATTCTTGCCGTCTCCTTTCCCTTCTTTGAGCAAGCAGTTGTTGTCTTTGCTCCGATGTCTGTTGTTGTCGTCGCTGCCGTGTTCTCTCCCTCTCGGCTCTCGGCGTTTGCCGTTGTGCTGATGTTTCGGCGCTGAAACGCGCTTGGCGACGATCTCTCGCTGCTTGGTTTATTCTCTGTCGGCGATCCTCTAGTTGGGATGTACTTGCAGGACGAGTGAAATCGGTTTCGGCAAAATCTTGCATACTTTTCAAGAGAGTAATCAAATACACTCCGGCCCTCAATAAGTGAATATTGAAATACGCCATAACGAGGCACATAACCAGTATTTATAACCTCTGGTATGAAACCGGTTCTAACCGGTTCAAACCGGTACAAAATGCGTCTTGTTGCTAGGTAACCAGACATATCAGTCGCTGTGCGCAAGCGCGATAATCCTGTTGCCAGGTTACCAGTAAACAGAGAGACGTGACCGCGAACGGACACCTTTAAAATATAGATATATATATATATATATATATAAATATATATATATATATATATATATCTATATTTTGTGTGTGTATTTGGTGGTGTAGTGGTTATCAAACCCGACTAGTATGCGGGGGGACGTGGGTTCCAATCCCATTCAGGGCAAATTTTCTTTCAAACATTTACTCTAATTTATATATATATATATACATATAAAAGAACTCTCGGCTCGATTTACTCGGGCTTGCGAGCCACGTGGTCTGACCGAAAGCGACACGAATAGTAACCTCGCTACGCTCGGCCTTCGGTCTCGCTTCGCGAGGAATAATATGGATTTTATATTACGTTTTAAATGCTACAAGATGTTGAAAAATGCATGTTTAACCCTAATCTGTGTAATTAGGACTCATTTGATGAACTTGAGTACTGTCTCAGCAGTATGCTATAGAATCAGCTGTCTTAAGCAAATATCTTGACAGCCAAAATACAATACGATTGCGAATTACAACCAATTTGACTTTCTACGTAGATATTGCCCTTTCGTAATACTACAAATCTGCAATGTTTCAGCATTGCAAAGATTCTGCAGAACGAGATATCACAGAATTACGTTCTTTGTAAGGGCTATAGGCAATATGTATGAAGTGCGCATGCGTATGATAGAAAACGTTCTTTCCTTACATCACATGGAAATCTAATCGTTGCAATCAAAATTTTACTCGTTATCTAAACCTTAGTGTATATCCTACTATTACAAATAGATAAAACATTCAAAATAATTCGATAACTTACCCCCATGAAGACGGTCCTTCTGCCATTACAATCTCTTATATGGTTTTTTAACCAAAATCTCTAAGGCTGACTTTCCTTGCAACCACCTCTTGGTATTTTATCTTGTCTTCAATAATGACTACGTTCACGACATAATATGCATTTTAAATTACGTTTTAAATGCTACAAGATGTTGAAATATGCATGTTTAACCCTAATCTGTGTATTGAGGACTGATTTGATGAACTTGAGTACTGTCTGAGCAGTATGCTATAGAATCAGCTGTCTTAAGAAAATATCTTGACAGCCAATGTACAATACGATTGCGAGTTACACCCAATTTGACTTTCTACGTATATATTGCCCTTTAGTAATACTACAAATCTGCAACGTTTCAGCATTGCAAATATTCTGCAGGACGAAATATCGTAGAATTACTTTCGTTGAAAGGGCTGTAGGCAATATGTATAAAGTGCGCATGCGTATGATAGAAAACGTGCTTTCCTTGCATCACATGGAAATCTAATCGTTGCAATCAAAATTTTACTCCTTATCTAAACCTTAGTGTATATCCTACTATTACAAATAGATAAAACATTTAAAATGATTAATATTCGATAACTTACCCCATAGATGACGGTCCTTCTGCCATTACAATCTCTTATATGATGTTTCAACCAAAATCTGTAAGGCTGACTTTCCTTGCAACCACCACTGGGTATTTTATCTTGTCCTCAATAATTGACTACAATCACGACATAACATGGATTTTAAACCATGTTATAAATGCTAAAAGATGGTGAAAATTGCATGTTCATCCCTAATCTTAGTAATGAGGACTAATTTGATGAACTTGAGTACTGTCTGAGCAGTATGCTATAGAAACAGCTGTCTTAAGCAAATATCTTGACAGCCAAAATAGAATACGATTGCGAATTACAATCAATTTGACTTTCTACGTAGATATTGCCCTTTCGTAATACTACAAATCTGCAACGTTTCAGCATTGCAAAGATTCTGCCGGACGAGATATCGTAGAATTACTTTTATTGTAAGAGCTATAGGCAATATGTATGAAGTGCGCATGCGTATGATAGAAAACGTTCTTTTCTTACATCACATGGAAATCTAATCGTTGCAATCAAAATTTTTACTCGTTATCTAAACCTTAGTGTATATCCTACTATTACAAATAGATAAAAAATTCAAAATGATTCGATCACGTACCCCCATAGATGACGGTCCTTCTGCCCATACAATCTCTTATATGGTGTTTTAACCAAAATCTGTAAGGCTGACTTTCCTTGCAACCACCACTGGGTATTTTATCTTGTCTTTAATAATGACTACAATCACGACATAACATGGATTTTAAATTACGTTTTAAATGCTACAAGATGGTAAAAATTGCATGTTCATTACTAACCTGTGTAATGAGGAATGATTTGATAAACTTTAGTACTGTTTGAGCAGTATGCTATAGAATCAGCTGTCTTAAGCAAATATCTTGACTGCCAAAATACAATAAGATTGCGAATTAGAATCAATTTGACTTTCCACGCAGATAGTGCCCTTTCGTAGTACTAAAAATCTGCAACTTTTCAGCATTGCAAAGATTCTGCAAGGCGAGATCTCGTAGAACTAATTTCATTGTAAGGGCTATAGGCAATATGTATGAAGTGCGCATGCGTATGATAGAAAACGTTCTTTCCTTACATCACATGGAAATCTAATCGTTGCAATCAAAATTTTACTCGTTATCTTAACCTTAGTGTATATCCTACTATTACAAATAGATAAAACATTCAAAATGATTCGATAACTTACCCCCATACCTGACGGTCCTTCTGCCCATACAATCTCTTATATGGTGTTTTAACCAAAATCTGTAAGGCTGACTTTCCTTGCAACCCACCTCTTGCTATTTTATCTTGTCTTTAATAATGACTACAATCACGACATAACATGGGTTTTAAATTACGTTTTAAATGCTACAAGATGGTGAAAATTGCATGTTCATCACTAATCTTTGTAATAAGGAATGATTTGATGAACTTGAGTACTGTCTGAGCAGTATGCTAAAGAATCAGCTGTCTTAAGCAAATATCTTGACAGCCAAAATACATTACGATTGCGAATTAAAATCAATTTGACTTTTAACGTAGATATTGCCCTTTCGTAGTTCTACAAATCTGCAACGTTTCAGCATTGCAAAGATTATGCAGAAGGAGATACTGTAGAATTACTTTCACTGTAAGGGCTATAGGCAATATGTATGAAGTGCGCATGCGTATGATAGAAAACGTTCTTTCCTTACATCACATGGAAATCTAACCGTTGCAATCAAAATTTTCCTCTTTATCTAAACCTTAGTGTATATCCTACTATTACAAATAGATAAAACATTCAAAATGATTCGATAACTTACCCCCATAGATGACGGTCCTTCTGCCCATACAATCTCTTATATGGTGTTTTAACCAAAATCTGTAGGGCTGACTTTCCTTGCAACCACCTCTTGGTATTTTATCTTGTCCTCAATAATTGACTACAATCACGACATAACATGGATTTTAAACTACGTTTTAAATGCTACAAGATAATGAAAAAAGCATGTTTAACCCTAATTCTTGTAATGAGGACTGATTTGATGAACTTGAGTACTGTCTGAGCAGTATGCTATAGAATCAGCTGTCTTAAGCAAATATCTTGACAGCCAACATACAATACAGTTGCGAACTACAATCAATTTGACTTTCAACAAAGATATTGCCCTTTCGTTATACTACAAATCTGCAACTTTTCAGAATTACAAAGATTCTGCGAGACGAAATATTGTAGAATTTCTTTCATTGTAAGGGCTATAGGCAATATGTGTGAAGTGCGCATGCGTATGATACAAAACGTTCTTTCCTTACATGACATGGAAATCTAATCGTTGGAATTAAAGTGTTACTCGTTATTTAAACCTTAGTGTCTAGCCTACTATTACAAATAGATGAAAAATTCAAAATGATTCGATAACTGAGCCCATAGATGACGGTCCTTCTGCCCATACAATCTCTTATATGGTGTCTTAACCAAAATCTGTAAGGCTGACTTTCCTTGCTACCACCTCTTGCTATTTTATCTTGTCTTCAATAATGACTACAGTCACGACATAACATAGACTTTAAATTACGTTTTAAATGCTTCAAGATGGTGAAAATTGTATGTTCATCCCTAATCTGTGTAATGAGGACTGATTTAATAAACTTGAGTACTGTTTGAGCAGTATGCTATAGAATCAGCTGTCTTAAGCAAATATCTTGACAGCCAAAATACAATGCGATTGCGAATTACAATCAATTTGACATTCTACGTAGATATTGCCCTTTCGCAATCAAAATTTTACTCGTTATCTAAACCTTAGTGTATATCCTACTATTACAAAGAGATGAAAAATTCAAAATGATTCGATAACTTTGCCCCATAGATGACGGTCCTTCTGCCCATACAATCTCTTATATGGTGTCTTAACCAAAATCTGTAAGGCTGACTTTCCTTGCTACCACCTCTTGCTATTTTATCTTGTCTTCAATAGTGACTACAATCATGACAAAACATGGATTTTAAATTACGTTTTAAATGCTACAAGATGGAAAAAATTGTATGTTCATCCCTAATCTGTGTAATGAGGACTGATTTGATAAACTTGAGTACTGTTTGAGCAGTATGCTATAGAATCAGCTGTCTTAAGCAAATATCTTGACAGCCAAAATACAATGCGATTGCGAATTACAATCAATTTGACATTCTACGTAGATATTGCCCTTTCGTAGTACTACAAATCTGCAACGTTTCAGCATTGCAAAGATTCTGCAGGACGAGATGTCGAAGAATTACTTTTATTGTAAGGGCTATAGGCAACATGTATAAAGTGCGCATGCGTATGATATAAAGCGTTTTTTCCTTACATCACATGGAAATCTAATCGTTGCAATCAAAATTTTACTCGTTATCTAAACCTTAGTGTATATCCTACTATTACAAATAGATAAAAAATTGAAAATCATTCGATAACGTACCCCCATAGATGACGGTCCTTCTGCCCATACAATCTCTTATATGGTGTTTTAACCAAAATCTGTAAGGCTGACTTTCCTTGCAACCCACCTCTTGCTATTTTATCTTGTCTTTAATAATGACTACAATCACGACATAACATGGGTTTTAAATTACGTTTTAAATGCTACAAGATGGTGAAAATTGCATGTTCATCACTAACCTGTGTAATGAGGAATGATTTGATAAACTTGAGTACTGTTTGAGCAGTATGCTATAGAATCAGCTGTCTTAAGCAAATATCTTGACTGCCAAAATACAATAAGATTGCGAATTACAATCAATTTGACTTTCCACGTAGATATTGCCCTTTCGTAGTACTACAAATCTGAAACGTTTCAGCATTGCAAAGATTCTGCATGGCGAGATCCGGTAGAACTAATTTCATTGTAAGGGCTATAGGCAATATGTATAAAGTGCGCATGCGTATGATAGAACACGTTTTTTCCTTACATCACATGGAAATGTAATTGTTGCAATCAAAATTTTACTCGTTATCTTAACCTTAGTGTATATCCTACTATTACAAATAGATAAAACATTCAAAACGATTCGATAACTTACCCCCATAGAAGACGGTCCTTCTGCAAATACAATATCTTATATGGTGTTTTAACCAAAATCTGTAAGGCTGACTTTCCGTGCAACCACCTCTTGCTATTTTATCTTGTCTTCAATAATGACTACAATCTCGACATAACATGGGTTTTAAATTATGTTTTAAATGCTACAAGATGATGAAAATTGCATGTTCATCACTAACCTGTGTAATGAGGAATGATTTGATAAACTTGAGTACTGTTTGAGCAGTATGCTATAGAATCAGCTGTCTTAAGCAAATATCTTGACTGCCAAAATACAATAAGATTGCAAATTAGAATCAGTTTGACTTTCCACGTAGATATTGCCCTTTCGTAGTACTACAAATCTGAAACGTTTCAGCATTGCAAAGATTCTGCATGGCGAGATCCCGTAGAACTAATTTTATTGTAAGGGCTATAGGCAATATGTATGAAGTGTGCATGCGTATGATAGAAAACGTTCTTTCCTTACATCACATGGAAATCTAATCGTTGCAATCAAAATTTTACTCGTTATCTAAACCTTAGTGTATATCCTACTATTATAAATAGATAAAACATTCAAAATGATTCGATAACTTACCCCCATAGATGACGGTCCTTCTGCCCATACAATCTCTTATATGGTGTCTTAACCAAAATCTGTAAGGCTGACTTTCCTTGCTACCACCTCTTGCTATTTTATCTTGTCTTCAATAATGACTACAATCACGACATAACATGAATTTTAAATTACGTTTTAAATGCTACAAGATGGTGAAAATTGCATGTTCATCCCTAATCTGTGTAATGGGGACTGATTTGATAAACTTGAGTACTGTCTGAGCAGTATGCTATAGAATCAGCTGTCTTAAGCAAATATCTTGACAGCCAAAACACAATAAGATTGCAAATTACAATCAATTTGACTTTCTACGTAGACATTGCAAGTACGTAGTACTACAAATCTGCAACATTTTTTAGCATTGCCAAGATTCTGGAGGACAAGATATCGTAGAATTACTTTTGTTGTAAGGGCTGTACGCAATATGTATGAAGTGCGCATGCGTATAATAGAAAACGGTCTTTCCTTACATCACATGGAAATCTAATCGTTGCAGTCAAAATTTTACTCTTTATCTAAACCTTAGTGTATATCCTACTATTACAAATAGATAAAACATTCAAAATTATTCGATAACTTACCCAAATAGATGACGGTCCTTCTGCCCATACAGTCTCTTATATGGTGTTTTAACCAAAATCTGTAAGGCTGACTTTCCTTGCAACCCACCTCTTGCTATTATATCTTGTCTTCAATAATGACTACAATCACGACATAACATGGATTTTAAATTACGTTTTAAATGCTACAAGATGGTGAAAATTGCATGTTCATCCCTAATCTGTGTAATGAGGACTGATTTGATGAACTTGAGTACTGTCTGAGCAGTATGCTATAGAAACAGCTGTCTTAAGCAAATATCTTGACAGAGAAAAATACAATGCGATTGCGAATTACAATCAATTTGACATTCTAAGTAGATATTGCCCTTTCGTAGTACTACAAATCTGCAACGTTTCAGCATTGCAAATATTCTAAAGGACGAGATATTGAAGAATTACTTTCATTGTAAGGGCTATAGGCAATATGTATAAAGTGCGCATGCGTATGATATAAAGCGTTTTGTCCTTACATCACATGGAAATCTAATCGATGCAATCAAAATTTTACTCGTTATCTAAACCTTAGTGTATATCCTACTATTACAAATAGATAAAAAATTCAAAATGATTCCATAACTTACCCCCATAGATGACGGTCCTTCTGCCCATACAATCTCTTATATGGTGTTTTAACCAAAATCTGTAAGGCTGACTTTCCTTGCTACCACCTCTTGCTATTTTATCTTGTCTTCAATAATGACTACAATCTCGACATAACTTGGATTTTAAATTACGTTTTAAATGCTACAAGATGGTGAAAATTGCATGTTCATCCCTAATCTTTGTAATGAGGACTGATTTGATGAACTTGAGTACTGTCTGAGATGTATGCTATAGAATCAGCTGTCTTAAGCAAATATCTTGACAGCCAAAATACAATACGATTGCGAATTACAATCAATTTGACTTTCTACGTTGATATATCCCTTTTGTAGTACTACAAATCTGCAACGTTTCAGCATTGCAAAGATTCTGCAGGACGAGATATCGCAGAATTACTTTCATTGTAAGGGCTATAGGCAATATGTTTGAAGTGTGCATGCGTATGATAGAAAACGTTCTTTCCTTACATTAAATGAAAATCTAATTGTTGCAATAAAAATTTTACTCGTTATCTAAACCTTAGTGTATATCCTACTATTATAAATAGATAAAACATTCAAAATGGTTCGATAAGTTACCCTTATAGATAACGGTCCTTCTGCCCATACAATCTCTTATATGGTGTTTAAACCAAAATCTGTAAGGCTGACTTTTCTTGCAACCACCTCTTGCTATATTATCTTGTCTTCAATAATGACTACAATCACGACATAGCATAAATTTTAAATTACGTTTTAAATGCTACAAGATGGTGAAAATTGCATGTTCATCCCTAACCTGTGTAATGAGGAATGATTTGATAAACTTGAGTACTGTTTGAGCAGTATGCTATAGAATCAGCTGTCTTAAGCAAATATCTTGACTGCCAAAATACAATAAGATTGCAAATTAGAATCAGTTTGACTTTCCACGTAGATATTGCCCTTTCGTAGTACTACAAATCTGAAACGTTTCAGCATTGCAAAGATTCTGCATGGCGAGATCCCGTAGAACTAATTTTATTGTAAGGGCTATAGGCAATATGTATGAAGTGTGCATGCGTATGATAGAAAACGTTCTTTCCTTACATCACATGGAAATCTAATCGTTGCAATCAAAATTTTACTCGTTATCTAAACCTTAGTGTATATCCTACTATTATAAATAGATAAAACATTCAAAATGATTCGATAACTTACCCCCATAGATGACGGTCCTTCTGCCCATACAATCTCTTATATGGTGTCTTAACCAAAATCTGTAAGGCTGACTTTCCTTGCTACCACCTCTTGCTATTTTATCTTGTCTTCAATAATGACTACAATCACGACATAACATGAATTTTAAATTACGTTTTAAATGCTACAAGATGGTGAAAATTGCATGTTCATCCCTAATCTGTGTAATGGGGACTGATTTGATAAACTTGAGTACTGTCTGAGCAGTATGCTATAGAATCAGCTGTCTTAAGCAAATATCTTGACAGCCAAAACACAATAAGATTGCAAATTACAATCAATTTGACTTTCTACGTAGACATTGCAAGTACGTAGTACTACAAATCTGCAACATTTTTTAGCATTGCCAAGATTCTGGAGGACAAGATATCGTAGAATTACTTTTGTTGTAAGGGCTGTACGCAATATGTATGAAGTGCGCATGCGTATAATAGAAAACGGTCTTTCCTTACATCACATGGAAATCTAATCGTTGCAGTCAAAATTTTACTCTTTATCTAAACCTTAGTGTATATCCTACTATTACAAATAGATAAAACATTCAAAATTATTCGATAACTTACCCAAATAGATGACGGTCCTTCTGCCCATACAGTCTCTTATATGGTGTTTTAACCAAAATCTGTAAGGCTGACTTTCCTTGCAACCCACCTCTTGCTATTATATCTTGTCTTCAATAATGACTACAATCACGACATAACATGGATTTTAAATTACGTTTTAAATGCTACAAGATGGTGAAAATTGCATGTTCATCCCTAATCTGTGTAATGAGGACTGATTTGATGAACTTGAGTACTGTCTGAGCAGTATGCTATAGAAACAGCTGTCTTAAGCAAATATCTTGACAGAGAAAAATACAATGCGATTGCGAATTACAATCAATTTGACATTCTAAGTAGATATTGCCCTTTCGTAGTACTACAAATCTGCAACGTTTCAGCATTGCAAATATTCTAAAGGACGAGATATTGAAGAATTACTTTCATTGTAAGGGCTATAGGCAATATGTATAAAGTGCGCATGCGTATGATATAAAGCGTTTTGTCCTTACATCACATGGAAATCTAATCGATGCAATCAAAATTTTACTCGTTATCTAAACCTTAGTGTATATCCTACTATTACAAATAGATAAAAAATTCAAAATGATTCCATAACTTACCCCCATAGATGACGGTCCTTCTGCCCATACAATCTCTTATATGGTGTTTTAACCAAAATCTGTAAGGCTGACTTTCCTTGCTACCACCTCTTGCTATTTTATCTTGTCTTCAATAATGACTACAATCTCGACATAACTTGGATTTTAAATTACGTTTTAAATGCTACAAGATGGTGAAAATTGCATGTTCATCCCTAATCTTTGTAATGAGGACTGATTTGATGAACTTGAGTACTGTCTGAGATGTATGCTATAGAATCAGCTGTCTTAAGCAAATATCTTGACAGCCAAAATACAATACGATTGCGAATTACAATCAATTTGACTTTCTACGTTGATATATCCCTTTTGTAGTACTACAAATCTGCAACGTTTCAGCATTGCAAAGATTCTGCAGGACGAGATATCGCAGAATTACTTTCATTGTAAGGGCTATAGGCAATATGTTTGAAGTGTGCATGCGTATGATAGAAAACGTTCTTTCCTTACATTAAATGAAAATCTAATTGTTGCAATAAAAATTTTACTCGTTATCTAAACCTTAGTGTATATCCTACTATTATAAATAGATAAAACATTCAAAATGGTTCGATAAGTTACCCTTATAGATAACGGTCCTTCTGCCCATACAATCTCTTATATGGTGTTTAAACCAAAATCTGTAAGGCTGACTTTTCTTGCAACCACCTCTTGCTATATTATCTTGTCTTCAATAATGACTACAATCACGACATAGCATAAATTTTAAATTACGTTTTAAATGCTACAAGATGGTGAAAATTGCATGTTCATCCCTAATCTGTGTAATGAGGACTGATTTGATAAACTTGAGTACTGTCTGAGCAGTATGCTATAGAATCAGCTGTCTTAAGCAAATATCTTGACAGCCAAATTACAATAAGATTGCGAATTACAATCAATTTGGCTTTCTACGTAGACATTGCAAGTGCGTAGTACTACAAATCTGCAACATTTTTTAGCATTGCCAAGATTCTGCGGGACGAGATATCGTAGAATTACTTTCATTTTAAGGGCTATAGGCAATATGTATGAAGTGCGCATGCGTATGAAAGAAAACGTTCTTTCCTTACATCACATGGAAATCTAATCGTTGCAATCAAAATTTTACTCGTTATCTAAACCTTAGTGTATATTCTACTATTACAAATAGATAAAACATTTAAAATGATTAATATTCGATAACTTACCCCATAGATGACGGTCCTTTTGCCCATACAATCTCTTATATAATGTTTCAACCAAAATCTGTAAGGCTGACTTCCTTGCAACCACCTCTTGGTATTTTATCTTTTCCTCAATAATTGACTACAATTACGACATAACATGGATTTTAAACCATGTTATAAATGCTACAAGATGGTGAAAATTGCATGTTCATTCCTAATCTTAGTAATGAGGACTAATTTGATGAACTTGAGTATTGTCTGAGCAGTATGCTATAGAATCAGCTGCCTTAAGCAAATATCTTGACAGCCAAAATACAATACGATTGCGAATTACAATCAATTTGACTTTCTACGTAGATATTGCCCTTTCGTAGTACTACAAATCTGCAACGTTTCAGCATTGCAAAGATTCTGTTGGACGAGATATCGTACAATTACTTTTATTGTAAGAGCTATAGGCAATATGTAAGAAGTGCGCATACGTATGATAGAAAACGTTCTTTTCTTACATCACATGGAAATCTAATCGTTGCAATTAAAATTTTAATCGTTATCTAAACCTTAGTGTATATCCTACTATTACAAATAGATAAAACATTTAAAATGAGTCGATAACTTACCCCCATAGATGACGGTCCTTCTGCCCATACAATCTCTTATATGGTGTTTTAACCAAAATCTGTAAGGCTGACTTTCCTTGCAACCACCTCTTGCTATTTTATCTTGTCCTCAATAATTGACTACAATCACGACATAACATGGATTTTAAACAACGTTATAAATGCTACAAGATTGTGAAAATTGCATGTTTATCCCTACTCTTTGTAATAAAGACTAATTTGATGAACTTGAGTATTGTCTAAGCAGTATGCTATAGAATCAGCTGTCTTAAGCAAATATCTTGACAGCCAAAATACAATACGATTGCGAATTACAATCACTTTGACTTTGTACGTAGATATTGCCCTTTCGTAATACTACAAATCTGCAACGTTTCAGCATTGCAAAGATTCTGCAGGACAAGATATCGTAGAATTACTTTCATTGTAAAGGCTATAGGCAATATGTATGAAGTGCGCATGCGTATGACAGAAAACGTTCTTTCCTTACATAAAATGGAAATCTAATCGTTGCAATCAAAATTTTACACGTTATCTAAACCTTAGTGTATATCCTACTATTACGAATAGATAAAACATTTAAAATGATTCGATAACTTACCCCCATAGATGACGGTCCTTCTGCCCATACAATCTCTTATATGATGTTTTAACAAAATCTGGAAGGCTGATTTTCCTTGCAACCAACTCTTGCTATTTTATCTTATCTTCAATAATTGACTACAATTACGGCATAACATGGATTTTATACTACGTTATAAATGCTACAAGATGGTGAAAATTGCATGCTTATCCCTAATCTTAGCATTGAGGACTAATTTGATGAACTTGAGTATTGTCTGAGCAGTATGCTATAGAATCAGCTGTCTTAAGCAAATATCTTGACAGCCAATATACAATACGATTGCGAATTACAACCAATTTGACTTTCTACGTAGATATTGCCCTTTCGTAATACTACAAATCTGCAACGTTTCAGCATTGCAAAGATTCTGCAGGACGAGATATCGTAGAATTACTTTTATTGTAAGGGCTATAGGCAATATGTATGAAGTGCGCATGCGTATGATAGAAAACGTTCTTTCCTTACGTCACATGGAAATCTAATCGTTGCAATCAAAATTTTACTCGTTATCTAAACCTTAGTGTATATCCTACTATTACAAACACGGTGGGCACAGGAGACTCAAAGTGTGGCCGCGAAATCCGTTTTCAAAATGGCGGGAGGTTATTTCCCCCCTGGGGGTAAGGCTCAAATTACTTTTTTGGTATGCTTATCAATTCATTTTGCGCCCAAAGTGCTATGTAGTAAGCGGATACTGTCAAAAATGCTCCTCACAGAAAGATGCTTGAAAACTGCAGCTTTCAGGTGGTACCAAACTTGCATGTTTTGGTGCTTTTTACTCGACGAAACGGGCTCTTGCACGTCAAGGTATTGTGAGAACTTCTTTGCCTCTTGTTTTTTCGTATTTTTTAGCATTTTAGGCTTTAAAAGGCTTTAACGTGGACAATTATTCAATCGTAAATTTGGATGTACTGCGAAGACGAATACCTGAAGAAGAAACCTATGTTTTTTGTTTGTTAAAAACTACATTTAGCGCCGATATTTAGGAATTTTTGTTCTGTTTGGCAGGCGCACGACGACAAATTGAAGGACGCGCACGAAGACAAATTGAAGTATCTTATCGTGGATTTCAAAGTTCTGCTGATCCGCGTTAAAGATTTCATAAAATAAGTCTAAACTGTGGAACGGTCCTTTCTGACGAAAGCAAACTGTGGCTGTACAAGATCAAATTTCGTTTGGGAGGAAACGTCAGTATCAGGCGTCCTTATCAATGCGAAATAATTTGAAAAACATAGCATGCATATGCCTACTCGGAAGAAAAAAGTGTACGCAAGATTCAATGTGGGAACTATGATGAGAGAGCTGAAAGAGCTTCGAGAAAGAACTGCTCTCGAACATGAAAAGGTTTTGACCGCAACAAGAGATCTTCAGGCAAAGCAAGCCAAAGGACGAAGACTTCAGCACAAGGTTATCAACATCTTACGTTTTTTAATAGCCATTAGAAAACCGATTCGCTTTACCACAAACAACGAAGTTTGTAATTGCACGAGAAGAATCTGTATGTGCGGCATAAAGTGTTTTTACCTCAGAATAGTTTTTTCACCATTAAATTTGAACAATTTGATAATGAAACAAAGGGAAAATGTTGCAGGTAACAATCTGCTGCTGTTCTACACCATGTATGTCTTACCCGTGCCATGTTTGTGGATGCTGAACAAAAACTCTTCAAGCTTTAATTTATAGATTTGTTTTGTTTTTAATAGGTGGATGATCTATCTGACAAGGAAAACCGACTACAGGCAACTATTTGTGAGCATCCTGCAGCCATTGAAAATAGGCAGCTGTCAGCAACAAGTGATGAACAGGGAAATGTCAAGATATCTAAAAGGACCATGAGAAAAAGACAGACTGAAACCTTGGAACAGGCACTCAAAATTAATGGTGGGAAAGCGAGCAACCACCTACCAGCTGCTGTAGGACTAGTAGAGACACTGTGTACTAAATTCAGTAAGAAACAATTAGTCACAACTGTTTCACGAAAGAGAAAATTCTGTGAAACTGTTTTCCCACAAATCTATAACACTAAGGGAAAAGACTTTGAAAAGTCACAAGAAAATGTGTTGCGTAGCATTGCAACTTATTTTTGTAAGGGAGTGATGGGTAAAGCTAAGTACAGGTCTGTGTATCAATCCGTCTCTATGAAAAAGGGAGTTAAGAAAGGGTCTAAACAACAAAGATTGAAAGTAATGGGTTGTAAAATTCCATCCCTCCTCCCATACAACAAACTGATGGAGCATGTAAAAACCATCGACCTTGGCAAAATAGGTAATGTAAGAGAAGTGTTTTGTTCAGATCTTAAAGAGGAAGAAAAAGTGAATGGCTGTTTCAGATACTTAACAGATTTCGTGCCATCACTTGCCTCTTTTTACTTAACTTTAGAGCAACAAACAGAGGAGAGGTTGTTGTGGTTTAACGCACCTAACACATTTCAGGTTGTTCTTGGGGGGGGGGGATGGTGCCCCTTTTGGAAAAGATGAGTTAGCGACTGCTTGAAATGTTAGTTTTCTCAATAGGGGACAACATATGCTAAGCGGTAATGAGAACTTCCTCATTTTTGGAGCTAACTGCTCTGAAAGTTCTGTTCCTGTACAAAGGTATGTGAAGCACCTCTTACAAGAGATGACCACTATGGAGGGCAAAACCTACAGTATTAATGGGAAAGACATCAACTTTAAGTTTGCAGAGTTTCCTAACGATCTCAAAATGCTTGCATTCCTTGCTGGAGAACTATCTTTAAGTGCCAGATATTTCTCAACCTTCGGAAATGTTAGCACTGCTGACTGCAGTCATGTAAAAGGGACTTTTGGAGCTGGTCCAGGCAATAAATGGAAGCCATGGGCCTATGAAAAAAGGATGGCTGTTGCAAGTGAGGTTGAAAAGCTAAAGAAGCAGGTCAGTAAACAGAAAGTGTCAGAGAAAACAAAGCGAAAAAAAGTAACTGACTTCATTTCCTCGAAAGGTAGTAGACAAGAATTTGTACCATTGGTTGGAAAGTTTCTTGATAGAACACATGTTGAACCATTGCATCCAAAAAACAATTCTTGTCAGCAATTATTTAAGCTGATCCTATATGAAAGCATTGGAAAGTCAGCACTTGCATCAAACATCACAGACTTTGATGCTGTGCCTTATACATCCCCATTTTACAAATTGGTCGACTGCCTTAAAAAAAAGGTAAAAATGTGTCGTCTTGCCAAGAAAGTGATTAGGTGGTTTAATGAAAACAAACATCTTGCCCAATTTCAATATAGATTCACTGGTCAAGACTCTCGTTTGTTCCTACAGAATTTCATGTTTATCATTGATTCTATCAAGCAAGCACATGATTCAGAGAAGCAAACCTTTTCTCTCCATGTGTTTGCCTACATGTCACTACAATTGAGGCAAATTGTCTCCCTGTTTTGTAGAGTTGTCAATGTGTCTCAGGAAAACATTGCAGAGCTTAAACAGTCCTGTACCAATTTCTTCAGATGCAGCAGCTTGTTTAGCACAGTGACCCCAACAACCTGGACTGTGGGACATATCATTCCTGCCCATGCATCTGATGTTTGTCAGAAATACAACTTGGGCTTAAATGTAGTGTCTATGGAGGGGCGAGAAGCCAAGCATATGGCAATTCGAAGGTATAGCCAAAACACCAATCATCATGCAAGGTGGATGCAGATTTTTCACCATGAATTTGTTCACCTTATCTGGCTCAGAGAAAGGGGCTATGGGGGAGAAGGTATTTCTAGATCTAAGCAAACCTATGTACCACTAAGGGTAACAAATGGGCAATCCTGTTTTTGTGGGTTTGACAGAGGGCCTGAAGAAGAGAAGTGCTGTTATTGTTCACATAACTACAGAGCCCAAATTGAGAACAGTGTTCAACTAGGGGAGATCACTGTAGACAAGAATCTCTGTTCTGTATAGTAGCTGCAAAAACTAGGATTAGCTTACGTAAGCTAGAGTATACTCTAAGTACTCAAAAGTAAGCAATCAACAGAGAGTTTTGACAACCTACAACTACAACATTTCTCATTCCAGCCTACAACTTTATTGTAAAACTTTATTGCACTGTTCAAAATAATTTAAACTAAATTTTTAGATTATGCTGGTTAAAATTTAGTCTTGTTACAAAGTTTATTGGCATGTTCATATAGTAGCATTTGAACAGTTGTGTTTAATTATGCAGTCATCCATGGTCTGGTAATATGCTTCCCATTGTAACGTGGAAACCTATTCCTTGTGAATCTAACTGTGATGGTTTGTTTATCAGCTGCTAAAATAAGAAATATTATACAAAACATCATAAAGCATTACATAAATCTTATTACTTCATTATCTTGTTGATATTGTAACTTAGCTATGGAGTGGGAAGCTAAACTTGTTCCAAAATCCATAATGGAATGTTATCAAGAGGTGGCCAGCTTTGATCTTGTAAAGGAAAACAAAGTCTTTCTCCAAGTTTACTGTAACTTTAGCTCTTCTATTCGACACTTTCCTCTTGAAGTATGACCTGACTGCCCCTTCTGACATTCCTGACAACACAGAGAATAATGCAATAACAGCTTCCATCCTTGTGAATGATATCACATAGCACTTATTATTTTCAGCGAGAGAAATGTTATCAACAACATCTTGCAACCGGGAGAGTACAACTCCACTTCGAAACACCAAAAAATTTTCTTTTGGTAAATTTCGAATTATTTCGCATTGATAAGGGCGCCTGATGCTGACTTTTCCTCCCAAACGTAATTTGATCTTGTCCAGCCACAGTCTGGTTTCATCATAAAGGACCGTTCCTCAGTTTACAGGAGCATTCAATAAAATCTTTAACGGATCAGTAGGACTTTGAAATACCCGGTAAGATGCTTCAAGTTGTCTTCGCACTCATTTCTTAAACATATCCAAATTTACTTCACGTAAACCAAGCAAATCAAATGCCTGAAGACACAATTCAATCTTCTCACAGAGAACGTCTTCTTCGGATTCTCCATTAACTGATTCTGCTTCATCGATTTCTTCCGATTCTTGAGACGACAAGTCATCCCTATCAGCTAAAACTGCTTCTCGAACTGCAGCTGTCGAAAGATCATTACTCTGGCCTTTGGCCGCCATATTGAAATGTTTCACTTTGTTAAGCAACCGCTGACATTGCGAACCGCCGACTCCTGCCACATTTTGAGTCTCCTGTGCCCACCGTGAAATAGATAAAACATTCAAAAGATTGGATAACTTACCCCCATAGATGACGGTCCTTCTGCCCATACAATCTCTTATATGGTGTTTTAACCAAAATCTGAAAGGCTGACTCCCTTTGCAACCACGTCTTGGTATTTTATCTTCTCTTTAATAATCACTACAATCACAACATAACATGGATTTTAAATTACGTTTTAAATGCTACAAGATGGTGTAAAATGCATGTTTAACCATAATCTGTGTAATGAGGACTGATTTGATAAACTTGAGTACTGTCTGAGCAGTATGCTATAGAAGCAGCTGTCTTAAGGAAATATCTTGACAGCCAAAATACAATACGATTGAGCATTACAACCAATTTGACTTTCTAAGAAGATATTGCCATTTCGTAATACTACAAATCTGCAACGTTTCAGCATTGCAAAGATTCTGCAGGACGAAATATCGCAGAATTACGTTCATTGTAAGTGCTATAGGCAATATGTATGAAGTGCGCATGCGTATGATACAAAATGTTCTTTCCTTACATCACATGGAAATCTAATCGTTGCAATCAAAATTTTACTCGTTATCTAAACCTTAGTGTATATCCTACTATTACAAATGGATAAAACATTCAAAATGATTCGATAACTTACCCCCATAGATGACGGACCTTTTGCCCATACAATCTCTTATATGGTGTTTTAACCAAAATCTTTATGGCTGACTTTCCTTCCAACCACCTCTTAATATTTTATCTTCTCTTCAATAATGACTACAATCACGACATAATATGCATTATAAATTACGTTTTGAATACTACAAGATGTTGAAAAATGCATATTTATCCCTAATCTTTGTAATGAGGACTGATTTGATGAACTTGAGTACTGTCTGAAAAGTATGCTATAGAATCAGCTGTCTTAAGCAAATATCTTGACAGATAAAATACAATACGATTGCGAATGACAACCAATTTGACTTTCTACGTAGATATTGCCCTTTCGTAATACTACAAATCTGCAACGTTTCAGCATTGCAAAAATTCTGCAGGACGAGATATCGCAGAATTACGTTCATTGTAAGGGCTATAGGCAATATGTATGAAGTGCGCATGCGTATAATAGAAAACGTTCTTTCCTTACATCACATGGAAATCTAATCGTTGCAATCAAAATTTTACTCGTTATCTAAACCTTAGTGTATGTCCTACTATTACAAATAGATAAAACATTCAAAATGATTCGATAACTTACCCCCATAGATGACGGTCCTTCTGTCCATACAATCTCTTATATGGTGTTTTAACCAAAATCTTTATGGCTGACTTTCCTTGCAACCACCTCTTGCTATTTTATCTTCTCTTCAATAATAACTACAATTACGACATATATAATATGGATTTTATATTACGATTTAAATGCTACAAGATTGTTAAAAATGCATGTTTAACTCTAATCTGTGTAATGAGGACTGATTTGATGAACTTAAGTACTGTATGAGCAGTATGCTATAGAATCAGCTGTCTTAAGCAAATATCTTGACAGCCAAAATACAATACGATTGCGAATTAAAACCAATTTGAATTTTCTACGTAGATATTGCCCTTTTGTAATACTACAAATCTGCAACGTTTCAGCATTGCAAAGATTCTGCAGGACGAGATATCGCACAATTACGTTCTTTGTAAGGGCTATAGGCAATATGTATGAAGTGAGCATGCGTATGATAGAAAACATTCTTTCCTTACATCACATGGAAATCTAATCGTTGCAATCAAAATTTTACTCGTTATCTAAACCTTAGTGTATGTCATAATATTACAAATAGATAAAACATTCAAAATGATTCAATAACTTACCCCCATAGATGACGGTCCTTCTGCCCATACAATCTCTTATATGGCTTTTAAACCAAAATCTGTAAGGCTGAATTTTTTTTGCAACCACCTCTTGGTATTTTATCTTCTCTTCAATAATGACTACAGTCACGACATAATGTGGATTTTAAATTACGTTTTAAATGCTACAAGATGGTGATAAATGCATGTTCATCCCTAATCTGTGTAATGAGGACTAATTTGATGAACTTGAGTACTGTCTGAGCAGTATGCTATAGAATCAGCTGTCTTAAGCAAATATCTTGACAGCCAAAATACAATACGATTGCGAATTACAACCAATTTGACTTTGTACGTAGATATTGCCCTTTCGTAATACTACAAATCTGCAACGTTTTAGCATTGCAAAGATTCTGCAGGACGAGACATCGCAGAATTACGTTCTTTCTAAGGGCTATAGGCAAAATGTATGAAGTGCGCATGCGTATGATACAAAATGTTCTTTCCTTACATCACATTGAAATCCAATCGTTACAATCAAAATTTTAATCGTTATCTAAACCTTAGTGTATACCCTACTATTACAAATAGATAAAACATTCAAAATGATTCGATAACTTACCCCCATAGATGACGGTCCTTCAGCCCATACAATCTCTTATATGGTTTCTTTAACCAAAATCTGTAAGGCTGACTTTCCTTGCAACCACCTCTTGGTATTTTATCTTCTCTTCAATAATGACTACAATCACGACATAAGATGGATTTTAAACAACGTTTTAAATGCTACAAGATTGTAAAAAATGCATGTTTAACCCTAATCTGTGTAATGAGGACGAATTTGATAAACTTGAGTAGTGTCTGAGCAGTATGCTATAGAATCAGCTGTCTTAACCAAATATCTTGATAGCCAAAATACAATACAATTGCGAATTAAAACCAATTTGACCTTCTACGTATATATTGCCCTTTCGTAATACTACAAATCTGCAACGTTTCAGCATTGCAAAGAATCTGCAGAACGAGATATCGCAGAATTAGTTTTGTTGTAAGGGCTATAGGCAATATGTATGAACTGCGCATGCGTATGATAGAAAACGTTCTTTCCTTACATCACATTGAAATCTAATCGTTGCAATCAGAATTTTACACGTTATCTAAACCTTAGTGTATATCCTACTATTACAAATAGATAAAACATTCAAAATGATTCGATAACTTACCCCCATAGAGGACGGTTCTTTTTCCCATACAATCTCTTATATTGTGTTTTAACCAAAATCTGTAAGGCTGACATTCCTTGCAACAACCTCTTGGTATTTTATCTTCTCCTTAATAATTGACTACAATCACGACATAACATGGATTTTAAACTACGTTAAAAATGCTACAAGATGGTGTAAAAAGCATGTTTAACCCTAATTCTTGTAATGAGGACTAATTTGATGAACTTGAGCACTGTCCGAGCAGTATGCTATTGAATCAGCTGTCTTAAGCAAATATCTTGACAGCCAACATACAGTACGATTGCGACTTACAATCAATTTGACTTTCTACGTAGATATTGCCCTTTCTTAAGACTACAAATCTGCAACGTTTCAGCATTGCAAAGATTCTGCAGAACGAGATATCGCAGAATTAGTTTTATTGTAAGGGCTATAGGCAATATGTATTCAGTGCGCATGCGTATGATAGAAAACGTTCTTTCCTTACATCACATGGAAATCTAATCGTTGCAATAAAAATTTTACTCGTTATTTAAACCTTAGTGTATATCCTACTATTACAAAAAGCTAAAACATTCAAAATGATTCGATAACTTACCCCCATAGATGACGGTCCTTCTGCCCATACAATCTCTTATATTGTGTTTTAACCAAAATCTGTAAGACTGACTTTCCTTGCAACCACCTCTTGGTATTTTATCTTGTCCTCAATAATTGACTACAATCACGACATAATATGGATTTTAAACTACGTTTCAAATGCTACAAGATGGTGTAAAAAGCATGTTTAACCCTAATTCTTGTAATGAGGACTGATTTGATGAACTTGAGTACTGTCTGAGCAGTATGCTATAGAATCAGCTGTCTTAAGCAAATATCTTAAAAGCCAAAATACAATACGATTGCGAAGTAGAATCAATTTGACTTTCTACCTAGATAATGCCTATTTGTAGTACTACAAATCTGCAAAGTTTCAGCATTACAAAGATTTTGCATGTAGAGATATCGTAGAATTACTTTCATTGTAAGGGCTATAGGCAATATGTATGAAGTGCGCATGCGTATAATAGAAAACGTTCTTTCCTTACATCACATTGAAATCTAATCGTTGCAATCAAAATTTTACTCGTTATCTAAACCTTAGTGTATATCCTACTATTACAAATAGATAAAACATTTAAAATGATTAGATAACTTACCCCCATAGATTACGGTCCTTCTGCCCATACAATCTCTTATATGTGTTTTAACCAAAATCTGTAAGGCTGACTTTCCTTGCAACCACCTCTTGCTATTTTATCTTGTCTTCAATAATGACTACAATCACGACATAACATGGATTTTAAATTAGCTTATAAATGCTAGAAGTTGGTAAAAATTACATGTTCATCTCTAATCTGTGTAATGAGGACTAATTTGATGAATTTGAGTACTGTCTGAGCAGTATGCTATAGAATCAGCTGTCTTAAGAAAATATATCTTGACAGCCAAAATACAATACGATTGCGAAGTAGAATCAATTTGACTTTCTACCTAGATAGTGCCTATTTGTAGTACTACAAATCTGCAACGTTACAGCATTGCAAAGATTTTGCATGACGAGATATCGTAGAATTACTTTCATTGTAAGGGCTATAGGCAATATGTATGAAGTGCGCATGCGTATGATAGAAAACGTTCTTTCCTTACATCACATTGAAATCTAATCGTTGCAATCAAAATTTTACTCGTTATCTAAACCTTAGTGTATATCCTACTATTACAAATAGATAAGACATTTAAAATGGTTCGATAACTTACCCCCATAGATGACGGTCCTTCTGCCCATACAATCTCTTATATGGTGTTTTAACAAAAATCTGTAAGGCTGACTTTCCTTGCAACCACCTCTTGGTATTTTATCTTGTCTTCAATAATGACTACAATCACGACCTAACATAGACTTCCATATACGTTTTAATTGCAACAAAATGGTGAAAATTGCATGTTCATCCCTAATCTGTGTAATAATGACTGATTTGATAAACTTGAATACTGTCTAAGCAGTATGCTATAGAATCAGCTGTCTTAAGCAAATATCTTGAAAGCCAAAATACAATACTATTGCAAATAACAATCAATTTGACTTTCTACGTAGATATTGCCCTTTCGTAGTACTACAAATCTGCAAAGTTTCAGCATTGCAAAGATTCTGCAGGACGAGATATCGTAGAATTACTTTCATGCTAAGGGCTATAGGCAATATGTATGAAGTTCGCATGCGTATGATAGAAAACGCTCTTACCTTACATCACATGGAAATCTAATCGTTGCGATCAAAATTTTACTCGTTATCTAAACCTTAGTGTATATCCTACTATTACAAATAGATAAAACATTCAAAATGATTCGATAACTTACCCCCATAGATGACGGTCCTTCTGCCCATACAATCTCTTATATGGTGTTTTAACCAAAATCTGTAAGGCTGACTTTCCTTGCAACCACCTCTTGCTATTTTATCTTGTCTTCAATAATAACTACAATCACAACATAACTTGGATTTTAAAATATGTTTTAAATGCTAGAAGATGGTAAAAATTGCATGTTCATTCCTAATCTGTGCAATGAAGACTGATATGATGAACTTGAGTAGTGTCTGAGCAGTATGCTATAGAGTCAGCAGTCTTAGGCAAATGTCTTGACAGCCAAAATACAGTACGAATGCGAATTACAATCAATTGGCTTTTCTACGTAGATATTGCCCTTTCGTAGTACTACAAATCTGCAACGTTTGAACATTGCAAAGATTCTGCCGGACGAGATATCGTAGAATTACTTTCATTGTAAGGACTATAGGCAAAATGTATAAAGTGCGCATGCGTATAATAGGAAACTTTCTTTACTTACATCAAATTGAAATCTAATCGTTGCAATCAAAATATTACTTGTCATCTTAACGTTAGTGTACATCCTACTATTAAAATTAGATTAAACATTCAAAATGATTCGATAACTTACCCTTATAGATGACGGTCCTTCTGCCCATACAATCTCTTACATGGTGATTTAACCAAAATCTCTAAGGCTGACTTTTCTTGCAACCACCTTTTGCTATTTTATCTTGTCTTCAATAATGACTACAATCACGACATAACATGGATTTTAAATTACGTTTTAAATGCTACAAGATGGTGAAACTTGCATGTTCATCCCTAAGCTGTGTAATGGGGACTGATTTGATGAACTTAAGTACTGTCTGAGCAGTATGCTATAGAATCAGCTGTCTTAAGCAAATATCTTGATAGCCAAAATAAAATACGATTGCGAATTAAAATCAATTTGCTTTTCTACGTAGATATTGCCATTTCGTAGAACTACAAATCTGCAACGTTTCGGCATTGCAAAGATTCTGCAGGACTAGATATCGGAGAATTACTTTAATTCTAAGGGCTATAGGCAATATTTATAAAGTGCGTATGCGTATGATAGAAAACGTTCTTTCCTTACATCACATGGAAATCTAATCGTTGCAATCAAAATTTTACTCGTTATCTAGAACTTAGTGTATATCCTACTATTACAAATAGATAAAACATTAAAAATGATCAGATAACTTACCCTTATAGATGACGGTCCTTCTGCCAATACAATCTCTTATATGGTGTTTTAACCAAAATCTGTAAGGCTGACTTTCCTTGCAACCACTTCTTGCTAGTTTTTCTTGTCTTCAATAATGACTACAATCACGACAGAACATGGTTTTAAAATTACGTTGTAAATGCTACAAGATGGAGAAAATTGCATGTTCATCCCTAATCTGTGTAATGAGGACTGATTTGATGAACTTGTGTAGTGTCTGGGCAGTATGCTATAGAATCAGCTGTCTTAAGCAAAAATCTTGACAGCCAAAATACAATACGATTGCGAATTACAATCAATTTGCTTTTCTACGTAGATATTGCCCTTTCGTAGTACTACAAATCTGCAACGTTTCGGCATTGCAAAAATTCGGCAGGACTAGATATCGTAGAATTACTTTCATTATAAGGGCTATAGGCAATATGTACTAAGTGCGCAAACGTATGATAGAAAACGTTCTTTCCTTTCATCACATGGAAATCTCACGCCGGGCACGCGCAACCTAAAAATCGGCCATTTGCCATTTCTTTTTGTCAGCGGCATGTCATTGAGCCTTAAAAAAATATTTTACGAATTCAAGATGGCAGCTAGGAAGAGATTTTGTGTAGAGGACGTACTTGAGCAGGTTTTAGAGGAGAAAGGAAGTGATGTAGATAGTGAGGAAGAGGAAGATATAGATCTTCAGGTAGATTTGCAGAAGGAAAAAATGGAGGAGTGGGTTGAGTCATTTGATGGGGGAGAGTGCTGCGATCACGAATTCTTTCGTGAAAATGTGAAACAGGCAGTACTTCCTATTGTTCGCCAGTCGTTCTTGACTAAAGAGCCAGGAGGTTAGCTTCTTTATTTCTTAAGTTGTTAATACGATGACTAATATTTTGAATGCCTATAAAATATATTTAGTCAATGCACGTTAGAGGTAGAGGACATGTCCGTTCGATGGTTTTGGAAGACTTAATCCTGCTTTACGATTTAATACCATGACATGAAACAAATTTAAGCTTGATTATTTTATAATACCTTCAATTCTTTCAATAAATCGAGGCTTAGTTGTGCGGCAATCTATCAAAATGAAATATTTATTTTGAAATAAAAGAAAATTATCTCTTAATACATCGTGATTTATCCACTTTGATTCTTAAAGGGATAATTCCGGCCCTGAGATGCTAAGAAAAACTTAATTCTATAATTATATAATTTCGTAAATTTTTTTTGTTGTTGAAAATTGCCTAAATATGATAAAAGCATTTGCTTCTCTTTTAGATCATCACTTAGCTGCCCTACATTTGAGATCAAAATCTCTAAATGTGGGGTCAGTGCTTGACTCAGAGTCAAGAGTATGGCTCAACTGTCTTTATAGACGACTAGCGGGAAAGGTGGGAATACGGAAGCCGTACTATGGAGAGATTACGAGAAGCATACCATTTGACATTTTCCTTTGTCTAAAGGAAGTGTTGAGGGACCTAAATGCTAAAGAGCCCGACTGTTATTTTTCCCAAAACAACAAAGCACAAGTTATTTCTTTAACATCATCACATCTTGTTCATCACCTCTTTGCATGTTTATCTGGACAGACACCCAAGAAGATTAAGAGTTATTTTAAACGAACACTAACTGGACTCACTAGACATCAACATAAAGTCAGACTGATAATTTCGACGACCAAGGACTTTGCTTTTGTGTATAAAAAAAGGAATGGCCAGTTAGTTCTTCAGTTCTATTATGGTGAGTGGAACTATCATGGTAACCCTCAACACTTCGACTAAAGTAATTTTCCTTCCTTTTTCTTTTCTATTAGTATTAGATTACAGTAGTTGCTCTTCAAACATGTGCAGTAGCACCTATTAGTACTAGATTACAGTAGTTGTTCTTCCAACATGTGCTGTAGCACTTATTAGTAATAGATTACAGTAGTTGTTCTTCCAACATGTGCAGTAGCACC
This sequence comes from Ricordea florida, assembly GCA_949710005.1. Lineage (NCBI taxonomy): Eukaryota > Metazoa > Cnidaria > Anthozoa > Corallimorpharia > Ricordeidae > Ricordea > Ricordea florida. The sequence goes on along the minus strand of OX453281.1, from coordinate 15,742,546 downwards.
TATTAGCATTAGATTAGAGTAGTTGCTCTTGCAACATGTGCAGTAGAACCTATTAGTACTAGATTACAGTAGTTGCTCTTCCAACATGTGCAGTAGCACCTACTAGCATTAGATTAGAGTAGGTTTTCTTCCAACATGTGCAGTAGCACCTACCAGCATTAGATTACAGTAGTTGTTCTTCCAACATGTGCAGTAGCACCTATTAGCATTAGATTACAGTAGTTGTTCTTCCAACATGTGCAGTAGCACCTATTAGCATTAGATTACAGTAGTTTTCCTTCCAACATGTGCAGTAGCACCTACTAGCATTAGATTAGATTATTAGATTATTAGCATTACTAGCTTATTAGAGATATTTGTTTGGACTGTACCAATAAAACATTCCTGAAAACAATTTCAAGATCACACAAGACTTGAAATAAAGTGAATTTTTTTTTTATTACTGTAAATGATACAATCTGTTTGTGATGACAAAATTATCTTGTTGCATGGTTGCCCAACAGAAAGAATAAACAAAGATGAAATTCACAAGAGTTGCTATCAAATGATAAAAAGTCAAGAGTAGAGATCATAAAAGACAAACATATGGCTAAATAGCTCCAAAAAAGGTGCAAACATTGTATTCTCTTTTGCCATATTCAGTAATATGTAAACTAATCTTCCAACTTTCAGCAAAAATTATTATTAGAATAACAACAAGATTAAACAAAGATCTACTTTGTCTGTGCTCCACTATTAATTCACAAACCAGACTTTTTCTCCTTGGATGTCTAAGTATACCAGTTATATTGACCCTTTAAGCCCTAATATTGAAATAAAAGTTCTCCTTTAATTTCCCTATTTGATAATTATAGCAATGGTGGAGAGAATTTAATACAGTATCAGGAGAATCCACCTGAATTGATTATGTCCTTAATTCTCATAATTCCTGTGGCTGGATAAGTAGTGTTACTACAAGGAGAAATTTGATGTCATTCACTGTTAGGGCTTAAAGGATTAAACAGTGAGGTTATGTATGGTAGCCCAGATGCAAAACATAAATCTCAGTACAAAAACAAACCTTGGGGCATCAACAAAACTCAGTACACAAAACCCAGCCCACAAAAAATCAGTGCAGAACCAAAATGTTAGGACATTTTGCACTTGTGGACCAGCACAACTATTTCCCCTTATGAAAAGTCAAGACATCTTGAGGAGCTTACCTTGCTTGTCACATTCAATGATAAGTAATCTAAGTGGATGACTGCAGTATTTGCATATCTCTTCACTTGGACCTTTATGGAAGCCACAGTTACAGATCTCTGGTTTAGTGGTCCGTTTTGGCTCATATGTTAGGCCAGATGTGGCCACTTTGCCTGTTTGATTGTGACCACGTTCACGTAACCATAGCAATGAAATATACTCGTGCATAAAAATCTGTGGCCATCTGGAATTGAATTCAGTGTTTCTGCAATACCTTGCAATAGAAACATGCTTGGCTTCCCTTCCCTCCATTGAATTCAGACCCAGACCCAAGCCATACTTACCAAACATGTCCTTAGTATGAGCTGGCACAATAAACCCTAGAGTCCATACAGAAGGATGGAAATTAAAAATAAGTACAAATACTCTATAAAAGGTTCTACACAGACGTTCAAGTTTGATCACTTGTTCACTGTTTATCGAAACCCGACTAAACAGTGATATACAGTCCCGCAACACCAAACACAAAAAAGCAAGAGCATGAAGGTGTTGCTTTGCTTTGGGATCTTCTACAAAGGAATCTACGGAGGAAATTAAAAACATAAAATTATGTACAAACATGCGTGAGTCCTTCCCTTTGTAACGATAGTCAAATTTCTTCTCTTTACTTCTGCTTTCATTAAACCATCGTATAATTCTCTTGGCAAGCCTGGAAAGATCACACTTTGTACGGAGTGTTTTAACATAACATGCAAATGGAGATTTGGAAGGGATCTGTGAAAAAACATTAATGTGGTTAGTAACAGAGACCTTCAAAACCAAATCTAACAGATGTTGATGGAGGAGAGCACAGACATTGTTTTTTAAATGCAAAGGATCTACATGGATTCTTTCAATGACAGGGCCCAGAGGGGGAATGAATTCTTGTCTGCTATTTTGACTTGAAATGAAGGTTGTGATCTTGTTTCTTTTTGTAGTCTCTGCAAGTTTTTGTTTTGAAATTTTCTTTTTTAGGGTTTCCACTTCCTTGGCTACTTTTAGTCTGGTGTTATAATCCCAAGGATGCCATGTGTTTTTTTTTTTTCATTTCCAAATGTTCCATTTATGAGAACACCATTTTCTTTGGTCACATCTGCAAAAGAAGAAAAATATTTTGCACTATTGCTAAGTTCTCCAGTAATAAATGAAAGCATTTTCATGTCATTGGGGAGTTCAGCTATATAGAACTTGACATTAACAGATTGACCATTGTGTGTTAAGACATATGTCTTATTTTCAACAGTGTCAATTTCTCTAGCAAGATGGTTAAGAAAGCTCTCCACTGGTTTACTATTTTCACTACAATTGGCTCCAAAGAGGAGGTAGTTTTCATTACTACTCAAAACACCCCTGGCGATATTTAGAATGCCCACTAGCCAAGCACATGCTGTGTCATCCTTTCCGCATGGTGCACCATCTCCACCTAGTGAGACATAAAATGTGTAAGGTTCGTTATTAAACCAGGTTAATGTATAGCTACTACTGTTAGACAGATAATACTTAGCAAGTGTAAGAAGTGTCTCTTCTAAACCCCGATAGCATCCATGAACCTTTTCATCCATACCCTCGCACAGAGTATCAGCAACACTATACACATTACCTATAGGGATCTGTTTAATATATGACATTAGCTTATTATAAGGGAGCAGTCTAGGAATGGGACAACCTGCAACAGATAAGGGTATGTTCTGCCTACCACTTATAGCATTATGTTAAAAACCCATTTCCCTATAGACTTTGCGGTATTTCCTTTTTCCCATGACACCCCCACTATAATAAACAGCTACACTTCTGATCTTATTTTCCTCTGACTCTTCATATTTTTTTAGCTTCTTCTTGGTCTTTGATGTAACTGCTTTCATGATTTTCTTGGAATTCATTACTTTCTCTGCTACAAGGCCAGCATCACACTTGCTCACAACTGTGTCAAGCAATCCAAATTCAGCTGGTTCTGTCTCCTCTGGGCTCCCACCATGAAGCTTTAAAGCTGCTTGAAACGTATTGTTTCTTCTTCTTCTAGCTTCTCTGATACTTAGCTGTGGGGTGGTTGGTTTCTTCCTTGCACTACGTGACTTCACTGACTTTACTTCTCTACCTACACTGTCTAGCTCTTCTACATCCTCAAGTACTTTGGCGATCTAAAAAATATCTTGATCGTTAAACTGGATTTTATCTAGATAACGTTTAAAACAAATTAAAATCATGATTTTCAATATTTCCGGGTGTTTTTCTAGGGTACGTTATAGTTTTTTTGTCACAATTAGGAGAGGGGGCTCTTTCGACGATCATTTAAACGGTCAGAGTTCTTGGCTACAGCTTGTTTGCGAATTTCGCGGGAAAAACCATTCGCTTACATAAGACACTGGTTTTATCTTACCTTTTCATCGAGCCTCCTGCAAAGATGCACCTTTGCATCTCTCACTTTCCTTTTCTCCTCCAGGACCCTGTCCATTTTCGTTATCTCCTCGTTCACTGCCACGATTCCTCTAGCTTTCCTGACCATTTCCTCTCTAGCCTCCTTCCTTCTTTTGCTTAGGGCACCGAGATCGAATCTGGGCATTGCGGCGATTTGGTCATAAAACAGAGACGACTTGTGCGAAAGCGAAGGTGTTGATAAAAAAAACAAAAACCAACAAAATTTTATATCACCATCAGAGAAACCAATTTTTAAAAAAATAGTAGAATTGCGCTTATTCTGAAGAAAAAGTCACAAGGCTCAAAATTAGTTCTTCATCGGAAATTCTTGAAACTGTTAAAATAGATGAGCACGATCGGCGGGAAACTCATCTATTCCGCCATGTTTCCTCAAGTGATTGGTATCAAAATGACCGTCGTCCTCGGCTCAACCAAACTCGGCAACCCGATTCTTCTCCGGTAAAGGGCGATTGCACCTACAAGGCTCGGAAGTGACGTCCTTTTTCAAATCGCAAATTTGAGCCCAGTCCTCCGAAAAGTACAAACGGCCAATATGGCGGCATAGGACAGATGTTTGGCCGTTTTTAAGGTTGCGCATGCCCGACGTGCTAATTGTTGCAATCAAAATTTTACTCTTTATCTAAACGTTAGTGTATATCCCACTATTACAAATAGATAAAACATTCAAATGATTGGATAACTTACCCCCATAGATGACGGTCCTTCTGCCCATACAATCTCTTATATGGTGTTTTAACCAAAATCTGTAAAGCTGACTTTCCGTGCAACCACCTCTTGGTATTTTATCTTGTCTTCAATAATTACTACAATCACGACATGACATGGATTTTAAATTACGTTTTAAATGCAACAAGATGGTGAAAATTGCGTGTTTATCTCCAATATGTGTAATGAGGACTGATTTGATGAACTTGAGTACTGTCTGAGCAGTATATTATAGAATCAGCTGTCTTAAGCAAATATCTTGACAGCCAAAATACAATACGATAGCGAATTACAATCCATTTGACTTTCTACGTACATATTGCCCTTTCGTAGTACTACAAATCCGCAACTTTTTAGCATTGCAAAGATTCTGCAAGGCAAGATATCGTGGAATTACTTTCATTGTAAGGGCTATAGGCAATATTTATGAAGTGCGCATGCGTATGATAGAAAACGTTCTTTTCTTACGTCACATGGAAATATAATCGTTGCAATCAAAATCTTACTCGTTATCTAAACCTTGGTGTATATCCGACTATTACAAATAGATAAAACATTCAAAATGATTGGATAACTTACCCCCATAGATGACGGTCCTTCTGCCCATACAATCTCTTATATGGTATTTTAACCAAAATCTGTAAAGCTGACTTTCCTTGAAACCACCTCTTGGTATTTTATCTTGTTTTGAATAATGACTACAATCACGACATAACATGGATTTTAAATTACGTTTTAAATGATACAAGATGGTGAATATTGCATGTTCATCCCTAATCTGTGTAATGAGGACTGATTTGATGAACTTGAGTACTGTCTGAGCAGTATGTTATAGAATCAGCTGTCTTAAGCAAGTATCTTGACAGCCAAAATACAATACGATTGCGAATTACAATCAATTTGCTTTTCTACGTAGATATTGCCCTTTCATAGTACTACAAATCTGCAACATTTCAGCATTGCAAAGATTCTGCAGGACGAGATATCGTAGAATTGCTTTCATTGTAAGGGCTATAGGCAATATTTATGAAGTGCGCATGCGTATGATAGAAAACGTTCTTTTCTTACGTCACATGGAAATCTAATCGTTGCAATCAAAATCTTACTCGTTATCTAAACCTTGGTGTATATCCTACTATTACAAATAGATAAAACATTCAAAATGATTCGATAACTTACCCCCATAGATGACGGTCCTTCTGCCCTTACAATCTCTTATATGGTGTTTTAACCAAAATCTGTAAAGCTGACTTTCCTTGAAACCCCCTCTTGGTATTTTATCTTGTTTTCAATAATGACTACAATCACGACATAACATGGATTTTAAATTACGTTTTAAATGCAACAAGATGGTGAAAATTGCATGTTTATCCCTAATCTGTGTAATGAGGACTGATTTGATGAATTTGAGTACTGTCTGAGCAGTATGTTATAGAATCAGCTGTCTTAAGCAAATATATTTACAGCCAAAATACAATACGATTGCGAATTACAATCAATTTGACTTTCTAGGTAGATATTGCCCTTTCGCAATACTACAAATCTGGAACTTTTTAGCATTGCAAAGATTCTGCAGGACAATATATCGTGGAATTACTTTCATTGTAAGGGCTATAGGCAATATGTATGAAGTGCGCATGCGTATGATAGAAAACGTTCTTTCCTTACATCACATGGAAATCTAATCGTTGAAATCGAAATTTTACTCCTTATCTAAACCTTGGTGTATATCCTACTATTAAAAATAGATAAAACATTCAAAATGATTTGATAACTTACCCCGATAAATGACGGTCCTTCTGCCCATACAATCTCTTATATGGTGTTTTAAACAAAATCTGTAAAGCTGACTTTCCTTGAAACCACCTCTTGCTATTTTATCTTGTTTTCATTAATGACTACAATCACGACATAACATGGATTTTAAATTACGTTTTAAATGCTACAAGATGGTGAAAATTGCATGTTCCACGCTGGGAAATTGTACTGCCAAATTTGGCCAAGTTGAGTGCACAATATGTTGGTCAGCCGTAACACCCGACACAATACTTCATGAGTGTGACACTTGAAAGGCCATGTGTGTTTGGGCACTGAATATGTTCCTGATTCGAACAAATTAAAAATGGCTGCTGTTGTGAGGCTACTTCATTATGCATGCTGTACTTGAATTGTCTTGGGAAGTTCGCGTGCAAACATTTCTTGCTCGGCTACAACATGCGTAATGAAGTAGGGACCTGAGCGGAAATCATTCCGAATATTATCCTCGGTGCACTTACTGTAGGCCGGTCTGAACTATTGTCTCTGGACAATTTAGATAAAGGAAAAGTGGAGAAGGCTTTTGAAGACCTTAAAAATCTTGTGGAGCCAATTACAGAGCCATTTCGGACCATCGAGGTCAAAACATAGGCATCGCGTTGGCCAGTACTACCCCATGATTTAACGCAAAGCAGAGAGATGGTACCAGCAGTTTATGAGAAGATTATCGTTTAGGTATGCTCCAAGAAGTCCTTGGAAAGTTTTTATAAAGGTGGAATTGCCTACAGAATTATTCCAAATTATACGGACACTTGCGTCAACCACAAACTACGGCTTATTCACCGGCGAGACCAAAAGAAACACAAGAAGGCTGTCTTGGCGTTTACTTCTTTTGCCAGGGCCGGTAAAAAGTCTTTTTAATAAGATTATGGGCACCTCTTATTCAGATGATGAGTTTCTCAAGAAGAAGTTCAAGAATAAGAAGAGAATTGAGGCTATTGTAAATGAGGAGAAGCAGTTTGGAATGACATACGATTTTGATTAGGAAATTTTACAATTTGATTTTTGTTATAGTGTTTGCAATATGCACAACTTCCCAATACACACATCGGTACTTCTGTAAGTTGTACTCATTTCCATGAGTTAAAGAGTACACATTTAAACCATAAACAATAACTTGTACTTGTTGATACAAAGAAAACATTTTGGTTCCTATTGTCTACGATGTTGTAGGTAACTTATAGGAGAGTGCACTCACTTTATCTGTGAAACAAATAATACTAGCTACTACTAAATAGTGTTGATTAGACAATGGGAAACAAACAAATTAGCATAATTTAACACCTATTTTGTACTGTTTATATTTCACGGATTAAGTGTTTGCGCTCTAATACATTTATTTGTTTTGTTATAAGGTGCTCATGCTAAATTCATGAAATAAATATTACTAAAGATACAGCTTGCTAAAGAGTGTAGAGTAAATACACTTAATTCCTGAAACAAACATAGTACAAGGTAGGTGATAAATAATGCTAATTTGTTTGTTCTCTATTGTCTCATCAACACTATTTATTATAACTAGTAATATTTGTTTCACAGATTTAGTGCTTCTACTCTAGCATAATTTAGTGCTATTTGCTGTGTAATTATACGTTCACTGGTTTAGAGGGAGCACTTAACCATTGTACATAAATATAAACACAAGGAATGATTCAAATACAAATAACTTTTATTCCATTAAAACTTGACATACAATTAAAGTCAAATACATAGATATTTTTTTATAATCTCATAATCGGTATATATTGAGTAATTAAAGATGCATTTAAAACATACAAACATAAAATGGTTTTGCATTATTCATTGTTATGATTTCCCTGTCAATAGACAGTATTTGAAAAGGCACAACATCAAAGGCATAACAACTGTTATTGATTGGTTATAAATAGTTAAAATCAGTTATCAATCAGTTTTCCTTTTTTAGAGAAACAAAGTCAATTTATTTGAACTGTAAAAAAGTATTGGTGATAGTACTGCACTGTTTTTACTACAGTCAGTCATATTTCTTTTACAGTTTAATGTGAATAGAACAAGTCTATCTCAAAATTACTTTTTGGCTCTTTTTAGCATATTTGTACGCAGAGCTTTTGAGTATTGATAGATAGATATATACTTTAAGTGGGTATTTTCAAATAAATAAATATAAAGTTAAAAAATAAAGTTAGAAAGCAAACACTAAAAGTGTGTAACATAACTAGTTCAAAATAAAAACAACAAGAAAACAACTTATTAATTTTTTCCTTCTGCTTAATTTGTGCCATTCAGCTGTCCTAGCCAATTAAAGTAGTACTACTGTTTCATGGATTTAAAAGCAATTTTTACTGTACATTTTTATATGTACACAATAGAACAGCAATGAAGCAATTAGAGTAGCTTTTATAAACCCATGAAACAAAAAAGTAATCATAAAAGAGTAATAGCCAGATTCACAAAATAAGAAACAAAGTCTTGAGTTGAATGCATGCATGATTTCCATGACCAGTCCATGATTGTCAGGACAATACTAGAAATACGAGTCCCGCAAAAACCTCGCGAAGCTAGTTTTTGAAGAAGTTAAAATGCTTTCGTTTTTTATTCTTTATTTTTTTTTATATTTTATATGTTATTTTTTATATCAGCGTAATCCCCATTATTTTATTTCTTATGCTGTGTTTGGTACACAATTAGTGACACCTGGTGCAAATTACATGATCAGTATACCGCTCAACACAATGCTTAAAAATTGACCTTCATTTAGCTCTTTCACTGCCACTGAGATTGCACCAGAGGGAATAGAAGTGAAATTATTTATCTTGACAGGGAATACAGAGTCGATGAAGTATCACAATAATATTCACTTAACACAAATTGAAAATGATTGTAAATCTTTTGCAGGTGAAATCTTGAAGAGTTGATATGAATGCTGGTGTTTACCACGGTGTAAAAACCTGTGTTTTTTTTCTTTAGTTTAGTAGTAGTAAAAAGCGGTTTCTGAGACAAAAATCTAAGACAAAAATCAAAAAAAATGAAAAAAAAAATGTGGTTTCTGAGACAAAAATCTAAGACAAAAATCAAAAAAATGAAAAAAAAATGTGGTTTCTGTGACAAAAAAAATTGAAAAAAATATGATTTAAAAGGAAGAATAAAAGTATACAACACAAAATGGATAAATTGAAAGATGTTGAATTAAAAGAAATTGTGAGAGAATTAGACATACGAGGTAGAACTGGTATGCGAAAAGCTCAAAAAATAGAAGCATTGCGTGAAATGGGTATCAATACAAATGAAGATTTGGAAAATTATAGGCAAAGACAAAGACAAAGATTTAATGAAGAACCACCACCCGGCCCTCCTCCACCAGGTTCTCCACCCGACTCTCCTCCACCCGGCCCTCCTCCACCAAGACCAAGGCCTGGTACACCACCAGGTTCTCCACCCGACTCTCCTCCACCAAGACCAAGGCCTGGCACACCACCAGGTTCTCCTCCAAATTCAATAAAGCTAAAACCCACCCCTAGAAAAAATATTATAAAAAGGAAAATAGCACCAACTTTTATAAAACCACAAAAGTCATCAAACAAAACTTTTAATTGGGGAAATTATTCATTTAAGGTTATGGATAAAGATGAGTTTTCCAAAAAGCTTGCAGATTTAACCAATGAAAATATTATAAAACTTACTAATAACAAACAAACAAAACCCAAGCCTAGAAAAAATGTAAATATATCTGATAGTGTGAGAGATGAATTGGATGAAAAAGAATTCAATATAGAAGAACAACAAACAGCATTGAGGGGATATCTGAAAACTTATAGGATAAATGGAAAGAAAGGTTATGGGCCAAAAGCGTTTTTAAATAATATCAAACCAAAAGTTCTTGATCTAATTAACCAGAAAAAGAAACCGATCAAGGTGAAATTTATATTTACGTGTAAGTTTATAAAAAAGAATCCCGCTACAAGAAAGATTGATCAAAACTTTGGGTACTTTCATTCAAAAGTAGAAACGATTACTTTATCAACTGATTTATCTGAATTATTCGATACTATGGTAAATAGTTTACTTGAATTGGTTGCAAAGTTTCAAAATAAAGGTTCTGGTTGGCAATTCGATCAAGTTGAATACTTTGATATAAACATTGACCCATTCGAGCCGCTTGTTGGAAGTTCATATATTGAATTACCACAAATATTAGCAAAAAAGAAGGCTATTATAAATGTTAAGAATGAAAATGATCATGAGTGTTTTAAGTGGGCTGTAACCTCTGCCGTTTACATACAAAAAATTCATCCAGAAAGACTAAACAAACAAATGATAGAAAACTCAAAGAACTTCGACTGGTCGGGAATGGAGTTTCCTACCTCACTAAAACAAATTAACAAGTTTGAAAAACAAAACCCCCACTACGCTATTAATGTCTACGGATATGATAAAGGTGATGTATGCCCACTAAGAATAAGTAAAAAACAAAAAGGTTATCTAATCAACCTACTTCTAATATCAGAAGGTGAAAATAATCACTACTGTTGGATAAAGAATATTAGTAGATTGTTAGCCTCAAAAGTTAGTAAACATAAATCAAAGATGTACTTTTGTCCTAGATGTCTAAACGCATTCCAGTCAGAAAATTCATTGGAAAAACATCTTGAATATTGTGCCACAAATGAAGAAGTCAAGATTGTTATGCCTATGGATAAAGATGGAAATCCTGAGTTTATTAATTTTAAAAACTTCAATAGAAAAATGCGAGTACCCTTTGTTGTATATGCAGACTTTGAGTGCTATCCAGAGAAAATATACACCTGCTCACCAGATGAAAGAGAAAGTTTTACTAATAAATACCAGAAACATAAAGCATCAGGATTTAGTTATCTCATAAAATCTTTTGATGATAAAATATTTTCGCCCGAGCTTGCGCAATACACCGCCGAATACCCAGATGATGATATCCCGCAGATATTTGTAGATAATTTGGAGCAGGATATTAAAAAAATTTACAATAAGTTTAAATATAAAAAGAAGGTGGGGGATATGTCAGAAATGGATAAAAAAGACTATAAAAACGCCACCCGCTGCCACATCTGTGAGAAAGAATTGGGAGAAGATAAGGTATTAGATCACTGTCATCTTACAGGAAAGTATAGAGGAGCAGCTCATAATGAATGCAACTTAAATTACAAGATTCCAAAGTTCTTCCCAGTAATATTTCACAACCTATCTGGATATGACGCTCATCTTTTTATAAAGAATCTTGGTAAAACAAAAGGCAATATAAACTGCATACCTAATAATGAGGAAAAGTATATTTCTTTTACAAAACAGATTGTGGTTGATACATTTACAAATAAAGAAGGTAAGTGTGTTGAGGTAAAACGAGATATTAGATTCATAGATTCATTTAAATTTATGCAAACAAGTCTGGATAAATTGGTAACTAATTTACCAAAAGAATCTTTCAAAAACTTAAATATTTTCTATGAAGGCGAGAAATTAAATTCATTGTTGAGAAAAGGCGTTTTTCCATATGATTGGTTTGGCAGTTTCGATAAACTAAACGCAAATCAACTTCCGCCTAAAGAAGAGTTCTACTCAAAACTCAACGATGAAGATGTAACAGAAGATAACTACCAGCATGCTAAAAAGGTGTGGGAAACCTTCAATATGAAAACAATGAGGGAATATCACGACCTATATCTTGAGTCGGATGTACTACTTTTAGCGGATGTATTTGAGAACTTTAGAGATGTTTGTAGTAAAAACTATGGATTGGATCCCGCTTGGTATTATACAGCGCCAGGACTGGCTTGGGATGCAACATTAAAGATAACAATGGTTAATTTAGAGTTGCTGGCCGACATTGACATGCTACTTATGATTGAAAAAGGTGCGCGGGGTGGGGTATCCATGATTTCAACTAGATATGGAAAAGCTAACAACCCCTACATGAATGAATATGATTCAAAACTACCTACAAAGTATATTTCATATCTCGACGCAAACAATCTATATGGTGGGGGAATGAGTGAAAAACTACCTACACATGGTTTTAGATGGATGAGTGAAAAAGATCTTAAAAACTGGAAAAATATCCCCTGTATAATAGAGGTTGATTTGGAATACCCAAATAACCTTCATGATTTGCATAATGATTACCCCCTAGCTCCAGAGAGACTTACCATTAATAAGGTTGAGAAATTGATTCCAAACCTAAACAATAAGGTAAAGTATGTTGTTCATCATGAAACACTAAAACTTTACGAAAGTCTTGGATTAAAAGTTACAAAAATTCATAGAGGCATTACATTCAAAGAGTCAGCTTGGTTAAAACCATACATTGACTTGAATACAAACCTCAGAGCTAAAGCAAATAATGATTTTGAGAAAGATTTCTTCAAACTTATGAATAACTCTGTATTTGGTAAAACAATGGAAAACATTAGAAAAAGGGTGGATGTGCAATTGGTTACTAATGAAAAAGATTCAAAAAAATTAATATCAAAACCTAATTACCAGCATCGCACCATCTTTTGCGAAAATCTTTTGGCCATCCACATGAAGAAAACAAAGCTAGTATTCAATAAACCCATTTACTTGGGTATGTGTATTCTGGATCTAAGTAAAACAATAATGTACAAATTTCACTATAATTATATTAAACCTAAATATGGAGAAAAAGCAAAATTGTTGTTTACAGATACGGACAGCCTTGCATATGAAATAGAAACAGAAGATTTCTATAAAGATATTAGCCCTGATGTGAGAAAAATGTTCGATACCAGCAATTTTCCTAAAGACCATCCGTCTGGTATTGAGACTGGTGTGAATAAGAAAGTTGTTAATATGTTTAAAGATGAGGTCGGCGGTAGGCAGATAACTGAATTTGTAGGACTGCGAGCAAAGCTTTACTCCTACAAGATGGATGAAGGTGAAGAAGAAAAGAAATGTAAGGGAGTAAAGAAGGCAGTCGTAAAAAATACCATAAGATTTAATGATTATAAGGATTGTCTATTCTCCAGGAAAAACCAGATGAGAAAGATGAATGTAATGAGAAGCCATATGCATGATGTTTACACTGAAACTGTTAACAAAGTTGCGCTGTCTTGCGATGATGATAAAAGAATAATTTGTAAAGATGGAATACATACTTTTGCCTATGGTCATTATCGTTGCAAAACAGAATTAGGTGGTAATTCAGTATCATAGGGTATAACCTGTAATTCTTCTCTAACAAACCCGCGTTTTGGACCATCTAATAAATAATATAAAACCGGCTGATTTGGCGAAATAACGCTCCTTGAAAGATCATAAACTTTGATGCTCCAAATGGGATCAGTAGCTCGTCTTTTTTCGCCGCCTTCAAGCTCTCCAGGAGATAATAAATATCTAACTTTTACACTAGGAGGTAACCTTGCCTCATCAAGACCTACAACTCGCTCAGTTCCTCCTTTCAGTCGGTATCTTTTGGTTTCAATATCAACCTCTTTTTGTTTTATAGCCTCATCGGGTTCTTTACCGGTTAATCTGGTTGGTGTATTATTCAAAGTTTTTAGAATATCTGGTAATCGTTTCACCCATACTCTAGATCGGGCATCACTAACCATTTCTTGTGCATATTGATGACTAAATAACCTTTCACCCAATATTCTATTTGCTCTTTCCACAAACGCTTGGGCTCTGTGATTTCCAGCTTCACTTCTTTGTATTTTCACATTATGATAATTCATGAGTTTGGTAACTTCGCCCATAAATTCTCTTCCAGGATCAGCCATTAATGTTTTAGGGTATCTCATTTTCCTGGAATATATTTTTTCAAAAGCTTTGGATATCTCTCGACTTTCTTTTGAGGTTAATGGCTCTGCATCTTTGTATCGACTAGCTACATCAACCACAACTAATAAATATTTATATGTTTTTCTTCCAACTCTATCATGAGGTAAAAATAATAAATCTGCTTGGTGAATTTGATTAGGTTTATCCACGGTCCAGTGCGGTCTAGGTATATATTTTGGAGCTGGAAGATAGATTTGCCATATTGCTTGTTTCTCTAACCATTGTTTTGCTTCATTTTCGCTTACTTTCACCTTTTCAGCTAATTTGGGTATTGCAGAATATCCTTTCCAATACCCCCCAGTTGAATAATATATTTTTGAAAACCTTTGGGATATTTTTTCGTTACTCATTTAAAGATTACTCAACCCTCCCTTAAAATAAAATATGTCGCAAACCGTATCTGAAAAAATTAACCCAAACAGGATTCCAAGAGAGCCGCTTGGTTTGAAAGAGGAATCAATATTGAATAGAATTACACTAAATCCTTCATCAGCCAATCCCGGAGAAACACTATATATAAATATTCCAAAACTTACCGAGAATTTAGTTATTGTGCCTGGAAGTGTATCTCTAGTATTTAACTTGACTGTTGAGGGGCATGAAGATAACACCCTAGTGAATAATGTGGGCAGTAACCTTGTATCTAGACTTAGAGTTCTTTTTGGCGGTGAAACACTACAGGATACTCAAAGACACGATCTATTTCAAACCTACCACGACTTATTCTTATTGGATGAAGAACGGGAGGATAGATTAAGGCAAGGTATTTCTTCTGTAAACATGAGGAAGCTCCGGACAAATGCGGGTGATAAGGTAGACACAGATGCAAAAGAAGTAGCACTTGCAGTAGTACATAACACCAAGTATCATATCCCACTAAATCACCCTATTCTAAACGAGCATGGAGTTTTCTACCCAAAAGCATTAAATCATCAACTAATCTTTGAGATTACACTAGCTCCAGTTAACGATATTGTTGTTTATTCTGACGCGACCAAGACCCCAACTTACAAAATCACAAACCTTGAGTTGGAATATTCTTGCATATCAAGCGAATACTT
This sequence comes from Ricordea florida, assembly GCA_949710005.1. Lineage (NCBI taxonomy): Eukaryota > Metazoa > Cnidaria > Anthozoa > Corallimorpharia > Ricordeidae > Ricordea > Ricordea florida. Next base: position 15,727,499 of record OX453281.1, on the reverse strand, counting down.
AGCTCGAGAGGCACAGGCAGCTTATCAGGTTGGTAAAGGCTTCTTTTATGAAAATGTTACTCTACACAAAACTTTCACCATATCCAGACCCACAGACAGCGTTATAAATCAACATATTAATCTGCCGAGAAGATCAATCACGGGAATATTATGTTTGTTTACATTACCATACGTCGGAGGAGCGCGAGATTCCGAGAATTTTTTCAATCCAGGCATAACCTCAATCAATATCGATGGTAATGGCGTTCCAAATCGTTTCTACTCAAAGGGAATGGCGCCTTCAGATCTTTGGGAGTCGGTAAAGAAACGTTTCGGGGGTTCACCCCTCGCTTTGCTCAGTTCAGTAAAGGAAAAGGATTTTTATAGCAATAAGTTTGCTTTGTGGATAGATTTGAGAACTCATCCAGATAATAATATTCATGGAGGGGGTCTAGCCTTAAACAATGCACAAGATGGTGTAAAAATAGAAATGAAAAGAAAAGTTAGTGGGTCGACGGTCTGGTATTATGACTTGTTACATGTTTGTTGTAGCTGATGCGTTAATGGAGGTTATGAATTCAAACTTAAGATCAATCATGTATTAGTTAAAAGAAAAGATGGAAGAATTACGAGATAAAATACCATTCCATTGCATTATAACCGGCCCAACAAATTGTGGAAAGACAAAGTATCTCATTGATCAGCTAAGAGGCCCATTTAGAAAATTGTTTGAATTCATTGTTTTAATATGCCCAACTTTTGCTAAAAATAAAACATATAATTTTGCTAGAGGAGATAAACGTTTCTTTGTATTATCGCCCGATGCTAGTAACATTGATGAGATTAATGAATTGTTAACTGATTGTCAAACTTTGTTCTCTGGTACAAATACACTAATAATTTTGGATGATTGCGCTGTTTCGAATGACCTGAAGAAAAGATCAAACAAGTTTATAGATTTAGCATTCTCTGGAAGGCATCATGGTTTATCAGTTTGGGTTCTCACTCAGCAATTAACATCGATAGCAAAACCATTCCGTGAAAATGTGGCTTGTGTGGTCTCATTCCATAATCCCTCGCAAAAAGGTATGAAGATGTTTTTTGAAGATTATGGGGGTGATTTGGATTCTGAAACATGTAAAAAATTTGTGCAACTCTTGAAAACTGAAAAATATTCTAGACTATGTTTATCTTTACGATTCCCGTTCAAATGTTATTTGGAGATCCCCCAAGTGATCTAAAAATAATAAATGTATTGCCATAAAAGATGACAAGCGTTGAAGATTATATAGAAGAACAACCTGAGGTAAAATCTGATAATACAGAACAAAGTGAGGATCTTGAAATCAAACAAGAATCACTAGCTATTCTCGCATCCTTGGGTACAACAAAAGAATATTTAGGAGTTGATATGAGTTTGGGTGATGTAAAAAAATTATCAGTAAAAGATGTAGAAAAATATTATAATCGTTATCAGGCTGTATTAGGTAAGAAAATTAGCGGAGGATTGGTAGATTCATCTCTTCAATTAGTTTCTAAAGTAATTTCTTATGTGGTTCCTGTGGATGATATAGAAGCTCTTTGTGATGATTTGAAGAATGATGATTTGGTTAATCGTGAACTAACAAACATTGTGGGCCTATTAGCATTGAAAGCGGGAAGATTGGCAGCACTTGCTAGCGGAGTATTTCAGGTTGCTAAACACGTTAAAATAGGTAAAAGACAAGAAGTTTCAAGTAATAATTCAATGGATTCCAACAAAACCGAGCAGCCTAATAAGCAAGATGCTGGCGGATATGATACTGTTCACTAAGCATGATTTAAAGATTTCTTAATGCTATGTAAAATAATGTCTGACCGAACTGAACGAAGTGAAGGAGGAACAGAAGTTGTTGAACAAATTACAATGGATCCTACGCCTGAAAAGAAAGATTCAAAAAAGAAAGAGAAAAATCCTAAAAAAGCCGCTTCTGGTAAGAAATTAACCGAATATAATAAAAAAGCAAAAGAAGAGTTAGATAGGGAAATGAATCGGGAAAAAGAACAAGCAGCGATTAAAAATGAAGAAGAAACCGCAAAGGCATGGCTTCCAGAGCTATCTTTTACGACTGTTTTATCGATTGTAGGAATAGGATTTACCGCATTTGACATGTTTATGAGATACCGACAAATCCGTAGGACCAGCTCCGCTGAAAAGGAGGAACGAATGCCTGATTGTCCTACGGTATCTCAAGTTCCACAAAGACTACCACCCCAAACACAAAAAATAGGAATGATGTAATTATAAATTATTTTTTACTACAAAACCCTAAAGATATCTAAAGGTTTCTTACTGGTGTAGTAAAAAATAATGTCAACCGAAAACAAACTCGTGAAAACTGTTACTGATTCCGCAGTACTTATAGGATTAGCAGCCGGAGTTGGTTATGTAGCCAAAAAGGTTATGAAAGAATCATTTATGAACGACCCATCATCAAGCATTACAAACTATGCTAAGTGGGTCGCTGTACTGTCAGGTAGTATGTATCTAAAAACATATTTAGAGGATCAAAAGATTTTACCAAAATAATTATGGCAACAATAGCAATGCTGGTTGGAGGCGCTGTATTAAATGCAACCGCCTTTGTTGGTGGATCATATCCTGCAAAATATCTATCAGGCGATAAAACCGATACAGAGAAAATAAGACACGATAAGGCATTAGAAAAATATCAAAAAGATTACGCAGAATATCAGGAAAATAGGCAGAAACTAATTGATTGGAAAGTACAACAAAGGGATGATAAATATCAAGCATCAAAAAATCTTTCGAATACCGATGAAGCTTTGAAATTGTACAGTGAGACACACGAACCAAAATTTGTGGATTATTATAGACCCAGCGAAAATCAAAAGATGGGCGAAATGGTATATGTAGGTGGTGGAATGTTGGCGTTGGGTTATATGACTAGTAAATTATTTTAGTTTGATTTGAACGTTTAAAGATTTCTTACTGTTGAGTAAAAAATCATGGCAGAAGGAGGAGATATACCTAAAGAAATACCAGACTTTGAACCAACTGATGTAGACAATGCTTTTGATAGAGAAAATATGGAAATGGATTCAATATCAACAACCGGTCTAATTAACCCTGATGATAATGAGGAAGAAACTTCATTTGGTGGTGGGGATTATGAGAAGGGGGGTGCTATACCTAAATCCCCAAAAACTTTTTTTAGTGAACGTGAAAAAAATCAAGATGAATCTGAAGATGCGATTAAATCATTATTTCCTGATGCGGATACTTCTATTTTTATACATTGGTATGATGAATATGGACAATTAAAAGTAAAATTGAATAGGAAAGGAGCAAAACCTTACTCATTATTAAAAGGAAACAAATTGAATGATCAAATTCCTGATACAATTATAAAAGCGTTAGGTGCTGATTATGAATCCATGCTTATAAATAATAATAATCTTTTATCACAACTGAAGGAAGCTAATAGACAAAATATTGAATTACTTAATTCAGTACAAGTATTGGAAGCAGACACAAAAGCATATCCTAAGAAGATTAGTCAATATGAACAAAAAGAAAAAGAAATACGCAAATTCGCTGAAAAACAACAAGTGGAAAAAACGGAAATTAAAAGTCTTTTTGATTCAACTGTTAAACAGAATAAAGAATTAAAAAAACAGAAAGATAAACTTTTGAATGAAATTAAAGTATACAAAGATGAAATAGATAAGTATAAGAATGGACAGTCAAATTTAACAATGTTAGAACGTGGTGATGAAAGATTACAAGCTGAAGTTGATAAATTTAGAGAACTAACAAGAAAGAGTATTATTTACAACCAAGAACAAATAGCTGATCTGGAGAGTAAAAATGAAGAAATACTTAAAAATCTACCATTACGAGAGCGGGTAAAGTATATCTTCAAAAAATATGGTTTTACAGTCTTTTCTGTTGTGAGTGCTGTAGGTGTGGTTATTGGTGTTATCGTTTCTAATCTTTCAAAAGGTCTATCCAAATTAGGTAAAGGTGTTGGTAATGAATTGAAAGCTATTGGTAAGAAACTAGGTGAAATATTACCAGGGATGGTTGGAGCGATTGTAAGCTTTCTGTTCAAAACAGCTGGTGAGGTTATTGGATTTTTGGGAAAGAATGCTTGGCTTTTGATAATGGCTGTGGTTCTATATTTTGTGGAGCAATTTAAAAATAAGGGGCGCTAAGTAAAAAAACATGAATGAGACAATTTTTCTATCTATCTATATGCTAAGCCCCAAAACAAGAATTTATCTAGATCCACCCTTAACCAATGTAAAAGAGATACAAATGCTATTTAGCTACATTCCTAAAGCGTTGAATACAAATTCTTTCTACTTAATGTGTGATCTTATAGAGTCAAAGTCTTCATATTCCAATTGTTGTATACCCGAAGGTGAAAATGTAAAACTTAAACCCTCACAACTACTAGCTGTTATTCCATCTCAAAATCATCCTTGTTTAAGAGTTTTACAAACCAAAAATCCGGTCAACTACTTTGATTTGTTTATTTTAGATAAAAAGGGAAGAAAGGCTGACTTAAATAACGAACCCATTCGAATGTATTTAAAGATTTCCTGTTGATCAGAAAAATACAATATGGATGACTATAATAGAATTTATCCTAATCTGCCTGTTAATTCCGCGAATTTCAGACTACAAAAGTCATGTGAAGTACTACAAAATCTTAAGAAGGAAATTAAACATTACGAGGAAGTTAGAAAAAAGTATAATCTAGCTAGGGGGATTTTTACAAAAATAAGTGTTAGTAGTGGGGTTTTTTCAGTTATCCTATCTGCAAGTGGCTTGGGTACCTCTCTTACTGGTTTTGGTGCTGTTGTTGGTATACCATTAGGGGTTGTGGGGGGTATTTGTGGGGGAATATCGGTTGGATGCGGCGCGGCATCAAAAAGACTTTCACATAAAGTTAGTAAACATGAACAAACAGTTTCTCTAGCAAAAGCAAAAGTAAACACCATTCACGACTTGGTTTCAAAGGCACTAAAAGATAACACTATCTCTGACCAAGAATTTTCTCTAATTTTATCAGAGGTGGATAAGTTTGAAAAACTAAAACAAGAAATCCGCCAAAAAACTAGAAAAGATACAGAAAAAAACTTAAATATGAATCAGATAAGAACGGAGGTTCGGGCGGAAATATTAAAGGAGTTGGCCGGTCCAGCTTAGCCCGATCGAGAACGCTGAAAATTTCATATGAAAGAACTGATGTGGGATTTAATTGTTTTGCTGGTGTTAGAAAAGAAATTAATTGACATTTTATTCTAGATCCAGAGTCGGTCTAAAGACAGGCTTTTCTGAAAAACAAAGAATAAAATGTTACTCGACGATTTCATAAATAGGTATCCAAAGGCCGATCGTGACCAATTTATATTTGTTTCTGATCAATATGGTGGTTATATTAAATGGAAATTGAATGGAGCAACAATAATGTCTAATGATGATCCTACCGGAAAAACATGGATTGATGATATGTCGCCCCGTTTGAAAAGAATTTTGTGGAAAGATTTAGGCTTGGGTGATGATGATGAATTAAGTTCATTCCCAAATAGTTTAACTATAACCAACCGATCTTATCCAATACCCGCTATTGACTTTGATACCTTTACAAGTGACATAACAAAAATGCTGACCTTGCTTGATATATACGTGTCAAATACAAAGAAATTCACCGCAAAGATGCGTGATGTTTTTACCAATCAAGTTGTTACTTTCAAATTTGGAAAGCAGAGTAGAAAATGGTTGAACGCCCCTGATATGAATTATTGGCCGCAACAACTTAACTTTGCGGTTTGGTGTGCGACATCTGGCTGTGGTATAAGCCCTTTTGAAAGTCTAAATTACCCTAAAGTAGTAAATAGTTTCATCAAGTTTCATGTGTATTTCACAATAAGACGAATATTATATGAATTGAGTCTTCCCTTACCCGATGAGCAGCCTTTTGTAGTTAATAATAATCCATATAGTAAAGTAGCATACCAACGATTATGTGCAGAATATAACATATCCAAAAACTCAGACTTTAGATGGAAAGGTGGAAGAAATGGCGGCTTGGGGGATATATTCCTTGATTATGGTGAGGGATACCATGGGAAAGGAGGGGGATATCAAAATGTACATTTGGTAAGAAATTATGATGTTGAAGCGGATCAATGGCCTGGTGAAGGCAGCAAATTCGCTGATGAGGGTGGTAAGAAGGAAAAGGGCAATCTAATTTCATTTATCCGCAATGATGACTTTGCTGATTTCAAATATGCTTGGTTTATCCCAACAAGTGGTCATGGGCTCACTAAAGCAGGGCTTGGTAGATTGAATCGATCTGCAGAAGCTTTTGTATACTGCATATTGGGGGCACAAGTTAACACAAGAAACTCGATTTATGGTAATGGCGGTGGAGCGATTGAGACTCAACAAGAATTCTTGGCTTTATTTGAAAGTAGTTTGATTGAGAATGACATTTCTAGTTCCATACAAAGATATCAATTAGCTGTGCAGGAGGCGAAATTGCGGCTTGATTTAGCCGTCGCCCCTGGTGTGTGGTTAATGCCAAGTAATATGATAATAAATACTGAAAGCGTGGCTGGTTTTAACAACAAACTTATGAAGGCGAGTAATGATATGAATTTTGGTGTGAATAATTCTCTAAATACTGAAGCAAAACAAGTTGGAATAAGCCATAACTTAGGATCTTCAAAGTTAAAGTTACCTCATATAGTTGAGACAGACGAAAACCTCGGAGGTAAATCAAAACCACCAATGAAAACAGACTCAACTCAAACATACTCGATTAAGCAGGAAAATAATATTGACTCAACGCAGCATGAAAAGAATATATTATCATTTATAATTGTCGTTGGTGGATTAGCGTGGTATCTATTTCGGTGATTATAGAAAATTTAAAAAGATGAATATGATGTAATCAAAACAAAAATGTTAAGTATTACCATGTACGAGTCTGAAACTAGAATTTATTTAGACCCTCCGCTGAAAAATATTCGGGAGATACAACTCCTTGATTGCAATATAAAAACAAAAAGATTGATTAATTTTAAAGATCAACAGATATTATTCAATGATAAGAATCAGGGCTTCATAATAATTCAACCCGGTACATATTCTCTTCGCAATATTCAATCAATCTTTCTTAATGATTCTGATAGGGAAAAGATAACAATAATTGAGACTGATACTGCTGATTATTTATATTCAAATAAGAACTTCAAAATTAGACTTACTAGAGGATTGTCGTTTGTTTTGGGGGTGCCTGAAGTCATAAATCCTGGTAAATTATACCCCATAAATATTCAGATTAAGGAACCTCTGAGACTTATGTGTAGTATAGTGGATAATAAGTCTTCATATATGAATAACACTCAATATGGGGAACTTGTGAAACTCTCACCATCACACCTGCTTGCAAACATTCCCTCAAAGGATTATCCAACAATTCCAGTTCAAAAATATGAGACTCTAATAAACCACTTTGATTTAACCATATTAGATAATGAATGGAAAAAACTTGATCTTAAGGGTTCTCCCATAACTTTTAGTATAAGATTTAGGTAAATTTTTTGTTATGTAACCATTATTTGGGTTATATAACATAATTATTTTTAATTATTACTCCATCTTTCTTTCAAATCTCTTAATTCCTCTATATCAACAATCCAATCTAAATATCTACTTGGGTTCCATTTTCTTCATAAAATTTATTTTTATGGTTTATTTTTTCTTGATTTAAGTATATAATAAAATCCAGTTCTTCAACAAAAAACTTTTCATCGAAATTATTAATATTACATTGCTTTTTTAAATATGATTCCCCCCAACAATTAAAATATTCAAAACAATCATCATAATATTTATCAAAACAATAACTAAATGGCCCTTTATCACCCCCAACATAATCTTTTAACCTTTCATTAGAACAATTTAATGCTGATTTTACAAAATTATCAACATCCATTCCATCAATATCAAAATTTATACCAGATTTAAAAATAATCCACCGGCCGCCATAATAAATAATATCATAATCTTCTTCATAATAATTAGAATAAGTAATTTCAAATTTAATAAACTTATTATCATATTTACCAAGATAGCTATAAGGATTTTCATCTTCATCTTCAACATAATGATAATAATCAATAAACTCACGATTTTCTGATATGGTTTTTAACAAATCTTCTTTAATTGACTCTATAAAATCACAAAAATTCATTTTTTCATCATTATAGTATCTTTTAAAAGTTTTAGTTTTTACCATTTTATATTTTATTTTATATCTTTAAATCATAATTCATTTTTTAATTTTACATTCCTTACAAGAAGCTTTTTGTTTACCATGCTCGCATATTTGTGATCCTCCGCATTCTTTACATTGTTGTTTTTGTTTATTATGTTCACATATTTGCGATCCCCCGCATTCTTTACATCTATACTTATATTTATTGTGTTTACATATTTGTGATCCTCTACACTCTTTACAAACATACTTAATTCTATCATGCACACATATTTGTGATCCACCGCATTCTTTGCATGCATACTTAATTTTATCATGTTCACATATTTGAGACCCCCCACACTCTTTACAAAACGCTTTAATTTTTTTATGTTTGCATATCTGGTTACCACCACACTCTTTACAATAATCCTTAAATCTGTTGTGTTTGCATATTTTAGAACCACGACACTCTTTACATTGTTGTTTTTGTTTATTATGTTTACATATTTGGGACCCCACGCACTTTTTGCAAACACATCTTCGCTTATTGTGTTCACATATTTGAGACCCGCCACACTTTTTACAGTTCGACTTATATAGTTCGTGTTCACATATTTGAGACCCGCCACACTTTTTACAACAATATTTATACCTTCCATGAATACAGTAATAAAAATAATGTTTAGGGGCGGGTTTTAGCTTTATTGAATTTGGAGTAGAACCTGGTGGAGGAGGGCCGGGTGGTGGTTCTTCATTAAATCTTTGTCTTTGTCTTTGCCTATAATTTTCCAAATCTTCATTTGTATTGATACCCATTTCACGCAATGCTTCTATTTTTTGAGCTTTTCGCATACCAGTTCTACCTCGTATGTCTAATTCTCTCACAATTTCTTTTAATTCAACATCTTTCAATTTATCCATTTTGTGTTGTATACTTTTATTCTTCCTTTTAAATCATATTTTTTTCAATTTTTTTTGTCACAGAAACCACATTTTTTTTTCATTTTTTTTTTATTTTTGTCTTAGATTTTTGTCTCAGAAACCACATTTTTTTTTTCATTTTTTTTTGATTTTTGTCTTAGATTTTTGTCTCAGAAACCGCTTTTTACTACTACTAGTTTTATTTTCTTAGTCTCTACTGCTTTGTCTTCTTTGTTGTACATCACTTTTGAACACAATATGTTCTTACACAGAGGATGAGTTGAATGCTCCAATTATTTTTGTTTATGTTTTTTGGTTATAATTGCATGAGATTCATTGTAAGAAGAATCTTCTGATTAGATATTTTATTGTCTACTGCAGTCATTATTTCATTCCCGGGTAACCACAATTGAGAGCATTATGAATAGTGCATGTTTTAATTTGTGTACTCTTTTCAGTTGCAATGGTCCCCCCAGTGGTAGATAGAAAAATTCCTCTTCCCTCAAAAAAGATGCCATATCAACAGAAGTGTGAGATACAATGTCATTACATAAAAAAAAATTGGGGGTAAAACAATTGGATTCTACAAAAGCTTTGAATAAAGGTTTGGTAATAGTGAGTGCCGACTGCATAGTATGTGGTTGTGCTATTTTTAGGTCATATCATAAAAACAATACATGTAAGAAAGAGTTATTGAAATCTTAATATGTTCAAAAAGATTGCTGCACTACGTACTCCTGTAAAAAAATAATGTGAAATCAACATCAATCAGTCAAAAGTATATACCACATGAAAGTTTGATTGTGCTGTTACAGAAACAGGCAAAATATCCATACCCAACATAGAAGAGTATATTATTTTGAATATATGAAAATTACTATTATAAAAACTGCAGAAGAAAGATTTAATATAAGGATGGTATTTTATCGAAAAAATCATGGCAGCCAGAGGTATTGAACTGTAACCAATGACATATAGTGACGAGAAGAACTATCATTATATTATTATTATTATTATTATCATTACTATTATTATTACTGGTATTGATATTATTAGTATTGTTATATTTTTTATGTTAAACATAATATATTTTTATGGGGTGGGATTCATGTCCTAATCTTGGTAAAGGTATTGTTACTCTACTACTAAAAGCAATACAAAAATCTTTTTTATAGGCTTTCCATCAGAGGTGGTAGTAATCAAAACAGCTCCAAACAATACCATTTCTTCTTAAAGGCTTAGAATCTAGTGCAGTCATTTGTCTATAAAGTTTGTGTGGAAAATCATTATTGAAAGCATAGGGCATTTAGGAAACTTGAAACACTTGTTACTACATACAGAACACTTGCAATGAATATATGAGAAAGATCATAAACATTTTGGCATTACAAAATTTATTTTCTTCTTTATAAAGTTTTTCCAATGTAAAAGGTTAATTGCATGTTGCGGTTGTTATGAAATATTGATATTTGACATCATAAAAATAAAGTAAACAGCAGAAAGTAACAAAGTTAATATGTTATGTCTAACTTTTCAAATTAAGGCTTGAATTAACATTTCATTTGTGAAAAAAGGGCAGGGGTTCTAGATAGCAATATTAGCAGGGGAGGGGGGGTCATTGTACTCTAAGGTAAAACTGACCCATTGTGAAAAGGCTATGAAACTTGTTGTCTCTACGCAATATTATTGAAACCTTTCAATCAGAGAATACATACATATATATATAGCAAAGAGAAATACTACTCAGAATTCAGTAATCACATTTGCTTTATTTTGAAATGATCGCATTGATCACTGATAATATTGCAGAACCAGTACTTTATAGTGACACAGGGTATATATTCTGTTGAAAATGTTTAACAGAACTGCTAGATCAAGAAAATTTACAATATTTTCACTGTTGCAATGATATCAGATGACATCATTATAAATGATTGCTATAACAACTGCAACTCTCTGTGTTGGAAATTACTTCAAACTGGAAACGCTATCGTTTTATTATGAAAAATACCTATTTACATTCTCTTGTAATCTGTTGGTCGTCTTCCGATTCCGTTTTTAGACTAATCTGAGAATTATTTTCCAGAGATATCTCCAATCGTTGAAGTCGTTCTTACTCGGTGTCCCTTCTAAGTCGTTTTGGTAAATGTACTACGCCAATGTATTTCGTTATGTAATCGTTCACTCATGTCCTGTATTTCTATCAATAACACATTCAAATTCAAAACTAACTTGATTGAATTCCTAGTCCTTTTCCCTGCTGTTTCGTTTGCCTTTTTCTGGAGCGAGCAGTTGTTGTCTTGGCTGTTGTTATTCTCCCTGCTGTCGTTTCTCTATCCCGGCTTTGAGTCGTGCTTTCCCCGTGTTGATTTTCACGGTATTCGAACTTAGTCGGCGACGATCTCGTGCTAATATTTCTTGAATATCTCGGAGATCACCTTGCTGGGATGTACTTCCAGGACGAGTGAAATCGATTTCCACAAAATTTACATTACTTTCAAAAAGGCATCACCGAATAATGGCGGAAATTCAGCAGTTCTCAAGTGCGTTACTATTACCAGGTAACCTGGCCTTCGAACGGACACCTTTAAAATATAGATATATATATATATATATATATATATATATATATATACATATATAAAAACTCTCGGCTCGATTTACTCCGGCTTGCGAGCCACGTGGTCTGACCGGAACCGACACGATTAGTAACCTCGCTACGCTCGGCCTTCGGCCTCGCTTCGCGAGGAAATTACTTACTTGCTAATTAATTCGGCTCGAATTCTTCCTCAAAGCATTTAATTGCTTTGATTTTTTAAAAAATTCTTCTTTTAATTCAGACCTCCATTGAGCGAGATCGCCTATGGGAAATCGCAGTTTTTCTGTAGTTTTGGTCGTTCTTCGCGGAGCTCTTCGCTTCTTGCTCCCAATCAGCCACAGCAGCACTCAACGCCACCTAAAAATTCACCAATTTTGTGACAAATTTTCAATATTAAATAAATAACAATCAATGTTCTCGAGGTTCCAAAAATATTTAGTAGAGTCAAAAGTGTGGTTCTATGGTTTTAATTTGTTCATAAATCCTACACGAAGGCAAAAAATAAGACATAAAACAAGGTACTAACACTTCAGATCGATGATTGCTCTTCAGATGTCTATGCCAACTTTGCTCCGGAGCAAAAATGTGAAAAAAAGTGAAAATATAGCAAATTTGGTACGAGAAGAAAGCTCACGATGCGAAGAAACGATTTGTCTTTGGTGCAAAACAGACAAACTAGCTGCCAGGCTTCTATGGGCCAATAAAATGAATGAATCAATATCGGCCGAGCTCAATTGTCTCTTTGAAAAACTGGGATAAAGTGGACATTCTTTTGGCTGATTAAGGAGTAGAAATTTCCCACCGTGTTCATCCCTAATCTATGTAATGAGGACTGATTTGAGGAACTTGAGTACTGTCTGAGCAGTATGTTATAGAATCAGCTGTCTTCAGCAAATATCTTGACATCCAAAATACAATACGATTGCGAATTACAATCAATTTGACTTTCTACGTAGATATTGCCCTTTCGTAATACTACAAATCTGCGACCTTTTAGCATTGCAAAGATTCTGCAGGACGACATATCGTAGAATTACTTTAATTGTGACGGCTGTAGGCAATATGTATGAAGTGCGCATGCGTATGATAGAAAACGTTCTTTCCTTACATCACATGGAAATCTAATCGTTGCAATCAAAATTTTACTCGTTATCTAAACCTGGGTGTACATCCTACTATTACAAATAGATAAAACATTAAAAATGATTTGATAACTAACCCCCGTAGATGACGGTCCTTCTGCCCATACAATCTCTTATATGGTGTTTTAACCAAAATCTCTAAGGCTGACTTTCCGTGCAACCACCTCTTGGTATTTTATCTTGTCTTCAATAGTGACTACAATCACGACATAACGTGGATTTTAAATAACGTTTTAAATGCTACAAGATGGTGATAATTGCATGTTCATCCCTAACCTGTGTAATGAGGACTGATTTGATGAACTTGAGTACTGTCTGAGCCGTATGCTGTAGAATGAGCTGCCTTAACTAAATATCTTGATAGCCAAAATACAATACGATTGCGAATTACAATTAATTTGACTTTCTACGTACATATTGCCCTTTCGTAGTACTACAAATCTGCAACGTGTCAGCATTGCAAAGATTCTGGAGGACGAGATATCGTAGAATTACTTTTATTGTAAGGGCTATAGGCAATATGTATGAAGTGCGCATGCGTATAATAGAAAACGTTCTTACCTTACATCACATGGAAATCTAATCGTTGCAATCAAAATTTTACTCGTTATCTAAACCTTAGTGTATATCCTACTATTACAAATAGATAAAACATTCAAAATGATTCGATAAGTTACCCCCATAGATGACGGTCCTTCTGCCCATACAATCTCTTATATGGTGTTTTAACCAAAATCTCTAAGGCTGACTTTCCGTGCAACCACCTCTTGGTATTTTATCTTGTCTTCAATAGTGACTACAATCACGACATAACATGGATTTTAAATAACGTTTTAAATGCTACAAGATGGTGATAATTGCATGTTCATCCCTAACCTGTGTAATGACGACTGATTTGATGAACTTGAGTAGTGTCTGAGCAGTATGCTATAGAATCAGCTGTCTTAAGCAAATATCTTGACAGCCAAAATACAATAAGATTGCGAATTACCATCAATTTGACTTTCTACGTAGATATTGCCCTTTCGTAGTACTACAAATCTGCAACGTTTCAGCATTGCAAAGATTCTTCAGGACGAGATATCGCAGAATTACTTTCATTGTAAGGGCTATAGGCTATATGTATAAAGTGCGCATGCGTATGATAGAAAACGTTCTTTCCTTACATCACATGGAAATCTAATCGTTGCAATCAAAATTTTACTCGTTATCTAAACTTTAGGGTATATCCTACTATTACAAACAGATAAAACATTCAAAATGATTCGATAACTTACTCCCGTAGATGACGGTCCTTCCGCCCATACAATCTCTTATATGGTGTTTTAACCAAAATCTGTAAGGCTGACTTTTATTGCAAGCACCTCTTCCTATTTTATCTTGTCTTTAACATGACGAGCTTAGTCCCTCAAAAAAATTTATGCAAATTAGATCTTAATCCCCTTAGTGGAGAATATTTCTCCTTCAAGGGGATTACGATCGGTAACACTAAACCATACTTCTCACATGCAAATATCCCTACGCGCGACCAAGGTGTTACTTAAAGCATTCCTGGTAACACTTATTTCGTCTAATTATAACGCAAAAGGCGCGCAGGGAGAAATATAAAACCATACTTTGACAAGAACTGTCATAAAAGGGGAAACCTTTTCCAGATCTTTCATAATCGTTCGCGCGCGACTTCCCGTATTGTTGCGCGCGTTTCTTATTTAGCGCTAACCGTGCGGAAAACAGACAACTGCTGCAAGAAAACACGAAAATTAAGCAACTACGCTAATTTAATGCCTCTGAAACAATCTTTACATATATTATTTCGTTAATTTATTTGTCTTTACAACTCGATTTTTTTTACACGCGAAAAAATTTTGACGGAAATCAAATAAAAAGGCATGCCAGTCGAACGATAAGCGATCAGTTTCCTTTCTCTGACGAAATGTTTCAAACTATTTTACGCACATAAATCAGGATTGAACGACAGGCAGTAATCTTCAAATGTTAGTCAGAAATCAATAAGGAATATAACTTTTGTAAGAAAAGTCGGCAGCAACTCCGAAACATCACACAAGTGTACAACGAAAACGTTCTATCTGATTTTTGTTTTGTTGCAAAAAAGATTAATGCAGAAATTAGATTAATTAACATCGGTAAAACAAAACCTAAAATGTTTGTTCCTGTGCATAAATGCTTTTCATGAATGATTACAGCCGAAACTGACCACATCATCCGGTTTGCTTTGTCTACAAAGCAGCAAAAAGTTTATCTAACGTTGGCCGTTTTTTGGGGTCGTCGTCAGTGGCACTCTTCGCCGCTCGCAATGAATGTGCTGTTGCCGTTGGGAGCAAATCAAGAACATCAAGCAAAATCTTTCCAAGTGAGTAAATATCCGATAAAACACTTTGTTGGTCCGATCCTTGAACGATTTCTTTGGCGATGTGCGGATATCTCTTACGGTACTCCTTTTGTGCGGAAGCTGATAGGCGCATTAGTGGCTTTGGATTTGCAATAAATGTTGCCTTTCCAAAATCAATGACTACTGGATTCCACTGTATGGTTCCGGTTCTGTTCTCTAACACCACGTTGTTGGATTTCAGGTCGTTGTGGAGGAGGCCCGATTTGTGAACATGATCAACCGCTCTTATAACATCTTTTAAAATTGCTAGCCAACAAGGCTTGTCAAATTTCTTCTTTTTGATAGCATTACGTAAGGTTAAACTTTGCTTCTTCTCGCCGTGGAACTGAGTTATCAGTCGCAAAGGCAGCGACTTCGTGATAATACCATATAGCAGCGGCAGCCCGCGGTGGTCACCCAAATGGTTTATCATTTTCGCTTCGTGCAGAACATCTTTTTGGATTTGACTAATTGGCCTGGAATTATGAACTTTGAATTCTTTCACTGCAACCAAGAGTCCTCTGTAGTGGGCAAGGTAGCAAGTTCCAAATGTTCCACTACCAAGTAATCTTTCCGAGCGAACAACTTCAAAAGGGCTGATTTCTTTGACTGCTATGGCCTTCTGAACTTCAGAAACTTGGTGGATCGTTTCGTCTGGCTTACGGGTCGGCGCATCTACAATGGGACGTTTATCTTCTTCCACTCTTGGTTTACCGCTAACCGATGGTCTTTGAGTTGAAGATTTTGCAGCAGAAACATCAAGATCGACGATGCTTTTCTCTTGACCTCTTGTCTGATTGCTAATAGACGGGGCGACTAAATCAAGGGCGTTTTCTTGGCACATGTTCCTTTTTTTGTTATTCCTCCACCGTTTTTTCGCTTTGATTCGAATGCCTTTCATTTTCTCCAAATCCTTGATATTTTTCCTGCTTCTTGCCATGTTTAGTTTGATTGCAAATCAGACCGGTGCAACGTGAATTGGATCATGTGCGGAAAAATCCCAGGAACACCAGGAGTGTTATTTCCTCCCACGAGGGGATGGACCTTGATTCTTCTAGGTGGGATGGGATACATGGATTATTTTTGCCGAGTCTTACTTAATACGAAAAAAATAATTGAAGCGGGTTTTCCCAATAGTTTCCATGGTTTTTCTTGTAATCGCTTCGCTTCAGTCGCACGATTACTCCTTTTTACTTATATAGAAGCGCAATTTGCGTTACACAATTTACTACCTCCCCCTCCCTCCCTTGAAAATGAAAACGTAACAAAAAATTTTGCACAATGTCCTTTTGTTCAGTATAACCCTTGTAAAAAGTGACACATAAATATTACGTGTTTATGATTGGCTAATTTGAGAGCGTACTTCCGGCGGAAAATTAAAGCCCACGTTGCGCATTTACCGGGAACTTAGTCATGGCCGTTTATAAAACGCATTGTGATCACTGTCCTTCCGAATTTAACACAACGACTTCTCTGTTAAGACACCGAGATGCAAAACACAGTGCCGCAAAAATGGTGCGATCTTTGCCATTTTATAATGGCCAGGAAGTTGTACGCCTTCCGTCCACAACAAGGAAAGGACGCAGGCCTGCCAGCTATAAGCAATGGTTAGTGGGAATTGTGGACAGCATGAATTCTTGCTTGCATCCCAAAGCCCCAGGTAAGCACAAAAAACGGCAAGATTTCCGCACCGGTCCCTACTTCATTATGCATGCACCAGATGAATTGTTCACATGTAAACACTTTTTGTTATTGCAGAATGAAACAATATGGCTACGCATGCATAATAAAGTAGGGACCTGTGCGGAAATCATTCCCAAAAAACTTTTAGCACGTTAAAACAAATCGTTCTGACTCCGTAAACTGAAGCGAAACGTAGAGTCCAGATTGCAGACCCTTGTGCTTCTTTGTTTGCGTCACTGTGCGACACTATAGCGTGACTGTCACACTTCATTCCAACTGGTCGCTAAGATCACCAAGATCGATTTTCTTTGTAGAGTGTTTACAATGAGCAGACTAAGGTATTACAACGTATTTTACGGCAAACAAATTAAACTACAATTACCGATTTTTCAGTCGGCGGTTTATCAGTTGTCACTGACAATATTGGACAAGTTAAATTCGAATCATCACCATCTTTCTTTAAACTTCTGTCAAGGTTTTGCATTTAGCAATATCTACAGCATCAGTGCTGTTCCAATTTAAACAAAATCTATCCATATTCGAGCTTGTTTTTGCTTGCATTTTTTTAATTGTGATTTTCATGAAGTGCCATGTCTACATTACTTTTGAAGCTGTGGCTTTTGCTAACAAGTCTCATTTACTGCTTGCTATTAGGGAAATGGTGTCGTGTCGAAAGGTACGACGTACCAGAAGATTTTGTCCAGGCCTTGCTGGCGGATATGCCAAACGCTTTTATAAATAGTGCAAGAGAGAAGAGGCACTTGCGCCCCCCTGTATGGAAAAATACATCTAAAGTTATGCACTATAGAAGTTTTGACATCAGTGACATGATTGCTGCACTGGGTGAAAGAAGTGGTGTAACTTTACACCTTAAAAAGGCTTACCTTGGAGACAAAGAAGTGGCTGATTGTACCATGCATCCACTAGATGGCAAAACGGCATTGGAGGCAGCCAAAGCAAAGGCCCACAGCAGGTCAACGGGCAAATCGGCAACACAGCAAATCCAAATTGTTGTTGGGCATGGTGAAGGAAGAGCGACGAGAGAATTCGAACTGATCTGGTGGCCAGAGATGTTTTCAACTAGTAACCATGGGAAGCTCGTTTTGCGTTTTTATGTTTCAAAAGTAAATCTGTGACAAAATTATAAGTTTTGGTTGTAGTTTAAGAGTTCAACTATGATTTTGTTTTGTTCATCTAATATTTTGGATGGATCTTAAATGTCAGAGGAAAAAAGAAAATTGACATTGACAATGAAATGAATAGGGAAAGAAACCCTTGCCGTTGAAAAACTGCATTCACGTCAGAGGACAGGTCAGATTGCAGTTTAAAATTTAATTCTTTAAGACAAATGTAAAGTTTAAATACTATTTATTAAAGTCTGCCTTTCAATAAAAAAACAGCTTTAATTACTCTGGTCACCTAAAGAGACAGAATCGCAATTATTTCAAATGAAAGTTACAACTGATTGTTAAAATTCTGCCTTCAGATAACAACAGCTCAAAATGAGCTGACCACCCAGGAAAGACAGAAAATTAATTGATTGAAATGAATAACATGGTTAGAAATGGAAAAAATATTGTTAAAATTCTGCCTTCAGATAACAACAGTTCAAAATGAGCTGACCACCCAGGAAAGACAGAAAATTAATTGATTGAAATGAATAAAATGGTTAGAAATGGAAAAAATGTTGTTAAAATTCTGTCTTCAGATAACAACAGCTCAAAATGAGCTGACCACCCAGGAAAGACAGAAAATTAATTGATTGAAATGAATAAAATGGTTAGAACTGAACAAAAAAATTGTTAAAATTCTGCCTTCAGATAACAACAGCTCAAAATGAGCTGACCACCCAGGAAAGACAGAAAATTAATTGAATGAAAT
This sequence comes from Ricordea florida, assembly GCA_949710005.1. Taxonomy (NCBI): domain Eukaryota; kingdom Metazoa; phylum Cnidaria; class Anthozoa; order Corallimorpharia; family Ricordeidae; genus Ricordea; species Ricordea florida. The sequence goes on along the minus strand of OX453281.1, from coordinate 15,708,626 downwards.
GAATAAAATGGTTAGAACTGAACAAAAAAAAATTGTTAAAATTCTGCCTTCAGATAACAACAGCTCAAAATGAGCTGACCACCCAGGAAAGACAGAAAATTAATTGAATGAAATGAATAAAATGGTTAGAACTGAACAAAAAAAAATTGTTAAAATTCTGCCTTCAGATAACAACAGCTCAAAATGAGCTGACCACCCAGGAAAGACAGAAAATTAATTGAATGAAATGAATAAAATGGTTAGAACTGAACAAAAAAATTGTTAAAGGTCTGCCTTCAGATAACAACAGCTCAAAATGAGCTGACCACCCAGGAAAGACAGAAAATTAATTGAATGAAATGAATAAAATGGTTAGAACTGAACAAAAAAAAATTGTTAAAATTCTGCCTTCAGATAACAACAGCTCAAAATGAGCTGACCACCCAGGAAAGACAGAAAATTAATTGAATGAAATGAATAAAATGGTTAGAACTGAACAAAAAAATTGTTAAAGGTCTGCCTTCAGATAACAACAGCTCAAAATGAGCTGACCACCCAGGAAAGACAGAAAATTAATTGAATGAAATGAATAAAATGGTTAGAACTGAACAAAAAAATTGTTAAAATTCTGTCTTCAGATAACAACAGCTCAAAATGAGCTGACCACCCAGGAAAGACAGAAAATTAATTGAATGAAATGAATAAAATGGTTAGAACTGAACAAAAAAATTGTTAAAAGTCTGCCTTCAGATAACAACAGCTCAAAATGAGCTGACCACCCAGGAAAGACAGAAAATTAATTGAATGAAATGAATAAAATGGTTAGAACTGAACAAAAAAATTGTTAAAATTCTGTCTTCAGATAACAACAGCTCAAAATGAGCTGACCACCCAGGAAAGACAGAAAATTAATTGAATGAAATGAATAAAATGGTTAGAACTGAACAAAAAAATTGTTAAAAGTCTGCCTTCAGATAACAACAGCTCAAAATGAGCTGACCACCCAGGAAAGACAGAAAATTAATTGAATGAAATGAATAAAATGGTTAGAACTGAACAAAAAAATTGTTAAAATTCTGCCTTCAGATAACAACAGCTCAAAATGAGCTGACCACCCAGGAAAGACAGAAAATTAATTGAATGAAATAAATATGTTAGTATTGGAAATGTTACAATTCTGCCTTCAGATGACCTGACTATGCAAGACAGAACTGAAAAAATTTCAATAAAAGTTAAATGCAAACAGAATTCATAAAAAACTTGTAAATAAAATACATGCAGCAATATTTTCACAGCATTTTTGCTGTGAAAAACAACTTTCATGACACATTATGTGCTCCAACTCAGAATCTGTAACATAAGGTTTTTACGGTGCAAATGCATGTCACAGTATCTCCACTTAAAATTGTTTATACAGGATGATCCATTCTCAAGAAAGTCTCTGGCAGCCATAATCACTCCAACTCCACAGCTTCCGACTCCAATCATCCTGGAGTCAACTGGTGCTTGGGAAGGCATTCCAAAGCGCTTGAACCTATTGCACTGGTGCCAGAACTTGCTTTGAAGAAGTGGGTATAGTGGATTCATTTCAGCAAGCAAGTTTAGCAATTCTTTGGCAGCAGGAAGAGCAGTTCGTGGGGGAACAGAGGCTAGTCCATCGTCAAAATAGATTTCCATATCTGCCAGTTCAATGCAAATTAGTCCCCAGTGGTTTGGCAAATGGACTGGTGCCAGGATTTGCTGCAGATGACTAAAATCATTCAGCCTTGATGTTATTTTTCTCAGCTGCATTTGCTTAAAATGTTTATCATCTGACTTCAACCAGTCATAAAATTCAGTTGGGAAGTACAGAGTATCATCCTTTCCATTTGCTCTGGCTTCTTCCCAATATTTGGCTATAGAAATGTCTATCACAAAACTGTCAATATACCTTTCTTCTGCTAGATCTGAAAAGGAGGTGACATCAATACTTTTCTTACCAAACTTCAGAATTACACTGGTGGGTGTCCGATTCCAAAGAGCACTTTGAAGTTGCTGTAACTCTTGTGATGGACATTTCAGTTGGGAGAGCCAACCTGCTTCAGATTTCACCTTACGGCTTGTTTCTACAATGCTACAAAACTTCTTGAATACTGCCAGACCATCTTCTGAGAATTTACCCATACCCAAGATGTCAATGCCACATGCATTCTTTCCATGTTTTCTTTCATCATGCAAAATGTCTTGAGCTTTCTTAACAACACTTTCACAAGGACGTTCGTATAGAGAAAAAGGATCATCCAATCTTACAGACACACCATAAACTGGATGTAGATCTTGAGCAGCAATTGGTCTCCTTGACACTGGAGGTAATAAGCTGTACACTGCAGCTATTTCAGCTCTTGTGGTCGCCTTAACCATAGCATCATGTAGAACTGACTGTGACTCATCTTCCATTATCTCCGTGTCTGAGGAGATAGGTTCTTTTTCTTCCAAGACAGAGTTTCCAAGGTCGTCACAGTTTACTGGTTCAGGCTTTGGTGTTGAATGGCCATTTAAGTCCAAAGATATATTTCCTACCTCATCAACCATGGCATCATGTAGAACTGACAGGGACTCGTCTTCCATTACATCAGTGTCTGAAGAGATAGGTCCAATTATCAGTGATTCTTCCAAGACACAGTTTACAAGGTCATCACAGTGTACTGGTTCAGGCTTTGGTGTTGAATGGTCATTTAAGTCCAGGGTTAGATTTCTTGCAACATCATGTAGCAAGTCAATGGCCAAAAATCTTCTAGGATGGCAGAATTCTGGGATGGCATCTTTTTGAGAAGACAAACCAGGCTGTAGTTCTCTCTCTGCATGGCTAATCACGCTCTTGGCATATTGAGCTTCCCATTGCTCATGGTTGTACTCAAACATACCTGAAACCACACTCGCATCGACGCTGGTTCCATGGTCTGCATTGTATTTGCACAAGAGAAAGTCGCCTCCAAACAGTTGATTGAAAAGATCATTGATTGTCACGATCCAGTGTTTAGTTTCCTCTGTCCATAATTTAACATCAATGCTTTGAAAACCACACCCACGGTATTTAAACTTTTTCTTGCCTAGGACAAAGACAAATTCAAAAATTAAGGTAATTACCTAACATCTCAAACCTTTAGTTGATGTCAGTAATTTAAAAGTAAAAGTAATTTAAAAGCAGACAGCCCTTTCTGGCAAATTAAATTTTTACTGTTAGTAAGTATTTACAATACACACCTGAAATAATGCAGTCTTTTGCTTGATAAAAGGCATATCGCAGACTTAACAGCACAGTCGCATACCAGTGAGTAAGGATTTGATTTACTGAAAGGAAATAAAGTTTTATTAGCTTAAAGAGCCTTTATTTCAGACTGAAGTAACTTTTTTTTCCTTCCTTCGGCTTTACTTTTCTTGTTTACAGTTGTTATGAATTAGGCTATAAATTATTTATAACTTACATGATTCGCCTGGTCCAGATGAATCATGATTTGTAGCTCTTGAGTAAAGTTGCCTATGGAGTTTGTGTGAGGATTCAAATCCTTGTCCAGAATACTTGTAGAATGAGCGAAAATTCCTCAGGAGCATAGCACTGTGATCAACCACTAGATGACCATAATCCCCCATGCCAAGCTGTTGACCAAACAGTTGCTTCAAAAGAAATCCCCACTCTTTGCACTAAAACACAATTCAAATAAAATAAAAGTTCACATATGTAACTGTTCACTGATAAAAAAATCTTCTGATATGTGGAAACCAATTTTGTTGTTCATTAATTACACCCAGTTTTTGTTTTTATGCAAACTAGGGATATTTTGTCGCGCAAAGCCAAGCATTATGAAATTGTGGCTGTCAATCATAATCGTGCAACCTTATTGGCTAACTTGTAAAAAAAATTTGTTGGGTGGCCATGATAAGGCGCGTCGCACTGTAACATGTAAGTTTGAGATACATCACGTATTGTTTTACCTTCACATCATGGATATCAATCAACTGTTCCTCATTTTGTTTGAAAACTTTGTCTCGTATGGTTAAAGCGATGTCTCTCCAATCACGACAAACCTGAAAATGTCAAGAACACAATTTACAGCATTTTAATTGTCTGACACAATAGATTTATGCATTTTACCATAAGTTAATATGCTCAGATAAGAGATGACATACATGATGAAGACACGAGAAGAATTCACCCAAACTTTTTCAAAAACAAAATAATGGGTTATATAGTTCTAAATTGATGCAACGGCATTGACTTCATGAATTATTTGAGTTAAATGTCAGTGTCACATACTAGAAAATCAATGCCTTTTACCACTCTGTACCTTGACATAAAACTCTATTTGAAGGTCGGCTGCATATTTTGCAAACGAATCTTCACTGATCGGGAACCGTTGTGATTCTTTCTTGGTTCTTTTTCTTTTTTTCTGCTTTGGCTCCTTAACTGCAGATTGATCTTTTTTCTCCAGCTCCAAGAATCTTTGTTCAACCTCTTTTTGTTTGTTGATCCACTGCTCTTTACAACCATCCAAAAACTCTTTAAGTTCTAAAAGCATAATAAAAGAAAACATTTCATCTCTAACTTAATACATTGTATACAATAGACATCAATCTCTGAAGGTCTCTGCCCCTATGGCTTCTACATTGTACCTGCAGTATCCTTCAGGGTAACTGTCTCTTGTCTTGAACCAAAATCCCGCACAAATGTTTCTTTCTCAAGCATGTCATTTATGAACTATAAAAACAAAAAGTAACAAACTAATTAAGGTACGTACTTGTTGATGTTTCGTGTAAGGCTTTCATTAGTGTCATGATGACTCTACTAATACATATGTTATGCAACCTTCTTAATTCTTTGTTCCACAAAATAACCTACTGATGAGTGATATCCAAAAAGTGAAGTGCTGTGTTATGTATGTTGTGGTTTAAATTTATCTTTGGTTTAAAAATTTCCAAACCAGCTTATTTCCCTTTGTTTCGGATCATGAAAGCGAATTTGAGACAATGAAAAATAAAAACCAAACTTGATTGAAAAATTTTAAACCAAACGTAAATTTAAACCACAACATGCATGTACAAATGCCATCTTGTTGCACCTACTGTTATTCTCTCCTCAAAGAAGGTAACATAGTTTAGAATCACTTGCTTTCCAGAACCACTGCATTCTTGGTAGTACTTTGCAACTTTATGCACTGGTAAGGATTTTTCCACAATCATTTCGAAATTTTTAAGAATTTGTCTTTCAGTGGATCCTAAAGAAAAGACAAGGATTGAGCTTGAGTTATATTTTAATAATTTATTACAACTGTTAACAGTTCCCGCTAAAATGACAACAGGGTTCTTTTTCCTTTGTTTATCGATTCATCAGAAACTTATTTGATGTGGAGTCAACTAATGGGCATTATTGGCCTTCTGGAAGTGCTGGGTCAATTATAACTACTTATAAACAATGAAAACCTTATCTTGAAAGCAAGAGGTTCGAATATTTGATTGCCACATAAACAAATGCACAAACAATACCTGAGAAAGAGGCTACATGTATGTTATTCCTGTCTATTCCTGTCTGTTGCCCTTTCCTTTCCTTGATCGTGATACGGGGAAACTCTCTACTCTTTTCAGGTCCATATTCGGACAAAGCCTCATTTAGAATGTCCAGACTTCCAATACGATAGGCAAATAAACCTAATGATCCCAAAAGTTGCTCGCAGTTACGCATCTCGCAATGTAGTGCACAGAGGTTTATGCTGCTTAGTTCTTCCTCCAAAAGAAAATCAAGGTCATCACGGATGCCTGTACATCTGAAAAAAAAGGCTGACTTTGGTAATCAAGTTTCCTACACTGCAGTTAAGAATAGTTAGAAGTTAACTTTTTGAGTATGATTTTAAAATACTGAGATAAAGCTGCAGTAAATATTTATTCCTTAGTAAACATTCAAAAAATGATATGGTTTTTTAATTTTCAGCCGGGGGGAAAAAACACATCTTGACGAGTAATTAAATATCATTCTCTTAATTTTGTTAATTTCAGTTTAATTTATTTATTACCAAAATATTTGGCAGCATCATGGCATTTCAATTATCTAAAGAACAGGCACAAGTCACTGTCCATCATCTGCATTTCAATTTTAGTTACAATTTAAGGACTATATTTGTCAACTTTATATGATCAGTGACAGTATATATTATCAATTATTGGATTGAAATAATTATGAACATTACCTTCCAATATTAGCTTTAGATCTTAAACAGTCCAAACAGGTTTCATCAGGAGCAGCTCCATGGCATGTGCATGCCTAGAAGAAGAAACCAAGCAAACCGAAAAATTATACTGGAACCTGGCACCAGTTAGTAAATTCCCATAAAAAAATTGAAATTAAAAATTGAAAACTTGTTGGGCATTTTTAGCTGCACTTGTAATTTAACTTTGATTATATTATACAGATTGCTAAATGACATTCTTTTCTAAAGCCGGCAAAGCGTCTTGACAAATTGAGAGCTAGCCTGCAGAGAGCCAGACATTAAATGCATTCTGCTGGTTAATAGCCTAAATAACACTCTGATTGTTACTGCAATAAGTTATAGCACTTCAGTGCTCAAGGTAACTAATGCAGTTGCCAATGTCACTCTTTGAGCGATTTCTGGCTAGCATACTACTTAATAGATGATTTGCATAGCTGACTTGAATGGCTCCTTGGCTGACAATTTGTACACTTTCTATTCTTAATTAAGACATTTCAATAAAAACTGTGTCACTATATTTACAAATAAAACTAGTATAATACACAATCTTGTTGGCCTATTTACTAATCATTTACTATTTGACCCTAACAAAAAGGCTGTTTAAAACACTTAGTGTGACCTCAGTTATCATATACTAACTCGAATGGCATCACAAAATGCACAGAATTCCACATCAAGGCCTTTTCTTCCAAGAATATAGCCCTCGTCATCTTTCTTACGTAGAAGAAGTAACAGCGCTTTGTAATCAAGAGTCACTTCAAAGGAATAAAACAATTAAATTAAACAAAATGTTAACCACAATCATAACAACCTGAATACAAGAAAAAACAACAGGATTAAATTTACACAAAGTATGAAAATCATGTCATTTAGGTGGTTAACATGTAAACTCAAATAATAAGTTTTCTTTTTATCTTTAATTCAAAGCTCTTACTACATTACTACAAAAAGTGCAGTCAGTGAAATAGAGAACACAGGCTGCAAATAACTGTCGGTCATCAGACGGCCAACCAAAATTTGCTCGTGTCCGGACAATTTTTTCAACGTAAATCATTTTACGGCAACAATGAATAAAATTCAACCTTTTGTTTTTGGTGATGTACAACCACAATTTTGTTTTGTCTGACTAAGATGGTAGTAGGACATAATTTTATGTCCTTTAAAGTGAAAAATATTATTTGCAGCCCTGAGAACATGAGACACTAAAGAAAATATTATACTTCTTTTGGAAGTTTTTCAGTAAACAATAATTTAATCATTATTTTTTACAACTTTTGTGGTGTTGGCAAGTACCACGGCCATTTCAGCTTTGAAAGTTCAAATACAATTTATTGTAAGTTTCAGTTATCTTTACCTGTGAACTTGATTGTGTAGCTCCTTCCATCTACCACAATGCCATGCTTTTTTATGCGATTCCTTTGGCAATTTAAATTTCTCAGCAGTTGTTTTAGATTTCCCCTAATTAAAAGCAAAATACCAATAATTTATTGAACAAAGTATTCCTATTAAAATAAGTTATTGTATATGTTGTGGTTTAATTTTTTCTTTGGTTTAAAATTTTTCAAACCAGTTTGATTTTTGGTTTTCATTGTCTTGTATTGATTATCATAATCTGAAACAAAGGAAAATAAAAATCAAACTGGTTTGAAAAATTTTAAACCAAGGTAAAATTTAAACCACAACATATACATCTACAATATTGCATTCCAAAGGAAAAAGCTTGACTGCAAGGCTTACAATGTAAATAAAAGCAAGTCTATAAATTATGCAGCTCCATTAACTTACTTGTTCTCTTTACAATTAGCTATAGCGAGAGGGTAGATTGATTGTGCACTTTCTGAGTTCTTGTTGGCAAAATCTATAGGAGCAAGTCCAATAGCAACTTGATCTCTACCTACAGGAATAAAGCAATGTGTATTTAAAAAGTAAACTGACAAATTGTCTTTATAAAAGGTTTTAATTAATGGATAAATCATATTGCTGCTTTCATACATGTTACTTTATGTATATACATATTACTTTATTGTGGATCTACAACCCTTTGACAAAGTCATGTCAAAACTAACCATCAATAACAGGACAGACATTTAGATATCAAGTACATAATATCCATGATAATGGAACACATTGGGTTTTGACACGATGCCCTCTCGTTCTAAGGTATCATGCATGCTGGCTGTATTGGTCAGAGTATAAATACCTTTTGGACAAATCAAGTTCTTTTCTTATACAAAAAATTCCTTTGAATTTTGGTCAGAGTATAAATACCTTTTGGGAAAATCGACTTCTTTTCTTATACAAAAAATTCATTTGAATTTTTTAACACCAACATGCTCTTTGTGAAAAAGCTCTATAATTTCTAAAGTTATCACACACCTCCCAGAGGGCGCCCATCAAGTTTAATGTTAAACTCCATTGTTTCTTTATCACCAGAGTAAAGGCGTTGCTCCCTTATTGCCCACACAAGCACACCACAGAGGTCCACACCACATGCATCAAAATCCACATCGTCCACTTTGCCAATGTTAAGCGACTTCCTAACCACAGAGAAGATAAGCTTCTTCACAGCTTTCATATCATTTTTGGTTAAAAGGACAGGTGTATCCTCTGACCTCTACAGACGAAAAAGAAAAACAAAAACAAAGTGGTAAAGCGAGTAATGGTCAATATCTCATGGTTTGCTTCATCATCACCATCATCATTGTTTCTGATCACCTAGCATAGTGCGTCCACCAGTTTGCTCCATGCAGTGGACGTTTCTTTACTAATGGTAAATAACAAACTTAAACACCTAAGCAAAAAATGAAATGGGCCCAGTTGCACGCCACCCAGTTTTTTAGCTAAACAGCTAATTAGCAAATTTGTCTTTAAACTGTCAATTGCATATTATGCATATTTAATTAATATTTAAATTCAGAAAAAATGAATGGGATGAGGGATGTTGGATTAATTTTAGACAAAATATGTTACTGACAATTAAATCTCAATGCAACAGCAACATCATTAGTGTCAACTAAGCTTAGATTTTAAAATGAAAATTTAAAAAGGTCACTCTACATAAAATACAATTTGGAAATAAAGCAAATACTTGAAATATTAAGTTTGTATTGCAACCAACTTACCCCACTTTTTCCAAGTTGGGACAAATTTAACAGCGTCTGCCACGCAGAATCTGGGAGTCTGCTATGCAACTTAAAATATAAAAGCACCCAGTCTGGAACTCGCATGCTCTTCATGATTCGATCGTAGGTGCTTGACGAGAGAATCTCTGAAAAGCCCTTCTTGGAGCCCTTAGCTTCCATGACCATTTCAACTACCTCAGATATGGTGTCGCGGACTTCCCCTTTCTCAGATTCGTCTCCAAACAGAAAGCTATTGCCAAGCACGCAAGAGATCGACTCCTTATATTTCTCGCTCACGTCGCTCAGAGAAGCCATCACCTCCCTACATTTCTTTAACACCTTCCGCTTCTTTGTCGTTGACCCATTGTCGGGAGAACTTTGGATTTCCTCGATCGATTCGTCAGAACTCGGCTCTGGGGAGGATGATAAAGACTGGAGTTTTTCCATATCTGACTCGAGGTCAGACACTTTTTCCTGAAATGTTTTAATTTCAATCTCAAGGGACTCTATTAATGCGTTCCTTTCGGCTAGTTCGGCCATAAGCTGGGCTGATTTGCTTTCAAAAGTGTTCCCGCCGGAATCGATGTCCTTCCCCTCCTGTGGCTCCAGGTCCAGCGCAACAGAATTTATTCGTCTTGCAAGGGATACAAAAGCGCGGGATCTCACTACACCATCAAACGAAATCTCCTTTTGCCTTAACAGACCGACGACAAGACCAAACGTGGATGCCACGTACAATTTACTCGGAAATCTACTGTAGTTCTTGAGGAATGCTGGCGACCCTGAATTGGCGCGAGCGTGCAGAAGTTCCCGCGCTTCAGCGTTCTTGATGTCGTCGGGGAAGATCTTTCCAACGCTTTTAGCGAAATCTGAAATTCGCCTTGTCCCACAGATCACGGAGGTAAGAACATACCAGTTCTTTTGAGGATCAAGAGACGGTCCTTCAACCCTCGAAAGACATGAAATGTCGATCGACGGCGAGGCCGTCGATCGTTCGTTCTCCATGAGAGCGGCACATCGAATGGCTTACAAATCAAATACATTTCGCTTCTAAATTTAAAAAATCCCGCCAAAGTAAAATATTACCTGGTTAGTAAGAATTTAACTTAATAAACAGTCCAGTTTGCGTGACTGTGTTCAAGTACGTCGAGAACAAAACACGTACATTTGTCAGAGCAACATGCTGACGTAAACAATGACCAACCAACGCGGGCCTCGCGCGTGACTCGCACATAAGACTCGCACTTGGTGTCCAAACCGAGCGTACGGATTTGCCGATGATTCGAAACACACTGAAAGAGAGGAGTTCGCCAAATATTTACCCCATAACGTTATTAATTTTAATTTTAAAATCAATATCGCATTCTTACTGCAAGAAGTGCCAGTTGAAGTGGGATCAGAATTTGTCAGTGACTTCAGATAGCTGCGACTTCGAACGTTGCTGCCCGTAAACAGCGCTAGCAATATTTATGAAGCCTAAATTTTCTTTGAATTTACTGTTCACCATCATTTAATAGAGTGCGCTTGCAGTTTTAATTTGATATTGTGATAAATCGCTTTGGTTAACAATTTAATGCATTGTAAACGTGCGTGGCCTTCGCGTTCCACAACGTTTCTTCTGGTCATCTGGCTTATTTTTGGTCACTGTGGGATTATAAATCTAATTACTGTAACCCCGTCAAATTGTCACCTTTCCAGGACGTTCGGGAAGATTTGCGGTTGCGGCAATTTTACAAACGCTGGAATCAATTTACGGCTCCTGTGGAGAATTTTTTTTTCGGGCTAAGCTCGTCATGATGACTACAATAACAACAAAACATGGATTTTAAATTACGTTTTAAATGCTACAAATCGGTAAAGAATGCATTTTAATCCCTAATCTTTGTAATCAGGACTGATTTGATGAACTTGAGTAGTGTCTGAGCAGTATGCTATAGAATCAGCTGTCTTAAGCAAATATCTTGACAGCGAAAATACAATACGATTGCGAATTACAATCAATTTGACTTTCTACGTAGATATTGCCCTTTCGTAGTACTACAAATCTGCAACGTTTCAGCATTGCAAAGTTTCTGCAGGACGAGATATCGTAGAATTACTTTCATTTTAAGGGCTATAGGCAATATATATGAAGTGCGCATGCGTATGATAGAAAACGTTCTTTCCTTACATCACATGGAAATCTAATCGTTGCAATCAAAATTTTACTCGTTATCTAAACCTTAGTGTATATACTACTATTACAAATAGATAAAACATTCAAAATGATGAGATAACTTACCCCCGTAGATGACGGTCCTTCTCCCCATGCATACTCTTATATGGTGTTTTAACCAAAATCTGTAAGACTGACATTCCTTGCAACCTCCTCTTGCTATTTTATCTTGTCTTCAATAATGACTACAATCACGACATAACATGGATTTTAAACTCCGTTTTAAATGCTACAAGATGGTGAAAATTGCATGTTCATCCCTAATCTGTGTAATGAGGACTGATTTGATGAACTTGGGTACTGTCTGAGCAGTATGTTATAGAATAAGCTGTCTTAGACAAATATCTTGACAGCCAAAATACAATACGATAGCGAGTTACAATCAATTTGACTTTCTACGTAGAGATTGCAAGTGCGAAGTACTAAAAATCTGCAACGTTTCAGCATTGCAAAAATTCTGCAGGACGAGATATCGTAGAATTACTTTCATTGTAAGGGCTATAGGCAATATGTATGAAGTGCGCATGCGTATGATAGAAAACGTTCTTTCCTTACATCACATGGAAATCTAATCGTTGCAATCAAAATTTTACTCGTTATCAAAACCTTAGTGTATATCCTACTATTACAAATAGATAAAGCATTCAAAATGATTCGATAACTTACTTCCATAGATGACGGTCCTTCTGCCCATACAATCTCTTATATGGTGTTTTAACCAAAATCTGTAAGGCTGACTTTCCTTTCAACCACCTCTTGCTATTTTATCTTGTCTTCAATAATGACTACAATCACGACATAACATGGATTTTAAATTACGCTTTAAATGCTACAAGATGGTGAAAATTGCATGTTCATCCCTAATCTGTGTAATGAGGACTGCTTTGATGAAATTGAGTAGTTTCTGGGCAGTATGCTATAGAATCAGCTGTCTTAAGCAAAAATCTTGGCAGCCAAAATACAATACGATTGCGAATTACAATCAATTTGCTTTTCTACGTAGATATTGCCCTTTCGTAGTACTACAAATCTGCAACGTTTCGGCATTGCAAAGATTCTGCAGGACTAGATATCGTAGAATTACTTTCATTGTAAGGGCTATAGGCAATATTTATGAAGTGCGCATGCGTATGATAGAAAACGTTCTTTCCTTTCATCACATGGAAATCTCACGCCGGGCACGCGCAACCTAAAAATCGGCCATTTGCCATTTCTTTTTCTCAGCGGCATGTCATTGAACCTCAGAAAAATATTTTACGAATTCAAGATGGCAGCTAGGAAGAGATTTAGTGTAGAGGACGTACTTGAGCAGGTTTTAGAGGAGAAATGAAGTGATGTAGATAGTGAGGAAGAGGAAGATATAAATCTTCAGGTAGATTTGCAGAAGGAAAAAATGGAGGAGTGGGTTGAGTCATTTGATGGGGGAGAGTGCTGCGATCACGAATTCTTTCGTGAAAATGTGAAACAGGCAGTACTTCCTATTGTTCGCCAGTCGTTCTTTACTAAAGAGCCAGGAGGTTAGCTTCTTTATTTCTTAAGTTGTTAATACGATGACTAATATTTTGAGTGCCTATAAAATATATTTAGTCAATGCACGTTAGAGGTAGAGGACATTGCCGTTCGATGGTTTTGGAAGATTTAATCCTGCTTTACGATTTAATACCATGACATGAAACAAATTTAAGCTTGATTATTTTATAATACCTTCAATTCTTTCAATAAATCGAGGCTTAGTTGTGCGGCAATCTATCAAAATGAAATATTTATTTTGAAATAAAAGAAAATTATCTCTTAATACATCGTGATTTATCCACTTTGATTCTTAAAGGGATAATTCCGGCCCTGAGATGCTAAGAAAAACTTAATTCTATAATTATATAATTTCGTAAATTTTTTTTGTTGTTGAAAATTGCCTAAATATGATAAAAGCATTTGCTTCTCTTTTAGATCATCACTTAGCTGCCCTACATTTGAGATCAAAATCTCTAAATGTGGAGTCAGTGCTTGACTCAGAGTCAAGAGTATGGCTCAACTGTCTTTATAGACGACTAGCGGGAAAGGTGGGAATACGGAAGCCGTACTATGGAGAGATTACGAGAAGCATACCATTTGACATTTTCCTTTGTCTAAAGGAAGTGTTGAGGGACCTAAATGCTAAAGAGCCCGACTGTTATTTTTCCCAAAACAACAAAGCACAAGTTATTTCTTTAACATCATCACATCTTGTTCATCACCTCTTTGCATGTTTATCTGGACAGACACCCAAGAAGATTAAGAGTTATTTTAAACGAACATTAACTGGACTCACTAGACATCAACATAAAGTCAGACTGATAATTTCGACGACCAAGGACTTTGCTTCTGTGTATAAAAAAAGGAATGGCCAGTTAGTTCTTCAGTTCTATTATGGTGAGTGGAACTATCATGGTAACCCTCAACACTTCGACTAAAGTAATTTTCCTTCCTTTTTCTTTTCTATTAGTATTAGATTACAGTAGTTGCTCTTCAAACATGTGCAGTAGCACCTATTAGTACTAGATTACAGTAGTTGTTCTTCCAACATGTGCTGTAGCACTTATTAGTAGTAGATTACAGTAGTTGTTCTTCCAACATGTGCAGTAGCACCTATTAGCATTAGATTAGAGTAGTTGCTCTTGCAACATGTGCAGTAGCACCTATTAGTACTAGATTACAGTAGTTGCTCTTCCAACATGTGCAGTAGCACCTACTAGCATTAGATTAGAGTAGGTTTTCTTCCAACATGTGCAGTAGCACCTACCAGCATTAGATTACAGTAGTTGTTCTTCCAACATGTGCAGTAGCACCTATTAGCATTAGATTACAGTAGTTGTTCTTCCAACATGTGCAGTAGCACCTATTAGCATTAGATTACAGTAGTTTTCCTTCCAACATGTGCAGTAGCACCTACTAGCATTAGATTAGAGTAGTTTTTCTTCCAACATGTGCAGTAGCACCTACCAGCATTAGATTACAGTAGTTGTTCTTCCAACATGTGCAGTAGCACCTATTAGCATTAGATTACAGTAGTTGCTCTTCCAACATGTGCAGTAGCACCTACTAGCATTAGATTACAGTAGTTGTTCTTCCAACATGTGCAGTAGCACCTATTAGTACTAAAGTGGTAGGAGAGTTATGCCCTTATTAGAGATATTTGTTTGGACTGTACCAATAAAACATTCCTGAAAACAATTTCAAGATCACACAAGACTTGAACTAAAGTGAATTTTTTTTTATTACTGTAAATGATACAATCTGTTTGTGATGACAAAATTATCTTGTTGCATGGTTGCCCAACAGAAAGAATAAACAAAGATGAAATTCACAAGAGTTGCTATCAAATGATAAAAAGTCAAGAGTAGAGATCATAAAAGACAAACATATGGCTAAATAGCTCCAAAAAAGGTACAAACATTGTATTCTCTTTTACCATATTCAGTAATATGTAAACTAATCTTCCAACTTTCAGCAAAAATTATTATTAGAATAACAACAACATTAAACAAAGATTTACTTTGTCTGTGCTCCACTATTAATTCACAAACCAGACTTTTTCTCCTTGGATGTCTAAGTATACCAGTTATATTGACCCTTTAAGCCCTAATATTGAAATAACAGTTCTCCTTTAATTTCCCTATTTGATAATTATAGCAATGGTGGAGAGAATTTAATACAGTATCAGGAGAATCCACCTGAATTGATTATGTCCTTAATTCTCATAATTCCTGTGGCTGGATAAGCAGTGTTACTACAAGGAGAAATTTGATGTCATTCACTGTTAGGGCTTAAAGGATTAAACAGTGAGGTTATGTATGGTGGCCCAGATGCAAAACATAAATCTCAGTACAAAAACAAACCTTGGGGCATCAACAAAACTCAGTACACAAAACCCAGCCCACAAAAAATCAGTGCAGAACCAAAATGTTAGGACATTTTGCACTTGTGGACCAGCACAACTATTTCCCCTTATGAAAAGTCAAGACAGCTTGAGGAACTTACCCTGCTTGTCACATTCAATGATAAGTAATCTAAGTGGATGACTGCAGTATTTGCATTTCTCTTCACTTGGACCTTTATGGAAGCCACAGTTACAGAACTCTGGTTTAGTGGTCCGTTTTGGCTCATATGTTAGGCCAGATATGGCCACTTTGCCTGTTTGATTGTGACCACGTTCACGTAACCATAGCAATGAAATATACTCGTGCATAAAAATCTGTGGCCATCTGGAATTGAATTCAGTGTTTCTGCAATACCTTGCAATAGAAACATGCTTGGCTTCCCTTCCCTCCATTGAATTCAGACCCAGACCCAAGCCATACTTACCAAACATGTCCTTAGTATGAGCTGGCACAATAAACCCTAGAGTCCATACAGAAGGATGGAAATTAAAAATAAGTACAAATACTCTATAAAAGGTTCTACACAGACGTTCAAGTTTGATCACTTGTTCACTGTTTATCGAAACCCGACTAAACAGTGATATACAGTCCCGCAACACCAAACACAAAAAAGCAAGAGCATGAAGGTGTTGCTTTGCTTTGGGATCTTCTACAAAGGAATCTACGGAGGATATTAAAAACATAAAATTATGTACAAACATGCGTGAGTCCTTCCCTGTGAAACGATAGTCAAATTTCTTCTCTTTACTTCTGCTTTCATTAAACCATCGTATAATTCTCTTGGCAAGCCTGGAAAGATCACACTTTGTACGGAGTGTTTTAACATAACATGCAAATGGAGATTTGGAAGGGATCTGTGAAAAAAACATTAATGTGGTTAGTAACAGAGACCTTCAAAACCAATTCTAACAGATGTTGATGGAGGAGAGCACAGACATTGTTTTTTAAATGCAAAGGATCTACATGGATTCTTTCAATGACAGGGCCCAGAGGGGGAATGAATTCTTGTCTGCTATTTTGACTTGAAAGGAAGGTTGTGATCTTGTTTCTTTTTGTAGTCTCTGCAAGTTTTTGTTTTGAAATTTTCTTTTTTAGGGTTTCCACTTCCTTGGCTACTTTTAGTCTGGTGTTATAATCCCAAGGATGCCATGTGTTTTTTTTTTCATTTCCAAATGTTCCATTTATGAGAACACCATTTTCTTTGGTCACATCTGCAAAAGAAGAAAAATATTTTGCACTATTGCTAAGTTCTCCAGTAATAAATGAAAGCATTTTCATGTCATTGGGGAGTTCAGCTATATAGAACTTGACATTAACAGATTGACCATTGTGTGTTAAGACATATGTCTTATTTTCAACAGTGTCAATTTCTCTAGCAAGATGGTTACGAAATCTCTCCACTGGTTCACTATTTTCACTACAATTGGCTCCAAAGAGGAGGTAGTTTTCATTACTACTCAAAACACCTCTGGTGATATTTAGAATGCCCACTAGCCAAGCACATGCTGTGTCATCCTTTCCGCATGGTGCACCATCTCCACCTAGTGAGACAAAAAATGTGTAAGGTTCGTTATTAAACCAGGTTAATGTATAGCTACTACTGTTAGACAGATAATACTTAGCAAGTGTAAGAAGTGTCTCTTCTAAACCCCGATAGCATCCATGAACCTTTTCATCCATACCCTCACACAGAGTATCAGCAACACTATACACATTACCTATAGGGATCTGTTTAATGTATGACATTAGCTTATTATAAGGGAGCAGTCTAGGAATGGGACAACCTGCAACAGATAAGGGTATGTTCTGCCTACCACTTATAGCATTATGTTTAAAACCCATTTCCCTATAGACTTTGCGGTATTTCCTTTTTCCCATGACACCCCGACTATAATAAACAGCTACACTTCTGATCTTATTTTCCTCTGACTCTTCATATTTTTTTAGCTTCTTCTTGGTCTTTGATGTAACTGCTTTCATGATTTTCTTGGAATTCATTACTTTCTCTGCTACAAGGCCAGCATCACACTTGCTCACAACTGTGTCAAGCAATCCAAATTCAGCTGGTTCTGTCTCCTCTGGGCTCCCACCATGAAGCTTTAAAGCTGCTTGAAACGTATTGTTTCTTCTTCTTCTAGCTTCTCTGATACTTAGCTGTGGGGTGGTTGGTTTCTTCCTTGCACTACGTGACTTCACTGACTTTACTTCTCTACCTACGCTGTCTAGCTCTTCTACATCCTCAAGTACTTTGGCGATCTAAAAAATATCTTGATGGTTAAACTGGATTTTATCTAGATAACGTTTAAAACAAATTAAAATCATGATTTTCAATATTTCCGGGTGTTTTTCTAGGGTACGTTATAGTTTTTTTGTCACAATTAGGAGAGGGGGCTCTTTCAACGATCATTTAAACGGTCAGAGTTCTTGGCTACAGCTTGTTTGCGAATTTCGCGGGAAAAACCATTCGCTTACATAAGACACTGGTTTTATCTTACCTTTTCATCGAGCCTCCTGCACAGATGCACCTTTGCATCTCTCACTTTCCTTTTCTCCTCCAGGACCCTGTCCATTTTCGTTATCTCCTCGTTCACTGCCACAATTCCTCTAGCTTTCCTGACCATTTCCTCTCTAGCCTCCTTCCTTCTTTTGCTTAGGGCACCGAGATCGAATCTGGGCATTGCGGCGATTTGATCATAAAACAGAGACGACTTGTGCAAAAGCGAAGGTGTTGATAAAAAAACAAAAACCAACAAAATTTTATATCACCATCAGAGAAACCGATTTTTAAAAAAATAGTAGAATTGCGCTTATTGTGAAGAAAAAGTCCCAAGGCTCAAAATTTGTTCTTCATCGGAAATTCTTCAAACTGTTAAAATAGATGCGCACGATCGGCGGGAAACTCATCTATTCCGCCATATTTCCTCAAGTGATTGGTATCAAAATGACCGTCGTCCTCGGCTCAACCAAACTCGGCAACCCGATTCTTCTCCGGTAAAGGGCAATTGCACCTACAAGGCTCGGAAGTGACGTCCTTTTTCAAATCGCAAATTTTAGCCAAGTCCTCCGAAAAGTACAAACGGCCAATATGGCGGCAGAGGACAGATGTTTTGCCGTTTTAAAGGTTGCTCGTGCCCGGCGTGCTAATTGTTGCAATCAAAATTTTACTCGTTATCTAAACCTTAGTGTATATCCCACTATTACAAATAGATAAAACATTCAAAATGATTGGATAACTTACCCCCATAGATGACAGTCCTTCTGCCCATACAATCTCTTATATGGAATTTTAACCAAAATCTGTAAAGCTGACTTTCCGTGCAACCACCTCTTGGTATTTTATCTTGTCTTCAATAATTACTAAAATCACGACATAACATGGATTTTAAATTACGTTTTAAATGCAACAAGATGGTGAAAATTGCATGTTTATCCCTAATTTGTGTAATGAGGACTGATTTAATGAACTTGAGTACTGTCTGAGCAGTATAA
Organism: Ricordea florida; assembly: GCA_949710005.1. Lineage (NCBI taxonomy): Eukaryota > Metazoa > Cnidaria > Anthozoa > Corallimorpharia > Ricordeidae > Ricordea > Ricordea florida. The sequence goes on along the minus strand of OX453281.1, from coordinate 15,689,665 downwards.
TATAGAATGAGCTGTCTTAAGCAAATATCTTGACAACCAAAATACAATACGATAGCGAATTACAATCAATTTGACTTTCTACGTAGATATTGCCCTTTCGTAGTACTACAAATCCACAACTTTTTAGCATTGCAAAGATTCTGCAAGGCAAGATATCGTGGAATTACTTTCATTGTAAGGGCTATAGGCAATATGTATGAAGTGCGCATCCGTATAATAGAAAACGTTCTTTCCTTACATCACATGGAAATCTAATCGTTACAATCAAAATTTTACTCGTTATCTAAACCTTGGTGTATATCCTACTATTACAAATAGATAAAACATTCAGAATGATTCGATAACTTACCCCCATAGATGACGGTCATTCTGCCCTTACAATCTCTTATATGGTGTTTTAACCAAAATCTGTAAAGCTGACTTTCCGTGCAACCACCTCTTGGTATTTTATCTTGTTTTCAATAATGACTACAATCACGACATAACATAGATTTTAAATTACGTTTTAAATGCTACAAGATAGTGAAAATTGCATGTTTATCCCTAATCTGTGTAATGAGGACTGATTTGATGAATTTGAGTACTGTCTGAGCAGTATGTTATAGAATCAGCTGTCTTAAGCAAATATATTTACAGCCAAAATACAATACGATTGCGAATAACAATCAATTTGAGTTTCTAGGTAGATATTGCCCTTTCGCAATACTACAAATCTAGAACTTTTTAGCATTGCAAAGATTCTGCAGGACAAGATATCGTGGAATTACTTTCATTGTAAGGGCTATAGGCAATATGTATGAAGTGCGCATGCGTATGATAGAAAACGTTCTTTCCTTACATCACATGGAAATCTAATCGTTGCAATCAAAATTTTACTCGTTATCTAAACCTCGGTGTATATCGTACTATTACAAATAGATAAAACATTCAAAATGATTCGACAACTTACCCCCATAGATGACGGTCCTTCTGCCCTTACAATCTCTTATATGGTGTCTTAACCAAAATCTGTAAAGGTGACTTTTCTTGAAACCACCTCTTGGTATTTTATCTTGTCTTCAATAATGACTACAATCACGACATAACATGGATTTTAAATTACGTTTTAAATGCTACAAGATGGTGAAAATTGCTTGTTCATCCCTAATCTGTGTAATGAGGACTGATTTGATGTACTTGAGTTCTGTCTAAACAGTATGTTATAGAATCAGCTGTATAAAGCAAATATCTTGACAGCCAAAATACAATACGATTGCGAATTACAATCAATTTGCTTTTCTACGTAGATATTGCCCTTTCGTAGTATTACAAATCTGCAACATTTCAGCATTGCAAAGATTCTGCAGGACAAGATATCGTAGAATTGCTTTCATTGTAAGGGCTATAGGCAATATATATGAAGTGCGCATGCGTATAATAGAAAAAGTTCTTTCCTTACATCACATGGAAATCTAATCGTTGCAATCAAAATTTTACTCGTTACCTAAACCTTAGTGAAGATCCTACTATTCCAAATAGATAAAACATTCAAAATGATTCGATAACTTACCCCCATAGATGACGGTCCTTCTGCCCATACAATTTCTTATATGGTGTTTTAACCAAAATCTGTAAGGCTGACTTTCCTTGCAACCACCTCTTGCTATTTTATCTTGTCTTCAATAATGACTACAGTCACAACATAACATGGATTTTAAATAAAGTTTTAAATGCTACAAGATGGTGAAAATTGCATGTTCATCCCTAATCTGTGTAATGAGGACTAATTTGATGAACTTGAGTACTGTCTGAGCAGTATGTGTTAGAATTAGCTGTCTTAAGCAAATATCTTGACAGCCAAAATACAATACGATTTCGAATTACAAACAGTTTGACTTTCTACCTAGATATTGCCCTTTCGTAATACAACAAATCTGCAACGTTTCAGCATTGCAAAGATTCTGCAGCACGAGATATCGTAGAACTACTTTCATTGTAAGGGCTATAGGCAATATGTATGCTGTGCGCATGCGTATAATAGAAAACGTTCTTTCCTTAAATCACATGGAAATCTAATCGTTGCAATCAAAACTTTACTCGTTATCTAAACCTTAGTGTATATCCTACTATTACAAATAGATAAAACATTCAAAATGATTCGATAACTTACCCCCATAGATGACAGTCCTTCTGCCCATACAATCTCTTATATGGTGTTTTAACCAAAATCTGTACGGCTGACTTTCCTTGCACCCACCTCTGGGTATTTTATCTTCTCTTCAATATTGACTACAATCACGACATAAGATGGATTTTAAACTACGTTTTAAATGCTACAAGATGGTGTAAAAAGCATGTTCATCCCTAATCTGTGTAATGAGGACTAATTTGATGAACTTGAGTACTGTCTGAGCAGTATGTGTTAGAATCAGCTGTCTTAAGCAAATATCTTGACAGCCAACATACATTACGATTGCAAATTACAACCACTTTGACTTTCTACGTATATATTGCCCTTTCGCAATACTACAAATCTAGAACTTTTTAGCATTGCAAAGATTCTGCAGGACAAGATATCGTGGAATTACTTTCATTGTAAGGGCTATAGGCAATATGTATGAAGTGCGCATGCGTATGATAGAAAACGTTCTTTCCTTACATCACATGGAAATCTAATCGTTGCAATCAAAATTTTACTCGTTATCTAAACCTCGGTGTATATCGTACTATTACAAATAGATAAAACATTCAAAATGATTCGACAACTTACCCCCATAGATGACGGTCCTTCTGCCCTTACAATCTCTTATATGGTGTCTTAACCAAAATCTGTAAAGGTGACTTTTCTTGAAACCACCTCTTGGTATTTTATCTTGTCTTCAATAATGACTACAATCACGACATAACATGGATTTTAAATTACGTTTTAAATGCTACAAGATGGTGAAAATTGCTTGTTCATCCCTAATCTGTGTAATGAGGACTGATTTGATGTACTTGAGTTCTGTCTAAACAGTATGTTATAGAATCAGCTGTATAAAGCAAATATCTTGACAGCCAAAATACAATACGATTGCGAATTACAATCAATTTGCTTTTCTACGTAGATATTGCCCTTTCGTAGTATTACAAATCTGCAACATTTCAGCATTGCAAAGATTCTGCAGGACAAGATATCGTAGAATTGCTTTCATTGTAAGGGCTATAGGCAATATATATGAAGTGCGCATGCGTATAATAGAAAAAGTTCTTTCCTTACATCACATGGAAATCTAATCGTTGCAATCAAAATTTTACTCGTTACCTAAACCTTAGTGAAGATCCTACTATTCCAAATAGATAAAACATTCAAAATGATTCGATAACTTACCCCCATAGATGACGGTCCTTCTGCCCATACAATTTCTTATATGGTGTTTTAACCAAAATCTGTAAGGCTGACTTTCCTTGCAACCACCTCTTGCTATTTTATCTTGTCTTCAATAATGACTACAGTCACAACATAACATGGATTTTAAATAAAGTTTTAAATGCTACAAGATGGTGAAAATTGCATGTTCATCCCTAATCTGTGTAATGAGGACTAATTTGATGAACTTGAGTACTGTCTGAGCAGTATGTGTTAGAATTAGCTGTCTTAAGCAAATATCTTGACAGCCAAAATACAATACGATTTCGAATTACAAACAGTTTGACTTTCTACCTAGATATTGCCCTTTCGTAATACAACAAATCTGCAACGTTTCAGCATTGCAAAGATTCTGCAGCACGAGATATCGTAGAACTACTTTCATTGTAAGGGCTATAGGCAATATGTATGCTGTGCGCATGCGTATAATAGAAAACGTTCTTTCCTTAAATCACATGGAAATCTAATCGTTGCAATCAAAACTTTACTCGTTATCTAAACCTTAGTGTATATCCTACTATTACAAATAGATAAAACATTCAAAATGATTCGATAACTTACCCCCATAGATGACAGTCCTTCTGCCCATACAATCTCTTATATGGTGTTTTAACCAAAATCTGTACGGCTGACTTTCCTTGCACCCACCTCTGGGTATTTTATCTTCTCTTCAATATTGACTACAATCACGACATAAGATGGATTTTAAACTACGTTTTAAATGCTACAAGATGGTGTAAAAAGCATGTTCATCCCTAATCTGTGTAATGAGGACTAATTTGATGAACTTGAGTACTGTCTGAGCAGTATGTGTTAGAATCAGCTGTCTTAAGCAAATATCTTGACAGCCAACATACATTACGATTGCAAATTACAACCACTTTGACTTTCTACGTATATATTGCCCTTTCTTAATACTACAAATCTGCAACGTTTCAGCATTACAAAGATTTTGCAGGAGGAGATACTGTAGAATTACTTTCATTGTAAGGGCTATAGGCAATATGTATGAAGTGCGCATGCGCATGATAGAAAACGTTCTTTCCTTACATCACATGGAAATCTAATCGTTGCAATCAAAATTTTACTCGTTATCTAAACCTTAGTGTATATCCTACTATTACAATTAGATAAAACATTCAAAATGATTCGATAACTTACCCCCATAAATGACGGTTATTCTGCCCATACAATCTCTTATATGGTGTTTTAACCAAAATCTGTAAGGCTGACTTTCCTTTCAACCACCTCTTTTATTTTGTCTTGTCCTCAATTATTGACAACAATCACGTTATAACATGGATTTTAAACTACGTTTTAAATGCTACAAGATGGTGAAAAATGCATGTTTAAACCTAATCTGTGTAACGAAAACTAATTTGATGAACTTGAGTACTGTCTGAGCAGTATGCTATAGAATCAGCTGTCTTAAGCAAATATCTTGACAGTCAAAATACAATACGATTGCGAATTACAACCAATTTGACTTTCTACGTAGATATTGCCCTTTCGTAATACTACAAATCTGCAACGTTTCAGCATTACAAAGATTTTGCAGGAGGAGATTTTGTAGAATTACTTTCAATGTAAGGGCTATTGGCAATATGTATGAAGTGCGCATGCGTATGATAGAAAACGTTCTTTCCTTACATCACATGGAAATCTAACCGTTGTAATCAAAATGTTCTTCTTTATCTAAACCTTAGTGTATATCATACTATTACAAATACATAAAACATTCAAAATGATTCGATAACTTACCCCCATAGATGACGGTCCTTCTGCCCATACAATCTCTTATATGGTGTTTTAACCAAAATCTGTAAGGCTGACTTTCCTTGCACTCCCCTCTTGGTATTTTATCTTGTCCTCAATAATTGACAACAATCACGACATAACATGGATTTTAAACTACGTTTTCAATGCTACAAGATGGTAAAAATTGCATGTTTAACCCTAATCTGTGTAATGAGGACTAATTTGATAAACTTGAGTACTGTCTGAGCAGTATGCTATAGAATTAGGTGTCTTAAGCAAATATCTTGACAGCCACCATACAATACGATTGCGAATTACAATCAATTTGACTTTCTACCTAGATATTGCCCTTTCTTAATACTACAAATTTGCAACGTTTCAGCATTGCAAAGATTCTGCAGGACGAGATATCGCAGAATTACTTTCATTGTAAGGGCTATAGGCAATATGTATGAAGTGCGCATGCGTATGATAGAAAACGTTCTTCCCTTACATCACATGGAAATCTAATCGTTGCAATCAAAATTTTACTCGTTATCTAAATCTTAGTGTATATCCTACTATTACAAATAGATAAAAAATTCAAAATGATTCGATCACTTACCCAAATAGATGTCGGTCCTTATGCCCATACAGTCTCTTATATGGTGTTTTAACCAAAATCTGTAACGCTCACTTTCCTTGCAACCACCTCTTGGTATTTTATCTTGTCTCTTATAATGACTACAATCAGGAGATAACATGGATTTTAAATTACGTTTAAAATGATACAAGATTGTAAAAATTACATGTTCATCCCTAATCTTTGAAATGAGGACTAACTTGATGAACTTGAGTACTGTCTGAGCAGTATGCTATAGAATCAGCTGTCTTAAGCAAATATCTTGACAGCCAAAATACAATACGATTGCGAATTACAATCAATTTAACTTTCTACGTAGGTATTGCCCTTTCGTAATACTACTAATCTGCAACGTTTTAGCATTGCAAAGATTCTGCAGGACGAGATATCGCAGAATTACTTTCTTTGTAAGGGCTATAGGCAATATGTATGAAGTGCGCATGCGTATTAAAGAAAACGTTCTTTCCTTACATCACATGGAAATCTAATCGTTGCAATCAAAATTTTACTCGTTATCTAAACCTTAGTGTATATCCTACTATTACAAATAGATAAGACATTCAAAATGATTCGATAACTTACCCCCATAGATTACGGTCCTTCTGCCCATACAATCTCTTATATGGTGTTTTAACCAAAATCTGTAAGGCTGACTTTTCTTGCAACCCCCTCTTGGTATTTTAGCTTGTCCTCAATAATTGACTAAAATCACGACATAAGATGGATTTTAAACCACGTTAATAATGCTACAAGATGGTGAAAATTGCATGTTCATCACTAATCTTTGAAATAAGGACTAATTTGATGAACTTAAGTACTGTCTGAGGAGTATGCTATAGAATCTGCTGTCTTAAGCAAATATCTTGACAGCCAAAATACAATACGATTGCGAGTTACAATCAATTTGACTTTCTACGTAGATATTGCCCTTTCGTAATACTACAAATCTGCAACGTTTTAGCATTGCAAAGATTCTTCAGGACGAGATATCGCAGAATTACGTTCATTGTAAGGGATATAGGCAAAATGTATCAAGTGCGCATGCGTATGATAAAAAACGTTCTTTCCTTACATCACATGGAAATCTAATCATTGCAATCAAAATTTTACTTGTTATCAAATTATTAGTGTCTATCCTACTATTACAAATAGATAAAACATTCAAAATGATTGGATAACTTACCCCCATAGATGACGGTCCTTCTTCCCATTTAATCTCTTATATGGTGTTTTAACCAAAATCTGTAAGGCTGAATTTCCTAGCATCCACCTCTTGGTATTTTATCTTGTTTTAAATGATTGACTACAATCACGACATGACATGGATTTTAAATTACGTTTTAAATGCTACAAGGTGGTAAAAAAATGCATGGTTAACCCTAATCTGTGTAATGAGGTCTAATTTGATGAACTTGAGTACTGTCTGAGCAATATGCTATAGAATCAGCTGTCTTAAGCAAATATCTTGACAACCAAAATACAATACGATTGCGAATTACAATCAATTTGACTTTCTACGTAGATATTGCCCTTTCGTAATACTACAAATCTGCAACGTTTCAGCATTGCAAAGATTCTGAAGGACGATATATCGCAGAATTACTTTCATTGTAAGGGCTACAGGCAATATGTATAAAGTGCGCATGCGTATGATAGAAAACGTTCTTTCCTTACATCACATGGAAATCTAATCGTTGCAATCAAAATTTTACTCGTTATCTAAAACTTAGTGTATATCCTACTATTACAAATAGATAAAACATTCAAAATAATTTGATAACTTACCCCCATAGATGAAGGTCCTTCTGCCCATACAATCTCTTATATGGTGTTTTAACCAAAACCTGTAAGGCTGACTTTCCTTGCAAACACCTCTTGGTATTTTATGTTGTCCTAAATAAATGACTACAATCACGACATAACATTGATTTTAAATTACGTTTTAAATGCTACAAAATGGTGAAAAATGCATGGTTAACCCTAATCTGTGTAATGATTACTGTTTTGAGGAACTTGAGTACTGTCTGAGCAGTATGCTATAGAATCAGCTGTCTTAAGCAAATATATTGAAAGCCAAAATACAATACGATTGCGAATTACAATAAATTTGACTTTCTACGTAGATATTGCCTTTTTCTAATACTACAAATCTGCAACGTTTCAGCATTGCAAAGATTTTGCAGGACGAGATATCGTAGAATTACTTTATTGTAAGGGCTATAGGCAATATGTATGAATTGCGCATGCGTATGATAGAAAACGTTCTTTCCTTACATCACATGGAAATCTAATTGTTGCAATCAAAATTTTACTCGTTATCTAAACCTTAGTGTATATCCTACTATTACAAATAGATAAAACATTCAAAATGATTCGATAACTTACCCCCATAGATGACGGTCGTTCTTCCCATACAATCTCTTATATGGTGTTTTAAACAAAATCTCTAAGGCTGACTGTCCTTACAACCACCTCTTGGTATTTTATCCTCTCTTCAATAATGACTACAATCATGACATAACATGGAATTTAAATTACGTTTTAAATGCTAAAAGATGGTTAAAATTGCATGTTTATCCCAAATCTGTGTAATAAGGACTGATTTGATGAACTTGAGTACTGTTTGAGCAGTATGCTATAGAATCAGATCTCTTAAGCAAATATTTTGACAGCCACAATACAATAAGAATGCGAACTACAATCAATTTAACTTTCTACGTAGATATTGCCCTTTCGTAATACTACAAATCTGCAACGTTTCAGCATTGCAAAGATTCTGCAGGACGATATATCATAGAATTACTTTCATTGTAAGGGCTACAGGCAATATGTATGAAGTGCGCTTGCGTATGATAGAAAACGTTCTTTCCTTACATCACATGGAAATCTAATCGTTGCAATCAAAACTGTACTCCTTATCTAAACCTTAGTGTATATCCTACTATTACAAATAGATAAAACATTCAAAATAATTCGATAAGTTACCCCCATATATGACGGTCCTTCTGCCCATACAATCTCTTATATGGTGTTTAACCAAAACCTGTAAGGCTTACCTTCCTTGCAAACACCTCTTGGTATTTTATCTTGTCCTAAATAATTGACTACAATCACGACATAACATGCATTTTAAATTACGTTTCAAATGATACAAGATGGTGAAAAAAGCATGGTTAACCCTAATCTGTGTAATGAGGACTAATTTGATAAAGTTGAGTACTGTCTGAGCAGTATGTTATAGAATCAGCTCTCTTAAGCAAATATCTTGAAAGCCAAAATACAATAAGATTGCGAATTACAATCAATTTGACTTTCTACGTAGATATGGCCCTTTCGTACTACTACAAATCTGCAACTTTTAAGCATTGTAAAGATTCTGCAGGACGAAATATCGTAAAATTACTTTCATTGTAAGGGCTATAGGCAATATGTATGAAGTACGCATGCGTATGATAGAAAACGTTCTATCCTTACATCACATGGGAATCTAATTGTTGCATTCAAAAGTTTACTCGTTATCTAAACCTTAGTGTATATCCTACTATTACAAATAGATAAAACATTCAAAATGATTCGATAACTTACCTTTATAGAAGACGGTCCTTCGGCTGACTTTCCTTGCAACCACCTCTTGCCATTTTGTCTTGTCTTTAATAATGATTACAATTAAGACATAACATGGATTTTAAATTACGATTTAAATGCTACAAGATGGTGAAAATTGCTTGTTCATCCCTAATATGTGTAATGAAAACTGATTTCATGAACTTGAGTACCGTCTGAGCAGTATGCTATAGAATCAGCTGTCTTAAGCAAATATCTTGACAGCCAAAATACAATACGATTGCGAATTACAATCAATTTGACCTTATACCTATATATTTCCCTTTCGTAGTACTACAAATCTGCAACGTTTCAGCATGGCAAAGATTCTGCAGGACGAGATATCGTAGAATTACTTTCAATATTAAGGGCTATAGGCAATATGTATGAAGTGTGCATGCGTATGATAGAAAAGGTTCTTTCCTTACATCACATGGAAATCTAATCGTTGGAATCAAAATTTTACTGGTTATCTAAACCTTAGTTTACATCCTACTATTACAACTAGATATAACATTCAAAATGGTTCAATAACTTACCCCCGTAGATGACGGTCCTCCTGCCCATACAACAATTTATATGGTGTTTTAACTAAAATCTGTAAGGCTGACTTTGCGTGCAACCACCTCTTGGTATTTTATCTTGTCTTCAATAATGACTACAATCACGACATAACATGGATTTTAAATTACGTTTTAAATGCTACAGGATGGTGAAAATTGCATGTTCTTCCCTAATCTGTGTAATGAGGACGGATTTCATGAACTTGAGTACTGTTTGAGCAGTATGCTATACAATCAGCTGTCTTAAGCAAATATCTTAACAGTTAAAATACAATACGATTGCGAATTACAATTAATTTGCTTTTCTACGTAGATAATGCCATTTCGTAGTACTACAAATCTGCAACGTTTCAGCATTGCAAAGATTCTGCAGGACGAGATATCGTAGAATTACTTTTATTGTAAGGGCTATAGGCAATATGTATAAAGTGCGCATGCGTATGATAGAAAACGTTCTTTCCTTACATCACATGGAAATCTAATCGTTGCAATCAAAATTTTACTCGTTATCTAAACCTTAGTGTATATCCTACTATTACAAATAGATAAAAAATTCAAAAGGATTCGATAACTTACCCCCATAGATGACGGTCCTTCTGCCCATACAATTTCTTATATGGTGTTTTAACTAAAATCTGTAAGGCTGACTTTCCTTGCAACCACCTCTTGCTATTTTATCTTGTCTTCAATAATGAGTACAATCACGCCATAACATATATTTTACATCAGGTTTTAAATGCTACAAGATGGTGAAAATTGCATTTTCATCCCTAATCTTTGTAATGAGGACTGATTTCATGAACTTGAGTAGTGTCTGAGAAGTATGCTATAAAATCAGCTGTCTTAAGCAAATATCTTGACAGCCAAAATACAATACGATTGCAAATAACAATTAGTTCGACTTTCTACGTAGATATTGCCCTTTTGTAGTACTAAAAATCTTCAACGTTTCAGCAATTCAAAGATTCTGCAGGACGAGATATCGTAGAATTACTTTTATTGTAAGGGCTATAGGCAATATGTATGAAGTGCGCAAACGTATGATAGAAAACGTTCTTTCCTTACAGCACATGGTAATCTAATCGTTGCATTTAAAATTTTGCTCGTTATCTAAACCTTAGTGTATATGCTACTATTACGAATAGATAAAACATTTAATATGATTCTATAACTTACCCCCATAGATGACGGTCCTTCTGCCCATACAATCTCTTATATCGTGTTTTAACCAAAATCTGTAAGGCTGACTTTCCTTTCAACCACCTCTTGCTATCTTATCTTGTCTTCAATAATGACTACAATCACGACATAACATGGATTTTAAATTACGTTTTAAATGCTACAAGATGGTGAAAATTGCATGTTCATCCCTAATCTGTGTAATGAGGACTGCTTTGATGAAATTGAGTAGTGTCTTGGCAGTATGCTATAGAATGAGCTGTCTTAAGCAAATATCTTGACAGCCAAAATACAATACGATTGCGAATTACAATCAATTTGCTTTTCTACGTAGATATTGCCCTTTCGTAGTACTACAAATCTGCAACGTTTCGGCATTGCAAAGATTCTGCAGGACTAGATATCGTAGAATTACTTTCATTGTAAGGGCTATAGGCAATATTTATAAGTGCGCATGCGTATGATAGGAAACGTTCTTTCCTTACATCACATGGAAATGTAATCGTTGCAATCAAAATTTTGCTCGTTATCTAAACCTTAGTGTATATGCTACTATTAGAAATAGATAAAACATTGAAAATGATTAGATAACTTACCCCCATAGATGACGGTCCTACAATGCTACAGGATGGTGAAAATTGCATGTTTATCCCTAATCTGTGTAATGAGGACTGATTTGATGAACTTGAGTAGTGTCTGGGCAGTATGCTATAGAATCAGCTGTCTTAAGCAAAGATCTTGACAGCCAAAATACAATACGATTGCGAATTACAATCAATTTGCTTTTTCACGTAACGCACATTTTACCCCACTATAACGAATATTTTGTCCGATCGCTCGCAGCAGTCAGTAAAGACGACAGATTTGAGTAGAAAACACACCTTGCCTTATTCCGTACTACGTGTACTTGTAGTCTTTAATTAATTTTAAAGTTTATTGAAATTGTTTTTGAATTTGAAATCTTGATGGTCAGCGTGCGTTCATTTAAAAACGTACTAGACTATAAGATGGTTTCATTACTTTTTTTCTCACACAGTCGATGAGCGTGAATTTTCTCCTTTCAGCCAGTTCACCAAAAAAAATTGAGAAAAATATAAATATCATGAGAGTTGATAAGTATATTCTTCCCGTTTTCCCTTGTAGCTCAGCTGGGGGAACAAAGCAACACGAAAACAAGGAGACGTGTTTTTTGGTGGAGTCATTCTCGGTGTTTGCAAAAAAGGTCTTTACATCATTCGTTAACTTTTAAATTTCATTTCAAGTTCCCGGATTGTATGACCAGTCTTATGGCTGGTAAGTCCTGTATAAAACCGGCTATGTTGTCTCTGGAAACTAATTGTACCCGTTTGTAATGACGTTAATTGATCATCGCAGTTATGTACACAACTTAAGCAGCTGTGAAGTTTAAGCCTAAAAAAAAAAAAAAAAAAAAAAAAACTCAGGCCTGAACGGGATTCGAACCCATGACCTCTGCGATACCGGAACAGTGCTCTACCAACTGAGCTATCAAGCCAACTGGGAGCTGGTCATATTGTGTACCGGTTTCCGTTATCTGTTGATATGGAGGAACCCCTCGCCTAAACCAGGAGGTGGAGAGTTTTAATTGCCGGTGTTCCAAAAGTTCAAGGTGTTCCAATAGTTCAACATTAAGTTACAAGCGATAAAGGCTGAAGGGCTTCTTAATTGATTTAATGAGACTTATAACTTCAGTTTGCAAGTATAGATTACACGAGAAGAAGAAGAAGAAGAAGAAGAAGAGGAAAAAGAAGAAGAGAAGCCGCCGTGTGATGTTCGTTCTCCTATAATTGTTGAGAATGAACTCCCTCAATTAAATGTTCATCTCTGTATCTTGATGGTTTCTACCTCTCGTGTCTCGAATTTCACAGTTCTCAGAAATTCCTCCAACAATAACATTTCACTTCGTGACTTTCTTTTTGTATTTCTATTTTGTTGGCACTCTAATAGTTCTTCGATTGACTGTACAGCTGAAAAGCTAGAGTTTTCCCTTGTATATCCATGTTTACCCGAGTGTAGTTGAGAAAGAGCTTTAATGAACGGAGGCGGGAAAAAGCAGCCTGTTACTCTCACGTGCGACGATATAGAAATCCACCGTCGCTGAGCGGTTGTTTTCGATACCATCACCTGTGACGGTATCAGCGTCCAACACCGTCTATATTTTTCTCGCCTTAGTTTTTTTAGATATCAAAGTGATTATAAGATTTATTACATCCATTTTGAAATCAACGGCATTATCCTCCCATATACCATTAAGCCAGGGAGGGGATTACGACTGACGCAAACACTGCAGTGTAGATTGATTGATCATGTTAAATATACTCTCGCAACGCCCTTGACATGAAAATCTTGAAAACAAGCCAAAGCAAAACATTTCCACTGGATTAGAAAAGAAAATCCTACCAGACCATTACCACTGCGAAAGAAATTACGCCCATGAAACAGGGAATTTGCAAAGTCTGGTGTAGTTGAAGGATTTACGTTAAAAGTGGATTGTTCGCTTTGTTGTTGAATGGCAGGCGCTGTGGAGGACGAAGAAAAAAAAGTGGAAGAACTTTAGTTCTAGTTGCAAGAACATGTTGAACTGACTGAACTGAATTCGGTTGAGTTAGAAATCGACCAATAATTGCAGATAACTTGAATAGTTGTTAAAGAGTTCGTTGTGCACTTTGCGACTTGAGCGATTTATCGCTTGCGTAGTTTATCGTTTTAGGCTTGGAAAGTTTTCTTAATCGGCAGCTTTAAAGGCAGTGGGAAGTGTAGGTTTGTGCAAAACCAGCCTTTTCCGGGCAAAAATGGAGGAAGGAAAATAGCTTTCATGAGCTTTTTACCGTGGAAATGCAAGACCCAATGGTAAATACCGTACCGGCAACGACCAACAAAGTTAAAAGCTTCGATTGAGGATTATGTCGGGCTGCAATTCGCAAAGTTGCTGACAAATAAATAAACGAATTCTCACTCTTTCGTAGGTCGAAATGTCCGAAGCTCTGAACAACATTACGCGACAAGAGAACAATAAAGTTTACCTCCAAATAGCAGTAAATTTTGGGCGAAACGGAATGAATACTTCACAGGTTAAGGTACATGGAAATTTCCATGTACCATGCAATGAAACATATGGCAAGGTACATGGAAATTTCCATGTGCCTTGCAATGAAACATATGGCAAGGTTGTAGTATTGTAACTGGGTTGACTGTGTAAGCCCAGCCCTAAGGCATTGTGGGTAGGTAATAAAAGGGAACAAGGCGGCTTAGAAACGTGTGTGTGTTTCTTATCTCGAATCCGCGTACACCGGGAACCTGTCTGGTGTCAAGACATTACATTGGCGATTGTGAGGATAATCCTTTCTAGCGGTATGGCGTCGAATGGTATTCAACCGATGGATATTACGGGCTCGAAATCGGAATTGAGAGAAGGGAACAGATTTCGCAACGACTGTGGAACCAGTTAGGAGGTTGACACGGCAGGGTACCAAGTGGCATTGGGGCAACTAGGAAAATGAAGCATTTGAGACTCCAAAGAACCAGTTGGCTGAGGCATCAATGATGGCCTTTTATGACAAAGACGCACCAACTGAGGTGGTTACTGACGCCAGTCCGGTTGGTCTCGTGGCTATACTTGTGCAAGAAAAGCAAGGAGTGAAGAGAGCAGTTGCATTTTCAAGCCGAAGCCTCAGTGATGTCGAGCGTCGATACAGCCAGACGGAAAAGCAGGCGCTGGCGGTTGTCTGGGCCTGTGAGAGATTTCATCTCTACTTATTCGGGTTAAAATCGTTTCAACTTGTCACGGATTGTAAAGCTCTGGAAAACATCTATGGCCCTAGGTCTAAACAATCGGCCAGAGTTGAGAGATGGGTTCTGTACACCATGCGTCATGTACCTTGAAGCCAGAACGTAGCTGATTGCCTAAGTCGTCTGACGAAGATACCAGCATCACCCCGTGATGGTGTAACCGAAGAGTATGTTAGAATGGTAGCAGTCAACGCAACACCGTGTGCGATGACCACGCGAGAGATAGAGAGAGCTTCTGCTGAAGATGAGGAATTGACTGAGGTACGTCGTTGTTGGAAGACGGGGAACTGGTCTGCTGCTCCTAGTCCATAGAGGTTGTTACGTGATGAAATTACTGTGGTTGGAAGATTAGAGGTGTGCGTGTTGTTGTCACCATGAGTTTGCGTGAGAGAGTCCTTAAATTAGCTCACGAAGTACACCAAGGGATCGTGAAAACGAAAGATCGTCTCCGAAGCAAAGTATGGTGGCCGAATATAAACAGTATGGTGGAGAGACACTGCAAGAAATGCCTTGGGTGTCAAGCTGTGACTCCTGTTGCCACCATGCCTCCTGTGAAGACAACGACCATGTCGCCGTAAACCTGATGGGTCCACTTCCAACTGGGGAGAATCTTCTTGAGACTGTAGACTATTACAGCAGATGGATAGAGGTGGATGTAGTGAGAAACACAAGTAGTATGTTCTGGAAGGATAGATCAATGTATTCAAATCATTTGCAGGTATATTTGAGAGAGGAGGGAGGGATATGGGGTGAGGGGGTGTGTGTGTGTGGGCAGTGGGAGTAGTGATGGTGAGGTTGACGCCATGTTGAATAGTGAATGAGGTTAGTAATAGTGTTGAATATTTAATGCGTTTTGAAAAGAGAAGTGTGTTGTATCGTACTGTTACGTGTCCGCCCAACCATCTGGGTGGTATCGCAAATATATAGCTATCCAGAACAATGGAAAGAGCACTGGTCCAAAGAGAGAATGATGACATCACGATCCACCAATAAGAGAACGATGATATCATCATCGACCAATGAGAAGTCACTGACGTTATGAATGTATGAAAACATTAGTTCTTTTGGGAACCAGACAAACAGGTTTCTTGAAGATCGGATGCAGGTTTGTATATATATATAAACACAAAGAAAACTGATTTATAGACAGGTATGGGAATTCGTAAGCCAGATCGGTTTGTTCCCAGGTCGCAAACATTAACTTCAGTACTTTCTAGACCGGATCTAAGTCAAACAACGGACGTGAAAAATAAGAGACGATACTAACTGGTATAACCGGATGGATAACACCAACAACTCTTCGCAATGGATCTAGAAGTGCTCTGTTTCCAATAAGATCTTAACTTTGGAAGATACGGCTGCAATAATTCAAAACGAAGTCTGGGATTCCGTTTGCAGTACAACGCCGTGTTGTTGAAATTACCTGTAAGGAGGATGGTATGACAGCAAAGGACTAGTTGAAGTACTCAATGAGAAGACAAACATGTGTTGTAAAAATATGTCTTTAATATTGAGAACAAAGAACATCTTTACTTGATATAATTAAAAATTGCCTATAAACAATGAAAAAAAATTATAAAACTTCTATTCTAACAAGAAAATTACTCTACAAGACTCAATGTTTTTTTTCCTATAAAACGTTACCAAAATAAAATCTCTCATGAAACGTAGTTAGTTTAAGTATCTATGAAAATTCTTAGGACAGAAAAAGTACTTGATTAAAACGTCCGACTTTTTTAAATTTTGTAGTATTTGAAAAAAAAAAAAGTAAACTTATGTTTATTAATAGATTTGTTTTTTCTGTAACAAAACCAACAGAAGTCCCCATTCCCAACACAATTACATTCTACTATATCTTTGTACATTCTTCCCACTTGATATCTTTGAATATCCGTCCGTAGCTTATCTTTATAAATACATGGAATGCATGTGGCCAAGTGGCTTCTTTGTGGGTGGTGTCTTGGACAGCTCTGTAATAGAGATGAACCACACTTTAATATTAGAAAACACAAAATAGCGCTAGACAGCAAATATGAGTTATGACATTGCCCTCTACAAATTTTTTTTCGGGTTTCCAACAACATAAAATAGCGCGAGACAACAATTTTGAGTGATAACATTTCAGGTTTCCAACCGCTCAATGTTGTAAGACTCTAATACCGGAGGTTCTGACTTAGTTGTTATAACGAAACATACTTTGTTCAATTGAAGTACACCTTAAACAGTGTATGCATCACTTAATAAGTTCGATTTGACCCTGAAGATCATCATATAAAATATGATATACTTACTTCTCTTTTCAGTAGCTTCATAAATTCGTCTACTTCTTTGAATTCTGTCTCTGTGTAGTTATATTCCATCCTACACAGAGGACATTGCCATGCACTGGGGATCAGTGTCCTCTGCCACCTCCTTTTACATTTCTCATGAATGGGTTGATTACAGCATTCAGATTTTGAAACATTAAATTCTTCGTGGCAGATACCACAAGTTAACAGGACTTGTCAAAGGAATTAAAGAAGAGAATGATTTGAGCGATAGACAGAACCACCAATGACATAATTTGGGACAGAAGTGAGTTGACTATCTCAGTAAAATAACAAACTAATACATTTACTGACATGATCACGATACCAAATATATCGTTACATCACATTTTTCAAACACGAGTCCTCTTCAAAACGCAACTGTTAGAATTTCTGAACTATATCGAATAATATCTAATATGAACACACTACCGACTTTCAATTTTTAAGTCGCCCTACAATTTTCAAGACACGAGTCATATTCAAAAAACATTTGTTAGGAATTTTAAAACCATGCTGAACGTTAGAAGCGTGGTTTAACAAAAAGACAACGCATTTAGAGAAAATGCCACCAGATATTTTGACTTTCGAACAGTAACTGGAATAACTAAGTAATCAAATAAGGTTCTTGTACTTACAAAACGAACCACAATTCTGGTAATTTCTGCTTCCATTTTGTTTTCCTATCTTCTCTGCGTATACTCTTCTTCACAAAAGCGGGCTTCTTCGTAACAAGTGTGTTTTTTTTGCCGAGGCTGCTTTTCTCTACGATCCTGCTTAGTTCCCATTGGTTCGTTTACATGAATTATCATTGGTTAAACACCATGAAACAAGATTTGTCGTAACCAATCAGAGATCAGTATATATTTTTTCGATCCATTTCTAGTGGAAGGTCGATAGATTTTTGACTCGGCCGTTGTAAAATATGGTTTCTTTTGCACGAAAAATTGATGAATTCTTTTTTAGTTTTGAAGATACAAACTCCCCTAGACCTTTATTAGTAGATTTCAAGAGGTGTTGCAAGAAAAATGTACGTACTTGTTATATTAATGACCATCACGCCCAAAAACATCTGTCTGTCAATTCTGGGATAGACTTCAGAATACCCGTCCACTTATTTACATACTGATGAATAACAAAAGAGCCATTGTGGTATACCTCGTTCGTCAAAAGCCCCCGACACATGTAAATGAAGTTGACGGGTATTCTGAAGTTGCTCGGAATTCTGTATACGAATAGATCCCACTGAAGTTTTTAAGTAACGGACACGCAGTTCGAAGAACCTCTTACCAATTCGCAGGATACTTCTTTCTGATTTACACGAACTGTCTCAATGAAATGATGTGTTGTGTTCAGATTATGCTCACCGTTTAGCCGCTTTACTTTCAAGGATCCCAGTTAATTATGTTGCGTAATCTGCGCTCAAAAAGTTAAATGATGTACGCTCAAAGGTCTAATGAGAACTGCCACACAAATGCCTTTAATTGAACATGTAACTGCTCATATAATCGAATTGTGACTATCGAATCTATTACAGGGATTGAGGGTTTCATTCCAAAGAAATAGAAACTTTTTAACCAGGAGGTAAAATTTGCACTCGTTTAGTGAATGCTTCAAGTCAACCGAAAGATTGCATGCTAATTGCGCACAATAAAAGAACGGTACCTCTTAGGAAAACGGTAATTTTCTGATTGTCTTTACAAGATAAAGGTTAATTTTCATTGGTCAGTAGTCGAGGATTTTGATTGGTTAAAACACATGCTTTTTCGATCCGTTTGTAGTTGAAGGTCGCTATGTTTTACGACGTCTTTGTAAAACAGGGTCCTATTTTGTTAGAACATGGACTACACAACCCCAAGTCATAATAGTCGAGGTTTCCATAGGTTTCAAAGACTTCGTTTCGAACAAATGAAATTTAAAAACCTGAAAGTGAAGGCAAACCTGAAACGTATTTTGGTAGTGAGAGTTAACAATTTTTTAAATTCTTTTGCCAATTTCTTTATCCAAAACTTTAACCTGATTGGGGGGTTTTCGATCCTAAGTGTTTCCTTTACGTACGCATTTTCGTAATAAAAAGAGAGGCTCAAAGAGGTTTTTCCTTCAGTTGCGACGATGGCAAAGCGTGTTCACTTTAACTCTCGAGTAAAGCAAGCGTTTTATAATGGAAAGCGTAGGACCCGACGTTAAACATTAACTAACTTTTTTTGTTGTTGGGTCCCTCCTTGCTCCCAGGATTGTTCTCCGGTTTTCCTCCATCCTTTAAAACCAACACTTCCAAATTCCAATTCCAGCCAAGAATATTGGCAAAGATCCTACGTACGGTACGCTCTTTTCTCTGGCTGGAACCATCATTGGTTGTATGCGAACATGCTGTGCCAGAAACCAGGTAAAATTTAACCTTTTCACTGCTAAGACCTAAAGAAAATTTTTTTTACAGTGATCGCCATACACTGTCGTACATGCTGGTTTGGAGAATTTGTTCTCAGATCAATTCAATAACGTTGAATTGATCTTTTTAATTAAAAGAGAGATTTCTTTGACTCGATGGGAATTGAATTCCTAGCTTCAATTAGGGTAAGACTTTACCAGTTTGTTTTGATTTCGTCTTTTTTTTTGGGTGGGGGGAAGGGGGGCAGGCGGAGGGGGGAAGATGAGGGTGGGGTAATAATCAGGGGCAACCACGTTCCCAGGGCTTTTCCCTAGTAAAAAAAATGGCGGACGGGGAAAGGCCCTGGCATCGGCTGGTCACGTGTTCACTTTACACCCTGAAATCCTGGGTGTAATAAATTAGCGCTTTGCATATTCAAAAAGGCCAAAGCAAGATGGCGGAGAGGCGTGAAACTACGCCTCGTGAAATATCTGTGCTGAAACGACTTTGATCGCCTTTAAATCGTTGTAGCTTTCATTCGTTACTTTTGAAGCCACTTCAAGTGAAGTGTTTTGCATATTTACTAAAAGGGGAAGATGTTGTTGCCGTTCTACCCACTGGTTTCAGCTGCTACCGAATTTTTTGCCTGTCAAGGCGGTCAAGAATATAGTAATAGTTTTTATCCTATGAACCCCATCATAGAGGACCAACTTAAGGTGTTGCAGGATAGAGGAATCACTGCCGATGGTCTTCAGCTATTCCGAGACGAGCCGGAAGCGACCGACAGTTTATTTCATTCAGACGAAAGCAAGGCTAACGGATCGTTAAAAAATCCCAGTGCGAACCTACCGAATGGAGATATCCAGATTATGCTTACAAAGTTGTGACAGGCCTACACGACTCCCGCTGTTCGTAAGTGTGGTTTCTTTGCCTTTAGAGTTTGCATCTCACGGGCATGTCCTTGAGCGATTTTTCTCTTTTGTACAAGATGATGGGAGGCTCTTTGTATATCTCACGTAGTAAAGGTTGATCCTGTACTAAATGCCATTTGTTCAATGAGATTTTCTTTAAATTAGGCACCTCTGGGTGGTATTGTGTGACAAAAGGAAGAATAATATTGTGCGTTCTTTTATTTTTTTGAAGAGCTGGCTTTCTCTCTTCGAATTTCACTTCGGAGAGGAATTTATTTACCAGAGTATCTGGATAACCTCTCGCGTAAAGGCGCGATGTGAATGCTTCAATATTTCCTTCAAAAGTATTTTTTGAAGACTAAGTTCCAAGCAGCCTAAGCTTAAGTGCTTCGCCTTTGACGAAACCTTTACTGACCCCTAGTAGGTGGCAGGAAAAGAAATGCGTGTACTGAAATGTTTCTGTCGGTTTGTAGTAAGTTCGCGCGTCAAGGATATATCTTTGTCTAAATCTATCGTACAACATTTGACAGGCTGTAGCTATCTCATCTGTGATAGCCAATTTCAAAGCTGCAAGCAATCTCTGGCAACGTTTCTTTACAATATCTGCCCAAATAAATGCTGGTTGTAAGTTCACTTTACCACACTGCACGAAAAAATGGATTTAAACAGGTTTGCAACAGAAGTAAATATGATGCAAATTTAGCCCTCTAAATTTGACCAAAATTTTCACCAGAAGTAATTATGATGCAAACACAGATGTTTATTCTGTTGAAATTACGTGCAAATACGACGTAAACCTGAAATCTACTTTATATTTGCTTCGTATTTGATACCTCCGCAAATCAACAAATCCGGTGTACATTCACTCCAGATTTGTTCTCTGTGGAAAAATAATGTTTGCTTTCTGCAAAAATCTAAGCAAACATGTTGCAAATTTATATGTATGCATCACTGTTTTCCAACGTTTACCCAAACTACATCCAAAAACTTTAGCGTACGTTTTACTCATGTAACATGTGCAAATATTTACTTTTGGACAAAGTTTGCATTACTTCCAAATAACCAAATTTGCGAGTGTTTTTGCACATTTGCTTTCGGTATACTGATAGTATTCGTTATGATGAGGAATGAACGTTCGAAACGCCATCTTTTTGACGTGACAATGTCAACCTAGTTGACTAAACAATTTTCCAACTTCCACTCCGCAACCGACAGAGCATCAGTCCACTTTAAAGGAAAAGTAACCCCTTAACAAATTTTGACCATGAACTGAGGAATTGCAAAGGCAATAAGAAAGGAAAGAAGGGTAATCTAAAGTGTGTATAATGAACACAAGTCATGGGGTGGATAAAGATCCCCCCTGAAAGCATAAACTTTATTTCAAAGAGAATTTGGAATTAACACTATTTTACATCAGTTCAATTATACCATGTGATAGAAAATACAATCAATCAGAGTACAGATCGACTAGTTGACGGTTTTTAAAGAATCGGTTTGAGCAATGTCACCACCAAATTTTTCCACTCGCATTTATTAGTCTTGTTTTGTATTTTCTTTATAAAACACTGCATTACACTAAAAAAGAGTGACATTGGGTAAGCCATTCAAACAATTTTTCTTTCCAAAACGTAGAAAGCACGTCAGCAAGATAACAAAGTTTTACTAAATTTCAACGAATTAGTAAAAAATAAAGATAAATTCAAGTTTAAGGTAAAAATGATCTTAAGAAACTTGAGAATTATGCCCTATGAAACAACACTTATTGACGTACTAGCAACAGTCATGTCTCTGTTCTTGTCACACAAAATTCAAGATTTGAATTAGCTTTTGTACTAAGTAATGGTAGGTACTAGCTCAAAGTACACGAAAGAACAATGAACAGTAACTAGTTGTTTGATTACAATGTAGCCTTCTCCTTTGGCAAAGTCCACTGTGACTTAGCATGATATATTTACTAGACTGGACTAAGGTACCATTCATATTACCACATGCTCATCATGCACATGAGCTCCTCTATTTGCCGTACACTGTCCTTTCCCAGTCAGTTCTCTTAGGCCTTCGGTTCATTCACAACAGCGTTTTTCCCTCCCACCCACCTTTTGTTCTGACTGGAACCTTTGTTTAGCTCTTTCGATTATCAATTATGTTCACTATATATTTAGCATGACCAGAATGTATTTCAAGCAGATCATTATTTTATTCTTCTACATCTAAATGTATGTTGAAGATTAATCATTTATATTATGGTGTTATACTGGACTAGGTCTTATTCCTTCATTAAGTTCCTGGGATGTGAAACTACTGTCTTGCTTCCCAATAAAAGTAGTGGCAGGGAAGTGTAACCCCTAGCTGCACTTTACCCCACAGTAAGGCTTAGCCCTTGGAGACAGGTCTGGAAAAATGTCCACTCCAGGGTGTGGACCCCCGGTCACACCTGATCTGTACTCCACCCAGAATGGCCACCGCTCCTGGTTCCCCTTAGTTCCTAGTGACTGGGGTATATGGGCCTCACCCCCAGAGACTACCAGGACTCCTGTCTAGGGTGGCTTCCCCCGGTACCACTCAATCTTGTCTCCCCCCAGGAGGGCTTCTCTCCTGGTCCCCTTACCCCTAGATTTAAGTGCTTCCCTGCCACCAGAGTTTTGCCCATTACCTATTGTGTGCTTTCTGTGTGGTACCTGGCATAGAGCCTTTATGCAAAAACACTGCAAATTGGAAGAGTTTATTAACTCAGTTATTAAAAAATGATAACTACAGTGTTCATGTAGTGCTACTGTTGCCATGGCCAAAATCTCAAAAGAAGAAAGAAAATCATAAGAGCACAACATGCTAAATCCTTTGTTAGAAGTCTTCCAGTCTGGACCAAAACTGATCCCAATACAAAAACGTTATCTACTTTGTGAGTGCTGATACACCAGGGATTCACCATCAGGTCTTGACACCTCATTTCACTGCCATTTTAAATAAGTAAAGTGACGTTCAGCAGTGATTAAAAGCAAAAGAACCAGATCCACTCTGCATCATGTCTTTTGGGATCCAGAGCTTCTCTTTCAAATGACCTACACGGGAATGGTATTTACTGCAGAAATAACATGGTCCATGACCAAAACTTGTCGCCCATTATTTGTATTCACTACAAAGTTTGCTTCGGCTAACTTAACAGATGAAACATCTGTCCTGTCCCGTTTCCGGTGCGCTGCCTAAAGATGAAAACATCTGGGCAACTACAAGCTTCCACCTACTCTGCAGTCAACACACACTTGTGAAATTTAAGTGATTGACCAATGTTGAGTTTAGCCTTTGGTATTTACCTTTCTAATCATGATGATTTCATACAGTGAGTCTGGAAAAATTACTACCTCCGCCAATCATTGAATTTACCTTACAAGGGAAGCTTCCGCTAACTTAACAGATGAAACATCTGTCCTGTTCCGTTTCCGGTGCGCTGCCTTAAGATGAAAACATCTGGGCAACTACAAGCTTCCACCTACTATGTAAGGAAAACTGAATTAAAGGTAAATATTTCACCATCACTTTTCTGTAGTTCCAAGCTCGCAAAGGAGGTCATTTGAAAAAAGAAACCCTGCTAGTATGACCAGAAACAGTGGTTTTGGCTTTCAGTTGAGCCTGAAGTAAATAACAATTCTCCTACAGAATGTGAAATCCTTACTTGTGCAGTAAAATATGTCATACAATAGTCAAATCCACCTTATAAATTTAAATTTATAGCCAGGTCATTTTAAAAACAGAAGAAAAATAACCTAAGATCGGACAGAGTGGACTTGGCTTTCAGTCAAGCTAAAGCAAAACTTCAGTAACTTATCAGTAATTTTATTAGAAAGCTATTTTTTTAAAATAAAGGTCTCAATATTAAAATCATTAAAACACTTTTACCCTTTAAGCCCCAATATTCAAAGACAAAATTTCCCTAATAATCTCCACGCATTAGTTGAGAGAATTAATTTGTTGAAAGATGAAACCCTTCTCCTTGTGGTGTTTATTTTGTTGTCATAATCTTTCCTTTAATTCACCATAACCAGTTACTGATGACCAAATTTGGAAAAACGTTTGTGTTTAATGAGAAATGACGTCAAAAATGTAGCCTACAGGTTAATGAACAGTTAACTGAGAAGACCTGGGGACAAGGTTGAGTTGCTTTGGTTGTGAAAACAAAAATGGCCGACACTTCACCCGTTTCCAGAGTAATAACTACAGCTGGAACTAGGCAAAGTAATAGTTAAAAACATAGCAAAAACAGCAATAAGACAACTCATTCATTCAGTAACTGCTTAATATTAACTATTAACACTTGAGAATTAAATCATGCCCTTTTTTAAAATAATAAATTTCAAAATACAATAAGTTTATTTTGGAATTTCCTTTAAGTGTGCAATATGCAGTATAAAATCAGCTTTGTTGTGCTTTAAATGTGCTCATCATTTACACTGGCCATAGGCAATCATTATTGCGGTTCCATTTAAGAGGCTCTTCTCATGTCTTGATCATGTGATCAACTTTTGGTAATCACGAAAGCATAGCAAAAGCTGAAAGAGCATATTAAGATTAGGCAACCTGAAAATTCTCGGAGAGTGTCTCTAACACTCTGATAGCAGTAGACTTTGAAGGGATAAAGTTGTGTCTGGCCACTTTTCAATGTGACTTCTCGCAGAAGTGGCTCACCACACTGGGTCCTTCGAAAATGCTGCCGATGATTTGGAAATTCTATAAAGGTGCATTTCTTTGAAACTCGCTTTCTATTTTGTAACTCATAACAGTCATCAAAGTTGTACAAAGTGTCACACTTTGGACATACAACATATTTAATGAATTTATCCTGATCAATTCCAAGTTGTTTCTTTAATAAATGCAATGATTTTGGGAATAATGCAGCAAAACTCCTAATACCGGGAACAACCATGGCCAGTGAGTCAAAAACAGCTCTTAAAAATTCGAGAAGGATTTCCATGGCATTATCTGAAATAACACAGAAGGAAGACCACAAGCACAGCCCCAGTAAGATCCACCGAATGATGCAGTTAAAACTGTCTTGTAACCCCTGAGCAGGATTGACATAGACTGAAGGATACTGTTCAGGAATAATTGGGAAATCTCCATCGATATCTTCATCAGCCAAGTTCCAAACTTGACTAGTCAGTTCTGGTCCCACTCGCTCATGGTAAAGCATGTCAGCATCACTTTCAGGAGACAAAATATCATGCACTAGTACTGCATCCTCCTCTTCAAGCTCTTGAACATTTGTGCCTGATGGTCCTGTAAATTAGAATTATTGATTTTGATTGCTATATAATACATTTATGTATCCAGAATCCTGCACTTTAGAATACGAAATTTGGCACAAGGAATCTGGAATCTCATTTCATACAACTGGAATCCAGAATCCAAGCTCCAATGACAAAGAAACAAATCAAGTGCCTGGATCCGAAATCCAAGGATTGGAATCCAGAATACAAGACTGTTTTAGGGTAAAATATGGGTAAAACGACGAAATGGTTAGATAAATTACATTTAATTGCTAATATGCATAGGAAGTTTGTGCACCACGTTTTTGTACCTTGAGATGTTGCTTCGATTCCCTGATCCTCAGCCTCGTGCCCCATATTTCTGTCAACGTTAACATCTTCGAAATCATCACCTGCAATTTCCTCCTCTTCTGAAGAATATACTTCTTCCCTAGTTTTATGACAATATAGATCAGCGTGAAGCCTGTGAGTCCTTAACGTTACATATTCCTCACAGTGCTCGCAAAACTTTCTTTTGGATGCCATATAAAATCACAATCTCACACACGTCTCACGAGTGAGTAGTACAATGTAGTCACCAGGTTCTCACGAGTGAGAAGAACAATGTAGTCACCAGGTTCTCCCGAACATTCGCCTTTTACGTCAGTGGACGTCAGCGCTGTTTCAGCCAATAGTCAACGTACCAGCGGTGTCGAATAACGCATTCAAACCTTGAGCGCCATTTTCATCTCTTTCTTCTGTTTGTGAGACT
>OX453281.1:15628148-15658148 GCA_949710005.1 Ricordea florida | reverse complement strand
ATCAAAGCGAAGCAAAAATCGTATTTGCCATCCCTGTAAATTCATCCTTTCAGGCAATAAATTTACGCTTTTTACTAGCATTTACTGCCCCTGTAACTGTGGATTTTTTCGTCACATTTGCCACTCCACGCAAATACGTAGTGAACGATATTTTTCACCATCTTTGCTTCAAATGTAATTTCTGTGCAAATATAACGTTTGCGTAGTATTTGCTACTTGGTAAATACAAAGTGTTGACCGCCTATGCTTTACTTACAAATGTGATGCAAAACTGGGGTTTGCATTGTGGGTAAATGTAATCAAAACGACGTGCAGCGGAATGTTTGCTACAATTGTAAATTCATGTTTCGGTGCAGCAGATTTATCTATTTACCACATTTTTAGTTCATGTTAAATCTGATGCAAATGTGCAGTTTTTCTTCCCATTTGCTTTGGACTGTAAAGATTGAGTAAATGCGGTATTTACCATCTTTGCTTCGCGTGCAAATATTATCCAACGATGGAATTTGCCTCGGGGCAAATATAAACAAATCTGTTCAAATGTGGTATTTACTTCATATTTGCATTGATTTTGCAGTTGTTGTAAATCCATTTTTTCGTGCAGTGCCAAAAACACGAATCAAGCGACGGCTGTCGAATTCATCGCCGCAAAGACGACAAAATTCATATCCGACATTCCGAATGTCGAATATGAATGTTTTTTTAAGTTAACTGCTCCATAAAATATGCGAAAAACTGGACTTGCTGTGACACGTGGAGATATTCTTGCAACCTTCTCAAAAATATTCTATGACAAGTAGAATTTAAGAAAACTCCAGCAACCACTGAAAATGCAGAATTAACCGAAGGAATTCATACATTAGTTTTTCAATGAATATTTAAGATGAACACGTGACCAGCCGATGCCAGGGCCTTTTCCCGTCCGCCATTTTTCTTTCTAGGGAAAAGACCTGAGAACGAGGCTGAATGAGGGGGGTAACTTAGCGACTCATTTTTTAATGTTTTATCTATATATATTAGTAGGATATAGACTAAGGTTTATATAACCAATAAAATTTTGATTGCAACGATTAGCTTTCCATGTGATTTAAGAAAAGAACGTTTTGTATGATACGCATGCGCACTTCACACGTATTGCCTATAGCCCTTACAATGAAAGTAATTCTATCATATCTCGTCCTGCAGAATCTTTGCAATGCTAAAACTTTGCAGATTTGTAGGAATACGAAAGGGCAATATCTACGTAGAAAGTCAAATTGATTGTAATTTGCAATCGTATTGTATTTTGCCGGTCATGATATTTGCTTAAGACAGCTGATTCTATAGCATACTGCTCAGACAGTACTCAAGTTCATCAAATCAGTCCTCATTACACAGATTGGGGATGAACATGCAATTTTCACCATCTTTTAGCATTTAAAATGCAATTTAAAATTCATGTTATGTCGTGATTGTAGTCATTCTTAAAGACAAGATAAAATACCAAGAGGTGGTTGTAAGAAAAGTCAGCCTTACAGATTTTGGTCAAAACAACATTTAAGAGATTGTATGGACATAAGGACCATCATCTAGGTGGGTAAGTTATGGAAACATTTTGAATGTTTTATCTATATGTAATAGTAGGATATAGACTAAGGTTTAGATAACGAATAAAATTTTCATTGCAACGATTAGATTTTCATGTGATTTAGGGAGAGAACGTTTTCTATCAAACGCATGCGCACTTCATACATATTGCCTATAGCCCATACGATGATAATAATTCTATCATATCTCGTCCTGCGGAATCTTTGCAATGCTGAAACGTTGCAGATTTGTAGTATTACGAAAGGGCAATATCTATGTAGAAAGTCAAATTGATTGTAATTCGCAATCGCACTGTATTTTGGCTGTCAAGATATTTGCTTTAGACAGCTGATTCTATAGTATGCTGCTCAGACAGTACTCAAGTTCATCAAATCAGTACTTATTACACAGATTGGGAATGAACATGCAATTTTCACCATGTTGTAGCATTTTAAAATGTAATTTTAAAATTCATGTTAGTTCGTGATTGTAGTCCTTATTAAAGACAAGATTAAATATCAAGAGGTGGTTGCAATTAAACTCAGCCTTACAGATTATGGTTAGAACACCATATAAGAGATTGTATAAACAGGAGGACCGTCATCTATGGGGGTAAGTTATGGAATCATTTTCAATGTTTTATCTATATGTAATAGTAGGATATACACTAAGGTTTAGATAACGAGTAAAATTTTGATTGCAACGATTAGATTTCCATGTGATGTAAGGAAAGAAGGTTTTCTTTCATACGCATGCGCACTTCATACGTATTGCCTATAGCCCTTACAATGAAAGTAATTCTGCGATATCTCGTTCTGCAGAATCTTTGCAATGCTGACACGTTGCAGATCAGTAGTATTAGGAAAGGTCAATATCTACGTAGAAAGTCAAATTGATTGTAAAAGCAAACGTATTGTATTTTGGATGTCAAGATATTTGCTTAAGACAGCTGATTCTATAGCATACTGCTCAGACAGTACACAAGTTCATCAAATTAGTCCTCATTTCAAAGATTAGGGATGAACATGCAATTTTGACCATCCTGTAGCATTTATAACGTGGTTTAAAATCCATGTTATGTCGTGAGTTTAGTCAATTATTGAGGACAAGATAAAAAACCAAGAGGTGGTTGCAAGGAAAGTCAGCCTTACAGATTATGGTTAGAACACCATATAAGAGATTGTATAAACAGGAGGACCGTCATCTATGGGGGTAAGTTATGGAATCATTTTCAATGTTTTATCTATATGTAATAGTAGGATATACACTAAGGTTTAGATAACGAGTAAAATTTTGATTGCAACGATTAGATTTCCATGTGATGTAAGAAAAGAACGTTTTCTATCATACGCATACGCACTTCATACATATTGCCTATAGGACTTAAATGAAAGTAATTCTACAATATCTCGTCATGCAGAATATTTGCAATGCTGAAACGTTGCAGATTTGTAGTATTACGAAAGGCCAATATCTACGTAAAAAGTCAAATTGATTGTAATTCGCAAACCTATTGTATTTTGGTTGTCAAGATATTTGGTTAAGACAGCTGATTCTATAGCATACTGCTCAGACAGTACTCAAGTTCATCAAATCAATCCTCATTACACAGATTGGGGATGAACATACAATTTTAACCATCTTGTAGCATTTAAAACGTAGTTTAAAGTCAATGTTAGTTCGTGATTGTAGTCAATATCTAAGACAAGATAAAATACCAAGAGCTGGTTGCAAGGAAAGTCATCCTTACAGATTATGGTTAAAACACCATATAAGAGATTGTATGGGCAGGAGGACCGTCATCTATGGGGGTAAGTTATGGAATCATTTTCAATGTTTTATCTATATGTAATAGTAGGATATACGCTAAGGTTTAGATAACGAGTAAAATTTTGATTGCAACGATTAGATTTTCATGTGATGTAAGGAAAGAACGTTTTCTTTCATACGCATGCGCACCTCATACATATTGCCTATAGCCCCTACAATGAAAGTAATTCTGCGATATCTCGTTCTGCAGAATCTTTGCAATGCTGACACGTTGCAGATCAGTAGTATTAGGAAAGGTCAATATCTACGTAGAAAGTCAAATTGATTGTAATTCGCAATCGTATTGTATTTTGGATGTCAAGATATTTGCTTAAGACAGCTGAGTCTATAGGATACTGCTCAGACAGTACACAAGTTCATCAAATTAGTCCTCATTTCAAAGATTAGGGATGAACATGCAATTTTGACCATCCTGTAGCATTTATAACGTGGTTTAAAATCCATGTTATGTCGTGAGTTTAGTCAATTATTGAGGACAAGATAAAATACCAAGAGGTGGTTGCAAGGAAAGTCAGCCTTACAGATTTTGGTTAAAACACCGTATATGATATTGTATGGGCACAAGGAGCGTCTTCTATGGGGGTAAGTTATCGAATCATTTTGAATGTTTTATCTATTTGTAATTCCTCGCGAAGCGAGGCCGAAGGCCGAGCGTAGCGAGGTTACTAATCGTGTCGGTTCCGGTCAGACCACGTGGCTCGCAAGCAAAAGTAAATCGAGCCGAGAGTTTTTATATATGTATATATATATATATATATATTTATATATATATATCTATATTTTAAAGGTGTCCGTTCGCAGGCCAGGTTACCTGGCAATAGTAACGCACTTGAGAACTGCTGAATTTCCGCCATTATTCGGTGATGCCTTTTTGAAAGTAATGTAAATTTTGTGGAAACCGATTTCACTCGTCCTGGAAGTACATCCCAGCAAGGTGATCTCCGAGATATTGAAGAAATATTAGCACGAGATCGTCGCCGAGTAAGTTCGAATACCGTGAAAATCAACACGAGGAAAGCACGACTCAAAGCAGGGATAGAGAAACGACAGCAGGGAGAATAACAACAGAAATCGCAGCCAAGACAACAACTGCTCGCTCCAGAAAAAGGCAAACGAAACAGCAGGGAAAAGGACCAGGAATTCAATCAAGTTAGTTTTGAATTTGAATGTGTTATTGATAGAAATACAGGACATGAGTGAACGATTACATAACGAAATATAATGGTGTACTACATTAAGCAAAACGACTTAGAAGGGACACCGAGTAAGAACGACTTCAGCGATTGGAGATGTCTGTGGAAAATATTTCTATTAGTCTAAAAACGGAATCGGAAGACGACCAACAGATTACAAGAGAATGTAAATAGGTATTTTTCATAATAAAACGATAGCGTTTCCAGTTTGAAGTAATTCCCAACACAGAGAGTTGTAGTTGTTATAGCAATCATTTATAACGATGTGATCTGATATCATTGCAACAGTAAAAATATTGTAAATTTTCTTGATCTAGCAGTTATGTTAAACATTTTCAGCAGAATATATACCCAGTGTCACTATAAAGTACTGGTTCTGCAATATTATCAGTGATCAATGCGATTATTTTAAAATAAAGCAAATGTGATTACTGAATTCTGAGTAGTATTTCTCTTTGCTATAGATATATATGTATGTATTCTCTGATTGAAAGGTTTCAATAATATTGCGTAGAGACAACAAGTTTCATAGCCTTTTCACAATGGGTCAGTTTTACCTTAGAGTGCAATGACCCCCCTCCCCTGATAATATTGCTATCTAGAACCCCTGCCCTTTTTTCACAAATGAAATGTTAATTCAAGCCTTAATTTGCAAAGTTAGACATAACATATTAACTTTGTTACTTTCTGCCGTTTACTTTATTTTTATGATGTAAAATATGAATATTTCATAATAATAATAATGAACTTTATTTGAGTGTCAACTGTATTTAGCACTGCTGTACTAATTGGGGACACTGTAAAGCGCAAATGAAATAAATTAAATCAAATCAAATGTCAAATAACAACCACAACATGCAATTAGCCTTTTACATTGGAAAAACTTTATAAAGAAGAAAATAAATTTTGTAATGCCAAAATGTTTATGATCTTTCTCATATATTCATTGCAAGTGTGCTGTATGTAGTAACAAGTGTTTCAAGTTTCCTAAATGCCCTATGCTTTCAATAATGATTTTCCACACAAACTTTATAGACAAATGACTGCACTAGATTCTAAGCCTTTAAGAAGAAAATGGTATTGTTTGGAGCTGTTTTGATTACTACCACCTCTGATGGAAAGCCTATTAAGAAGAATTTTTGTATTGCTTTTAGTAGTAGAGTAACAATAACTTTACCAAGATTAGGACATGAATCCCACCCCATAAAAATATATTATGTTTAACATAAAAAATATAACAATAATAATATCAATACCAGTAATAATAATAGTAATGATAATAATAATGATAATAATATAATGATAGTTCTTCTCGTTACTATATGTCATTGGTTACAGTTCAATACCTCTGGCTGGCATGACTTTTTCGATGAAATACCATCCTTATATTAAATCTTTCATCTGGAGTTTTTATAATAGAAATTTTCATGTATTCAAAATAATGTACTATTCTATGGTTGGGTATGGATATTTTGCCTGTTTCTGTAACAGCACAATTAAACTTTCATGTGGTATTTACTTTTGACTGATTGATGTTGATTTCACATTATTTTTTTACAGGAGTACGTAGTGCAGCAATCTTTTTCAACATATTAAGATTTCAATAACTCTTTCTTACATGTATTGTTTTTATGATATGACCTAAAAATAGCACAACCACATACTATACAGTCGGCACTCACTATTACCAAACCTTTATTCAAGGCTTTTGTAGAATCAAATTGTTTTACCCCCAATTTTTTTTATGTAATGACATTGTATCTCACACTTCTGTTGATATGGCATCTCTTTTGAGGGAAGAGGAATTTTTCTATCTACCACTGGGGGTACCATTGCAACTGAAAAGAGTACACACATTAAAACATGCACTATTCATAATGCTCTCAATTGTGGTTACCCGGGAATGAAATAATGACTACAGTAGACAATAAAATATCTAATCAGAAGATTCTTCTTACAATGAATCTCATGCAATTATAACCAAAAAACATAAACAAAAAATAATTGGAGCATTCAACTCATCCTCTGTGTAAGAACATATTGTGTTCAAAAGTGATGTACAACAAAGAAGACAAAGCAGTAGAGACTAAGAAAATAAAACTAAAGAAAAAAAAACACAGGTTTTTACACCGTGGTAAACACAAGCATTCATATCAACTCTTCAAGATTTCACCTGCAAAAGATTTACAATCATTTTCAATTTGTGTTAAGTGAATATTATTGTGATACTTCATCGACTCTGTATTCCCTGTCAAGATAATAAATAATTTTACTTCTATTCCCTCTGGTGCAATCTCAGTGGCAGTGAAAGAGCTAAATGAAGGTCAATTTTTAAGCACTGTGTTGAGCGGTATACTGATCATGTAATTTGCACCAGGTGTCACTAATTGTGTACCAAACACAGCATAAGAAATAAAATAATGGGGATTACGCTGATATAAAAAATAAAATATAAAATATAAAAAAAAACTAAAGAATAAAATATGAAAGCATTGTGACTTCTTCAAAAACTAGCTTCGCGAGGTTTTTGCGGGAGTCGTATTTCTAGTCTATTTGTAATAGTAGGATATAAACTAAGGTTTAGATAACGAGTAAAATTTTGATTGCAACGATTAGATTTCCATGTGATGTAAGGAAAGAACGTTTTCTATCATACGCATGCGCAATTCATACATATTGCCTATAGCCCTTACAATGAAAGTAATTCTGCGATATCTCGTCCTGCAGAATCTTTGCAATGCTGAAACGTTGCAGATTAAAAGTATCACGAAAGGGCAATATCTACGTAGAAAGTCAAATCGATTGTAATTCGCAATCGTATTGTATTTTGGCTGTCAAGATATTTGCTTAAGACAGTTGATTCTATAGCATACTGCTCAGACAGTACTCAAGTTCATCAAATTAGTCCCCATTTCAAAGATTACTCAAGTTCATCAAATTAGTCCTCATTACACAGATTAGGGTTAAACATGCAATTTTCACCATCTTGTAGCATTTAAAACGTAATTTAAAATCCATATTATGTCGTGATTGTAGTCATTATTAAAGAGAAGATAAAATACCAAGAGGTGGTTGCAAGGAAAGTCAGCCTTACAGATTTTGGTTAAAACACCATATAAGAGATTGTGTGGCCAGAAGGACCGTCGTCTATGGGGGTAAGTTAACGTATCATTTTGAATGTTTTATCTATTTGTAATAGTAGGATATACACTAAGATTTAGATAACGAGTAAAATCTTGATGGCAACGATTAGATTTCCATTTGATGTAAGGAAAGAACGTTTTCTATCATACGCATGCGCACTTCATACATATTGCCTATAGCCCTTACAATAAAAGTAATTCTGCGATACCTCGTCCTGCAGAATCTTTGCAATGCTGAAACGTTGCAGATTTGTAGTATTAAGAAAGGGCAATATCTACGTAGAAAGTCAAATTGGTTGTAATTCGCAATCGTATTGTATTTTGGCTTTCAAGATATTTGCTTAAGACAGCTGATTCTATAGCATACTGCTCAGACAGCACTCAAGTTCATGAAATTAGTCCTCATTACACAGAATAGGGTTAAAAATGCATTTTTTACCATCTTGTAGCATTTAAAACGTAATTTAAAATCTATATTATGTCGTGATTGTAGTAATTATTGAAGAAAAGAGAAAATCCCAAGAGGTGGTTGCAAGGAAAGTCAGCCTTACAGATTTTGGTTAAAAAACCATATAAGAGATTGTATGGGCAGAAGGACCGTCATTTATGGGGGTAAGTTATCGAATCATTTTGAATGTTTTATCTATTTGTAATAGTAGGATATACACTAAGGTTTAGATAACGAGTAAAATTTTGATTGCAACGATTAGATTTCCATGTGATGTAAGGAAAGAACGTTTTCTATCATGCGCATGCGCACTTCATACGTATTGCCTATAGACCTTACCATGAACGTAATTCTGCGATATCTCGTCCTGCAGAATCTTTGCAATATTGAAACGTTGCAGACTTGTAGTTTTACGAAAGGGCAATATCTACGTAGAAAGTCAAATTGGTTGTAATTCGCAATCGTATTGTATTTTGGCTGTCAAGATATTTGCTTGAGACAGCTGATTCTATAGCATACTGCTCAGACAGTACTCAAGTTCATCAAATCAGTCCTCATTCCACAGATTAGGGTTAAACATGCATTTTTTAACATCTTGTAGCATTTAAAACGTAATTTAAAATCCATATTATGTCGTGATTGTAGTCATTATTGAAGAGAAGATAAAATACCAAGAGGTGGTTGCAAGGAAACTCAGCCTTAGAGATTTTTGTTAAAAAACCATATAAGAGTTTGTATGGGCAGAAGGACCGTCATCTATGGGGGTAAGTTATCGAATTATTTTGAATGTTTTATCTATTTGTAATAGTAGGATATACACTAAGGTTTAGATAACGAGTAAAATCTTGATTGCAACGATTAGATTTCCATGTGATGTAAGGAAAGAACGTTTTCTATCATGCGCATGCGCACTTCATACGTATTGCCTATAGACCTTACCATGAACGTAATTCTGC
The DNA here is from genome assembly GCA_949710005.1 of Ricordea florida. Classification (NCBI taxonomy): domain Eukaryota; kingdom Metazoa; phylum Cnidaria; class Anthozoa; order Corallimorpharia; family Ricordeidae; genus Ricordea; species Ricordea florida. The sequence goes on along the minus strand of OX453281.1, from coordinate 15,649,012 downwards.
GATATCTCGTCCTGCAGAATCTTTGCAATAATGAAACGTTGCAGACTTGTAGTTTTACGAAAGGGCAATATCTACGTAGAAAGTCAAATTGGTTGTAATTCGCAATCGTATTGTATTTTGGCTGTCAAGATATTTGCTTAAGACAGCTGATTCTATAGCATACTGCTCAGACAGTACTGAAGTTCATCAAATCAGTCCTCAGTACACAGATTAGGGTTAGACATGCATTTTTCAACATCTTGTAGCATTTAAAACGTAATTTAAAATCCATATTATGTCGTGATTGTAGTCATTATTGAAGAGAAGATAAAATACCAAGAGGTGGTTGCAAGGAAAGTCAGCCTTACAGATTTTGGTTAAAAAACCATATAAGAGATTGTATGGGCAGAAGGACCGTCATTTATGGGGGTAAGTTATCGAATCATTTTGAATGTTTTATCTATTTGTAATAGTAGGATATACACTAAGGTTTAGATAACGAGTAAAATTTTGATTGCAATGATTAGATTTCCATGTGATGTAAGGAAAGAACGTTTTCTATCATACGCATGCGCACTTCATACATATCGCCTATAGCCCATATAATGAACGTAATTCTGCGATATCTCGTCCTGCAGAATCTTTGGAATGCTGAAACGTTGCAGATTTGTAGTATTACGAAAGGGCAATATCTACGTAGAAAGTCAAATTCGTTGTAATTCGCAATCGTATTGTATTTTGGCTGTCAAGATATTTGCTTAAGACAGCTGATTCTATAGCATACTGCTCAGACAGTACTGAAGTTCATCAAATCAGTCCTCATTACACAGATTAGGGTTACACATGCATTTTATACCATCTTGTGGCATTTAAAACGTAATTTAAAATCCATATTATGTCGTGATTGTAGTCATTATTGAAGAGAAGATAAAATACCAAGAGGTGGTTGCAAGGAAAGTCAGCCTTACAGATTTTGGTTAAAACACCATATAAGAGATTGTATGGGCAGAAGGACCGTCATCTATGGGGGTAAGTTATCGAATCATTTTGAATGTTTTATCTATTTGTATTAGTAGGATATAAACTAAGGCTTAGATAACGAGTAAAATTTTGATTGCAACGATTAGATTTCCATGTGATGTAAGGAAAGAACGTTTTCTATCATACGCGTGCGCACTTCATACATATTGTTTATAGCCCTTACAATAAAAGTAATTCTGCGATATCTGGTCCTGGAGTAACTTTGCAATGCTGAAACGTTGCGGATTTGTAGTATTACGAAAGGGCAATATCTACGTAGAAAGTCAAATTGATTGTAATTCGCAATCGTATTTTATTTTGGCTGTCAAGATATTTGCTTAAGACAGCTGCTTCTACAGCATACTGCTCAGACAGTACTCAAGTTCATCAAATCAGTCCACATTACACAGATTAGGGTTAAACATGCAATTTTCACCATCTTGTAGCATTTAAAACGTAATTTAAAATTCATATTATGTCGTCATTGTAGTCATTATTGAAGAGAAGATAAAATACCAAGAGGTGGTTGCAAGGAAAGTCAGCCTTACAGTTTTTGGTTAAAACAGCGCATAAGAGTTTGTATGGGCAGGAGGACCGTCATCTATGGAAGTAAGTTATACGAATCATTTTGAATGTTTTATCTATTTGTAACAGTAGGATAGATTAAGGTTTAGATAACGAGTAAAATTTGGATTGCAACGATTAGATTTCCATGTGATGTAAGGAAAGAACGTTTTCTATCATACGCATGCGCACTTCATACATATTGCCTATAGCTTTTACAATGAAAGTAATTCTGCAATATCTCCTCCTGCAGAATCTTTGCAATGCTGAAACGTTGCAGATTTGTAGTATTACGAAAGGTCAATATCTACGTAGAAAATCAAATTGATTGTAATTTGCAATCGTATTGTATTTTGGCTGTCAAGAGATTTGCTTAAGACAGCTGATTCTATAGCATACTGCTCAGACAGTACTCATGTTTATCTAATTAGTCCTCATTACAAAGATTAGGGATTAACATGCAATTTTTACCAACTTGTAGCATTTATAACGTAATTTAAAATCCATGTTATGTCGTGATTGTAGTCAATTATTGAGGACAAGGTAAAATACCAAGAGGTGGTTGCAAGTAAAGTCAGCCTTACAGATTTTGGTTAAAACACCATATAAGAGATTGTATGGGCAGAAGGACCGTCATCTATGGGGGTAAGTTATCGAATCATTTTGAATGTTTTTTCTATTTGTAATCATCACCAGAAAAGTTGAATCGAGATGCGCAGTTGCAACGCGACACTTAGAATTTTTCGGGCTTATATTTGACCCTCGCATAACAGAGAATGTATGGGTAAATAATTTTAAAACCTTCGTTAATGAAAATATTTGTGACTGCCTAAGCTACCGTCGATCTTGTTTAGCTCGTTTTAAATTATATTTTGTTTCAAAGTTTCTTACGGTGTTAAACATGTTATTTTCGATTCGGTTTTTCTTATTTTTTAAAGTAGCATACTTGGACGTCATAATGTAAGGCTCTGAGTAAAAATGCTGAATTTCCCCTAATTATATATTAGCGTTGTACCACTATATGAGAGCTACGAACCTTACCGTCGATCCATGTTGCGAGGTAAAATATCACTCCGTTTCTGCATAGAAATATCTGGTGGATTCGTTGTAATCTGGGCTCGGTTTTTAAAATTGAAACCATGCTATTTTTGCCATATAGAGAGGTGCGACAGAGCAGTCTATAGTTGATGAAAGAGCAAGGTAAACAAACATGTTCTCCTCTGAAGGCAGCCATATTAAAAATAAATAACCAGGCTTCCCAGACTTACTAACTCGGGGAGACTAGAACCTAGATTACCCATTGGTCTGGCGAAATTTGCGCGGATTTTTCGAAAAAAAGCGCCAATTAGTGTGCCAAAATTATTGTCTCAGTTTATATTCACAGCGAAATTTTCGAAATGTCTGTCGTATTTGAAGGGGCAGCAATTATTTCACTCGGTGATTGTCCGAATACACATATTCGCTACGTATTGAAACAACGTGAAAGTGGCAATAAAGTCTTGTTTTGGTTAGACATTAAATTAGAGACTCTTGCTAGCTGGAGAAGAGAAATGCTTTCTTCCTTGAAACCTGGCATCTGTTACATTGACCCTGTCAATACAAGTATTCCTGGAGATGCTTTACGTCTTAATCGTGAAAGTGTTAGACTTGAAAACCAGCTGGGTAAAATTTGCATCAATGCTGAAAACAGAAGGAAACTTCTTAACAAAACAGGGAGCCTCAAACAGAGGCAAACATTTTTGGAAAAATGCACAAAGATTGCTGTCTGGAGAAATGACATCATATCAGTGGAGGTCTGGGAATCCAAAGTAGGCAGCCTAGTGCAACAATCGGAGGTAGCCGAAGCCCATGTTGAAGAATTAAGACAAAAGTATGCTGATATTAAAAAAGAAAAAGAAATACTTTTTCTGCAAATGCTTGAAGAAAAAGAATTTAATAGTGCCTGCCAAGAAGAATGTGACAACTTGAAAAAATATGTAAGAGAGCTAGAGAAGGATCAGTTTAGCCAAGTTAGAGGGACAACTATCCCCAAGCTGAAGTCAACTCAAGCCCAAAATAAGAAATTAAAAAAACTTAAATCAAGAGCACAAAAGGCTCTGCATTTCAGTACTCTTTTTGGGCTTGAACTGGACTGCTTAAAATTGAAGGACCCTGACAGCTCCAAGACATTTACTGTGGTGTTTAATGATGCATTCTTTACATCAGAAGCCTATGATAAAAGCGAAGGCATCCTTCATTCCCTAAATACTTCACAAAATAACACATTACCTGAAACACCACCTTGTACACCTACATCCTCAGCCTCCTTATCAGGTGGCACATCTCAACCTTCACCTCAAACACAATTTCCCAGACTCAGTGAGGATGACAAAGCCAGAGTGGAAAGTATTCTCTACTTAATTGATAAATTTGGAGTTGGAGATGACTTTGTACACGAATTGTCTATGACAATTGATGGTTTTCCAAAGTCATACTTGTTGAAACAATGCAGAGCTGATTTAAACAAGAACTGCATTATCACGTCAACTCCAGGCAAGGCTCCAGGAGCACAACACTCCATTAGACAAATGCTAACTGATCAAGTGCAGGAAATGGTTGGTACATGTCTTCCCTTTTAGTTATTTGTTTTGACATTATTGAGTCTGTTGAAAATTGCCTATGATTTACTTCTGATTTCTTCCAATTACTTATGTGTCAAATTGAATGTTTATGCAGATAAAAACCAGTACAATTCAAGAAGGTGAGAAGGTCAAAGTCAAGTTAAGTGGTGATGGTGCCAAAATGAGTAGGGTGAGCAATTTTATACTGCTCAGCTTCTCCATTCTGCAAAGTGCAGATGATTTATTATCATCAAAAGGTAATAACACCATGCTGATCCTCTACAAAGTAAAAGATAAATAAGTATTTTACTTTATTTCATCTTGTACTTTTTTTCACAGCATGAGTGGTCAAAAATTTAAAATCACATCATTCATACAGATTTCTTTGTTTGAAATTTACATCTAGGTACTCACACTATTGCTGTTGTAAATGGCCCTGAAAGTAGAGAAACTTTGGAAAGTAGCTTCAAGGAGATTTTTGATGAAGTAAATGACATCATAAAGACTGCCTATATAATCATCAACGCAAAGCGAGTAGATATAGAAATGTTTCTTGGAGGTGATTACATACCTCTTATTAATCGAGTTCGAGGTGCGTACTGTAAAATACGGACCGAGTTTTTTTCCCGTCGATTTATGGCCCAAGCGCGAAGCGCGCGGGCCATAAATCGACGGGAAAAAACGAGGATCCGTATTTTACAGTACGGACCGAGAAAACGAGGTTAATAAGATATTTATTATATCTCTGGAGTCATTTTGGCGACCAAAACAAACTTTAGCGGGCCGTACAGTGAAGTACGGCCCGCTAAATTGACCAATCACAGCGCGCGTACTAACTGAGAGATATAATAAAAGGTAATAAAGTAAATATGATATAAACAGTTCCCTTAAAAACCCATTGACTGAAAGGTCATAAGAGTACAAGGTTTGGTGTGTATTACCTAATAAATAACATAATACTGACAGACTCTTCTTGAAATACTGACACCAATGCATATAATTAGCCTCTTAATTATAACATCATGTCTTTCTTTTCAGTTTCTGCTGTTGGTTATGGGCATCAGTGCCGCAAATTCTACCTATTCCTGTTTGTGGTGCAAAGTTCATAAGAAAGACAGGTATCACTGTCATTTTCACTCACTGATACATCCATCTACATATAATAGCGTAAATGTATTTGTACATAAAATTGAAAGTATTTATTTATTTGGTAACTGTAAAACATAACAGCACTCCTCAACCAACTGCAGGGCCATTTTTATTAAGCTGTAGCTTAGAAACTGTTTGGCAGCAGTGGGCTGAGAGAAAAATAGCCACTAAATAATATTACGTTTTGCTGTGATTACTTCCATGTATGTCCACCCTTGTTTCTCAAAATAATGATCCTATATGCTGATCAAGACAGTTACTATTTTCTTCAAGGGGAGACATGGACAAGCCTGACAATTATTATAACAACAAACCACTCAGAAGGACACTGGATGAGCTTCATGAATTTGCTTCCAAACCCAAGGGTGAAAACTACTGTTGTGTGTATCGACCTCTCCTTGACATCCCACTGGATCACATCATCTTAGATGAGCTGCATTTAATGCTCCGAATCACAGATGTCTTGATTGGCAATTTGGTGGGTGATGTCATGCAGTGGGATGATAAGGAGAGTTTCCTCACTGGTAAGAAAAAAGTCCACCTTGACAAGCTGATTCAAGTCATCAACAGTTGTGGGGTGTCATTCTCTGTCTGGGAAAAACGCAATGCGGATGGTAAAGGATCAGGAACATGGGACTGGACAAGCCTCATGGGGGATGATAGGAAAACACTTCTGAAAGTTCTTCCTTTAGTTCAGCAGAATACTGCAAGGACTGTTGTAGAATTGTGGAAGGTATACAATTTAAATGACAATTCAAACATGAAAGATAAACACTGTTAAAGACATCACATTATAAATTTATGAAATATTTCTGTGTATATCTTTGCAGGGATTTGCTGAGATGTACTTTAACTTCATCTCATCTTTCAAACCAACTAATGTTGATGAATATCGTCAAAAGGTATTATTTCAGCAATAAAGATTCAACAACTACCCCAGTTCTACATCTATCCATTACAACCAACATCATATTTGCTATTTCCTTTCTAGATAAAAGCATGGATTGATACCTTTTCTGCACTTGGAGACAAGAGGATTGGCTATGCACGAGAGCGTGTGACCTGCTACATGCACTCAGCCGCCTACCACATTCCCCAAATGGTGGAGCAACACAAAAATCTAAAACAGTTTAGTGGTCAAGGTACCATCATTTGTTTTTGAAGTCTTGGGAATACCATTTCACTAAATGTCACTTCACTTCACTTTAAACAAGAAAGTAACACGCTGATATTTATACTTGCAGGAGTGGAGAAAAAAAAAACGATGACGCACGGAAAATCATACAAAGAAAAAGTAACCACACAGATGACCCTGCTGAAGTTCTACGAGCTGAACATCGTATTCGTGCTCTCAAGCACAGGGAGAGGAAACCCAGACAATACACAAAGAAAAACACAGAATACTGGGAAAGCAGAATTAAAACAAACCGTAAATTACGCAAACGAATTAGCTATGAAAAGGCCCTAGACGTGACACAAAGTGAAGAATTACTGATTACCACTGAGCCACCACCCCAACAAAATAAAATGGAAAAAAGAAAACAACCTCTCAGCACCAGCAAATGTAAAGGGAAAAAGCGAGTCAAATGGGCCAAGCAAAAATGAGAAACTTAAACACCAAAATTTGAAATTAGGAGGCATCCCCAAGAGCTACTTTTATAAATGAGAAGGTCAATTTCTTCTGAAAACATCTTGGCAGTTCATGGTGACCTTCTCCAACACTATACTTTTTTGGTGACCAAGAGATAAAGTGTTTCACTTTCATCGGGTAAAACACTTTTATTCCCTGGCCATGGGAATCCACACAGTAATCCCAGAACTCAGGAAAGTATTTTCTGGAGAAGGCCGCCTTGTCAAACAATTGCCATCCATCACAGAATTGGCCTTTATTTTTGAAGAGACATTTATAAACGTCTCCCCTGAATTTAATCGTGACTGGTAGCCTAGACTTGAATTTCAGGTGCTGCTCCACAGCAATCCTGAATGTGGCTACCTCTCCAAAGATGACCGCCTCATCAACTACTGGATTCTTGAAAAACCTAAAAGAGAATTTAAAAAATACATTGAAGATATAGTTTAGGCTGACAGTAAACTACGGTGTTACATAGTAATCTACCAGTTTATAGCAATAACCAAATTAATAACTATCCAGCAGGCATGATAATCTTCAAGTCTGTAGCTAAAATAGCAACAAAATAGGCATCGATTATCAATCGCTACTAATTTCTCGACACCTAACTATTTTTCTCTGTTGATCATAACAACATGGCATTGCAAGATTACAAGTACCTTCGTGCTCTATGAAAAAAATACTGTCTACAAAAAAAAAACAATTGTAGAACGTTATTTATTGTAAGCAGCCAGTATCAATGAGCCGTACCGATACAATCGAGAGAAGCATTTTCTTCGGGTTCCCAGGTTGACTCAAAAGGGGAATAACCCCGCCACAAAACTAAGTATTCAGTAGACCTCTGTTAGCAAAGAAAAAAATACGCACAATTCTGTATCAATAAAGTCTTTCTATACCTGCATTTTTTTGGGCCAATCAACTTGCATACGAGTAGAAACAAAGCGATGCAACTTACCGTAGCATTTTTTCGTTCAGCGACGAGACGCTCGACTTCCCAGAACCGTCCCCTTCCTTTCCTCTTTCTGTTTCCCATTTTCGGGAGCATATCAATTGAAGATACGCTGTTTAAAGACGCATAAAATCCTTTTTCCTTTCTATCGCGAGCCGCCATTTTGAAAAACGGAAGTCTAATAAAGATCGCATTCCTAAACCAATCAGATACTTATTAAGACAATTATAGGATTGACAGCTCATTTGATATGGTCCAGTGGGTCCAAATAAGCCCTGCCAACTTTGATTCGACTTTTCTGGCAATGAGTAGGATAGACATAAATGTTTTATCTATTTGTAATAGTAGGATAGAAACTAAGGTTTAGATAACGAGTAAAATTTTGATTGCCGAAGATTAGATTTCTATGTGATGTAAGGAAAGAACGTTTTCTATCATACGCATGCGCACTTCATACATATTGCCTATAGCTCTTACAATGAAAGTAATTCTGCGATATCTCGTCTTGCAGAATCTTTGCAACCCTGAAACGTTGCACATTAGTAGTATTACGAAAAGGCAATATCTACGTAGAAAGTCAAATTGATTGTAATTCGCAATCGTATTGTATTTTGGCTGTCAAGATATTTGCTTAAGACAGCTAATTCTATAACATACTGCTCAGACAGTACTCAAGTTCATCAAATCAGTCCTCATTACAAAGGTTAGGGATTAACATGCAATTTTGACAATCCTGTAGCATTTATAACGTGGTTTAAAATCCATGTTATGTCGTGATTTTAGTCAATTATTGAGGACAAGATAAAATACCAAGAGATGGTTGCAAGGAAAGTCAGCCTTACAGATTTTGGTTAAAACACCATTTAAGAGATTGTATGGGCAGAAGGACCGTCATCTATGGGGGTAAGTTATCGAATCATTTTGAATGTTTTATCTATTTGTAATAGTAGGATATACACTAAGGTTTAGATAACGAGTAAAATTTGGATTGCAACGATTAGATTTCCATGTAATGTAAGGAAAGAACGTTTTCTATTATACCATGCGCACTTCATACATATTGCCTATAGCCCTTACAATGAAAGTAATTCTACGATATTTCGTCCTGCAGAATCTTTGCAATGCTGAAATGAAACGTTGCAGATTTGTAGTATTACGAAGGGGCAATATCTATGTAGAAACTCAAATTGATTGTAATTCTCAATCGTTTTGTATTTTGGTTGTCAAGATATTTGCTTAAGAAAGCTGATTCTATAGCATACTGCTCAGACAGTACTCAAGTTCATAAAATTAGTCCTCATTTCAAAGATTAGGGATGAACATGCAATTTTGACCATCCTGTAGCATTTATAACGTGGTTTAAAATCCATGTTATGTCGTGATTTTAGTCACTTATTGAGGACAAGATAAAATACCATGAGGTGGGTGCAAGGAAAGTCAGCCTTACAGATTTTGGTTAAAACACCATATATGAGATTGTATGGGCAGAAGAATCGTCTTCTATGGGGGTAAGTTATCGAATCATTTTGAATGTTTTATCTATTTGTAATAGTAGAATATAAACTCAGGTTTAGATAACGAGTAAAATTTTGATTGCAACGATTAGATTTCCATGTGATGTAAGGAAAGACCGTTTTCTTTCATGCGCATGCGCACTTCATACATATTGCCTATAGCCATTACAATGAAAGTAATTCTGCGATATCTCGTTCTGCAGAATTTTTGCAATGCTGAAACGTTGCACATTAGTAGTATAACGAAAGCGCAATATCTACGTAGAAAGTCAAATTGATTGTAATTCGCAATCGTATATTGTATTTTGGCTGCCAAGATATTTGCTTAAGACAGCTGATTCTATAGCATGCTGCTCAGACAGTACTCAAGTTCCTCAAATTAGTCCTCATTTCAAAGATTAGGGATGAACATGCAATTTTGACCACCCTGTAGCATTTATAACGTGGTTTAAAATCCATGTTATGTCGTGATTTTAGTCACTTATTGAAGACAAGATAAAATACCAAGAGGTGGTTGCAAGGAAAGTCAGCCTTACAGATGTTGGTTAGAGAACCATATAAGAGATTGGATGGGCATAAGGAACGTCATCTATGGGGATAAGTTATCGAATCATTTTGAATGTTTTATCTATTTGTAATAGTAGAATAGACACTAAGGTTTAGATAAGGAGTAAAATTTTGATTGCCACGATTAGATTTCCATGTGATGTAAGGAAAGAAATGTTTTCTATCATACGCATGCGCACTTCATACATATCGCCTATAGCCCTTACAATGAAAGTAATTCTGCGATATCTCGTCCTGCAGAATCTTTGCAATGCTAAAACGTTGCAGATTAGTAGTATTAGGAAAGGTCAATATCTACGTAGAAAGTCAAATTGATTTTAATTCGCCATCGTATTGTATTTTGGCTGTCAAGATATTTGCTTAAGACAGCTGATTCTATAGCATACTGCTCAGACAGTACTTAAGTTCATCAAATTAGTCCTCATTTCAAAGATTAGGGATAAACATGCAATTTTGACCATCCTGTAGCATTTATAACGTGGTTTAAAATCCATGTTATGTCGTGATTTTAAAAAATTATTGAGGACAAGATAAAATACCAAGAGGTGGTTGCAAGGAAAGTCAGCCTTACCGATTTTGGTTAAAACACCATATAAGAGATTGGATGGGCATAAGGACCGTCATCTATGGGAATAAGTTATCGAATCATTTTGAATGTTTTATCTATGTGTAATAGTAAGATATACACTAAGGTTTAGATAAGGAGTAAAATTTTGATTGCAACGATTAGATTTCCATGTGATGTAAGGAAAGAACGTTTTCTTTCATGCGCATGCGCACTTCATACATATTGCCTATAGCCCTTACAATGAAAGTAATTCTGCGATATCTCGTCCTGCAGAATCTTTGCAATGCTGAAACGTTGCAGATTAGTAGTATTATGAAAGGTCAATATCTACGTAGAAAGTCAAATTGATTTTAATTCGCCATCGTATTGTATTTTGGCTGTCAAGATATTTGCTTAAGACAGCTGATTCTATAGCATACTGCTCAGACAGTACTCAAGATCATCAAATTTATCCTCATTTCAAAGATTAGGGATGAACATGCAATGTTGACCATTTTTTAGCATTTATAACGTGGTTTAAAATCCATGTTATGTCGTGATTGTAGTCAATTATTGAGGACAAGATAAAATACCAAGAGGTGGTTGCAAGGAAAGTCAGCCTTACAGATTTTGGTTAAAACAGCGCATAAGAGATTGTATGGGCAGAAGGAACGTCATCTGTGGGGGTAAGTTATCGAACCATTTTGAATGTTTTATCTATTTGTAATAGTAGGATATACACTAAGGTTTAGATAAGGAGTAAAATTTTGATTGCAACGATTAGATTTCCATGTGCTGTAAGGAAAAAACGTTTTCTATCATACGCATGCCCAATTCATACATGTTGCCTATAGGCCTTACAATGAAAGTAATTCTGCGATATCTCGTTCTGCAGAATCTTTGCAATGCTGACACGTTGCAGATCAGTAGTATTAGGAAAGGTCAATATCTACGTAGAAAGTCAAATTGATTGTAATTCGCAATCGTATTGTATTTTGGCTGTCAAGATATTTGCTTAAGACAGCTGATTCTATAGCATACTGCTCAGACAGTACTCAAGTTCATCAAATTAGTCCTCATTTCAAAGATTAGGGATTAACATGCAATTTTCACCATCTTGTAGCATTGATAACGTCGTTTAAAATCTATGTTATGTCGTGATTCTAGTCAATTATTGAGGACAAGATAAAATACCAAGAGGTGCTTGCAAGGAAAGTCAGCCTTACAGATTTTGATTAAAACACCATATATGAGATTGTATGGTGAGAAGGACCGTCGTCTATGGGGGTAAGTTATCGAATCATTTTGAATGTTTTATCTATTTGTAATAGTAGGATATAAACTAAGGTTTAGATAACGAGTAAAATTTTGATTACAACGATTAGATTTTTATGTGATGTAAGGAAAGAACGTTTTCTATCATACGCATGCGCACTTCATACATATTGCCTATAGCCCTTACAATGAAAGTAATTTTGCGATATCTCGTCCTGCAGAATCTTTGCAATGCTGAAACGTTGCAGATTTGTAGTATTACGAAAGGTCAATATCTACGTACAAAGTCAATTTGATTGTAATTCGCAATCGAATTTTTTTTTTGCTGTCAAGATATTTGCTTAAGACAGCTGAATATATAGCATACTGCTCAGACAGTACTCAAGTTCATTAAACTAGTCCTCATTTCAAAGATTAGGGATTAACATAAGTGAGCACAGTAGTGTCAGGAGCATACGAGAAGCCTATAAAGAAAATGATTTCGATTTCAAATTATTTTCGGTACCTGAAGTACAACAGGCACTTCAAAAGATCAACTCAAAGAAATCCAGTGGATGGGACTTGGGTATTTCACCGAAGCTTCTCAAGAGCGTGGCTAAGGGTACAGCAGCATCGCTTACTAACCTCTACAACAACTGCATAGAGCAGGGTGAATGGCCTAATGCGTGGAAAATGGGTGAGTGGACACCAGCGTTTAAGAAGGGAGATAGACAGGATACTAAAAGCTACCGCCCCATCACCTCCCTAATCGCAGTTGACAAAATATTCGAACAGTTACTTTGCAACCAGGTGACATGCCATTATGATAAAACGCTGTATTACAGAATGACAGCGTACAGGAAGAAACACAGCTGCGAAACAACACTACTTGCCCTGATAGAAGATTGGAAACTGGCTGCCGATACAAAGCAACTTGTTTATATCCTATCTACAGACATGAGCAAGGCCTTTGACAGCTTGAGCCATTCCTTGACGACTAAGAAGCTGGAGGCCTACGGCTTTGGAAGACGTTCTCTCGGACTAATGCGATCATTCTTTGAGAACAGACAGAACAGAGTAAAACTGGGCGAAATCACTAGTGATTGGATAAAGATGAAACGTGGATGTCCCCAGGGATCATCCTTCGGACCCCTACTTTGGAACATGTTTCAAAATGATCTGCCATCACATGTAAAGGACGCAAACTTAACTATGTACGCTGACGACGATCAAATGTACGCTAAGGGAACGGACCACGAAACAGCTGGACGCAGCTTAAAAATTCATGGTAGGCAAGCCCTGACCTGGTACTCAAAGAACTACTTAAAAGCAAACCCAGACAAGTTCCAGTCGCTAATTATTAATCCAAGGAAACTCGATAAGAACAAGAGTGACACAGTCCTCAACATTGACGACACAGACATTATAAAAACAGAAAAAATCAAACTATTGGGAGTTTACATCGACGATAAACTTGAGTTCACCGAGCATATCCGCGAGCTATGCATTAAGGCCAGCCAGAAAGTCGGAGTACTTTCTCGCCTTCGCAATTTAATACCTTGCAAGGCTAAGTTATTATTGTATAAGACATTCATTTTGCCTTACCTAACATACTGCCATTTAATATGGCAATTTTGTAGGTCATCGGACAAAAGGAAACTCGAGCGAATTCAGGAACGCGCACTAAGAGCTATATATAAATCACACTCCGAAACCTACAAAGAGCTCTTGGGACGTGCAGATTTGCCCACATTATATGATAGGCGTTTACAGGATACAGCAATACTTATGTACAAGGTCAAGAATGGGCTTGCACCAGAAAACGTCTCTGCCCTTTTCGTCCGCAAACGCTCTACACACTCGCTTAGAAACAGTGATTTTGTCTTACCGCGTTTCGACACTAAACGTTACGGGAAACATTGTATAAGATATCTTGGACCATTACTATGGACAAAATTAAGCAAAGACTTGAAAAACTCGCCTACAGTAGCTACTTTTAGAACTAAAATTAGAAAACTCACTCTTTCGGACTATATAGAAAACAACAGCAACTGCTGTAAGCTCTCCAGTGCGTAGGAAATACGGCAAATACCAGTCTATTTCTTTTTAAGTATTTTAAATGATATCAGGCTAATAGAAAATACTGTAAGTACTAGTTGTAAATAGTTTCAATAGTTAGGCATTTTAAATGATTTTAGGTTAAGTATTCTAATTAGTGTCCCCAATTAGCCCACAAGGGCTAAATCCATTGACACTGAAATAAAGTTCTTACTTACTTACTTACTTACATGCAATTTTCACCATCTTGTAGCATTTATAACGTGGTTCAAAATCTATGTTATGTCGTGATTCTAGTCAATTATTGAGGAAAAGATAAAATACCAAGAGGTGGTTGCAAGGAAAGGCAGCCTTACAGATTTTTGTTAAGACACCATATATGAGATTGTATGGGCAGAAGGACCGTCTTCTATTGGGGTAAGTTATCGAACCATTTTGAATGTTTTATCTATTTGTAATAGTAGAATATACACTAAGGTTTAGATAAGGAGTAAAATTTTGATTGCAACGATTAGATTTCCATGTGCTGTAAGGAAAAAACGTTTTCTATCATACGCATGCCCAATTCATACATGTTGCCTATAGGCCTTACAATGAAAGTAATTCTTCAATATCTCCTCCTGCAGAATCTTTGCAATGCTGAAACGTTAAAGATTAGTAGTATTACGAAAGGGCAATATCTACGTAGAAAGTCAAATTGATTGTAATTCGCAATCGTATTGTATTTTGGCTGTCAAGATATTTGCTTAAGACAGCTGATTCTATAGCATACTGCTCAGACAGTACTCAAGTTCATCAAATTAGTCCTCATTTCAAAGATTAGGGATTAACATGCAATTTTCACCATCTTGTAGCATTGATAACGTCGTTTAAAATCTATGTTATGTCGTGATTCTAGTCAATTATTGAGGACAAGATAAAATACCAAGAGGTGCTTGCAAGGAAAGTCAGCCTTACAGATTTTGATTAAAACACCATATATGAGATTGTATGGTGAGAAGGACCGTCGTTTATGGGGGTAAGTTATCGAATCATTTTGAATGTTTTATCTATTTGTAATAGTAGGATATAAACTAAGGTTTAGATAACGAGTAAAATTTTGATTACAACGATTAGATTTTTATGTGATGTGAGGAAGGAACGTTTTCTATCATACGCATGCGCACTTCATACATATTGCATATAGCCTTTACAATGAAAGTAATTCTGCGATATCTCGTTCTGCAGAATTTTTGCAATGCTGAAACGTTGCAGATTAGTAGTATAACGAAAGGGCAATATCTACGTAGAAAGTCAAATTGATTGTAATTCGCAATCGTATATTGCATTTTGGCTGTCAAGATATTTGCTTAAGACAGCTGATTCTATAGCATGCTGCTCAGACAGTACTCAAGTTCATCAAATTAGTCCTCATTTCAAAGATTAGGGATGAACATGCAATTTTTACCATCCTGTAGCATTTATAACGTGGTTTAAAATCCATGTTATGTCGTGATTTTAGTCAATTATTAAGGACAAGATAAAATACCAAGAGGTGGCTGCAAGGAAAGTCAGCCTTACAGATTTTGGTTAAAACACCATATAAGAGATTGTGTTGGCAGATGGACCGTCATCTATGGGGATAAGTTATCGAATCATTTTGAATGTTTTATCTATTTGTAATAGTAGGATAAACACTAAGGTTTAGATAACGAGTAAAATTTTGATTGCAACGATTAGATTTCCATGTGATGTAAGGAAAGACCGTTTTCTATCATACGCATGCGCACTTTATACATATTGCCTATAGCCCTTACAATGAAAGTAATTCTGCGATATCTCGTCATGCAGAATCTTTGCAATGCTGAAACGTTGCAGATTAGTAGTATTAGGAAAGGTCAATATCTACGTACAAAGTCAAATTGATTTTAATTCGCCATCGTATTGTATTTTGGCTGTCAAGATATTTGCTTAAGACAGCTGATTCTATAGCATACTGCTCAGACAGTACTCAAGTTCATCAAATTAGTCCTCATTTCAAAGATTAGGGATTAACATGCAATTTTCACCATATTGTAGCATTTAAAACGTAGTTTAAAATCCATGTTATGTCGTGATTGTAGTCAATTATTGAGGACAAGATAAAATACCAAGAGGTGGTTGCAAGGATTGTCAGCCTTAAAGATTTTGGTTAAAACACCATGTAAGAGATTGTATGGGCAGAAGGACCGTCATCTATGGGGGTAAGTTATCGAATCATTTTGAATGTTTCATCTATTTGTAATAGTAGGATATACACTAAGGTTTAGATAAAAAGGAAAATTTTTATTCCTGCGGTTAGATTTCCATGTGATGTAAGGAAAGAACGTTTTCTATTATAAGCATGCGCACTTCATACATATTGCCTATAGCCCTTACAATAAAAGTAATTTTGCGATATCTCGTCCTGCAGAATCTTTGCAATGCTGAAATGTTGCAGATTTGTAGTATTACGAAAGGGCAATATCTACGTAGAAAGTCAAATTGGTTGTAATTCCCAATCGTATTGTATTTTGGCTGTCAAGATATTTGGTTAAGACAGCTGATTCTATAGCATACTGCTCAGACAGTACCCAAGTTCATCAAATCAGTCATCATTACAAGAATTAGGGTTAAACATGCTTTATTCACGATCTTGTAGCATTTAAAACGTAGTTTAAAATACATGTTATGTCGTGATTGTAGTCAAATATTGAGGACAAGATAAAATACCAAGAGGTGGTTGCAAGGAATGTCAGCCTTACAGATTTTGGTTGAAACACCATGTAAGAGATTGTATGGGCAGAAGGACCATTATCTATGGGGGTAGGTTATCGAATCATTTTGAATGTTTTATCTATTTGTAATAGTAGGATATACACTAAGGTTTAGATAACGAGTAAAATTTTGATTGCAACGATTAGATTTCCATGTGATGTAAGGAAAGAACGTTTTCTATCATACGCATGCGCACTTTATACGTATGGCCTATAGCCCTTACAATGAACGTAATTCTGCGATATCTCGTCCTGCAGAATCTTAGCAATGCTGAAACGTTGCAGATTTGTAGTATTACGAAAGGGCAATATCTACGTAGAAAGTCAAATTGGTTGTAATTTGCAATCGTATTGTATTTTGGCTGTCAAGATATTTGCTTAAGACAGCTGATTCTATAGCATACTGCTCAGACAGTACTCAAGATCATCAAATTAGTCCTCATTTCAAAGATTAGGGATGAACATGCAATGTTGACCATCCTGTAGCATTTATAACGTGGTTTAAAATCCATGGTATGTCGTGATTTTAGTCAATTATTAAGAACAAGATAAAATACCAAGAGGTGCTTGCAAGGAAAGTCAGCCTTACAGATTTTGGTTAAAACAGCGCATAAGAGATTGTATGGGCAGAAGGAACGTCATCTGTGGGGGTAAGTTATCGAACCATTTTGAATGTTTTATCTATTTTTAATAGTAGGATAGAAACTAAGGTTTAGATAACGAGTAAAATTTTGATTACAACGATTAGATTTCCATGTGATGTAAGGTAAGAACGTTTGCTTTCATACGCATGCGCACTTCATACATATTGCATATAGCCTTTACAATAAAAGTAATTCTGCGATATCTCGTTCTGCAGAATTTTTGCAATGCTGAAACGTTGCAGATTAGTAGTATAACGAAAGGGCAATCAATATCTACGTAGAAAGTCAAATTGATTGTAATTCGCAATCGTATATTGCATTTTGGCTGTCAAGATATTTGCTTAAGACAGCTGATTCTATAGCATGCTGCTCAGACACTACTCAAGTTCATCAAATTAGTCCTCATTTCAAAGATTAGGGATGAACATGCAATTTTCACCATCTTGTAGCATTGATAACGTAGTTTAAAATCTATGTTATGTCGTGATTCTAGTCAATTATTGAGGACAAGATAAAATACCAAGAGGTGGTTGCAAGGAAAGTCAGCCTTACAGATTTTGGTTAAAACACCATATATGAGATTGTATGGTCAGAAGGACCGTCGTCTATGGGGGTAAGTTATCGAATCATTTTGAATGTTTTATCTATTTGTAATAGTAGGATATAAACTAAGGTTTAGATAACGAGTAAAATTTTGATTACAACGATTAGATTTCCATGTGATGTAAGGAAAGAACGTTTTCTATCATACGCATGCGCACTTCATACATATTGCATATAGCCCTTACAATGAAAGTAATTTTGCGATATCTCGTCCTGCAGAATCTTTGCAATGCTGAAACGTTGCAGATTTGTAGTATTACAAAAGGTCAATATCTACGTACAAAGTCAAATTGATTGTAATTCGCAATCGTATATTGCATTTTGGCTGTCAAGATATTTGCTTAAGACAGCTGATTCTATAGCATGCTGCTCAGACACTACTCAAGTTCATCAAATTAGTCCTCATTTCAAAGATTAGGGATGAACATGCTATTTTTACCATCCTGTAGCATTTATAACGTGGTTTAAAATCCATGTTATGTCGTGATTTTAGTCAATTATTAAGGACAAGATAAAATACCAAGAGGTGGCTGCAAGGAAAGTCAGCCTTACAGATTTTGGTTAAAACACCATATAAGAGATTGTGTTGGCAGATGGACCGTCATCTATGGGGGTAAGTTACCGAATCATTTTGAATGTTTTATCTATTTGTAATAGTAGGATAAACACTAAGGTTTAGATAACGAGTAAAATTTTGATTGCAACGATTAGATTTCCATGTGATGTAAGGAAAGAACGTTTTCTATCATACGCATCCAAACTTTATACGTATTGCCTATAGCCCTTACAATGAACGTAATTCTGCGATATCTCGTCCTGCAGAATCTTAGCAATGCTGAAACGTTGCAGATTTGTAGTATTACGAAACGGCAATATCTACGTAGAAAGTCAAATTTGTTGTAATTCGCAATCGTATTGTATTTTGGCTGTCAAGATATTTGCTTAAGACAGCTGATTCTATAGCATACTGCTCAGACAGTACTCAAGTTCATCAAATTAGTCCTCATAACACAGATTAGGGTTAAACATGCATATTTCAACATCTTGTAGCATTTAAAACGTAATTTAAAATCCATATTATGTCGTGATTGTAGTCATTATTGAAGAGAAGATAAAATGCCAAGAGGTGGTTGCAAGGAAAGTCAGCCTTACAGATTTTGGTTAAAACACCATATAAGAGATTGTGTTGGCAGATGGACCGTCATCTATGGGGGTAAGTTACCGAATCATTTTGAATGTTTTATCTATTTGTAATAGTAGGATAAACACTAAGGCTTAGATAACGAGTAAAATTTTGATTGCAACGATTAGATTTCCATGTGATGTAAGGAAAGAACGTTTTCTATCATACGCATCCAAACTTTATACGTATTGCCTATAGCCCTTACAATGAACGTAATTCTGCGATATCTCGTCCTGCAGAATCTTAGCAATGCTGAAACGTTGCAGATTTGTAGTATTACGAAACGGCAATATCTACGTAGAAAGTCAAATTTGTTGTAATTCGCAATCGTATTGTATTTTGGCTGTCAAGATATTTGCTTAAGACAGCTGATTCTATAGCATACTGCTCAGACAGTACTCAAGTTCATCAAATTAGTCCTCATAACACAGATTAGGGTTAAACATGCATATTTCAACATCTTGTAGCATTTAAAACGTAATTTAAAATCCATATTATGTCGTGATTGTAGTCATTATTAAAGAGAAGATAAAATGCCAAGAGGTGGTTGCAAGGAAAGTCAGCCTTACAGATTTTGGTTAAAACACCATATAAGAGATTGTGTTGGCAGATGGACCGTCATCTATGGGGGTAAGTTACCGAATCATTTTGAATGTTTTATCTATTTGTAATAGTAGGATAAACACTAAGGTTTAGATAACGAGTAAAATTTTGATTGCAACGATTAGATTTCCATGTGATGTAAGGAAAGAACGTTTTCTATCATACGCATCCAAACTTTATACGTATTGCCTATAGCCCTTACAATGAACGTAATTCTGCGATATCTCGTCCTGCAGAAGCTTAGCAATGCTGAAACGTTGCAGATTTGTAGTATTACGAAACGGCAATATCTACGTAGAAAGTCAAATTTGTTGTAATTCGAAATCGTATTGTATTTTGGCTGTCAAGATATTTGCTTAAGACAGCTGATTCTATAGCATACTGCTCAGACAGTACTCAAGTTCATCAAATTAGTCCTCATAACACAGATTAGGGTTAAACATGCATATTTCAACATCTTGTAGCATTTAAAACGTAATTTAAAATCCATATTATGTCGTGATTGTAGTCATTATTGAAGAGAAGATAAAATGCCAAGAGGTGGTTGCAAGGAAAGTCAGCCTTACAGATTTTGGTTAAAACACCATATAAGAGATTGTATGGGCAGAAGAACCGTCATCTATGGGGGTAAGTTATCGAATCATTTTGAATGTTTTATCTATTTGTAATAGTAGGATATACACTAAGGCTTAGAGAACGATTAAAATTTTGATTGCAACGATTAGATTTCCATGTGATGTAAGGAAACAATGTTTTCTATCATACGCATGCGCACTTCATACATATCGCCTATAGCCCTTACAATGAAAGTAATTCTGCGATATCTCGTCCTGCAGAATCTTTGCAATGCTGAAACGTTGCAGATTAGTAGTATTAGGAAAGGTCAATATCTACGTAGAAAGTCAAATTGATTTTAATTCGCCATCGTATTGTATTTTGGCTGTCAAGATATTTGCTTAAGACAGCTGTTTTTATAGCATACTGCTTAGACAGTGCTCAAGTTCATAAAATTAGTCCTCATTACACAGATTAGGGTTAACCATGCATTTTTCACCATCTTGTAGCATTTAAAACGTAATATAAAATCCATGTTATGTCATGATTGCAGTCATTATTGAAGAGAAGATAAAATACCAAGAGGTGGTTGCAAGGAAAGTCAGCCTTACAGATTTTGGTTAAAACACCATATAAGAGATTGTATGGGCAGAAGGACCGTCATCTATGGG
>OX453281.1:15525648-15623148 GCA_949710005.1 Ricordea florida | reverse complement strand
TTTGAAGGTAATGTAAATTTTGTGGAATCCGATTTCACTCGTCCTGGAAGTACATCCCAGCAAGATGATCTCCGAGATATTCAAGAAAGATTAGCCCGAGATCGTCGCCGAGTAAGTTCGAATACCGTGAAAATCAACACAAGGAAAGCATGACTCAAAGCAGGGATAGAGAAACGACAGCAGGGAGAATAACAACAGAAATCGCAGCAAAGACAACAACCGCTCGCTCCAGAAAAAGGCAAACGAAACAGCAGGGAAAAGGACCAGGAATTCAACCAAGTTAGTTTTGAACTTGAATGTGTTATTGATAGAAATACAGGACATGAGTGAACGATTACATAACGAAATATATTGGTGTACTAAATTTAGCAAAACGACTTAGAAGGGAAACCGAGTAGGAACGACTTCAGCGATTGAAGATGTCTCTGGAAAATAATTCTATTAGTCTAAAAACGGAATCGGAAGACGACCAACAGATTACAAAAGAATGTAAGTTGGTATTTGTCATAATAAAACGATAGCGTTTCCATTTTGAAGAAATTCCCAACACAGAGAGTTGCAGTTGTTATAGCAATCATTTATAACGATGTGATCTGATATCATTGCAATAGTGAAAATATTGTAAATTTTCTTGATCTAGCAGTTGTGTTTAGAATTTTCAGCAGAATATATACCCAGTGTCACTATAAAGTACTGGTTCTGCAATTTTATCAGTGATCAATGCCATCATTTGAAAATAAAGCAAATGTTATTACTTACTTCTGAGTAGTATTTCTCTTTGCTATATATATATGTATGTATTCTCTGATTGAAAGGTTTCAATAATATTGCATAGAGACAACAAGTTTCATAGACTTTTCACAATGGGTAAGTTTTACCTTAGAGTTCAATGACCCCCCATGATAATATTGCTATCTAGAACCCCTGCCCTTTTTTCACAAATGAAATGTTAATTCAAGCCTTAATTTGCAAAGTTAGACATAACATATTAACTTTGTTACTTTCTGCCGTTTACTTTATTTTTATGATGTCAAATATCAATATTTCATAACAACCACAACATGCAATTAACCTTTTACGTTGGAAAAACTTTATAAAGAAGAAAATAAATTTTGTAATGACAAATTTTTTATGATCTTTCTCATATATTAATTGCAAGTGTGCTGTATGTAGTAACAAGTGTTTCAAGTTTCCTAAATGCCCTATGCTTTCAATAATGATTTTCCACACAAACTTTCTAGACAAATGACTGCACTAGATTCTAAGCCTTTAAGAAGAAATGGTATTGTTTGGAGCTGTTTTGATTACTACCACCTCTGATGGAAAGCCTATTAAGAAGATTTTTGTATTGCTTTTAGTAGTAGAGTAACAATAACTTTTAACAAGATTAAGACATGAATTCCACCCCATAAAAATATATTATGTTTAACATAAAAAAATATAACAACAATAATATCAATACCACTAATAATAATAGTTATGATAATAATAATGATAATAATATAATGATAGTTCTTCTCGTTACTATATGTCATTGGTTACAGTTCAATACCTCTGGCTGCCATGACTTTTTCGATGAAATACCGTCCTTATATTAAATCTTTCTTCTGCAGTTTTTATAATAGAAATTTTCATATATTCAAAATAATGTACTATTCTATGGTTGGGTATGGATATTTTGCCTGTTTCTGTAACAGCACAATTAAACTTTCATGTGCACGTGGTATATACGTTTGACTGATTGATGTTGATTTCACATTATTTTTTTTTACAGGAGTACGTAGTGCAGGAATCTTTTTGAACATATTAAGATTTCAATAACTCTTTCTTACATGTATTGTTTTTATGATATGACCTAAAAATAGCACAACCACATACTATACAGTCGGCACTCACTATCACCAAACCTTTATTCAAGGCTTTTGTAGAATCCAATTGTTTTACCCCCAATTTTTTGATATGGCATCTCTTTTGAGGGAAGAGGGATTTTTCTATCTACCACTGGGGGTACCATTGCAACTGAAAAGAGTACACACATTAAAACATACACTATTCGTAATGCTCTCAATTGTGGTTACCCGGGAATGAAATAATGACTGCAGTAGACAATAAAATATCTAATCAGAAGATTCTTCTTACAATGAATCTCATGCAATTTTAAGCAAAAAACATAAAAAATAATTGGAGCATTCAACTCATCCTCTGTGTAAGAACATATTGTGTTCAAAAGTGATGTATAACAAAGAAGACAAAGCAGTAGAGACTAAGAAAATAAAACTAAAGAAAAAAAACACAGGTTTTTACACCGTGGTAAACACAAGCATTCATATCAACTCTTCAAGATTTCACCTGCAAAAGATTTACAATCATTTTCAATTTGTGTTAAGTGAATATTATTGTGATATTTCATCGACTCTGTATTCCCTGTCAAGATAATTAATAATTTTACTTCTATTCCCTCTGGTGCAATCTCAGTGGCAGTGAAAGAGCTAAATGAAGGTCAATTTTTAAGCACTGTGTTGAGCGTTATACTGATCATGTAATTTGCACCAGGTGTCACTAATTGTGTACCAAACACAGCATAAGAAATAAAATAATGGGGATTACGTTGATATAAAAAATAAAATATATAATATAAAAAAAAATAAAGAATAAAATATGAAAGCATTGTGACTTCTTAAAAAACTAGCTTCGCGAGGTTTTTGCGGGAGTCGTATTTCTAGTCTAACCTTTTGATCGACTCCTTCCGATTTCCGGACACTTTTGCACCTCTGCAGGACAGCCATCGCTTCAATATAGCCAAAGTACAAAATTCTGCTGGCTTAGGCAACTCCGCACCTCGAATATCGCTTTAAACTAGCTGAACTTTCGTGTTTTCGTCCGCCATTTTGGAACTGCGTCCCCCAAAACAGCCCCATGACGCTTTGCGAAACCTAACTTGACCCAATATCCCGCGCAACCTCGGAACGGGCAAAAGCCCTTAAAATGAAAGTAATTCTACGATATCTCGTCCTGCAGAATCTTTGCAATGCTGAAACGTTGCAGATTTGTAGTATTACGAAAGGGCAATATCTACGTAGAAAGTCAAATTGTTTGTAATTCGCAATCGTATTGTACTTTGGCTGTCACGATATTTGCTTAAGACAGCTGATTCTATACCATACTGCTCATACAGAACTTAAGTTCATCAATCTAGTACTCATTACACAGATTAGGGTCAAACATGCATTTTTCACCATCTTGTAGCATTTATAACGTAGTTAAAAATCCATGTTATGTCGTGATTGTAGTCAATTATTGAGGACAAGATAAAATACCAAGAGGTGGTTGCAAGGAAAGTCAGCCTTGCAGATTTTGGTTAAAACACCATATAAGAGATTTTATGGGCAGAAGGAGCGTCATCTATGGGGGTAAGTTATCGAATCATTTTGAAAGTTTTATCTATTTGTAATACTAGGATAGACACTAATGTTTAGATAACGAGTAAAATTTTGATTGCAACGATTAGACTTCCATGTGATGTAAGGAAAGAACGTTTCTTATCATACGCATGCGCACTTCATGCATATTGCCTATAGCCCCTACAATGAGAGTAATTGTACGATATCTCGTCCTCCAGAATCTTTGCAATGCTGAAACGTTTCAGATTTGTAGTATTACGAAAGGGCAATATCTACGTAGAAAGTCAAATTGTTTGTAATTCGCAATCGTATTGTATTTTGGCTCTCAAGATATTTGCTTAAGACAGCTGATTCTATAGCATACTGCTCAGACAGTACTCAAGTTCATCAAATCAGTCCTCATTACACAGATTAGGGTTAAACATGCATTTTCTACCATCCTGTAGCATTTAAAACGTAGTTTAAAATCTATGTTATGTTAAGATTGTAGTCATTATTGAAGACAAGATAAAATACCAAGAGGTGGTTGTAAGGAAAGTCAGCCTTACAGAGTTTGGTTAAAACATCATATAAGAGATTGTATAGGCAGGAGGACCGTCTTCTATGGGGGTAAATTATCAACTCATTTTGAATGTTTTATCTATTTGTAATAGTAGGATATACACTAAGGTTTAGATAACGAATGAAATTTTCATTGCAACGATTACATTTCCATGTGATGTAAGGAAAGAACGTTTTCTATCATACGCATGCGCACTTCATACATATTGCCTATAGCCCTTACAATAAAAGTAATTCTACGATGTCTCGTCCTGCAGAATCTTTGCAATTCTGAAACATTGCAGATTTGTAGTATTACGAAAAGGCAATATCTACGTAGAAAGTCAAATTGATTGTAATTCGCAATAGTATTGTACTTTGGCTGTCAAGATATTTGCTTAAGACAGCTGATTCTATAGCATACTTCTCAGACAGTACTCAAGTTCATCAAATTAGTCTTCATTACACAGATTAGGTTTAACGATGCATTTTTCACTATCTTGTAGCATTTAAAACGTAATTAAAAATCCATGTTATGTCGTAATTGTAGTAAATTATTTAGGACAAGATAAAATACCAAGGGGTGGTTGCAAGAAAAGTCAGCCTTGCAGATTTTGGTTAAAACACCATATAAGAGATTGTATGGGCAGAAGGACCGTCATCCATGGGGGTAAGTTAGCGATACATTTTGAATGTTTTATCTATTTGTAATGGTAGGATATACACTAAGGTTTAGATAACGAGTAAAATATTCCTTGCAACGATTAGATTTCCATGTGATGTAAGAAAAGAACGTTTTCTATCATACGCATGCGCACGTCATACATATTGCCTATAGCCCTTACAATGAAAGTAATTCTACGATCTTTCGTCCTGCGGAATCTCTGCAATGCTGAAACGTTGCAGATTTCTAGTATTACGAAAGGGCAATATCTACGTAGAAAGTCAAATTGTTTGTAAATCGCAATCGTATTGTATTTTGGCTGTCAAGATATTTGCTTAAGACAGCTAATTCTATAGCATACTGCTCAGACAATACTAAAGTTCATCAAATCAGTCCTCATTACACAGATTAGGGATGAAGATGCAATATTCACCATCTCTTAGCATTTAAAACTTAATTTAAAATCCATGTTATGTCGTGATAGTGGTCAATTATTTAGGACAAGATACAATACCAAGAGGTGATTGCAAGGAAAGTCAGTCTTACTGATCTTGGTTAAAACACCATATAAGAGATTGTATGGGCAGAAGGACCGTCATCTATGGGGGTAAGTTATCGAATCATTTTGAATGTTTTATCTATTTGTAATAGTAGGATATACACTAAGGTTTAGATAACGAGTAAAATTTACATTGCAACGATTAGATTACCATGTGATGTAAGGAAAGAACGTTTTTTATCATACGCATGCGCACTTCATACATAATGCCTATAGCCCTTACAATAAAAGTAATTCTACTATATCTCGTCCTGCAAAATCTTTGCAATGCTGAAACGTTGCTGATTTGTAGTATTACGAAAGGGCAATATCTACGTAGAAAGTCAAATTGATTGTAAATGGCAATCGTATTGTATTTTGGCTGTCAAGATATTTGCTTAAGACAGCTGATTCTATAGCACACTGCTTAGACAAAACTCAAGTTCATCAAATTAGTCCTTATTACACAGATTAGGGTTATCCATGCATTTTTTACCATCTTGTGGCATTTAAAACGTAATTTAAAATTTTGATTTCAACGATTAAATTTGAATTTTATGTAAGGAAAGAACGTTTTCTATCATACGCATGCGCACTTCAAGCATATTGCCTATAGCCCTTACAATGAGAGTAAATCTACGATATCTAGTCCTGAAAAATCTTTGCAATGTTAAAACGTTGCAGATTTGTAGTATTAAAAAAAGGCAACATCTACGTAGAAAGTCAAATTGATTGTAATTTGCAATCGTATTGTATTTTGGCTGTCAAGATATTTGCTTAAGACAGCTGATTCTATAGCATACTGCTCAGACAGTACTTAAGTTTATCAATTTAGTCTTTATTACACAGATTAGGGTTAACCATGCATTTTTCACCATCTTGTAGCATTCAAAACGTAATTTAAAATCCATGTTATGTCGTAATTGTAGTCAATTATTTAGGACAAGATGAAATACCAAGAGGTGGTTGCAAGAAAAGTCAGCCTTACAGATTTTGGTTAAAACCCCATGTAAAAACATTGTATGGGCAGAAGGACCGTCATCTATGGGGGTAGGTTATCGAATCATTTTGAATGTTTTATCTATTTGTAATAGTAGGATATACACTAAGGTTTAGATAACGAGTAAAATTTTGATTGCAATAATTAGTATTTCCATGTGATGTAAGGAAAGAACGTTTTCTATCATACGCATGCGCACTTCATACATATTGACTATACCCTTACAATGAAAGTAATTCTACGATATCTCGTCCTGCAAAATCTTTGCAATGCTGAAACGTTGCAGATTTGTAGTATTACGAAAGGGCAATATCTACGTAGAAATTCAAATTGGTTGTAATTCGCAATCGTATTGTATTTTGGCTGTCAAGATATTTGCTTAAGACAGCTGATTCTATAGCATACTGCTCAGACAGTACTCAAGTTCCTCAAATCAGTCCTCATTACACAGATTAGGATTAAACATGCATTTTTCAACATCTTGTAGCATTTAAAACGTAATATAAAATCCATATTATATATGTCGTGATTGTAGTCATTATTAAAGAGAAGATAAAATACCAAGAGGTGGTTGCAAGGAAAGTCAGCCTTACAGATTTTGGTTAAAACACCATATAAAAGATTGTATGGGCAGAAGGACCGTCATCTATGGGGGTAAGTTATCGAATCATTTTGAATGTTTTATCTATTTGTAATAGTAGGATATACACTAAGGTTTAGATAACGAGTAAAATTTTCATTGCAACGATTAGATTTCCATGTGATGTAAGGAAAGAACGTTTTCTATCATACGCATGCGCACTTCATACATATTGCCTATAGCCCTTACAAAGAACGTAATTCTGTGATATCTCGTCCTGTAGAATCTTTGCAATGCTGAAACGTTGCAGATTTGTATTATTACTAAATGGCAATATCTACGTAGAAAGTCAAATTGGTTGTAATTCGCAATCGTATTGTATTTTGGCTGTCAAGATATTTGCTTAAGACACCTGATTCTATAGCATACTGCTTAGACAGTACTCAAGTTCATCAAATTAGTCCTAATTACACAGATTAGGGTTAAACATGCATTTTCACCATCTTGTAGCATTTAAAACGTAATTTAAAATCCATATTATGTCGTGATTGTAGTCATTATTGAAGAAATGATAAAATACCAAAAGGTGGTTGCAAGGAAAGTCAGCCTTAGAGATTTTGGTTAAAAAAACATATAAGAGATTGTATGGGCAGAAGGACCGTCATCTATGGAAGTAAGTTATCGAATCAGTTTGAATGTTTTATTTATTTGTAATAGTAGGATATACACAAAGGTTTAGATAACGAGTAAAATTTTGATTGCAACGATTAGAGTTCCATGTTATATAAGGAAAGAACTTTTTCTATCATACGCATACGCACTTCATACATGTTGCCTATAGCCCTTACAATGAAAGTAATTCTACGATATTTTGTCCGGCAGAATCTTTGCAATTCTGAGACGTTGCAGATTTGTAGTATTACGAAAGGGCAATATCTACGTAGAAAGTAAAATTGATTGTAATTCGGAATCGTATTGTATTTTGGCTGTCAACATATTTGCTTAAGACAGCTGATTCTATAGCATACTGCTCAGACAGTACTCAAGTTCATAAAATCAGTCCTCATTACTAAGATTAGGGATGAACATGCAATTTTCACCATCTTTTAGCATTTAGAACGTCGTTTAAAATCCATGTTATGTCGTGATTGTAGGAAATTATCGAGGACAAGATAAAATACCAAGAGGTGGTTGCAAGGAAAGTCAGCCTTACAGATTTTGGTTAAAACATCATATAAGTGATTGTATGGGCAGAAGGACCGTCATCTATGGGGGTAAGTTATCGAATCATTTTGAATGTTTTATTTATTTGTAATAGTAGGATATACACTAAGGTTTAGATAACGAGTAAAATTTTGATTGCAACGATTAGATTTCCATGTGCTGTAAGGAAAAAACGTTTTCTATCATACGCATGCGCACTTCATACATATTGCCTATAGCCCTTACAATGAACGTAATTCTGTGATATCTCGTCCTGCAGAATCTTTGCAATGCTGAAACGTTGCAGATTTGTAGTATTACGAAAGGGCAATATCTACGTAGAAAGTCAAATTGGTTGTCATTCGCAATCGTATTGTATTTTATCTGTCAAGATATTTGCTTAAGACAGCTGATTCTATAGCATACTGCTCAGACAGTACTCAAGTTCATCAAATTAGTCCTAATTACACAGATTAGGGTTAAACATGCATTTTTCACCATCTTGTAGCATTCAAAACGTAATTTAAAATCCATATTATTTTGTGATTGTAGTCATTATTGAAGAGAAGATAAAGTACCAAGAGGTGGTTGCAAGGAAAGTCAGCCTTACAGATTTTGGTTAACCCTATCTAGACCGGGGGGGGGGCTTTGAGGCCCTACCGAACTTTAACAGCTCGTATCTCCCAAAGCAGGAAAGTTAGGACCACCAAACTTGATGACTTTTCCTAAAATTTATCTGGCAACATTTCTATGTTGGTTATGAATGTCTGTCATTTTTGGTTTTTCTATGGTAACTGATTCGTCACAGGTATATTTTCAAAATTTTGGAATGAGTATTTTTTGGGACATATTGTTTACAATTTCACCATTCCACTGGTTTTTTCACACTGATTCATCAATAAATTATTAATTTTATAGTAGTAAATACAATTTATGACCATTGTATGCAAATTAGATGAATTTATGAATTTATAATTCGCAAAAACAAAGATGGCGGACAATATTTTAAGATTCATGAGAATATCTCTAATATTAGATAAGTAAATATCATGATTTGATTATAAAAATGTTTGATAAACTATAATTAGTTTTTTCCAGTCAATTGATGTATGTTGTTAAACATTATTATGCAAAAAAGAATAACTGAAAAATTCCAAGATGGCGGATCCAAGATGACGGATCATAAGAAATAAAAAAATTTGCTAAACTTGATTTTTTTTTGTAAACCTACACACATGTTGTTAAACATTTTTGTTCAAGAAAATTGCTATTTTTTGCTAGTAAGTATGACACTTACTGATTTTTTGGAAATCTATAGAGAATTGCATTTTGGGATAGTTTATCAATGCATTGTGGGTAATAAAAATGGCGATTACCATTTAGACTTACTCGAACTCTGATTTGTAATGATCTTGTAATGATTACCTACATTTTATGTATACTTTGAAAAGTCATAAAGTTATGTCATTACACATACATATATATGACGTCATCCTGACGTATATATTAATCGCCAATTATGTGAACAATGCTTGAGATATACAACACTATTATTAGTAACATTTATCTTGCTCAGTTTTATGTTATAACGTTTGATGCCTAAAAGAGAATAAAATACCGTATTTTACAATAAAATACAAGAGATGACGCCATAAAAAGAATGTATTACGTCATCATGACATCAGACTACCTTTGTAGATTGTTTTTGGCCTATACGCCTTTCATTGTAAATTTGGTGGTCATACGACCATTTGTTAACGAGATACGGAGGGGGGGCCCATTAGGCCCCCCCCCGGGGCAAAACAAGCAAAAAAAAGCCCGGTCTAGATAGGGTTAAGACACCATATAAGAGATTGTAGGGGCAGAAGGACCGTCATCTATGGGGGTAAGTTATCGAATAATTTTGAATGTTTTATCTATTTGTAATAGTAGGATATACACTAAGGTTTAGATAACGAGTAAAATTTTGATTGCAACGATTAGATTTCCATGTCATCAAAGGAAAGAACGTTTTCTATTATACGCATGCGCACATCATACATATTGCTTATAGCCAATACAATGAAAGTAGTTCTACGATATCTCGTCCTGCAGAATCTTTGCAATGCTGAAACGTTGCAGATTTGTAGTATTACGAAAAGGCAATATCTAGGTAGAAAGTCAAATTGATTGTAATCCGCAATCGTATATTATTTTGGCTGTCAAGATATTTGCTTAAGACAGCTGATTCTATAGCATACTGCTCAGACAGTACTCAAGTTCATTAAATTAGCCCTGATTACACAGATTTGGGATAAACATGCAATTTTCACCATGTTGTAGCATTTAAAACGTTATTTAAAATCCATGTTATGTCATGAATGTAGTCATTATTGAATAGAAGATAAAATACCAAGAGGTGGTTGCAAGGAAAGTCAGCCTTACAGATTTTGGTTAAAACACCATATAAGAGATTCTATGGGCAGAAGGACCGTCATCTATGGGGGTAAGTTATCAAATCATTTTGAATGTTTTATCTATTTGTAATAGTAGGATATAAAGTAAGGTTTAGGTAACGAGAAAAATTTTGATTGCAACGATTAGATTTCCATGTGATGTAAGGAAAGAACGTTTTCTATCATACGCATGCGCACTTCATACATATTGCCTATAGCCCTTACAATAAAAGTAACTCTACGATATCTCGTCCTGCAAAATTTTTGCAATGTTGAAACCTTGCAGATTTGTAGTATTACGAAAAGGCAATATCTACGTAGAAAGTCAAATTGATTGTAATTCGCAATCGTATTGTATTTTGGCTGTCAAGATATTCGCTTAAGACAGCTGATTCTATAGCATACTGCTCAGACAGTACTCAAGTTCATTAAATTAGTCCTTATTACACAGATTAGGGTTAACCATACATTTTTCACCATTTTGTAGCATTCAAAACGTAATTTAAGACCCATGCTATTTCGTGATTGTAGTAAATTATTTAGGACAAGATAAAATACCAAGAGGTGCTTGCAAGGCAAGTTAGCCTTACAGATTTTGGTTAAAACACCATATAAGTGATTGTATGGGCAGAAGGACCGTCATCTATGGGGCTAAGTTATCGAATCATTTTGAATGTTTTATCTATTTGTAATAGTAGGATATACAGTAAGGCTTAAATAACGAGTAAAATTTTGATTGCAACGATTAGATTTCCATGTGATGTAAGGAAAGAACGTTTTCTATCATACGCATGCGCACTTCATACATATTGCCTATAGCCCTTACAATGAAAGTAATTCTACGATATCTCGTCCTGCAGAATCTTTTCAATGCTGCAACGTTGCAGATTTGTAGTACTACGAAAGGGAAATATCTACGTAGAAAACCAAATTGCTTGTAATTCGAAATCGTATTGTATTTTGGCTGTCATGATATATGCTTATGACAGCTGATTCTATAGCATACTGCTCACACAGTACTAAAGTTCATCAAATCAGTCCTCATTACACAGATTAGGGTTAACCATACATTTTTCACCATTTTGTAGCATTCAAAACGGAATTTAAAACCCATGTTATGTCGTGATTGTAGTCATTATTGAAGACAAGCTAAAATAGCAAGAGGTGGTTGCACGGAAAGTTACCCTTACAGATTTTGGTTAAAACACCATATAAGAGATTGTATGGGCAGAAGGACCGTCATCTATGGGGGTAAGTTATCGAATCATTTTGAATGTTTTATCTATTTGTAATAGTAGGATATACACTAAGGTTTAGATAACGAGTAAAATTTTGATTGCAACGATTAGATTTCCATGTGATGTAAGGAAAGAACGTATTCTATCATACGCATGCGCACTCTATACATATTGCCTATAGCCCTTACAATGAAAGTAATTCTACGATATCTTGTCCTGCAGAATCTTTGCAATGCTGAAACGTTGCAGATTTGTAGCACTACGAAAGGGAACTATCTACGTAGACAATCAAATTGTTTGTAATTCGCAATCGTATTGTATTTTGGCTGTCAAGATATTTGCTTAAGACAGCTGATTCTATAGCATACTGCTCAGACACTACTCAAGTTTATCAAATCAGTCCTCATTACACATACTAGGGATGAACAATCAATTTTCCCCATCTTGTAGCATTTAAAATGTAATTTAAAATCCATGTTATGTGATAATTGTGGTCATTATTGAAGACAAGATAAAATAGCAACGGGTGGTTGCAAGGAAAGTCAGCTTTACAGATTTTGGTTAAAACACCATATAAGAGATTGTATGGGCAGAAGGACCGTCATCTATGGGGGTAAGTTATCGAATCATTTTGAATGTTTTATCTATATGTAATAGTAGGATATACACCAAGACTTAGATAACGAGTGAAATTTGGATTGCAACGATTAGATTTCCATGTGATGTAAGGAAGGAACCTTTTTTTATTATACGCATGCGCACTTCATACATATTGCCTATAGCCCTTACATTGAAAGTCATTCTACGATATCTTGTCCTTCAGAATCTTTGCAATGCTAAAAAGTCTCAGATTTGTAGTATTACCAAAGGGCAATATCTACGTAGAAAGTCAAATTAATTGTAGTTCGCAATCGTATTGTATTTTGGCTGTCAAGATATTTGCTTAAGACAGCTGATTCTATAACATACTGCTCAGACAGTACTCAAGTTCATCAAATCAGTCCCCATTACACAGATTAGGGATGAACATGCAATTTTCACCATCTTGTAGCATTTAAAACGTAATTTAAAATCCATGTTATGGCATGATTGTAGTCATTATTGAAGACAAGATAAAATACCAAGAGGTGGTTGAAGGGAAAGTCAGCCTTACAGATTTTGGTTAAAACAAAATATAAGAGATTGTATGGGTAGAAGGACCGTCATCTATGGGGGTAAGTTATCTAATCATTTTGAATGTTTTATCTATTTGTAATAGTAGGATATACACCAAGGTTTAGATAACAAGTAAAATTTTAATTGCAACGATTAGATTTCCATGTGATGTAAGGAAGGAACGTTTTCTATCATACGCATGCGCACTTCATACACATTGCCTATAGCCCTTACAATGAAAGTAATTCTACGATATCTCGTCCTGCAGAATCTTTGCAATGCTAAAAACTTGCAGATTTTTAGTGTTACGAAAAGGCAATATCTACGTAGAAAGTCAACTTGATTGTAATTTTTAATCGTACTGTATTTTGGCTGTCAAGATATTTGCTTAGGACAGCTGATTCTATAGCATACTGCTCAAACAGTATTCAAGTTCATTAAATCAGTCCTCATTACACAGATTAGGGATAAACATGCAATTTTCACCATCTTGTAGCATTTAAAACGCAATTTAAAATCCATGTTATGTCGTGATTGTAGTCATTATTGAAGACAAAATAAAATAGCAAGAGGTGGTTGCAATGAAAGTTAGCCATACAAATTGATTGTAATTCGCAATCGTATTGTATTTTGGCTGTCAAGATATTTGCTTAAGAAAGCTTATTCTATAGCATACTGCTCAGACAGTACTCAAGTTCATCAAATTAGTCCTCATTACACAGATTAGGAATAAACATGCAATTTTCACCATCTTGTAGCATTTAAAACGTAATGTAAAATCCATGTTATGTCGTGATTGTAGTCATTATTGAAGACAAGATAAAATACCAAGAGGTGGTTGCAAGGAAAATCAGCCTTACAGATTTTGGTTGAAACACCATTTAAGAGATTGTATGGGCAGAACGACCGTCATCTATGGGGGTAAGTTATCGAATCATTTTGAATGTTCTATTTATTCGTAATAAAAGGATATACAATAAGGTTTAAATAACAAGTAAAATTTTGATTGCAACCATTAGATTTCCATGTGATGTAAAGAAGGAACGCTTTCATTCATACGTATGCGCACTTCATACATATTGCATATAGCCAATACAATGAAAGTAATTCTACGATATCTCGTCTTGCAGAATCCTTGCAATGCTTAAACGTTGCAGATTTGTAGTACTACGCAAGGGCAATACCTAGGTAAAAAGTCAAAATGATTTTAATTCGCAATCGCGTTGTATTTTGCCTGTCAATACATAAGGAAGGAACGTTTTTTATCATACGCATGCGCACTTCATACATATTGCCTATAGCCCTTACAATGAAAGTAATTCTACGATATCTCGTCCTGCAGAATCTTTGCAATGCTGAAACGTTGCACATTTGTGGTACTACAAAATGGTAATATCTACGTAGAAAGTCAAATTAATTGTAATTCGCAATCGTATTGTATCTTGGCTGGCAAGATATTTGCCTAAGACAGCTGATTCTATAGCACACTGCTCAGACAGTACTCAAGTTCATCAAATCAGTCCTCAGTACACAGTTTAGAGATGAACATGCAATTTTAACCATCTTGTAGCATTTAAAACGTACTTTAAAATTAATGTTATGTCGTGATTGTAGTCATTATTGAAGATAAGATAAAATACCAAGAGGTGGTTGCAAGGAAAGTCAGCCTTACAGATTTTCGTTAAAACACCATATAAGTGATTGTATGGGCAGAAGGACCGTCATCTATGGGGGTAAGTTATCAAATAATTTTGAATGTCTTATGTATTTGTAATAGTAGGATATACACTAAGGTTTACATAACGAATAAAATTTTGATTGCAACAATTAGATTTCCATGTGATGTAAGGAAAGAACGTTTTCTATTATACGCATGCGCACTTCATACATATTGCCTATAGCCCTTA
Organism: Ricordea florida; assembly: GCA_949710005.1. Lineage (NCBI taxonomy): Eukaryota > Metazoa > Cnidaria > Anthozoa > Corallimorpharia > Ricordeidae > Ricordea > Ricordea florida. The sequence goes on along the minus strand of OX453281.1, from coordinate 15,608,487 downwards.
CAATGAAAGTAATTCTACGATATCTCGTCCTGCAAAATCTTTGCAATGCTGAAACGTTGCAGATTTGTAGTACTAAGCAAGAGCAATATCTACGTAGAAATTAAAATTGATTGTAATTCGCAATCCCATTGTATTTTTGCTGTCAAGATATTTGATTAAGACAGCTGATTCTATAGCATACTGCTCAGACAGTACTCAAGTTTATCAAATCAGTCCTCGTTACACAGATTAGTAATGAAAATGCAATTTTCACTATCTTGTAGCACTTAAAACGTAATTTAAAATCCATGTTATGTCGTATTTGTCGTCATTATTGAAGACAAGATAAAATACCAAAAGGTGGTTGCAAGGAAAGTAATCCTTACAGATTTTGGTTAAAACACCATATAAGAGATTGTATGGGCAGAAGGACCGTCATCTATGGGGGTAAGATATCGAATCATTTTGAATGTTTTATCTATTTGTAATAGTAGGATATACACTAAGGCTTAGATAACGAGTAAAATTTTGATTGCAACGATTAGATTTCCATGTGATGGAAGGAAATAACGTTTTTTATCATACGCATGCGCACTTCATACATATTGCCTACAGCTCTTACAATGAAAGTAATTCTACGATATCTCGTCCTGCAGAATCTTTGCAATGCTAAAACGTTGCAGGTTTGTAGTACTACGCAAGGGCAATATCTACGTAGAAAGTCAAATTGATTGTAATTCGCAATCGTATTGTATTTTGGCTGTGAAGATATTTGCCTAAGACAGCTGATTGTATAGCATACTGCTCAGATAGAACTCAAGTTCATCAAATCAGTCCTTATTACACAGATTAGAGATGAACATGCAATTTTCACTATCTTGTAGCATTTAAAACGTAATTTAAAATCCATGTTATGTCGTGATTGTAGTCATTATTGAAGACAAGATAAAATACCAAGAGGTGGTTGCAAGGAAAATCAGCCTTACAGATTTTGGTTGAAACACCATTTAAGAGATTGTATGGGCAGAACGACCGTCATCTATGGAGGTAAGTTATCGAATCATTTTGAATGTTCTATTTATTCGTAATAGTAGGATATACAATAAGGTTTAAATAACAAGTAAAATTTTGATTGCAACCATTAGATTTCAAATTTATGTAAAGAAGGAACGTTTTCTATCATACGTATGCGCACTTCATACATATTGCATATAGCCATTACAATGATAGTAATTCTACGATATCTCGTCCTGCAGAATCTTTGCAATGCTAAAACGTTGCAGATTTGTAGTACTACGAAAGGCTAATATCTACGTAGAAAATCAAATTGATTGTAATTCGCAATTGTATTGTATTTTTGCTGTCAAGATATTTGCTTAGAACAGCTGATTCCATAGCATACTGCTCAAGCAGTATTCAAGTTCATTAAATCAGTCCTCATTACACATATTAGGGATAAACATGCAATTTTCACCATCTTGTAGCATTTAAAACGTAATTTAAAATCCATGTTATGTCGTGATTGTAGTCATTATTGAAGACAAGATAAAATATCAATTGGTAGTTGCAAGGAAAATCAGCCTTACAGATTTTGGTTGAAACACCATTTAAGAGATTGTATGAACAGAAGGACCGTGATCTATGGGGGTAAGTTATCAAATCATTTTGAATGTTTTATTTATTCGTAATAGTAGGATATACACTAAGGTTTAGATAACGAGTAAAATTTTGATTGCAACGATTAGATTTCCATGTGACTTAAGGAAAGAACGTTTTCTGTCATACGCATGCGCACTTCATACATATTGCCTATAGCCCTGACAATGAAAGTAATTCTACGATATCTCGTCCTGCAGAATCATTCCAATGCTTAAACGTTGCAGATTTGTAGTACTACGCAAGGGCAGTACCTAGGTAAAAAGTCAAAATGATTGTAATTCGCAATCGGGTTGTATTTTGCCTGTCAATACATAAGGAAGGAACGTTTTTTATCATACGCATGCGCACTTCATACATATTGCCTATAGCCCTTACAATGAAAGTAATTCTACGATATCTCGTCCTGCAGAATCTTTGCAATGCTCAAACGTTGCAGATTTGTAGTACTACAAAAGGGCAATATCTACGTAGATAAGCAAATTGATTGTAATTCGCAATCGTATTGTATTTTGGCTGTTAAGATATTTGCTTAAGACAGCTTATTCTATAGCATACTGCTCAGACACTACTCAAGTTCATCAAATCAGTCCTCATCACACAGATTAGGGATAAACATGCAATTTTCACCATCCTGTAGCATTTAAAACGTAATTTAAAATCCATGTTATGGCGTGATTGTAGTCATTATTAAAGACAAGATAAAATAGCAAGAGGTGGTTGCAAGGAAATTCAGCCTTACAGATTTTGGTTAAAACACCATATAAGAGATTGTATGGGCAGAAGGACCGTCATTTATGGGAGTAAGTTATCAAATCTTTTTGAATGTTTTATCTATTTGTAATAGTAGGATATACACTAAGGTTGAGATAACGAGTAAAATTTTGATTGCAACGATTAGATTTCCAGGTGATGTAAGGAAAGAACGTTTTCTATCATACGCATGCGCAGTTCATACATATTGCCCATAGCCCTTACAGTAAAAGTAATTCTACGATATCTCGTCCTGCAAAATCTTTGCAATGCTGAAACGTTGCAGATTTGTAGTACTAAGCAAGAGCAATATCTACGTAGAAATTAAAATTGATTGTAATTCGCAATCCCATTGTATTTTTGCTGTCAAGATATTTGATTAAGACAGCTGATTCTATAGCATACTGCTCAGACAGTACTCAAGTTTATCAAATCAGTCCTCGTTACACAGATTAGTAATGAAAATGCAATTTTCACTATCTTGTAGCACTTAAAACGTAATTTAAAATCCATGTTATGTCGTATTTGTCGTCATTATTGAAGACAAGATAAAATACCAAAAGGTGGTTGCAAGGAAAGTAATCCTTACAGATTTTGGTTAAAACACCATATAAGAGATTGTATGGGCAGAAGGACCGTCATCTATGGGGGTAAGATATCGAATCATTTTGAATGTTTTATCTATTTGTAATAGTAGGATATACACTAAGGCTTAGATAACGAGTAAAATTTTGATTGCAACGATTAGATTTCCATGTGATGGAAGGAAATAACGTTTTTTATCATACGCATGCGCACTTCATACATATTGCCTACAGCTCTTACAATGAAAGTAATTCTACGATATCTCGTCCTGCAGAATCTTTGCAATGCTAAAACGTTGCAGGTTTGTAGTACTACGCAAGGGCAATATCTACGTAGAAAGTCAAATTGATTGTAATTCGCAATCGTATTGTATTTTGGCTGTGAAGATATTTGCCTAAGACAGCTGATTGTATAGCATACTGCTCAGATAGAACTCAAGTTCATCAAATCAGTCCTTATTACACAGATTAGAGATGAACATGCAATTTTCACTATCTTGTAGCATTTAAAACGTAATTTAAAATCCATGTTATGTCGTGATTGTAGTCATTATTGAAGACAAGATAAAATACCAAGAGGTGGTTGCAAGGAAAATCAGCCTTACAGATTTTGGTTGAAACACCATTTAAGAGATTGTATGGGCAGAACGACCGTCATCTATGGAGGTAAGTTATCGAATCATTTTGAATGTTCTATTTATTCGTAATAGTAGGATATACAATAAGGTTTAAATAACAAGTAAAATTTTGATTGCAACCATTAGATTTCAAATTTATGTAAAGAAGGAACGTTTTCTATCATACGTATGCGCACTTCATACATATTGCATATAGCCATTACAATGATAGTAATTCTACGATATCTCGTCCTGCAGAATCTTTGCAATGCTAAAACGTTGCAGATTTGTAGTACTACGAAAGGCTAATATCTACGTAGAAAATCAAATTGATTGTAATTCGCAATTGTATTGTATTTTTGCTGTCAAGATATTTGCTTAGAACAGCTGATTCCATAGCATACTGCTCAAGCAGTATTCAAGTTCATTAAATCAGTCCTCATTACACATATTAGGGATAAACATGCAATTTTCACCATCTTGTAGCATTTAAAACGTAATTTAAAATCCATGTTATGTCGTGATTGTAGTCATTATTGAAGACAAGATAAAATATCAATTGGTAGTTGCAAGGAAAATCAGCCTTACAGATTTTGGTTGAAACACCATTTAAGAGATTGTATGAACAGAAGGACCGTGATCTATGGGGGTAAGTTATCAAATCATTTTGAATGTTTTATTTATTCGTAATAGTAGGATATACACTAAGGTTTAGATAACGAGTAAAATTTTGATTGCAACGATTAGATTTCCATGTGACTTAAGGAAAGAACGTTTTCTGTCATACGCATGCGCACTTCATACATATTGCCTATAGCCCTGACAATGAAAGTAATTCTACGATATCTCGTCCTGCAGAATCATTCCAATGCTTAAACGTTGCAGATTTGTAGTACTACGCAAGGGCAGTACCTAGGTAAAAAGTCAAAATGATTGTAATTCGCAATCGGGTTGTATTTTGCCTGTCAATACATAAGGAAGGAACGTTTTTTATCATACGCATGCGCACTTCATACATATTGCCTATAGCCCTTACAATGAAAGTAATTCTACGATATCTCGTCCTGCAGAATCTTTGCAATGCTCAAACGTTGCAGATTTGTAGTACTACAAAAGGGCAATATCTACGTAGATAAGCAAATTGATTGTAATTCGCAATCGTATTGTATTTTGGCTGTTAAGATATTTGCTTAAGACAGCTTATTCTATAGCATACTGCTCAGACACTACTCAAGTTCATCAAATCAGTCCTCATCACACAGATTAGGGATAAACATGCAATTTTCACCATCCTGTAGCATTTAAAACGTAATTTAAAATCCATGTTATGGCGTGATTGTAGTCATTATTAAAGACAAGATAAAATAGCAAGAGGTGGTTGCAAGGAAATTCAGCCTTACAGATTTTGGTTAAAACACCATATAAGAGATTGTATGGGCAGAAGGACCGTCATTTATGGGAGTAAGTTATCAAATCTTTTTGAATGGTTTATCTATTTGTAATAGTAGGATATACACTAAGGTTGAGATAACGAGTAAAATTTTGATTGCAACGATTAGATTTCCAGGTGATGTAAGGAAAGAACGTTTTCTATCATACGCATGCGCAGTTCATACATATTGCCCATAGCCCTTACAGTAAAAGTAATTCTACGATATCTCGTCCGGCAGAATCTTTGCAATGCTCAAACGTTGCAGATTTGTAGTACTACGAAAGGGCAATATCTACGTAGAAAAGCCAATTGATTGTAATTCGCAATCGTATTGCATTTTGGCTGTCAAAATATTTGGTTAAGACAGCTGTTTCTATAGCATACTGCTCAGACAGTACTCAAGTTCATATAATCAGTCTTCATTACACAGATTAGTGATGAACATGCAATTTTCAACATCTTGTGGCATTTATAACGTAATTTAAAATCCATGTTATGTCGTGATTGTAGTCATTATTGAAGAAAAGATGAAATAGCAAGAGGTGGTTGCAAGGAAAGTCAGCCTTACAGATTTTGGTTAAAACACCCTATAAGAGATTGTATTGGCAGAAGGACCGCCCTCAATGGGGGTAAGTTATGGAATCATTTTGAATGTTTTATCTATTTGTAATAGTAGGATATACACTAAGGTTTACATAACGAGTAAAATTTTGATTGCAACGATTAGATTTCAATGTGATGTAAGGAAAAAACGTTTTCTATCATACGCATGTGTACTTCATACATATTGCCTATAGCCTTTACAATAAAAGTAATTCTACGATATCTCGTCCTGCAGAATCTTTGCAATGCTGAGACGTTGCAGATTTGTAGTACTACAAAAGGGCAATATCTACGTAGAAAAGCGAATTTATTGTAATTTGCAATCGTATTGTATTTTGGGTGTCAAGATATTTGCTTAAGACAGCTGATTCTATAGCATACTGCTCAGACACTACTCAAGTTCATCAAATCAGTCCTCATCACACAGATTAGGGATAAACATGCAATTTTCACCATCTTGTAGCATTTAAAACGTAATTTAAAATCCATGTTATGGCGTGATTGTAGTCATTATTAAAGACAAGATAAAATAGCAAGAGGTGGTTGCAAGGAAATTCAGCCTTACAGATTTTGGTTAAAACACCATATAAGAGATTGTATGGGCAGAAGGACCGTCATCTATGGGAGTAAGTTATCAAATCTTTTTGAATGTTTTATCTATTTGTAATAGTAGGATATACACTAAGGTTGAGATAACGGGTAAAATTTTGATTGCAACGATTAGATTTCCAGGTGATGTAAGGAAAGAACTTTTTCTATCATACGCATGCGCAGTTCATACATATTGCCTATAGCCCTTACAGTAAAAGTAATTCTACGATATCTCGTCCTGCAGAATCTTTGCAATGCTTAAACGTTGCAGATTTGTAGTACTACGAAACGGCAATATCTACGTAGAAAGTCAAATTGATTTTAATTCGCAATCGTATTGTATTTTCGCTGTCAAGATATTTGCTTAAGACAGGTGATTCTATAGCATACTGCTCAGACAGTACTCAAGTTCATCAACGCAGTCCTCCTTACACAGATTAGGGATAAACATGCAATTTTCACCATCTTGTAGCATTTAAAACGTGATTTAAAATCCATCTTATGTCGTGATTGTGGTCATTATTCGAGACAACATAAAATAGCAAGAGGTGGTTGCAAGGAAATTCAGCCTTACAGATTTTGGTTAAAACACCATATAAGAGATTGTATGGGCAGAAGGACCGTCATCTATGGGAGTAAGTTATCAAATCTTTTTGAATGTTTTATCTATTTGTAATAGTAGGATATACACTAAGGTTGAGATAACGGGTAAAATTTTGATTGCAACGATTAGATTTCCAGGTGATGTAAGGAAAGAACGTTTTCTATCATACGCATGCGCAGTTCATACATATTGCCTATAGCCCTTACAGTAAAAGTAATTCTACGATATCTCGTCCTGCAGAATCTTTGCAATGCTTAAACGTTGCAGATTTGTAGTACTACGAAACGGCAATATCTACGTAGAAAGTCAAATTGATTTTAATTCGCAATCGTATTGTATTTTGGCTGTCAAGATATTTGCTTAAGACAGGTGATTCTATAGCATACTGCTCAGACAGTACTCAAGTTCATCAACGCAGTCCTCCTTACACAGATTAGGGATGAACATGCAATTTTCACCATCTTGTAGCATTTAAAACGTGATTTAAAATCCATCTTATGTCGTGATTGTGGTCATTATTCGAGACAACATAAAATAGCAAGAGGTGGTTGCAAGGAAAGTCAGCCTAAAAGATTTTGGTTAAAACATCATATAAGAGATTGTATAGGTAGAAGGACCTCCATCTATGGGTGTAAGTTATCGAATCATTTTGAATGTTTTATCTATTTGTAATAGTAGGATATACACTAAGGTTAAGATACCGAGTAAAATTTTGATTGCAACGATTAGATTTCCAGGTGATGTAAGGAAAGAACGTTTTTTATCATACGCATGCGCAGTTCATACATATTGCTTATAGCCCTTCCAATGAAAGTAATTCTACGATATCTCGTCCTCCAGAATCTGTGCAATGCTCAAACGTTGCAGATTTGTAGTACTACGAAAGGTCAATATCTACGTAGAAAGTCAAATTGATTTTAATTCGCAATCGTATTGTATTTTGGCTGTCAAGATATTTGCTTAAGACAGCTGATTCTATAGCATACTGCTCGGACACTACTCAAGTTCATCAAATCAGTCCTCATCACACAGATTAGGGATAAACATGCAATTTTCACCATCTTGTAGCATTTAAAACGTAATTTAAAATCCATATTATGGCGTGATTGTAGTCATTATTGAAGACAAGATAAAATAGCAAGAGGTGGTTGCACGGAAAGTCAGCCTTACAGCATTTTCGTTAAAACACTATATAAGAGATTGTATTGGCAGAAGGACCGTTATCTATAGGGGTAAGTTATCAGATCATTTTGAATGTTCTATTTATTCGTAATAGTAGGATATACACTAAGGTTTAGATAACGAGTAAAATTTTGATTCCAACGATTACATTTCCATTTGATGTATGAAAGAACGTTTTCTATCATACGCATGCGTACTTCATACATATTGCCTATAGCCCTTACAATGAAAGTAAATCTACGATATCTCGTCCTGCAGAATCTTTGCAATGCTCAAACGTTGCAGATTTGTAGTACTACAAATACTATACTATACAATATCTACGTAGAAAAGAAAATTGATTGTAATTCCCAATCGTATTGTATTTTCGCTGTCAAGATATTTGCTTAAGAGAGCTGATTCTATAGCATACTGCTAAGGCACTACTCAAGTTAATCAAATCATTCCTTATTACACAGATTAGGGATGAACATGTAATTTTCACTATGTTGTAGCATTTAAAACGTAATTTAAAATCCATGTTATTTCGTGATTGTAGTCATTATTGAAGACAAGATAAAATAGGAAGAGGTGGTTGCAAGGAAAGTCAGCCTTACAGATTTTGGTTAAAACACCATATAAGAAATTGTATTGGCAGAAGGACCGTCCTCTATGGGGGTAAGCTATCGAATCATTTTGAATGTTTTATCTATTTTTAATAGAAGGATATACACTAAGGTTTAGATAACGAGTAAAATTTTGATTGCAACGATTAGATTTCCATGTGATGTAATGAAAGAACGTTTTCTATCATACGCATGCCCAAATCATAAATATTGCCTATAGCCCTTACAGTAAAAGTAATTCTACGATGTCTCGTCCTGCAGAATCTTTGCAATGCTCAAACGTTGCAGATTTGTAGTACTACGAAAAAGCAATATCTACGTAGAAAAGCAAATTGATTGTAATTCGCAATCGTATTTGTATTTTAGCTGTCAAGATATTTGCTTAAGACAGCTGTTTCTATAGCATACTGCTCAGACAGTACTCAAGTTCATATAATGAGTCTTTATTACACAGATTAGTGATGAACATGCAATTTTTAACATCTTGTAGCATTTAAAACGTAATTTAAAATCCATGTTATGTCGTGATTGTAGTCATTATTGAAGACAAGATAAAATAGCAAGAGGTGGTTGCAAGGAAAGTCAGCCTTACAGATTTTGGTTAAAACACCATATAAGAGATTGTATGGGCAGAAGGACCGTCCTCTATGGGGGTAAGTTATAGAATCATTTTGAATGTCTTATCTATTTGTAATAGTAGGATATACACTAAGGTTTAGATAACGAGTAAAATTTTGATTGCAACGATTAGATTTCCATGTGATCCAAGGAAAGAACGTTTTCTGTGATACGCATGCGCATTTCATACATATTGCCTATAGCCCTTACAATGCAAGTAATTCTACAATATCTCGTCCTGCAGAATCTTTGCAATGCAGAAACGTTGCAGATTTGTAGTAATACGAAAGGGAAATATCTACGTAGAAAGTCAAATTGATTGTAATTCGCAATCGTATTGTATTTTTGCTGTCAAGATATATGCTAATGACAGCTGATTCTATAGCATACTGCTCAGACAGTACTCAAGTTCATCAAATCAGTCCTCATTACACAGATTAGTGATGAACATGCAATTGTTACCATCTTGTGGCATTTAGAACGTTTTTTAAAATCCATGTTATGTCGTGATTGTAGTCATTATTGAAGACAAGATAAAATACCAAGAGGTGGTTGCACGGAAAGTCAGCCTTACAGATTTTGGTTAAAACATCATATAAGAGATTCTATGGGCGGAAGGACCGTCATCTATGGGCGTAAGTTATCAAATCATTTTGAATGTTTTATCTATTTGTAATAGTAGGATATACACTAAAGTTTAGATAACGAGTAAAATTTTGATTGCAACGATTAGATTTCCATGTGATGTAAGTAAAAAACGTTTTCTATCATACGCATGCGCACTTCATACATATTGCCTATAGCCCTTACAATGAAAGTAATTCTACGATATCTCGTCCTGCAGAATCTTTGTAATGCTGAAACGTTGCAGATTTGTAGTACTACAGAAGGGCAATCTCTACGTAGAAAGTCAATTTGTTTGTAATTCGCAATCGTATTGTATTTTGGCTGTCAAAAGATTTGCTTAAGACAGCTGATTTTGTAGCATACTGCTCAGAATGTACTCAAGTTCATCAAATCAGTCCTCATTACACAGATTAGGGATGAACATGCAATTATCACCATCTTGTAGCATTTAAAACGTACTTTGAAATCGGTGTTATGTCGTGATTGGAGTCATTATTAAATACATGATAAAATAGCAAGAGGTGGTTGCAAGGAAAGTCAGCTTTACAGATTTTGGTTAAAACACCATATAAGAGATTGTATGGGCAGAAGGACCGTCATCTATGGGGGTAAGTTATCGAATCATTTTAAATGTTTTATCTATTTGTAATAGTGGCATATACACTAAGGTTTAGATAACAAGTAAAATTTTGATTGCATCGATTAGATTTCCATGTGATGTAAGGAAAGAACGTTTTCTATCATAAGCCTGCGCACTTCATACATATTGCCTTTAGCCCTTAAAATGAAAGTAATTCTACGATATCTCGTCCTGCAGAATCTTTGCAATGCTGAAACGTTGCAGATTTGTAGTACTACGAAAGGGCAATATCTACGTAGAAAGTCAAATTGATTGTAATTCGCAATCGTATCGTATTTTGGCTGTCAACATATTTGCTTAAGACAGCTGATTCTATAGCATACTGTTCAGACAGTACTCAAGTTCATCAAATCAGTCCTCATTATACAGATTAGGGATGACCATGCAATTATCACCATCTTGTAGCATTTAAAACGTGATTTATAATCCATGTTATGTCGCGATTGTAGTCATTATTGAAGAAAAGATAAAATAGCAAATGGTGGTTGCAAGAAAAGTCAGCCTTACAGATTTTGGTTAAAACACCAGATAAGAGATTCTATGGGCAGAAGGACTGTCATCTATGGGGGTAGGTTAGCGAATCATTTTAAATGTTTTATCTATTTGTAATAGTAGCATATACACTAAGGTTTAGATAACAAGTAAAATTTTGATTGCAACGATTAGATTTCCATGTGATGTAAGGAAAGAACGTTTTCTATTATACGCCTGCGCACTTCATACATATTGCCTATAGCCCTTACAATGAAAGTAATTCTACGATATCTCGTCCTGCAGAATGTTTGCAATGCTGAAACGTTGCAGATTTGTAGTACTACGAAAGGACAATATCCACGTAGAAAGTCAAATTGATTGTAATTCGCAATCGCATTGTATTTTGGCTGTCAAAATATTTGCTTAAGACAGCTGATTCTATAGCATACTGCTCAGACAGTACTCAAGTTCATCAAATCAGTCCTCATTACACAGATTAGGGATGAACATTATATTTTCACCATCTTGAGGCATTTAAAACGTATTTTAAAATCCATGTTATGTCGCGATTGTAGTCATTATTGAAGACAAGATAAAATAACAAGAGGTTGTTTTACGGAAGGTCAACCTTATAGATTTTAGTTAAAACACCATATAAGAGATTGTATGGGCAGAAGGACCGTCATCTATGGGGGTAAGTTATCGAATCATTTTGAATGTTTTATCTATTTGTAATAGTAGGATATACACTAAGGTTTAGATAACGAGTAAAATTTTGATTGCAACGATTAGATTTCAATGTTATGGAAGGAAAGAACGTTTTCTATCATACGCATGCGCACTTCATACATATTGCCTATAGCCCTTACAATGAAAGTAATTCTACGATATCTCGTCCTGCAGAATCTTTGCAATGCTAAAACGTTGCAGATTTGTAGTACTACAAAAGGGCAATATCTACGTAGAAAAACAAATAGATTGCAATTCGCAATCGTATTGTATTTTGGCTGTCAAGATATTTCCTTAAGACAGCTGATTCTATAGCATACTGCTCAGACAGTACTCAAGTTCATCAAATCAGTCCTCATTACACAGATTAGGAATGACCATGCAATTTTCACAGTTTTGTAGCATTTAAAACGTAATTTAAAATCAATGTTATGTCGTGATTGTAGTCATTATTAAAGATAAGATAAAATACCAAGAGGTGGTTGCAAGGAAAGTCTGCCGTACAGATTTTGGTTGAAAAACAATTTAAGAGATTGTATGGGCAGAAGGACCGTCATCTATGGGGGTAAGTTATCGAATCATTTTGAATGTTTTATCTACTTGTAATAGTAGCATCTACACTAAGGGTTAGATAACGAGTAAAATTTTGATTGCAACGATTAGATTTCCATGTGATGAAGGAAGGAAAGTTTTTTATCATACGCATGCGCACTTCATACATATTGCCTATAGCCCTTACAATGAAAGTAATTCTGCGATATCTCGTCCTGCAGAATCTTTGCAATGCTGAAATGTTGCAGATTTGTAATACTACGAAAGGGCAATATCTACGTAGAAAGTCAAATTGATTGTAATTCGCAATCGTATTGTATTTTGGCTGTCAAGATATTTGCTTAAGAAAGCTGATTCTATAGCATACTGCTCAGACAGTACTCAAGTTCATCAAATTAGTCCTCATTACACAGATTATGGATAAACATGCAATTTTTACCATCTTGTAGCATTTAAAACGTAATTTAAAATCCATGTTATGTCGTGATTGTAGTCATTATATAAGACAAGATAAAATACCAAGAGGTGGTTGCAAGGAAAATCAGCCTTACAGATTTTGGTTAAAACACCCTATAAGAGATTGTATGGGCATAACGACCGTCATCTATTCGGGTAAGTTATCAAATCATTTTCAATGTTCTATTTATTCGTAATAGTAGGATATACACTAAGGTTTAGATAACGAGTAAAATTTTGATTGCAACGATTAGATTTCCATGTGATGTAAGGAAGGAACCTTTTCTATCATACGCATGCGCACTTCATACATATTGCCTATAGCCCTTACCATGAAAGTAATTCTACGATATCTCGTCGTGCAGAATCTTTGCAATGCTGAAACGTTGCAGATTTGTAGTACTACGAAAGGGTAATATCTACGTAGAAAATCAAATTGATTGTAATTCGCAATCGTATTGTATTTTGGCTGTCAAGATATTTGCTTAGGACAGCTGATTCTATAGCATACTGCTCAAACAGTATTCAAGTTCATTAAATCAGTCCTTATTACACAGATTAGGGATAAACATGCAATTTTCACCATCTTGTAGCATTTAAAACGCAATTCAAAATCCATGTTATGTCGTGATTGTAGTCATTATTGAAGACAAAATATCTGTTACATAGAATATCCACACCGTTTTGGGGGTTTTCTACGTGTATTCTTTATGAACTGACTATAACATCTATCAACACTTTCTTCGCTCGATTTTCCTTTTTTTACATCGTTATCGCCTACGTCATATAACATCTACCAGGATGTCCAGTCCTTTGCCGCACGAACGCCTGACACTTAACATATATTCCTCTAAGAAACAACCTAATTTCACTACTTAACACTTCCCCCTAACTTGAAAAAGAAATGTCATCCGTGACATTTAGCATGCGATACAAAATATTCCTCTACAAAAGTGGCTTGTGCAAAGTGGATTGTTCAACACATAAATCCTAGAGTGGGGTGATCAGGCCCAGCTCCTTACAGACCACTAACTATCACAGTTCATCTGTCCTTACGAATGTTCATGATTCTGTATCACAAAAACCATCTCGTGATAGTTCTCTCAGCATTCATAAAGCGAATGTTTAAATACACAAAAGAAAACTAAATTTTCGTTTCTAAGTTCTCTGAGTAACAAGAATGTAGTTCACGGGTTGCTGTCTATCTGTACTGGAATGGCTGATAAGGCACTTCCCATTGTGGCAACTGAGGCACTGCTGGGTAGGGTATCCCATAGGGCATCATTGTATTTGTCCCCCAGAACATCATGGGTACCGCAGGTGACGTTAAACCGGTCATTGGTGGTTGAAGCATACCGTACTGGTTTACTGGTGGCGCAGGTATATAGGGTACTGGCGGTGGTATTCCAACCTGGTTGATCTCGGTAGGTGGTCCTGTATTAATCCCTCGAACAGAAGTTGGGTTCCCAGGACTGTCATACGTTAGCCGTTTGGGTCTTTGTCTTGTCCGCTGAGGGCGACCTCGGTTACTGGCATCCTCTTCCATGCTTATTTCGGCACCAAAGGCTTGAGGGTTTTCAGTCATTGGTACTTCATCAGGAGAATCAGTGATGGCAGCCCTTGCCTCCATTTTGCCTGACACCTCATCAGAATCAACATTTTGAGAGTTTGGTTCTGCTCCCGCTGCTTCTTTTCTTGTAGACTGTACCTGTATCTGGGATTGATCATTGTCATCATGTCCCGGTGATAGGTAATGGTGTGAAATGTCGGGAAGTTCATCATCGCTGTCAGTTTCATAGCTATACTCATTCTGTATCGGCTGCTGACTGTCTTCGCGACGATGAAGTGTAGGTGGTCTCGGTTTCTTTACGGAAGGAAGCTCTTGCCACGATTTAGACGGGATATGGTCACAAGGAAGTAACAGGTTTCGATGTAAAGTACGACTCTGTCCCTGGCCTGATTCTGGTCTCACGTCATACACAGGGCTTCCCTCCCCCTTTCTTGCAATCATCACATGAATCTCATCTTCCCAGAAGGCACGGAGCTTTCCAGGTCCACCGCGAGGGGTGAGGTTGCGTACTAAGACACGATCTCCCACTTGCAGTGCTGAAGATCTCACTCGTTTGTCGTAATTCCTTTTTCCTCTAATGGCATTTTTCATGGCAGATTTCGATGCGAGTGAATAAGCTTCTTGCATGGCAGTCTTTCATTTGGTCACATACTCAGCATGTGATCTGGTTCCCGTTTCTGGTTGGAGATCAAAGATTGCATCAATTGGTAGTCGTGGACTTCGGCCGAACAACAGGAAAAACGGGGAATAACCTGTTGACTCATGAACAGTGCAATTGTATGCATGAATGAGCTTGTTCACATGGTCTTTCCAACTGGATTTGCGAGTTTCAGGGAGAGTTCGCAGCATATTTAGTAGCGTGCGGTTCATCCGTTCGACCAAACCGTTCCCTTGTGGATGGTACGGGGTAGTTCTAGAATGCAGAACTCCAGAAAGTTCCTCTAACCGCTTGAACAAACGATTCTCAAACTCCCCTCCCATGTCATGATGGAGCTTCTCTGGAAATCCAAAACGCGGGATAAAGTCATTGAAGATCCTGTCTGCAGCAGTAAAGGCGGTTTTGTTCTTCGTTGGGTAAGCTTGAGCATACTTGGTAAAGTGATCTACCACCACCAGAATGTACTCGTATCCCCCTGAACTCCGCTCTAGGTGTACAAAGTCAATAGAGAGCATTTGAAGAGGAGCTGTTGTAACAATTGGCTGTAATGGCTCTCTTGTTGGTAGATTTGGGCGTCTCTGTTTCAGACAGCGGCATGTATGATGGATAAAGTTGTCTATATCCCTCCTCATGTGAGGCCAATAAAATCTCTCACGAGCCAACGCTAGCACCCTCTCGACACCAAGATGACCCATTTCTTCGTGGAGTTCACGATATACAGTGCGTCGGAATTTCTGTGGGAGAACTACCTTCTGGTTACGATACAGGATACCACTCTTCTTGTCTAAATGAAGTTTGTGCCACTCATTCAGGAGCTTACGAACCAACGGCGTTTCCTTTTGTTTCTGACCAACTGTCGGCTTCTGGTTTGCTTTGATGACTTTCAGGACGCGGCCAATGTGAGGGTCTTCTTTCTGTGCTCTCACTATATCCACCACTTTTACTTGATTGCAGCTTGCTTGTGACGGAATGTCTACCTGATGGAGCTCCCCGTCATCATCAGTCAGGGCCATCAACCAAATTGAGTCCCCACTTGACAATGTCTGTATTCCACAAATTGAGGCCTGCAAGCTTTCAGGAGCTACCCTCTCAGTACAACTGTCCATGTAGTTTTTGAAGTCGGCAGGTATCCTGGAAAGACTGTCAGCATCAGTGTTCAACTTGCCTGGTCTGTACCGTATTTCAAAGTTGAAGTCCGCGAGCTCTCTAACCCACATCAAACCTGTGGCATTTAGCTTGGCAGAAGTTAACACGTAAGTTAAGGGATTGTTGTCGGTGTATACCACAAATTCAGGGGCATAATAGAGGTAGTCCCTGAACTGTTCTGTCACTGCCCATTTTAAGGCTAGGAATTCCAGCTTGCCTGAATGCATATGATAGTTGCGTTCTGATGGGGTCAGAGTTCTTGATGCATAGGCGATTACACGTGTAGAGCCATTCTGTTCTTGGTACAAAACCGCACCTAGGCCATCCTGTGACGCATCAGTATGTACTATAAATGGTGCATCGTAATCTGGGTACGCCAGCAGAGGGGGTGATGTTATGTGATCTATCAAGACCTCTAATGCTGACTGGTGCTGGGCCTCCCACTCCACTGGTGATGACGATGGTAATTGTCCACTGTTTCCCCTTGGACTATGTTTAATGGAGGTGACATTCTTCTTCTTTCGCAGATCAAAGCTGAGGAGATCATAAATGGGTTTTGCTGTTTGGGCAAAGTTTTTGATATGACGACGATACACACCAAGTAGACCCATGAGTCTTCTCACTTCTCCAACAGTTCGTGGTCTTAAGTTCTTCATTGCAATCACTGCACTTGTGGCTTTGGGATCTATTTGGTACCCACCCTGAGAGATAACTCTTCCAAGGAAAGACACTTCGCGTTTGAAAAATGCACATTTTCTAGGTTTTAACTTTACACCATGACTCTTCAAGCGACGAAGAACTTTACGAAGCTGTTCAATGTGTTCAGAAAATGTCACTGAGAATACTATTACATCATCCAAGTAAGGAATACACATCTCGTCGCGGAGCTCCCCGAGGCAATTCTCCATAAATCTCTGAAAATTTGCTGGCGCATTCATCAGTCCGAAGGGTATCCGAACCCATTCGTATAACCCCCACGGTGTAACAAAGGCTGTCAATGGTTGACTGTGTTTCCCCATGAACCCCTGGTGGTAGGCTTTGCCTTGGTCCAGGACACTAAACCACGACTTTCCCCCCAAACTGTCCAAAGCTTCCTGGATACGAGGAATCGGGTGACGGTCTGGCACAGTTTTCTTATTTAATTCTCGGTAGTCTATGCATAGTCTCATTCCACCATCTTTCTTACGGACACAGACAACACTACTTGAGAATGGAGATGTAGACTTCCTAATAAAACCTCGGTTAAGCAGGTCCTCAATATAGCCTTTAACTTCTGGATAAAGCGGACGGGGTATGGAAAGGTAGTTCTTCTGGACTGGCTGGTCGTTAGTCATCTTAATATCCATTTCTAACTCCGAGATGCAGCCAACATCATCGTCACTCATCGCAAACGCATCTGCTTCCTCCAACAACAACTGCTTTGCTTGCTCCTTTTGTCCTGCTGTCAGTCCACTCAAATCAACTTCTGGTAACCAAGACACATTACTCTCAATTTGCTCAGTTAGTTTACGTTCTCCGCAGGGCGGTTCCTTGTGTTGAGTCAATGTCTCTGGATCCCTAAATCTCACTTCAACAGGAGTCACCGAGCGAACTAACTGAAGACGGCCCAGGACCACTCTTCTAGGTAGAGTGATGTCGTGATTGGTGTTGTTGGTCACATTGATGGATAATATGGTAGCATCACCTTCCTTCACAGTTGTAAGGGATTCATGTACTTGTAATCCTGAAGGCCAGGTAGCCAACTCATCTGGTTCAAAAATTACTGGTGTCTTGCGGTGAATTGGTCCAGTGTTGGCACGACAAGGTAAACGAACTGTCTGTCCAGCAGGGACAATATGTGCCTTCTTAGTGGATTTAACCAGGCAAAGCTCATCAGAATTAGTAGCACGTATGATGCTTATCAAGGCTCGTATGTCGCTATCTTTACTTCGGTGGAAACTCTTCATCATCCTTCCTAGTAATTTGTCCCCATCCACCTCGCCTTCAGTATTCTTGACCATTAGCTCTATGACATTAAAACCAATGATGGGCTGTTCAATGACCTCCTTCGTTACTAAGAATGGAACTCTTACCTCTGCCTCATTTTCATTTGACAATCTCACACCAATCTCTGCCCACCCACAATATGGGATATCAGTTCCATTTGCTGCTTGCAAACTAATAGAACCATTGGAACCAAGTAACTGTCCAACATATTGTATTTTGACAGATGATAACTGACTCTTTAGAAAACCTTTGGACACAATAGAAACCTGGGCTCCGGTATCCCATAAAACATCTAAAGGCTTGCCATCTAAGTAACACTGCACCGAGCATTTCCTTCCCACCAGCTTGGCTATACGCTCTTGTTGCCTTGGGGTGATATGGCTAGCATACATATTCTCATCTTGGGCATCTCCTAGCCCCTTTCCTTCACGAGCTCCTCTCTCAGAGAGTTCCTTAATTGCCTTGCACAACACCTTGTGTTTTGGCCGATGAGCCTTCTGGCAACCCACGGAACAGTACCGCACAGACTGACACGCTGAACACTGTAATAACTGTGTATGGCAATCAAATTTCAGGCAACCACTACACTGGTGGGACTTCTCTTCCTCTGGCGAGGCTACTCCCTGTCCCGCGGGGGTAGCCTGGGTGCGTTTCCCAAATGACTTCTATACTTGGTTTGACAATAGCGTGCAATGTGGTTTGGACCACCACAGAGATAGCAATGTGGGCAGTTATCACCTTCCCTCTTGCTCCTACACTCTTGGCAACCAGGTGACCTTGTTCCCATTGTCACTCTATTTCCAGGACGAACAGGCCTTAAGGAGTCTGCTTTCTGGCTAATTGCTGTTTCACGGAGTGTCTCAACTTCCGACCGCACTGAAGCCAGCTCTGCTTGTACGGCTTTCAGGGTTGCTAGAATGTGCTGATCCTTCTGCTGGTCCTTCGGCTGCTCTTTCTTTTTACTTGTATCAGATGCACTCTCTACTGTGTACACCTTAGCAGATTTTCCCTTGCTTGCACGACTAAACTTGTTACTTCTTTCTGTTTCTGCAGATATGGCTAGGCTCATGGCTTCTATGAGATCTTCATCTGCAACTTGAGGATCTTGAGTGAGCGGTCTTACTTTTGCACGAATGGTTTCATCTGCCAAACCTGTTTCCAAGGCATAAAGAAACAGACTCTGCACTGAAGAGGCATCATATTTGATCCCACTACCAGATTCTTTTGAGGCACTAATTACCTTTTGCCTTATGGTGAGGGCTCTCATCAAAAATGACTGAGGATCTTCATTGGGTTGCTGGGCAATGTTTGTTAACAGCTGGTAAAGTTCTGTTGCATTCTTTTCATGGAAATGGAAGCGGAGAATTTTACGAAGCCTTGGCAGAGTGAGTTCAGTCATGTTCTCTAAATAACTTCTCAGTTGTAAACCTGGCTGTACTGCACGGACTACAGCACTAACAACTTCTTTATCTGAATATCCCTTTGCAAGCCCAGCTTCTATTTGGGAGATCAGCGCCTGATAACCCAGCTTGTCTTTCTGCCCCGGTTCACCTACCACTCCTAGAATTTTAAGAGCGTGTCTCCGTAAAAACCGACCAGTGATTTTGGATCAAAAAATTAATTTTCCTTATATTCTGGGATATTAAAGCCTCCACCTTAGTAGTTGCAAAAATGCATTTCGTTTGACCGAAAGTGATAAATATATTTTTTTACGAATTTTTGAATTTCCGGGCGGTCAGCGCCGGCGTCATAGCCGTTCAAAGTGCAAAAATCGCTAATATTGACCGCACTCTAGAGAACAAACACCTTGCTCAAAAAGCCTGATTTTCTTTTCCGTATACAGATACACAACTGTAGATTTCCTAGCCATTTCACAGTTCCGAATTATTTATTTATTTCAACGGCGATGATTTTTTCCCCAGCACGTGTTTTCGGCTTTTCATCAAAACACGAAAGTTGCTCAACTTTGAGGGTAATTTTAAAAAGTGTGGCACCTTTCTGAACTTCGCTATCTGTATGAATACAATCTAGAAATGATAGTAAAACTCAACAAGGAATAACATTTTTGTGCTCTCCACGTTTTCGGAATAGACCGCCGTTTGAATTTCCAGAAATTTCGTAAACCTGATAATTAACAAACACTCGCCTTGTCGATCTGCTTGTCAAAGTCAAACTTCATTTGATGGCGTGATGGGTCTTATCCAAGTTCTTTCACATTTTAAGGTTATTTCTGAATCATCTGAAACTGTATTGGCCGTTGATTCCATGTCCTTGGTCCGTTTAAGAAGTTATCTTGTTTATAAAATGGCAGTATCCGAAAGCGTGACTGGTTCGTGACACCGTCCTGAAAGGTCTTTTGCTAAAATTAGTTGGATGCAATCTTGTCCATTGGGATTACTCTTCAAGACATGGCGGTGAAATTTCTAGGGCAAATAAAACACTTTTCTTTGCAAAGAAAACGCGATGAGTCGCTAACAAAGCGATTTAACCCAGTTCAGATTAAAGTTGAGATATGCGTGACTTTGTATTTCATCCCCAGGCCTCCTGGACTGAACACAAAACAAACAAGGGGTAACATGGCTACTGATACAGTAAAGTGTTCTTTCTCGGGCTTCGGAAAATCTAATTGTGGAGGTTTTCGAGGTTCGGATACAGTATGTAGGTTGTGAGAATGCCAGGAAGATATAACGATCCACTTGAAAACGTGCCATCTTTCAAAACTATGAGGAATGATGGAGTACGAACTGATACTAGTCAGGGGGGGGGGGGGGGGGGGGGCTATTCGATGTGCCGCCACACCGGCAAGAAGAAATGTTCGTGTGTCCAAAACACAGACATAATTTGGGTCGCAACTGGCGTCCTTTGAGGACATGTCGATATCCTTTTCATTCAGGAGCAAGGAAAAAGCTAAAAAATGATCATGTTATCAACTTGGAGATTTCCAAGAATATTCACGCAATTTTTGGAATCACAATTCCCAGTGGGTCAGGTAAGCATTCTACTACACAATATTTTACGTTTTCTCTTTTTTGAGGAGCAGCGATTAATAATAATAATAATAATGAACTTTATTTGAGTGTCAACTGTATCTAGCACTGACGTACTAATTGGGGACACTGTAAAGCACAAATCAAATCAAATCAAATCAAATGTTGGTTTTTGTGGAGAGGGGAAAACCGGAGTACCCGCAGAAAAACTTCTCGGAGCAGAGTAGAGAACCAACAAACTCAGTCCACATATGACGCCGGGGCCGGGAATCGAACCCGGGCCACATTGGTGGAAGGCGAGCGCTCTCACCACTGCGCCAACCCTGCTCCCTCAATGGCACAGTTGGTTATTGCGTAGCACTTGGAGTCTTCTGTGTGAGAGGTCTCGAGATTGATGCCCATGGCCAGGTGTGACAAATTCTTTCCGTGTAGCTTCAAGTAGCTATAAATACCCGTAACACGGAGTACTGATGAAGAGGGGGGTTTAAAAAGGTTTTGTCTTTAAGATAATGATGATATGATCATTTCGAAGTACCGACGTATGTGAGGCGCCTTTACTTTGTAACTTTCAATAGAATAAAAGAACTCATAAAACCTAGGTAAATGTCATGGTCAAGTATTCCGAATTGTGTAACAAACTGTAAATCTAATTATAAATAAAGACTGAAAGAGAAGGTCGAGGGAATAACCATTCAACGTTGTTGTAAAACCTTGAAAGGGAATCGTTCCATAAGGAATTTATTTTTCCGACTATTTTTATCATAAGCAGTTATATTTTTTGGCAACAGTGCCACGATGTAAGTGTAGAAATCTTGGTTTGAGTAAATAACAAGTATGAAATGAACATTCTTGTTTTACATTGTTTGGACCAGCGCGTTAGTATAATTAGGACAAGTATATTTGTTACAACACAGATGTTCAAAAATACACAAGCTAGTATTCCTGGATTTTTGCAAGATGGTAAAGGTGCTTAGAATCTCTTTACAGAACTGTCTATTTTTTACGTTGATTCATAGCGTTCTATTTTTCAAAGTGAGAGATAATTTCGATGTTTTTTTGAGTTAAAGCAGTTACTTCAGGAGCAAAAATATCCTCTACAAAATCAAAGACGGACATTGCAACCTAAAAAGTTAATAAAGCAAGTGAGCGAGCCAGTATTTGTTAATTATAATTACCGTATCAGGTCATCACCCAGTGCAGGAGAACTGGGGATGAAATACAAAGTCACGCATTTTTCAAGTTTGTCAGCAGACTGGGTTAAAACGCTTTGTCAGCGACGCATCGCGTCGTATTTGCAAAGAAAAGTGTTTTATTTGCCCTAGAAATTTCACCGCCATGTCTTGAAGAATAATCTCGATGAACAAGATTGCATCCAACTAATTTTAACAAAAGACCTTTCAGGACGGTGTCACGAACCAGTCACGCTTGCGGATACTGCCATTTTATAAACAAAATAACTTCTTAAACGGACCAAGGACATGGAATCAACGGCCAATATAGTTTCAGATGATTCAGAAATAACCTTAAAATGTGAAAGAACTTGGATAAGACCCATCACGCCATCAAATGAAGTTTGACTTTGACAAGCAGATCGACAAGGCGAGTGTTTGTTAATTATCAGGTTTACGAAATTTCTGGAAATTCAAACGGCGGTCTATTCCGAAAACGTGGAGAGCACAAAAATGTTATTCCTTGTTGAGTTTTACTATCATTTCTAGATTGTATTCATACAGATAGCGAAGTTCAGAAAGGTGCCACACTTTTTAAAATTACCCTCAAAGTTGAGCAACTTTCGTGTTTTGATGAAAAGCCGAAAACACGTGCTGGGGAAAAAATCATTGCCGTTGAAATAAATAAATAATTCGGAACTGTGAACTGGCTAGGAAATCTACAGTTGTGTATCTGTATACGGAAAAGAAAATCAGGATTTTTGAGCCAGGTGTTCGTTTTCTAGAGTGCGATCAATATTAGCGATTTTTGCACTTTGAACGGCTATGACGCCGGCGCTAATCGTCCGGAAATTCAAAAATTCGTAAAAAAATATATTTATCACTTTCGGTCAAACGAAGTGTATTTTTGCAACTACTAAGGTAAAGGCTTTAATATCCCAGAATATAAGGGAATTTAATTTTTTGATCCAAAATCACTGGTCGGTTTTTACGGAGACACGCTCTTAAAATCCCTGCGGAATATGCTTTGCTCAACCCCCTTCACAGGAAAGTTAATTGTGCCCTCGCTCTTTACTGAATCAGTAGGTTTCTCTTTCTTTATCTCGGTCAGTTTCTCTTTGACTAACTTCTGTTTGGATTCTAAGTCGCCCAGTTCCTTTTGGAGCTGCTTTAGGTCACCTTTGGTTTCTAATTCCTCCTGGCCATACTCATGTTCCATTCCCTCGAGTGGCGGAGGACCCAAGTGAGCAATTAATTCGTCAACATACTCCATTTGGTCATCGCCAGTTAAATTCTCAAACGAATCCTCAATTTTGTGTCTGACGGCCCGCATAACACTCAATTTTCCCTTGCCCTCTATTGCTGATTTTTCAACTTTCGCGTGAGGAGCAAATTCACATAACGCACTCAAGTCCAGAGACAAAATCTTACGATCCAGAAGAATCAGTCTTTCCTCCGCCATTTTGTTTATAGCATAAACTTACTTGTAAACAACAGGATCAGAAACCCACGAAATCCAGAAAATAAAACAGCGTTCCTACCTTTCGCCGGCCTCACAACTACGTTCCACTACCTTTTTCACCAGCTGCCCGTAACAAACGCCCTCTCACGCCACAGTCCGTCGCATTCTTTTCGCCAAACGTCTTCCAGTGCAATTCACCACGTGCTTGAACAGTCGATGGTGACGGTCCACATAAAGTCCTCGCGCGAAGTGATCAAGCAAGTCTTCAATACAGGCAAATCCATACAGTTCCGTCGAAAAATCCTCCCGGACAGGCCCCCAGAAATGTTACATAGAATATCCACACCGTTTTAGGGTTTTCTACGTGTATTTTTATGAACTGACTATAACATCTATCAACACTTTCTTCGCTCGATTTTCCTTTTTTTACATCGTTATCGCCTACGTCATATAACATCTACCAGGATGTCCAGTCCTTTGCCGCACGAACGCTAGACACTTAACATATATTCCTCTAAGAAACAACGTAATTTCACTACTTAACAATGTAAGGAAGGAACCTTTTCTATCATACGCATGCGCACTTCATACATATTGCCTATAGCCCTTACCATGTAAGTAATTCTACGATATCTCGTCGTGCAGAATCTTTGCAATGCTGAAACGTTGCAGATTTGTAGTACTACGAAAGGGTAATATCTACGTAGAAAATCAAATTGATTGTAATTCGCAATCGTATTGTATTTTGGCTGTCAAGATATTTGCTTAAGAAAGCTTATTCTATAGCATACTACTCAGACAGTACACAAGTTCATCAAATTAGTCCTCATTACACAGATTAGAGATAAACATGCAATTTTCACCATCTTGTAGCATTTAAAACGTAATTTAAAATCCATGTTATGTCGTGATTGTAGTCATTATTGAAGACAAGATAAAATACCAAGAGGTGGTTGCAAGGAAAGTCAGCCTTACAGATGTTGGTTAAAACACCATATAAGAGATTGTGTGGGCAGAAGGACCGTTATCTATGGGGGTAAGTTATCGAATCATTTTAAATGTTTTATCTATTTGTAATAGTAGGATCTACACTAAGGTTTAGATAACGAGTAAAATTTTGATTGCAACGATTAGATTTCCATGTGACGTAAGGAAAGAACGTTTTCTGTCATACGCATGCGCACTTCATACATATTGCCTATAGCCCTGACAATGAAAGTAGTTCTACGATATCTCGTCCTGCAGAATTTTTGCAATGCTAAAACGTTGCAGATTTGTAGTACTACGAAAGGGTAATATCTACGTAGAAAAGCAAATTGATTGTAATTCGCAATCGTATTGTATTTTGGCTGTCAAGATATTTGCTTAGGACAGCTGATTCTATAGCATACTGCTCAAACAGTATTCAAGTTCATCAAATTAGTCCTCATTACACAGATTAGGGATAAACATGCAATTTTCACCATCTTGTAGCATTTAAAACGTAATTTAAAATCCATGTTATGTCGTGATTGTAGTCATTATTGAAGACAAAATAAAATAGCAAGAGGTGGTTGCAATGAAAGTTAGCCATAGAGATTTTGGTTAAAACACCATATAAGAAATTGTATGGGCTGAAGGACCGTCATCTATGGGGGTAAGTTATCGAATCATTTTGAATGTCTTATTTATTTGTAATAGTAGGATCTACACTAAGGTTTAGATAACGAGTAAAATTTTGATTCCAACGATTAGATTTCCATGTGATGTAAGGAAGGAACATTTTTTATCATACGCATGCTCACTTGATACATATTGCCTATAGCCCTTACAATGAAAGTAGTTCTACGATATCTCGTCCTGCAGAATCCCTGCAATGCTGAAACGTTGCAGATTTGTAGTACTACATAAGGGCAATATCTACGTAGAAAGTCAAATTGATTGTAATTCGCAATCGTATTGTATTTTGGCTGTCAAGATATTTGCTTAAGAAAGCTTATTCTATAGCATACTGCTCAGACAGTACTCAAGTTCATCAAATTAGTCCTCATTACACAGATTAGGGATAAACATGCAATTTTCACCATCTTGTAGCATTTAAAACGTAATGTAAAATCCATGTTATGTCGTGATTGTAGTCATTATTGAAGACAAGATAAAATACCAAGAGGTGGTTTCAAGGAAAATCAGCCTTACAGATTTTGGTTGAAACACCATTTAAGAGATTGTATGGGCAGAAGGACCGTCATCTATGGGGGTAAGTTATCGAATCATTTTGAATGTTCTATTTGTTCGTAATAGTAGGATATACTCTAAGGTTTAGATAACGAGTAAAATTTTGATTGCAACGATTAGATTTCCATGTGATGTAAGGAAGGAACGTTTTCTATCATACGTATGCGCACTTCATACATATTGCCTATAGCCCTTACAATGAAAGTAATTCTACGATATCTCGTCCTGCAGAATATTTGCAATGCTGAAACGTTGCAGATTTGTAGTACTACGAAAGGGTAATATCTACGTAGAAAATCAAATTGATTGTAATTCGCAATCGTATCGTATTTTGGCTGTCAAGATATTTGCTTAGGACAGCTAATTCTATAGCATACTGCTCAAACAGTATTCAAGTTCATTAAATCAGTCCTCATTACACATATTAGGGATAAACATGCAATTTTAACCATCTTGTTCCTCTCGAAGCGAGGTTACTAATCGTGTCGCCTTCGGTCAGACCACGTGGCTCGCAAGCCCGAGTAAATCGAGCCGAGAGTTTTTATATATGTATATATATATATATATTTTAAAGGTGTCCGTTCGCAGGCGTGGTTACCAGGCCACAGTAGCGCATTTGACAAATTGCTGAATTTCCGCCATTGCGTATTCGGTGATGGCTTTTTGAAAATAATGTAAATTTTGTGGAACCGATTTCACTCCTCCTGGAAGTACATCCCAGCAAGAAGATCTCCGAGATATACAAGAAAAAGCAGCAAGACATCGTAGTCGAGTAAGTTTGAATACCGTGAAAATCAACACAAGGAAAGCACGACTCAAAGCACAGCCAGAGATACGACGGTAGGGAGAATAACAACAGACATCCCAGCAAAGACAACAACTGCTCGCCCTAAAAAAGGCAAACGAAACAGCAGGGAAAAGGACTAGGAATTCAACCAAGTTAATTTTGAATTTGAATGTGTTATTGATAGAAATACAGGACATGAGTGAACGATTACATAACGAAATATACTGGCGAACTAAATTTAGCAAAACGACTTCGAAGGGAAACCGAGGAGGAACGACTTCAACGATCAGAGATGTCTCTGGAAAATAATTCTATCATTCTAAAAACGGAATCGGAAGACGAGCAACATATTGCAGAAGAATGTATGAAGGTATTTTTCGTAATAAAACGATACTCTACTGCTTTGTCTTCTTTGTTGTACATCACTTTTAAACACAATATGTTCTTACACCGAGGATGAGTTGAATACTCCAATTATTTTTTGTTTATGTTTTTTTCTAATAATTGCATGAGATTCATTGTAAGAAGAATCTTCTGATTAGATATTTTATTGTCTACTGCAGTCATTATTTCATTCCTAGGTAACCACAAATGAGAGCATTATGAATAGTGCATGTTTCAATTTGTGTACTCTCTTCAGTTGCAATGGTACCCCTAGTGGTAGATAGAAAAATTCCTCTTCCCTCAAAAGAGATGCCATGTCAACAGAAGTGTGAGATACAATGTCATTACATAAAAAAATGGGGGTAAAACAGTTGGATTCTACAAAAACTTTGAATAAAGGTTTGGTAATAGTGAGTGCCAACTGCATAGTATGTGGTTGTGCTATTTTTAGGTCATATTATAAAAACAATACATGTAAGAAAGAGTTATTGAAATCTTAACATGTTGAAAAAGATTGCTGCACTATGTACTCCTGTAAGAATATAATGTGAAATCAACATCAATCAGTCACAAGTATATACCACATGAAAGTTTAATTGTGCTGTTACAGAAACAGGCAAAATATCCATACCCAATCAGAGAATAGTATATTATTTTGAATATATGAAAATATCTATTATAAAAACTGCAGAAGAAAGATTTATGATAAGGATGGTATTTCATCGAAAAAGTCATGGCAGCCAGAGGTATTGAACTTGTAACCAATGACATATAGTAACGAGAAGAACTATCATTATATTATTATCATTATTATTTTTACTATTATTATTATTATTATTACTGGTATTGATATTATTATTATTATTGTTATATTTTTTATGTTAAACATAATATATTTTTATGGGGTGGGATGCATGTGCTAATCTTGGTAAAGGTATTGTTACTCTACTACTACAAGCAATACAAAAATCTTCTTAATAGGCTTTCCATCAGATGTGGTAGTAATTAAAACATCTCCAAACAATACCATTTCTTCTTTAATGCTTAGAATCTAGTGCAGTCATTTGTCTATAAAGTTTGTGTGGAAAATCATTATTGAAAGCATACTTTAGGGCATTTAGGAAACTTGAAACACTTGTTACTACATACAGCACACTTGCAATGAATATATGAGAAAGATTAAAGTTTTTTCAATGTAAAAGGTTAACTGCATGTTGTGGTTGTTATTAAAGATTGATATTTGACATCATAAAAATGAAGTAAACAGCAGAAAGTAACAAGGTTAACATGTTATGTCTAACTTTGCAAATTAAGGCTTGAATTAAAATTTCATTTGTGGGAAAAGGGCAAGGGTTATAGATAGCAATATTATCAGGGGGGTCTCATTCAACTCTAAGGTAAAACTTACCCATTGTGAAAAGGCTATGAAACTTGTTGTCTCTATGCAATATTATTGAAATTTTTCAATCAGAGAATACATACATATATATATATATAGCAAAGAGAAATACTACTCAGAAGTAAGTAATAACATTTGCTTTATTTTCAAATGATGGCATTGATCACTGATAAAATTGCAGAACCAGTACTTTATGGTGCCACTGGGTATATATTCTGTTGAAAGTGTTTAACATAACTGCTAGATCAAGAAAATTTACAATATTTTCACTGTTGTAATGATATCAGATCACATCGTTATAAATGATTGCTATAACAACTGCAACTCTCTGTGTTGGGAATTTCTTCAAAATGGAAACGCTATCGTTTTATTATGACAAATACCAACTTACATTCTTTTGAAATCTGTTGGTCGTCTTCCGATTTTGTTTTTAGACTAATTCCTCGCGAAGCGAGGCCGAAGGCCGAGCGTAGCGAGGTTACTAATCGTGTCGGTTCCGGTCAGACCACGTGACTCGCAAGCCCGAGTAAATCGAGCCGAGAGTTTTTATATATGTATATATATATATTTATATATATGTTTATATATATCTATATTTTAAAGGTGTCCGTTCGCAGGCCAGGTTACCTGGCAATAGTAACGCACTTGAGAACGCTGAATTTCCGCCATTATTCGGTGATGCCTTTTTGAAAGTAATGTAAATTTTGTGGAAACCGATTTCACTCGTCCTGGAAGTACATCCCAGCAAGGTGATCTCCAAGATATTCAAGAAATATTAGCACGAGATCGTCGCCGAGTAAGTTCGAATACCGTAAAAATCAACACGAGGAAAGCACGACTCAAAGCAGGGATAGAGAAACGACAGCAGGGAGAATAACAACAGAAATCGCAGCCAAGACAACAACTGCTCGCTCCAGAAAAAGGCAAACGAAACAGCAGGGAAAATGACCAGGAATTCAATCAAGTTAGTTTTGAATTTGAATGTGTTATTGATAGAAATACAGGACATGAGTGAACGATTACATAACGAAATATATTGGTGTACTACATTTAGCAAAACGACTTAGAAGGGACACCGAGTAAGAACGACTTCAACGATTGGAGATGTCTCTGGAAAATAATTCTATTAGTCTAAAACCGGAATCGGAAGACGACCAACAGATTACAAGAGAATGTAAATAGGTATTTTTCATAATAAAACGATAGCGTTTCCAGTTTGAAGTAATTTCCAACACAGAGAGTTGCAGTTGTTATAGCAATCATTTATAACGATGTGATCTGATATCATTGCAACAGTGAAAATATTGTAAATTTTCTTGATCTAGCAGTTATGTTAAACATTTTCAACAGAATGTATACCCTGTGTCACTATAAAGTACTGGTTCTGCAATATTATCAGTGATCAATGTGATCATTTTAAAATAAAGCAAATGTGATTACTGAATTCTGAGTAGTATTTCTCTTTGCTATATATATATATATATATATATATATATATATATATATATATATGTATGTATTCTCTGATTGAAAGGTTTCAATAATATTGTGTAGAGACAAGTTTCATAGCCTTTTCACAATGGGTCAGTTTTACCTTAGAGTGCAATGACCCCCCCCCCCCCCTGATAATATTGCTATCTAGAACCCCTGCCCTTTTTTCACAAATGAAATGTTAATTCAAGCCTTAATTTGCAAAGTTAGACATAACATATTAACTTTGTTACTTTCTGCCGTTTACTTTATTTTTATGTCAAATATCAATATTTCATAACAACCACAACATGCAATTAACCTTTTACATTGGAAAAACTTTATAAAGAAGAAAATAAATTTTGTAATGCCAAAATGTTTATGATCTTTCTCATATATTCATTGCAAGTGTGCTGTATGTAGTAACAAGTGTTTCAAGTTTCCTAAATGCCCTATGCTTTCAATAATGATTTTCCACACAAACTTTCTAGACAAATGACTGCACTAGATTCTAAGCCTTTTAGGAGAAATGGTATTGTTTGGAGCTGTTTTGATTACTACCACCTCTGATAGAAAGCCTATTAAGAAGATTTTTGTATTGCTTTTAGTAGTAGAGTAGCAATAACTTCACCAAGATTAAGACATGAATCCCACCCCATAAAAATATATTATGTTTAACATAAAAAATATAACAATAATAATATCAATACCAGTAATAATAATAGTAATGATAATAATAATGATAATAATATAATGATAGTTCTTCTCGTTACTATATGTCATTGGTTACAGTTCAATACCTCTGGCTGCCATGACTTTTTCGATGAAATACCGTCCTTATATTAAATCTTTCTTCTGCAGTTTTTATAATAGAAATTTTCATATAATCAAAATAATGTACTATTCTATGGTTGGGTATGGATATTTTGCCTGTTTCTGTAACAGCACAATTAAACTTTCATGTGGTATATACTTTTGACTGATTGATGTTGATTTCACATTATTTTTTTACAGGAGTACGTAGTGCAGCAATCTTTTTGAACATATTAAGATTTCAATAACTCTTTCTTACATGTATTGTTTTTATGATATGACCTAAAAATAGCACAACCACATACTATACAGTGGGCACTCACTATTACCAAACCTTTATTCAAAGCTTTTGTAGAATCCAATTGTTTTACCCCCAACTTGTTGATATGGCATCTCTTTTGAGGGAAGAGGAATTTTTCTATCTACCACTGGGGGTACCATTGCAACTGGAAAGAGTACACACATTAAAACATGCACTTTTCATAATGCTCTCAATTGTGGTTACCCGGGAATGAAATAATGACTGCAGTAGACAATAAAATATCTAATCAGAAGATTCTTCTTACAATGAATCTCATGCAATTATAACCAAAAAAACATAAACAAAAAATAATTGGAGCGTTCAGCTCATCCTCTGTGTAAGAACATATTGTGTTCAAAAGTGATGTACAACAAAGAAGACAAAGCAGTAGAGACTAAGAAAATAAAACTAAAGAAAAAAAACACAGGTTTTTACACCGTGGTAAACACAAGCATTCATATCAACTCTTCAAGATTTCACCTGCAAAAGATTTACAATCATTTTCAATTTGTGTTAAGTGAATATTATTGTGATACTTCATCGACTCTGTATTCCCTGTCAAGATAATAAATAATTTTACGTCTATTCCCTCTGGTGCAATCTCAGTGGCAGTGAAAGAGCTAAATGAAGGTCAATTTTTAAGCACTGTGTTGAGCGGTATACTGATCATGTAATTTGCACCAGGTGTCACTAATTGTGTACCAAACACAGCTTAAGAAATAAAATAATGGGGATTACGCTAATATAAAAAATAAAATATATAATATAAAAAAAAATAAAGAATAAAATATGAAAGCATTGTGACTTCTTCAAAAACTAGCTTCGCGAGGTTTTTGCGGGAGTCGTATTTCTAGTAGAATTATTTTCCAGAGACATCTTCAATCGTTGAAGTCGTTCCTACTCGGTTTCCCTTCTAAGTCGTTTTGCTAAATTTAGTACGCCAATATATTTCGTTATGTAATCGTTCACTCATATCCTGTATTTCTATCAATAACACATTCAAATTCAAAACTAACTTGGTTGAATTCCTGGTCCTTTTCCCTGCTGTTTCGTTTGCCTTTTTCTGGAGCGAGCGGTTGTTGTCTTTTCTGCGATTTCTGTTGTTATTCTCCCTGCTATCGTTTCTCTATCCCTGCTTTGAGTCATGCTTTCCTTGTGTTGATTTTCACGGTATTCGAACTTACTCGGCGACGATCTCGGGCTAATCTTTCTTGAATATCTCGGAGATCATCTTGCTGGGATGTACTTCCAGGACGAGTGAAATCGGTTCCACAAAATTTACATTACCTTCAAAAAGGCATCACCGAATTCTCAATGGCGGAAATTCAGTAGTTTTCAAGTGCGCTACTATTGCCAGGTAACCTGGCCTGCGAACGGACACCTTTAAAATATAGATATATATATATAAATATATATATATATATATATATATATATATATATACATATATAAAAACTCTCGGCTCGATTTACTCGGGCTTGCGAGCCACGTGGTCTGACCGGAACCGACACGATTAGTAACCTCGCTACGCTCGGCCTTCGGCCTCGCTTCGCGAGGAAATAACTATGTAATCTGATATCATTGCAACAGTGAAAATATTGTAAATCATCTTGATCTAGCAGTTATGTTAAGCATATTCAACAGAATAGATACCCAGTGTCACTAAGTACTGTATTCTCTGATTGAAAGGTTTCAGTAATAGTGCGTGGGGACAGACAAGTTTCATAGCCTTTTTACAATGGGTCAGTTTTACCTTACAGTTCTATGAGCCCTTGATAAAATTGCTATCTAGGACCCCTGCCCTTTTCCCACAATAGAAAAGTTAATTTAAGCCCTAATTTGCAAAATTATACATAACATATTGACTTTGTTACTTACTGCTGTTCATTTTTATGATATCAAATACCAATATTTAATAACAACCACAACATACAGTTCACCTTTTACACTGGAAAAACTATAAAGAAGAAACTAAAGTATGTAATGCCAAAACTTTTATGATCTTTCTCATATATTCATTGCAAGTGTGCTGTATATAGTAAAAATTGTTTCAAGTTTCATAAATGCCCAATGCTTTCAATCATGATTTTCCACACTAACTTTATGGACAAATGACTGCACTAGATTTTAAGCCTTAAAGAAGAAATGACATTCTTTAGAGCTGTTTTGATTACCACCACCTCTGATGGAAAGCCTATCAAGAAGATTTTTGTATTGCTTGTAGTAGTAGAGGAACAATACTTTTACCCAGATAAGGACATACATTCCATCCCATAACAATATACATTAAGAAAAACATAAAAACATATAACAATAATAATAAAAGTATCAATACCAGTAATTAATAATAATAATAATAATAATACTGATAATAATAGTGCTTCTCATTACTATATGT
Source organism: Ricordea florida (assembly GCA_949710005.1). Lineage (NCBI taxonomy): Eukaryota > Metazoa > Cnidaria > Anthozoa > Corallimorpharia > Ricordeidae > Ricordea > Ricordea florida. The sequence goes on along the minus strand of OX453281.1, from coordinate 15,575,041 downwards.
CATTGGTTACAGTTCAATACCTCGAGCTGCTTTGACTTTTTTTTATGAAATACCATACTATTAAATTTTTCTTCTGCAGTTGTTATAATTGAAATTTTCATATACTATTCTTTAGTTGGGTATGGATATTGTGGCTGTTTCTGTAACAGCACAATTAAACTTTCATGTGGTATATACTATTGACTGCTTGATGTTGATTTTGCATTAATTTTTTTATTGTTTTTATGATTACCTAAAAAAAGCACAGCCACATACTATACAGTAGGCACTCTCTATTACCAAACCTTTATTCAAAGTTTTTGTAGAATCCAATTATTTTACCCTCAATTTTTTTTATGTAATGACATTGTATCTCCAACTTCTGGTGATATGGCATATTTTTTGAGGGAAGAGGAATTTTTCTATCTACCACTGGGAGTACCATTCCAACTGAAGAGAGTAAACAAATTGAAACGTGAACTATTCATAACGCTCTCAATTGTGGTTACCTAGGAATGAAATAATGACTGCAGTAGACAATAAAATATCTAATCAGAAGACTCTTCTTACAATGAATCTCATGCAATGATGACAATAGAGCATAAAGAAAAAATAATTGGAGCATTGAACTCATCCTCGGTGTAAGAATATATTGCTTTTAAAAGTGATGTACAACAAAGCGGACAAAGCAGTAAAGACTAAGAAAATAAAACTAAAATAAAAAACAGTTTTTTACGCTGTGGTAAACACAAGCACTAATATCAGTTCTTCAAGATTTCACTTGCAAAAGATTTACAATAATTTTCAATTTGTTTTAAGTGAATATTATTGTCATACTTCATAAACTCTGTATTCCGTGTAAGGATAACAGATAATGTTACTTCTATTTCTTCTGGTGCAATCTCAGTGGCAGTGAAAGAGCTAAATGAAGTTAATATTTTAAGCACTGTGTTGAGCGGTATACTGATCATGTCATTTGCACAGGGTGTCAATAATTGTGTACCAAACAAAGCATAACGAATATAGTAATGGGGATTAGGATAATAGCTAAAGGCATTGTGACTTCTTCAAAAACTAGCTTCGCGAGGTTTTGCGGGAGTCGTATTTCTAGTAGCATTTAAAACGCAATTTAAAATCCATGTTATGTTGTGATTGTAGTCATTATTGAAGATAAGGTAAAATACCAAGAGGTGGTTGCAAGGAAAGTCAGCCTTACAGATTTTGGTTGAAACACCATATAAGAGATTGTATGGGCAGAAGGACCGTCATCTATGGGGGTAAGTTATCGAATCATTTTGAATGTTTTATCTATTTGTAATAGTAGGATATACAATAAGGTTTAGATAACGAGTAAAATTTTGATTGCAACGATTAGATTTACATGTGATGTAAGGAAGGAACGTTTTCTATCATACGAATGCGCACTTCATACATATTTCCTATAGTTCTTACAATGAAAGTAATTCTACGATATCTCTTCCTGCAGAATCTTTCCAATGCTTAAACGTTGCAGATTTGTAGTACTACGCAAGAGCAATATCTACGTAGAAAGCCAAATTGATTGTAATTCGCAATCGTATTGTATTTTGGCTGTCACGATACTTGTCTAAGACAGCTGATTCTATAGCATACTGCTCAAACAGTATTCAAGTTTATCAAATCAGTCCTTATTACAATGATTAGGGATGAACATGCAATTTTCACCATTTAGTAGCAGTTAAAACGTACTCTGAAATCCATGTTATGTCGTGATTGTAGTCATTATTAAATACAAGATAATATAGCAAGAGGTAGTTGCAAGGAAGGTCAGCCTTACAGATTTTGTTTAAAACACCATAAAAGAGATTGTATGGGCAGAAGGACCGTCATCTATGGGGGTAAGTTATCGAATGATTTTGAATGTTTTATCTATTTGTAATAGTAGGATATACACTAAGGTTTAGATAACGAGTAAAATTTTGATTGCAACGATTAGATTTCCATGTGACGTAAGGAAAGAACGTTTTCTGTCATACGCATGCGCACTTCATACATATTGCCTATAGCCCTTACAATGAAAGTAATTCTACGATATCTCGTCCTGCAGAATCTTTCCAATGCTTAAACGTTGCAGATTTGTAGTACTACGCAAGGGCAATACCTACGTAAAAAGTCAAATTGATTGTAATTCGCAATCGTATTGTATTTTGCCTGTCAATACATAAGGAAGGAACGTTTTTTATCATACGCATGCGCACTTCATACATATTGCCTATAGCTCTTACAATGGAAGTAATTCTACGATATCTCGTTCTGCAAAATCTTTCCAATGCTGAAACGTTGCAGATTTGTGGTACTACGAAAGGGTAATATCTACGTAGAAAGTCAAATTGATTGTAATTCGCAATCGTATTGTATTTTGGCTGGCAAGATATTTGCCTAAGACAGCTGATTCTATAGCACACTGCTCAGACAGTACTCAAGTTCATCAAATCAGTCCTCAGTACACAGTTTAGAGATGAACATGCAATTTTAACCATCTTGTAGCATTTAAAACGTAATTTAAAATCAATGTTATGTCGTGATTGTAGTCAATATTGAAGATAAGATAAAATACAAAGAGGTGGTTGCAAGAAAAGTCAGCCTTACAGATTTTTGTTAAAACACCATATAAGTGATTGTATGGGCAGAAGGACCGTCATCTATTACTTACTGTGAAAATAAACTACGCTGGGTAAAGGTTAGGGACAAGATAATCTTAAGTGTATACAATTTTACGAGACTTCCAAATAACCACATATTTCTTTATCCGAAAGCTACTTAGTCTTGTTTCTAGGATGTACCTCACCCCTAGACCCGAAGTGGGAGTTCATGCGAGTAGTATACGTGGCTCATAGTTATAATTTGGCTAATTCTTTTCGGTGCTAACCCGAACACGAGATCTGTCAAACAGTAGCATGGGGTGATATATCACTACGCCGACGATGGTTACGCGTTCGACTTTACTCTTTATAGTGCATGTGATTTTGCTGTTTTAAACCTCAAGTTTTGCGCATGCTGATTGATAAGGTATATGAATTTAAATTGTCATTTTGGAAATCACTTGACCTTCATTCAAATCCCGGAACTGAATTTAACACGAAATTGCTGTTTGCTTGTAGTTGAGACTGTAGAGTTGGTCCATGGTGGAGTAGTACACCAAGGGGTAAAATAGATCATTTAAGGAAAAGGGTTAATTGTTAAGCTCTGAGGGAATGGTCATTATCATGAGTAGGGATAGTGGGCGGCAACTTTATTTTGGGGGAGGGGTCATATTTTTTTAGCGTAACTTTGGGGAGGGCCTTAACAAACTAAGTGGGGAGGGCTATAAATGTTTTAAAATAAAAGTATTTACCTTAAGTCTGAGATTTCTATTAAGTTGAGTCACTTGTAGCCATTGCGGGTCGCAAAGCATGGAGTATTGTGATACAAAAATGTGTTGGGCATATTTGTTTTCTAACTATGTCTGTTCTGTAGTACATTGTAGGTACAAATAATGAAATGAAACTCGAGAGGAAGTCTATAGTAGCAACACTGATAGATCTTGTTGAAAACATGGAATGCTACTCGTAATAAATAACTGTTCTACTGTCTTGCCTTTGGATTTTTTAGTGGAGTAGGGCGAAGGTTAGAGTTCTCTTAGAGTTCTTTTTTACATCCTTTAGAAGAGGCCAAAACATTTTTTACCAAAACTATTTTCAGTTAAGTAGAGCGCCTAATGCTTCCCCACTCCTCCTCCACCTAAATAGTGACTGGTCCCCGAAAATACTCTTCTATCCTGGAAAGCAAACCAACCGTTAGCTAACTAAACATAAAACACTAAGCTTTAGTTATGCTTCTTGATCTTGGTGCAATTTAAAGAAAGCCGATTAAGACTACAGTAGCTTATTGTTTGTTGAGATTCATTTACTGTTTAGTGCAAGTTTCTAGTAATTGGTTAAAACACGGAGTATAGTAAAATGCCCAGATACTTCCATTGATTCCTAAATTGACCAATCACAGGGCGCGTACTAACTGAGAGATATAATAAAGAGGATTATTGGCCAGAGACAATGAAATTTTCAGAGAGCTTCTCCCTAGAGTGCGTTTTACTCTCTTTCTTAACAATATTTCTTAATTTTTTCATATAAGGTCGAAGGACGATACAACTGACTTGTTTCCAGTTTCCTTCGTTCATGACGTTGAGCATGCATCTTGGAACAGTCAGAAAAGAAATCGAGAAACTTAGAATATTGTTTCAATCTTTTAAAGTAATGACTTCAGTTTATACAGAACCACAAAATAGATGCTCAATATACTTCATTGGCCTTTAAACAATCTGATTTCTAATTTGATTGACAAGAAACAAAGTGATACGAATTCCTCAAAAATTTGTGCAGTTACCGCTTTGTACTGAATCAGTTACTAAATTTATTCAGAATGATAAACCGTTTTTTTCAAATTCTCATTATCTGTTTGCTTACATTATCACGATAATGTTAACCACTTAAAGAGAATTCAAAGTATAAATCTTTTGAGCTTTCATTTCACAAGATCAAGCCCTAGTCCACAATGTTTTGCAAAAAGACGGACCATATATCGAGCGCGTTTTTTAGCATTAAGCGCAATTGCGCTATGGTTCAGTAATGTGCGTATGAGTGCTATTTTTTGTACAAACAAATTGAAGTTGACTTATTTACTTTTGAATCTCAGTCTGAGCCTTTTTTGGTTAGTCTTTCTCACAACTGCACTGTTCGTTATAGCCATTGATTAAGCAGTTTCAAAGAAAGGTCTGAACTGAAATAACGGTAGTGATAGGCTCTTAGTTTGGATGATTAAAAAAACAGTTTGATCTGGGACTCTGCGTTTATGCCACGTCACCTCATCAGACGAGAGTCTGCACATGAACGTTGATATTCATGATATTGGGCTGTTCTTAAAAATACATCCACTTTGCAATATCAATCATAGTAAGTAAATGTTGATTTCAAGTTGTTTTGAGTTTTTTTATTAGTTGAGTATGAGCAAACCCTCGTTTTATCCCCAATGAAATTAACTCTTTTACAGTTAGCCAGTTTTGACCACTCTAAATGTGTTATTTCGCGCAAGTACAGGGCTGTCTCAGTCTCCCAATTTAAGCTGTTAAAAATTCTAACAGATATTGCATCCTTAAAATTTCTTTGTCATGTTAAGTCATAAAATTATTATAGCTTCGAGAAAAAACTGAACGTCACCTTAAGAATTCCTCATTCTTGTGTACTTTATTTTTGGCGTATTGTTAATTCATGTGGTTTTATTGTATGCAACTGAAGTATTGATATTGGTAATTTTGTTTCTGGCAGAGACTAAAACATAACGGTTAAACAGACTTTTCAAAGAAAATTAGAAATCATTCTCATAGATCGCACTATTAGATTGGTTTTCCAATGACTGTTGTAAAACAAAGAACAAGAGATACTCCCAATCAAAGAACTCATCAGAACTGAGCACAAATATCTGCCGTTCGTAGGAAGCAAAGTAAAAGCATACAAGCTGGGCACAATAAGTTTTACTTTTAACATTGTTCGCTTATAAAACTGGCTCGTGATTTTAGAAAGCAAATTGAAAGGGAGAATTAGATAAGAAAACTGCATAGGGAAACTTATCGTCGTTTAAAAACGAATAAAGATGAGGCGTTCTTGATAAAAGCTGCCTGGAAAGAAAAAATAGGCACGCAGTAAGTACATGTGGGTAGTGATACAAAAGCCACCGTAGTACTGACGCTGGTATTGCAATGTTTCACAGAGCTTTATATTGCGTAACTTGAACAATTTCACCATTGCTGTTTCTATATTTCTTTCTTCTACACTCAAAATATTAAACATCAGAGTTATTCTCTGTTCCATTGATCATTATCGTTACGGCTAAACTTCCACGCGGCACAACATTTTTTTTTCAGTATATTTCTCTGCCCACAAAACCCATGACTTTCTGCCGTCTGACGTAGCTCAGTCGGGGAACGAAGATTAAACGAAAGACGACTCCTGTTTTCATAGGAGTCATCCTAGGTGTTAACAAAAAAGTATTTGCGTCATCCGGTTCTAGGGCTGGTAATTCGTGTATAAAACCGGCTATGTAGTCTATGGAAACTACTTGTATTGTACTAGTGGTTTGCGTCAGCTCTTGTGTATGAAGGAACCCTTCGCCCAAACTAGGAAGTGAAGAGTCTTAAGTGTGCGTGTCTTAAGAGCTCAATATTTTGGCTGATAAGCACAATTACTAAGTACGGATTACGTATGAGTGTGGATACTTAAGTAAAAAACATATTTTCTATGGGTTTACTGACGCAATAAACCAAGCAGGTTGTTGGGAAAACATGTAAAGAGCTTGCAAATCACGAGCCGCACGCAAGTTTGCAAGGCCTTCAAGTATTCTGCCAACATTACCAGTGGTTTATTACACCGGTAAACCCATGGAAACTGCAATTTATTGCTTTGATAAACTAACTTTAAATAAAAACAGAAAATGTTTCTCTTTTCTATGGGTTTACCGTACACTATCCCAAAGGTTTTGGACCAATTAGCGCGCGCGTAGTATCTGAGTTATTATAAATCCCTTATAAGGCACTGATGTATTGTTTGTTACCCAGCTGACAGAATATCTTGGAAAAAACACGTGACTTACATAAAAATAAAGATTTAGGTTTGTATTTTTGTACAATTTTAATTCGAACCTCACCTCAGTTCACCTACAAATCAATATGCTCTTTAACAGCATTTATACATGTACAATCTAATCCTTAACATTCCACTACCCTTGTTCATACTGTTACTCTACGGATAAATGAAAACTGTACTACACGAAAATATGAAAAATTATATATATTTGCAAGATTATATGTATAGTCACACTACAGTTGTATATGGCTTGATCCACAGCAGATGTTAGAGGTTGGGACCACATTGTCTAGTAGAACAAACTAACAAGAAGACTAAGTTTTTATAAAGTTTCCACATAATGGTCTCACTGTATGGATTGATCCACTGATACTTTACCGTAGCACAATATTTTTTCAGTGGTTTTCCAAGCCATGTTGACGCAGACGAAAAACAATGTAGTTCTGTTTACTTAATGAATGCAAATGTTCTTCATTCCATGCACATTTGTGGAAAGGCAGTTTATTTCATAGATGTAACTTTCGTGCACAAAGCCATGATTAATTAAGAAAAGACAAACGATGTTTAAGTATGCACTTCAAACCTAACACTTACGTAGCTGATTACTAAACACATGCTACAATTTCTCAATTGCGTGGCACTACTTGACAGTCTTTAGAGGAAAATTCCTTACTATGAAAAGATAAGGTCTGAGAAATCTATCTACTGCAATTATAGTGACTGATTTGTCAACATTAAAATGACTTTTCATCAGCTCTAAAACAAAGCAAATACTGCTTATAATTAGAGAGAGGTTAGAGATACTTTTTGTTGTTTTGCACCTCTATATGGCCGTTGCAGCATTACAAAAATTACTAACAATACAATTACATTTCAAATCTTAAGAAGCATTGAGGCAACCGGACCAAATTTCTTTGTTTTGTGAAGTGTGGAAAAAAGGACCTTTCTGTTGGGAGAGTCTTAAATTCACTACAAGCTTTAGTACTTTTTCTGTTTTATTGTGCTAAATAAAGCAGCTAGTGAGTGGTCATGCTTCAGAGACGGTCATTTAAATTAAAAAGACACAAAAATTGTAGGTCCTTGTTGCCAAACAATGTTCATTTGCGTACACACACTATAATCAGATATCTCGTTACTAGCGATATCGTACCCACAATTTGAAGAGTCAGTAACGTTTTAAAATGGGCGACCCCTCCCAGTACACATAGCACTGTTACTTGCCGAAGCTAGACAGAGATTAAAATTATGGCATTTCTTAAATATAAAACTCTTCTCAGGAAGGTATTTTCAACAAAAACCCGACAAATATGCTTGGTGCAGAAATTTGAATGTTAATACTACGTAACGTGCTATGGTGCTGCGCAGTATTTAAAGGGTCAGAATGTGGTTAGGTAACGGTCAAGAGGGTTCAAATATAGTTGTTTTGAGGAGAGTATAAAAAAGGAAGAAAATACATCGTGCTTTATTCCTGACATCGGGTTTTCCAGAGACGCGAGAACTAACAGCAAGTTGTGAAAGCGATATCTTGGCACACTGTTGTAACAAAGGTAAAGTTGGTCCATTTTGCTTTTGATCTTTTGTCAAGATTCAGTGCAAAGCAATGGTTCTGTATGAAAAATTACTTTACGTTTTAATCAGATTTTGTTTAACAGTGGTAGCTTTGACATAATTTGTTTTCACTCAATAACAACAAAAAACAATAATATTCTCTTTACAGAAATTAATGCTGCGTAAGTGGCAAATTGAATTAAAGCTTAGCCATTAACTCCTTCCTGTTTCCTTGAAAATAGAGACGAGTTTTAAATGCCACAAAACTTCACGGTCACCGCAATCACGCAGTAAAACGTGTGCTTTAAGGCGACCAAAAATTTGACAAAATTGCAAACCTTTTAATCTAGCAAAACCATAATACTGTATTTCAAGTAAAAACTACTGTAAAACCGCCCCAAAAATAATAAAACACCGCATTGTAGCAAACTCTTACGGTCCCCTCCTTTAAATTTTACAGAAGTGAAATTACATTATCAATTTTTGTCATAACCGCTTTCCGTGTGTTTTAGATGCGTTTGTTGCTGGTATTGTTCCTGTTGACTCCATTCATCGTTGATATCAAAGCTGACGATGACGAAGCGGCTTTTGTTGAAGACGAGTTTAACAGCGAGTTTAACACCGCTAAAGACAACGAAACAGAAGCTGAAGACATAAAACGTGTTAAACCCAGGCCCCTGCTATTGTCTGTCCCAGTGTATTTGACCAGGCCGGTCGTACCCTCCAGAGTGTGCATTTGCTTTAGGCGCTTGTGCGTCGGTACGTGAAAATTAAAGATCTCGAAGTACTTATATTTTATCCATCAGAAAAAGTGAAACTTGAAAGTTTGCCTCTGACATGCTGAAGAATACCTCTTTCACACATTCACGAGTTTAACAAATACTATTCTTGTTATTTTTCATATAGGGAACATATAACGAACATACTTAACATATTCTACCCGCGTTATATTACAACATATGATATGTTTTTATTGTATTCCTTCTAGTTCCTGGTGTACGAAACAGGTTCCTTGGTTGGAGAATTCGATACAAAACCGGTTACGTGGTCTACAGAAACGTAATTTACAAGTTCGGACCATGTTCTTGGAAACCCAAAAAGGGTGATGAATAAAAAAGTAAAGTGGAGCGACTTACTGTTTAACATCTGGAGTAATCTTCAGCAAGAGTAATCTTTACAGTGCCCTACTGAAAACCGGTTTGACGATGTAGGCTCCCGGGATGAATACTATTATTATTATTATTAACTCATTTCTGTCACGCAAGTAAAATTTGGGTACATATATACCCAAGGAAGAAAAAAATTCGCAAAAAATTGCGTTACATCCGATTCCCTCCATATTTGGAGAACAGGGAGGTTATAGACTTAGCCAATCACCGAGCGATTTTGGGCTAAAACACTTAAATGTGCCATATTTATTTTTGGGGACCACAGATTTAGTACTAAATCTGTGGTCCCCAAAAATAAATATGTCACGCATACGTCATGACAGAAATATGTTACACGTATGCTACACCTTAGTCACGCCCTGCGTGAAAATTTAGCTTGTTTCCTGTACGTGAATCCGCTACAAATCTGTAAAAGTACTTTAGCGGCTCACACTATGTATAAATACAAGCTTGTAACTCTCATTTGTAAAACTCCCTGAAGAAGTCCGCGACAGTCGGACGAAACGCGTAGGAGAATAAATCAGTTTTACAAAACCAGTTCGCAGAGTGCTGCTCACTAGTTTATTTTTCAAAAAAATTTAGCTTGTTTCCTGTACGTGAATCCGCTACAAATCTGTAAAAGTACTTTAGCGGCTCACACTATGTATAAATACAAGCTTGTAACTCTCATTTGTAAAACTCCCTGAAGAAGTCCGCGACAGTCGGACGAAACGCGTAGGAGAATAAATCAGTTTTACAAAACCAGTTCGCAGAGTGCTGCTCACTAGTTTATTTTTCAAAAAAAAAACAACATTTTCCAAAAAAAAAAAATTTTTGCCGATTTTCATGTACTAACATGGTTGTATATAAAAAATCATATCTAATTCTAGATTTTATCTTTTTCAGCCAGATTTTCAGGACACTCTCCTGATATGATGAGGAACATTTTTCTTTTTAACAGTTCTGTACAATAACCTATCATTCTGGAAAAATTTCATTTTTTCCACAAATCTCATGAATAATTATGCAAATTTATGCTAATTAGGATTTTTTTACTGAAATATTATTGGATGTCATGATGAGATTCTTTTTTTTATAAGAAGCCCATTTTATCCCCTTTCAATTGAGATATAGTAGTCCACATTGCTGTAAATACCTGTTGAGATATTAAATAAAATGTCCATTGTGGTCAATTTTGTGCTTTTTGTGCCTGACAAAAATGAGTTAAGCTTGCCGACGCTATTAGCTGCTTAAATAATATGGATTCATGTTCAAGTCAACTTGAATGCAGAAAGCTACAAGAACTTGAAACGATGCGTTGTAAAAATAATCGCAAATATGTCGTGTGTAGCAGATATAATAAAGACGAAATGTTTGACCCTCAAAGCTGTTTCTCTGATCATGAATTTGATACAACTAAAATCTGGTAAACTACGTTAAAAATCAGCACATGTGCATAGAGTTTCCGTCTGAGTTCTGTAATTACACATCAGGATTTTCATACAATGATTCAAAGCCACATTACTTATTTTATTATACGAAGCACACTGTTTCAAAGAATCTTTGCCATTGAAAATCTGATGTCTTAATTAAACACACTTTTCAGAGTTTTAGCTAAGACTAGTTTAATTTTTAGTTGCATTCGATAGATCACAGTCGCAGACAGCTCACTCGTGAGATATCAGTTTAAACATTTGAAGACATATTTAACTTTTAACACCTCAAGTCTGAGCCGCCAAATATACCATTTAGTGAGCCAATGATTACAGGAAAATACTTTACGGAAAGGTTCATTTAAAAAGCTACTAGACTATAAGATGGTTTCATCATTGGCAGTTCAGCCTTTTTTCTAACACAGTCCACGAAACTGAATTTATCTCTTCCATCAAGTTGACGAAATTTTTTTTTTAAAAAACTCAAATAAAATGAGAGTTAATAAGAGTATTTTTCTCGTATTCCCTCGTACCTCAGTTGGAGGGAGCAACAGGAAAACAAGGAGACGTGGTTTTTTATTGGAGTCATCCCATAAAGTCTTCACGTGATTACCCTTAAATCGTTACATTTTATCTTTATTTCTAGTTCCAATATTGCATAACCAGTTTTAGGGCTGGTAAGTTCTGCATAAAACCGGGTATGTGGTCCATGAACTACTTGTTCTGATTTGCATCCACTGTTGTGGTATGGAGGAACCCTTCGCCTAGTAAACTGTATCAACCAGAATGTCATCCATGATTGCACGTGCATGATCTGATGATGATGATGATGATGATGATGATATTTATTTTAAGTCGTAGACGTTGGAAGTGGTTGCCCAATCTCCTGAGCCAGGGGCTCATGTTAAAAACGCACGACTATTTACAATAAAGGCATAACTACATTACATTACTATTACATTAATATCATAAAGATAAAAGGAAAATAAAGGGAAATGCTAAGGTAAATCTAGAATGAAAATATAAACTATTCTTAAATAGAACTAATCCTAATATTAAAAGTATATGAGTAGTACCAGAAGCATAGAAATATATATGTGCAAATATAAAAATGAAAATAAAATCAGATACAGTTCGTACACTGACACCCTGCAAACTTCATACCATTTAGACAAGCGCGAAATTGTGCTAAAGTGGTCGAGGATTTGACATAAGCTGGCAACTGGTTTCCACAAATGGGCAATTAAATACAGAAAAGAGTTGTGCATGACAAGGCTGTTATATGGGGGCTGCACAACATTTAAGCCTCTACCTCGTAAATTGTAGTTAGTTAACCTAGGTGTAAAAAACTGGGAAATATAATTTGGGCCATCGAGTCTAAAACACTTAAAAAATAAAATGAGCGATTGCACGATACGTCTTTGCTCTAACGTGTCCATAGCAGCCATGGCTAGGCATAGAACATAGCTGGCCGAGTTACTCAGATTCAGTAGTGACTTAATCGCAAAGTGATTAGAACGTTCGATGCGGCGTTTTTCAAAGTCTTAGATATTGCCAGCAGCAATGGGCAGCAGTATTCAATATGTGGTAACACGTAGGCTTTATACAGGGAGATCATCACGTCTGAAGGAACTAAACGTTTAAACCTTCGTAATGCAGCTATCATAGCATACGCTTTTTTAGCATGATTGTAACGTGGGGCCTAAAAGACAAATCCCGATCCAATGTAACACCTAAAATTTTGAGAGTCGGCTCAATCTCGATGGTCTTGTCACCAGCTAAAAAATTGTATGTATACTGAGATTTACCCAGAGTCATTGCTTGAGTTTTGGAAGCATTAACTTGCAGATAGTTCGCAGTGAACCAGTGCGTTAACTTCATTATGTCATAGTTCAAGGTGGATTCAAGTATAGCAGGACACTCTTGAGCTACATATTGCGTCGTGTCGTCGGCATACAGACGTAGTGAGGAAGTTCTAGCTGAGTAACATCATTCCCGAAGATATTGAAAAGAAGCGGGCCAAGAAGGCTCCCTTGCTTCACTCCACAGCGAATGGGTAACCAGTCTGAAACATTCTCTATCCTTTCCAGCAAGTCATAAATGGCTCTCTGGTACATTTCAAGCGCTTATTTGATTCCGAATGGTATTTTCAACCATCTACTTCTGCCAAGTGCAGTGTTCATTGTCGTTAGCAGACTTGACTCGTAGACTAGTTTCATCTGTACTTTACCCACTTTTGGTATCAAGGAATCTTGGAATCTGGAATCTTCGGGACAATTTCATCCACAGTGGGGATTGGACAGTAGTCCCGCTAGACTGCCTTGTTGAGGTCTGAGGGGTCTAATCATATTCTGATCTGTTCTTCCGGCTGGACCCAACCATGGACTGTTTACACAATCTGTAGGTTGGATGACTATTTGGGTAGAAGCGTTACAGGCTGTCTACGAGGACCATATTCACGGACAACAGGCTTTGCAGTGGGGTCGATTTCGATTGAAAATGTCCCTGGCATTGCTCCTGAGGCATGCTCCAATTCTGGGTGCTGCCCTTGGAGCTACTATAGACTAGTATCCAGCTTGTGCACACGCTAAATTAAGTTGAGGGCTTGATACACCTTGCCTGTGAGTATTGGTTTCTATTGCTTATCACTGACATAGATATTTTACATTTGCCACTTGAACACTTTCCCACCATTCATTATTTTCATCTGTGGCTGGGCTGTCGTTGACACCATTCACCTCCAAACATGTCCCACGTAATGACATTAACTGATCATCGCAGTTATGTACACAGCTTAGTCAGCTGTGAAATTAAGGCCTGAAGAAAAAAAAAACATGAAGGGCTGAACGGGATTCGAACCCATGACCTCTGCGATACCGGAGCAGTGCTCTACCAACTGAGCTATCACACCAACTGGGAACTGGTCATGTTGTGAGTTCGTAATATACCCGTAGATGGAGAAGAATGATTCAAATGAATATATGAAAGATCATATATTTGAACTGCGGAGTAATATGTAATGACATTAATTGATCATTGCAGTTATGTAAAAAGGTTAAGCAGCTGTGAAATTAAAGGTTATAAAAAGAACAGAAGGAATTTGTCACACGTAACATATGCATATCCTGGTCGAGGCATTAATCAACATCACAGGAATAATTTTCTTCGAGCGGATAAACTTTCGAGCTTCTGCACGCACTGCACTAGCAAAGTGTGTTCAATGGTGTTGACAGGCCCGCGCGACTCCTGCGCTCGTGTTTTAGCCATTCTCACAGTTTAGCTCTCACGAGTTTGCCTTGTAAAAAGCGTCCTTCTTGTATGATAGGATTGGCCTTTCCTTAAAAATTTGTTTCAGCGGTGGTTGGCTTTCAATCAAACGCCTGTCTTTCAAAGAATTTGTTTTAAGATATGTACTGATGGGTGGTGTAGTGTTCCACCTATGTAACTCTATTACTCACAGAAACAAAAACCTAACTAAGGAAAACAAACGGAGTACGGACTACAGAATACACGAGTATAACGTGCCTAGCGCTTTATATGGCCTTACACAAAGATGTTATTTCTAGTGGATTCAATTAGCAGCTACAACATATGACACTATTTAATGACAACAACATACAGTCACATTCTTTGATGGCATAGCATTGGTATTGCGTTACAAAAGCAAAATTCGTTTGATTTTTTTGTGTGTGTTTGTTGGAGGGTTTACTGTCTGTTTTCACACTTCACTTGAGAAAGTGTTTTCTGTATCAAACTTTCTGGAGTTTGACTAATGGTCGTGGGTCGTGGGTACAAGTCGTGGGTCTTGGATGTACGTGGGTGTGGGTGTCAGTAATATTAATAATTAACAATAAAGAATTAATAATGATAATTCATATTAACATTATTAATAGAGAACTAATGATAATATTAATTATGGTCTAAGTTGACTTAAAATTATTTTTATTTTTATTATTAAAATAATACATGAATATTAGATAACCCCTCTCCCACTCTAAGGTATTATGGTTCATCCCAATATCATTGTTTCAGCCAGGTTTGATGAGCCTAATATTTTATCGATTTAGTTAAAATTCATTCAACAGAATTCATTCATTTCACCCAAAAACAAAAGTGAAACCAGAGACAAAGTCATTATTTGCAGGATAATGTAATCTCTTAACATAACTCCATAGCCTACGTGCAGCCGCATCCTTCCTCCGAAGGAAAAAACGGAGCAGGGAACGATGACCTGACACAAATCGTGTTATGTGACGTCACCCTTTAGCACGAAAATATGTCATGCGTTTTCATTGGCGAGCCATGTTCTCAATAATTACACGGACTTTGATTGGCTTAAGTCTGTTATAGCCTCGTGAGAACCATAAAAGAAAGTGGGGAGCGAACCGTGTTCTTGCACAACAACGAGCTGTATCGCGGCTTTGAATTTTTCTTGTGCGGCTCTCGGAATAAAGAAATTTCATGAAGAACAGCAGAAAGCCATCGATTTGTTTTTTAAAGGAAAGGATATCTTCGTTTCTCTACCAACCGGTTACGGGAAGTCGATACTTCAAACGACACCGTTGATCGCCTCCGCTCTTTAGTTTAAAAAAAAGTTGTGACAGGCCTACAGGACTCCCACTGTTCACAAGTGTAGTTTCTTTGCCTTTAGAGTTTGGATCTCACGACTATGTCGTTGAGCGATTTTCCTCTTTTGTACGAGATGATGGGAGGCTCTTTGTATATCTCACTAAGTAAAGGTTGATCCTGTATTAAATGCCATTTTTCCAATAAGGTTTTTTTTAATAGGAGACGCTGGGTAGTATTGTGTGAAAAAAGGATGAATCTATTGTAGGTTCTTTTATTTTGTTGAAGAGCCGACTTTCTCTCTTCAAATTTCACTTCTGAGAGGACTTTATTTACCAGAATATCTGGATGACCTCTCGCGTAAAGGCGATCTGAATGCTACAATATTCTCTTCAAAAAGTATTTTTTGAAGAGTTAGTTCGAAGCGGCCTGAGTGCTTCGCCTTTGATGAAGCCTTTACTGACCCCTGGCGGGTGACAGGAAGTGAAATGTGTGTACTGAAATGTTTCTGTCGGCTTATAGTGAGTTCGCACGTCAAGGATAGATCTATCGCCCTTGTAAACGCAAGTATCCAAGAAAATGGATTGGCTTTGTCTGATATCACCGAAGTCGACGAGGGCTTTTCCGATAGCTTTAGAATTAAATTGCTTTTTGGGCGTAGATGACATTACAGGCGAGGAAAAACGGTGCGGAAGGGACATTTTCTACTTGAATCGGACTTTTCCTTGGGGTGTCTATAAAACAAAGACCTAAGACCTAAGACCCAAAACCTAAGAACTATTTAAGAACCTACTAAATTCAAGTCAAACTACAAAAACAAGGACGGCTAGCTCATAAAGAAACCTGTCAGAGGCCAAAAAAAACACTAAATTACTGGGGTATTTGTCTTGTAGAAAAGGCCGGGTCAAACTACAAAACGAAGACTCTCACTAAAATGCTGTAACACAAGCCGAAAAACACGAAAAGGATGGGGTCTTCGTTTTGTAGAAAAGGCCGGGTCAAACTAAATAACGAGGACCCTCACTAAAACGCTTTGACGCAAGCCGAAAAACACAAAAGGGATAGGGTCTTCGTTTTGTAGAAAAGGCCGTGTCAAACTACAAAACGAAGACCCTCACTAAAACGCCTTGAAGGAAGCCGAACGTACTCGGAGTCGATTGGGGGCTCGGTGCTCGGGTTAAACTACAAAGCGAGGACCCTTGCTAAAATGCTTTATCAGAAGACACCAGACGTTAAATCTTTGGATTTTTGTTTTTTACAACAGACCGGATCAAACTTGAACCATCGGTGACGTTTTATGTTACAGCCGAAAGAAACGAA
This sequence comes from Ricordea florida, assembly GCA_949710005.1. Taxonomy (NCBI): domain Eukaryota; kingdom Metazoa; phylum Cnidaria; class Anthozoa; order Corallimorpharia; family Ricordeidae; genus Ricordea; species Ricordea florida. The sequence goes on along the minus strand of OX453281.1, from coordinate 15,558,394 downwards.
GTCAATGTTTCTTACGTTTGAAGAAAAGTAATTATTACAGCAAGAAAAACTATCAAAGAACTTGAAATGAGAACCAATGCTTTGTTGATTGGATGTTATCTTCAACAGCAACAGCAACAAACGAATACTAGGTTAAACACTCTTTCCAAATATGTTTGATATACCTATAAATAAAATTTAACTGGCTCATAATTGTGATTAAAATGTCGTATGGGGAATTCCCCGTGCTGGTTTTTAAGAACTACAAATTCGTGAAATGACGATGATATCTGTGTCGTACACTCTCTTAAAAAGACTCAAGTCGTTTATTTAAATTGTCTTGAAATGCATCAAACATAATGTAATCGTTATCCACCAACGGACAAAATGAGAGCACAAAAACTCCCTGCATTACGTTGCAAATTAAAGGAGTGGAATCTTGTCTTAAACTTAAATTTAAATTTGCTTTGAAACGGTTGTACATATTGTGGTGAAACGCTACTTACTACTCTTAGACTACCGCGTTGCAAAGCCCGATATACTTAATAACAATAAAAATACATCTGTACTTGTGGTGAGCTTGTTGAAACTGACCGTGTGGTGGACCAATTCAAATGGCAACATTTCTCGAAAAAAGGAACTCCGCCTTTGAAATTATTAAACATAACCATGCAATCAACCTCTTATGGTTAAAATGGGTTTAACTTCAGCTAGTGTAGCTGATTTTGAACATTCTGGCATTGAGTTAAGAGGAATAAATTACAGCTTCTAGAAAACCTTGGAGCGGGTGGAAAAGAACTAATCAAAGGTTAGCCCAAATTCACTCTCAAGATACTTTTAGTGGGAATCTCAAAGGCTGTCTTTGAAGTCGCTTGGTATTTCAATGTACTCCACCGAAAAGTATGGAAATCGGTTGGGAAGACACTTCTTTGCGGCGTGATAGTATCGGACAGTCTCCTTCGATGACGGCTTACAATTCTTCAGTCGCCATTGACGGGGAACATCCACCTTTCCATATGCGAAAAGACGATGTCAAATGGGATGACCTTTTTTCTGTGGCAAAAATCTAAACTGCATGATTTGCATTTCCTTGCAGCTTCTGTGAGAAACATCAAGACGAAATCAATGAGTTCTCGTTGTGGTATATCTCAGTATACAATGGCTTTGGTCTTGCTTCTTCTTCCTCTGTGCCTGCCGCGCTAGTGCTGGTTTCTGCTCGTTCTCTCGCTGGTCGATAACCATATTTGGTTTTGCCTCTCTTTTTTCTGCCTTTTTTTTCTGACGTCATGTTCAGCAAGCGCTGTTATACTACGAACTTTCCTCGATTTCTTTCGGATCAAATCAAGATGAGCACAGAGAATGAGTCTCAGATCGAGCTGCCACTGCTAAAGAGTGCTTGCAAATGCTGTCATGTTTGTACCTTCCACACACGCAGGTTGCATGGTCGGTATAAACAGAGACTTGAACAGTTTCGTGTTTCGCGCTGGCACTTGCGACTTTATATTGTTGAACGCCTCCTGTTTGCAGGCTTGCTTTTCGCTGTATGGAATTCGGGTGGTTGAGAAGTACGAGAACTTCTTTTTCTAAGGCATCGGCATTTTCTTTGGAATACCCGTGACTATTAACCAGTTCCGTTACTGAAGACAGCACAATAGGCCACGGTACCTCCTTCTCTTTGAAGACATCTTCTAAAGAGAGCTTTTAAATTTGCACGCCGCGGATGTACTCTTCTCTCGTCTGGGGCGTCCACTCGAACCAAACATCAGCTGGGACTTGCAAGTAAGTAGCGTGATCGGCAAGGATGTAATCGTCACTCAGCCCAGTTATAGCAGAGTGCAGCTCTTCCAACTGGTTAGCATGGACGACTTCAAAAACATTTTTTGTAAACTGTAGCTTATTCAGCTGTGAATTACATGGATTTTCTTTCAGGAACGTTTCTTTGGCAGACCTCATGACATTGTTCATAGACTCTGAATTGTTAGTATTACAAAGTAACGGCTTGCCGTCTTCTCCGCACGCCATTCCACCCTCTTTTCGAACTTCTTCCAAAATGTGGCAAGCCATCATTTCTGTACGCTCGTCGAAATAGGACCAGAACTTGGGTTTGTACGTGTCATCTTCCTTCTTCAGGACTTCCCGCTATCTACGTTCTATTTCGGCTTTCGATAAGTCCAAATGTTGACGGAGATGTTCTTGATCAAAAGCATCTAAAATACCTTCCTTATTCCCTGGAACTCCAAACACCTGTTGCAAAAGGAAACGTTCTTTCACTTGACGAATACCAATATCCCAATTTTCTTTGCAGTTGCTTTCGAAATGCTTAAAACAGCGCAAAGTCCTTGCGTTCTTTAGTTCGTCTTCAAAGGCCTTCTGAAGGTTTACTTCATCATCGGTAATACAATCCCTTGACAATCCCTTGCTTTTTGTTGCACAAGTCGATGCAAGAGTCCTGTACGCGTCATAGGTCTTCTTACGGTGAATCATGGTTGGACCTAAAAATACAAGGCTTTCATTCGTCCTTTTTGACATCAAGAGGAAATTCTTGTAGACAACAGGAGTGACCTCAAATTGCCCCATCTTGAACGTTGGGTCGACCCTAAGCGAATGACAAAGTACGTGTGATGTTGTGAACTTTGCTAAGTCCGAGCACATGCCGGCAGTTCCTAAAATCCATCGATTTTCAGGATAGTCAGAGTGGTAAAGGAGGAGATCTTCCTTGTCCCGAGGTCTTGTACGTCAACTTGTGTTGAGCAGCTGCTGATCCTCGACTTCGCATTGTATATTTGCTGCTTCCCACGTGGCAGTTCCGACGGAGAGGAAGCACCAAAAATCCCACCAGCCTTTTTTCTAAAATCACTGTATACACCCTGTGATCCTTTCTCCTTTATTCTTTCCTTCATTGACCCGAGCGTGCTCTTCTTGAGAGGGTAGAATGGCTTGAGGTTTGTAGGTCGATTGTTACCTTGGCTTTGTACCTCTACATAATCAATTCGACTATCCGCATTGTTGACGTGGTATTGTAGGAGACATGCCTTGTTAACTTCTTTGCCTTCCATGTCCTTCAGTAAAAATACTGACCGCATGAGAGATGGCGCTGCCTTGTTCCTCTTGGAATTCTGGACTAAATGATAGGTGTTTTTTGAAGTTAGTGGCTTCTTTTTCTTAGCTATTAATGTCCAGAAACCGTCACTCCATTCATCTGTCCACACCGCACAACATAGTACGCCATAATAGACACCGTTCATGTCTGCTTTAACGTCTTCCTAATTATCGAAATAGTTTAGATCCACTACGAAGGAAGCGTTCTCCCTGACTTTCAAGGGTTGGCGGGTACATTAACCAGCAGTGGGACTTTTGTTAATGAGGATATCCAGCGCATGATTGACTGTATATCTCTCAGGTCGTCCTTTCTCAAATAAGGGAACCCTCTTGTAACCATTCCAATACTCCTGGGTCTGTCCGTAAGTAAAATGTCAATTAAATAACTTACTGTGAAAATAAACTACGCTGCGTGGGTAAAGGTTATGGACAAGATAAGCTTAAGTGTATGCAATTTTATGAGTCTTCCAAATAACCACATATTTCTGTATCCGAACGCTGTTAACTCTTGTTACTGGGATGTACCTCACCCCTAGACCCGAAGTGGGAGTTCATGCGAGTAGTATACGTGGCTCATAGTTTTGATTGGCTAATTCTTTTCGGTGCTAACCCGAACACGAGATCTGTCAAACAGTAGCATGGGGTCATATATCACTACGCCCTCGACGATGGTTGTGCGTTCGACTTTACTCTTTATAGTGCATGTGATTTTGCTGTTTTAAACCTCAAGTTTTGCTGATTGAGAAGGTATGTGAATTTAAATTGTCATTTTGGAAATCACCTGACCTTCATTCAAATCCCTGAACTGAATTTAACATGAAATTGCTGTTTGCTTGTAGTTGAGACTGTTGATTTGGTCCATGGTGGAATAGTACACCAAGGGATGAAATAGATCATATAAGGGAAAGGGTTAAATGTTAAGCTCTAAGGGAATGGTCATTATCATGAGTAGGGATAGTGCGCGACAACTTTATTTGGGAGGAGGGGTCATATTTCTTTTAGCGTAACTTTGGGGAGGGCCTTAACAAACTTAGTGGGGAGGGCTATAAATGTTTTAAAATAAAAGTATTTACCTTAAGTCTGAGATTTCTATTAAGTTGAGTCACTTGGAGCCATTGCGGGTCGCAACGCATGGAGTATTGTGATACAAAAATGTGTTGGGCATATTTGTTTTCTAACTATGTCTGTTCTGTAGTACATTGTTGGTACAAATAATGAAATGAAACTCGAGAGGAAGTCTATAGTAGCAACACTGATAGATCTTGTTGAAAACATGGAATGCTACTCCTAATAAATAACTGTTCTACTGTCTTGCCTTTGGATTTTTTAGTGGAGTAGGGCGAAGGTTAGAGTTCTCTTAGAGTTCTTTTTTACATCCTTTAGAAGAGAAGGCCAAAACATTTTTTACCAAAACTATTTTTAGTTAAGTAGAGCGCCTAATGCTTCCCCACTCCTCCTCCAGCTAAATAATGACTGGTCCCCGAAAATATTCTTCTATCCTGAAAAGCAAACCAAGCGTTAACTAACTAAACATAAAACGCTAAGCTTTAGTTATGCTTCTTGATCTTGGTGCAATTCAAAGAAAGCCAATTAAGACTGCAGTAACTTAATGTTTGTTAAGATTCATTTACTGTTTAGTGACAGTTTCTAGAAATTGGTTAAAACACGGAGTACTTCCATTGATTCCTAAATGACCAATCACTCGGCGCGTACTAACTGAGAGATATAATAAAGAGGATTATTGGCCAGAGACAATGAGATTTTCAGAGAGCTTCTCCCTAGAGTGCGTTTTACTCTCTTTCTTAACAATATTTCTTATTTTTTTCATATAAGGTCGAAGGACGATACAACTGACTTGTTTCCAGTTTCCTTTGTTCATGACGTTGAGCATGTATATCTTGGAACAGTCAGAAAAGAAATCGAGAAACTTAGAATATTGTTTCAATCTTTTAAAGTAATGACTTCAGTTTATACAGAATCACAAAATAGATGCTCAATATACTTCATTGGCCTTTAAACAGTCTGATTTCTAATTTGATTGACAAGAAACAAAGTGATACGAATTCCTCAAAAATTTGTGCAGTTACTGCTTTGTACTGAATCAGTTACTAAATTTATTCAGAATGATAAACCGTTTTTTTCAAATTCTCATTATCTGTTTGCTTACATTATCACGATAATGTTAACATTAACCACTTAAAGAGAATTCAAAGTATAAATCTTTTGAGCTTTCATTTCACAAGATCAAGCCCTAAGTAAGTAATAGGAATAAATATGACCCCAATTTTTTTTCATCGATTTTTTTATGACCCCAATTTTTTTCAAGGCATAAATATGACCCCAATTCTTATACCCCTGATTTTTTATGCCATGAATGGGGGTTGCGCGAGGTACGATTAAGGGGGGGGGGATAATGTACGATGATGGCACAATGTTGACTTTATATATGTATGAAAAAAAATTGAGATAACTAAATTAAAGATTTGATGAATGGTATTGAAAGTTAAGATGGAAAATTTACCAGTGAAAGAGTTAAGAGTTATTGCCAAAAAGATTGGCACTCAAGGATATTCTCGAATGCGAAAAGCAGAACTTCTCGAAGCTTTGGTTGATACTTCACTGGATATCTTACCAGTGAAAGCACTTAGAATTATCACCAAAAAACTTGGCACCCAAGGCTATTCTAGGATGCGTAAAGCAGACTTCTAGAAGCTTTGGGTAATACCCTACCTTTTAATCAACCAACCATCACCCAAGAAACAGAGGTTAATATTCCAGCTCAAATGGACATTCAGGAAGCAGTGAATAAGGAGATCACAAAACTTAAAAAGGGACTGCTGAGAAGAATCTCCTCACCGGGTGTGAAAAATAGTGTAACTCTAGTCATAAATAAGGCAAAAAACGCTATAAACCATATATATGAAACGGGGGCTGCACCACCCAAACCAAGAAAGAAAAAACCGAAGAAAACAATAGAAACCCCTAAAGTTGACGAGGGGATAACGTGGACCGACAACACTGAAATAAACCTAGTTGAAGACACTGCTAGAGTCAAAGTTTTTAAAATTGTAGGCAATTTGAATTTTGATCTAACAGATATAATAATTCCTCGCGAAGCGAGGCCGAAGGCCGAGCGTAGCGAGGTTACTAATCGTGTCGGTTCCGGTCAGACCACGTGGCTCGCATCGAGCCGAGAGTTTTTATATATGTATATATATATATATATATATTTATATATATGTTTATATATATATATCTATATTTTAAAGGTGTCCGTTCGCAGGCCAGGTTACCTGGCAATAGTAACGCACTTGAGAACTGCTGAATTTCCGCCATTATTCGGTGATGCCTTTTTGAAAGTAATGTAAATTTTGTGGAAATCGATTTCACTCGTCCTGGAAGTACATCCCAGCAAGGTGATCTCCGAGATATTCAAGAAATATGAGCACAAGATCGTCGCCGAGTAAGTTCGAATACCGTGAAAATCAACACGGGGAAAGCACGACTCAAAGCCGGGATAGAGAAACGACAGCAGGGAGAATAACAACAGCCAAGACAACAACTGATCGCTCCAGAAAAAGGCAAACGAAACAGCAGGGAAAAGGACTAGGAATTCAATCAAGTTAGTTTTGAATTTGAATGTGTTATTGATAGAAATACAGGACATGAGTGAACGATTACATAACGAAATATATTGGCGTAGTACATTTAGCAAAACGACTTAGAAGGGACACCGAGTAAGAACGACTTCAACGATTGGAGATATCTCTGGAAAATAATTCTATTAGTCTAAAAACGGAATCGGAAGATGACCAACAGATTACAAGAGAATGTAAATAGGTATTTTTCATAATAAAACGATAGCGTTTCCAGTTTGAAGTAATTCCCAACACAGAGAGTTGCAGTTGTTATAGCAATCATTTATAACGATGTGATCTGATATCATTGCAACAGTGAAAATATTGTAAATTTTCTTGATCTGGCAGTTCTGTTAAACATTTTCAACAGATTATATACCCTGTGTCACTATAAAGTACTGGTTCTGCAATATTATCAGTGATCAATGCGATCATTTCAAAATAAAGCAAATGTGATTACTGAATTCTGAGTAGTATTTCTCTTTGCTATATATATATGTATGTATTCTCTGATTGAAAGGTTTCAATAATATTGCGTAGAGACAACAAGTTTCATAGCCTTTTCACAATGGGTCAGTTTTACCTTAGAGTGCAATGAACCCCCCTCCCCTGATAATATTGCTATCTAGAACCCCTGCCCTTTTTTCACAAATGAAATGTTAATTCAAGCCTTAATTTGAAAAGTTAGACATAACATATTAACTTTGTTACTTTCTGCCGTTTACTTTATTTTTATGATGTAAAATATCAATATTTCATAATAATAATAATGAACTTTATTTGAGTGTCAACTGTATTTAGCACTGCTGTACTAATTGGGGACACTGTAAAGCGCAAATGAAATAAATTAAATCAAATCAAATGTCAAATAACAACCACAACATGCAATTAAAAAAAAAGAAAAACTTTATAAAGAAGAAAATAAATTTTGTAATGCCAAAATGTTTATGATCTTTCTCATATATTCATTGCAAGTGTGCTGTATGTAGTAACAAGTGTTTCAAGTTTCCTAAATGCCCTATGCTTTCAATAATGATTTTCCACACAAACTTTCTTGACAAATGACTGCACTAGATTCTAAGCCTTTAAGAAGAAAATGGTACTGTTTGGAGCTGTTTTGATTACTACCACCTCTGATGGAAAGCCTATTAAGAAGAATTTTTTTATTGCTTTTAGTAGTAGAGTAACAATAACTTTACCAAGATTAGGACATGAATCCCACCCCATAAAAATATATTATGTTTAACATAAAAAATATAACAATAATAATATCAATACCAGTAATAATAATAGTAATGATAATAATAATGATAATAATATAATGATAGTTCTTCTCGTTACTATATGTCATTGGTTACAGTTCAATACCTCTGGCTGGCATGACTTTTTCGATGAAATACCATCCTTATATTAAATTTTTCATCTGGAGTTTTTATAATAGAAATTTTCATGTATTCAAAATAATGTACTATTCTATGGTTGGGTATGGATATTTTGCCTGTTTCTGTAACAGCACAATTAAACTTTCATGTGGTATTTACTTTTGACTGATTGATGTTGATTTCACATTATTTTTTTACAGGAGTACGTAGTGCAGCAATCTTTTTGAACATATTAAGATTTCAATAACTCTTTCTTACATGTATTGTTTTTATGATATGACCTAAAAATAGCACAACCACATACTATACAGTCGGCACTCACTATTACCAAACCTTTATTCAAAACTTTTGTAGAATCCAATTGTTTTACCCCCAATTTTTTTCTTATGTAATGACATTGTATCTCACACTTCTGTTGATATGGCATCTCTTTTGAGGGAAGAGGAATTTTTCTATCTACCACTGGGGGTACCATTGCAACTGAAAAGAGTACACACATTAAAACATGCACTATTCATAATGCTCTCAATTGTGGTTACCCGGGAATGAAATAATGACTACAGTAGACAATAAAATATCTAATCAGAAGATTCTTCTTACAATGAATCTCATGCAATTATAACCAAAAAACATAAACAAAAAATAATTGGAGCATTCAACTCATCCTCTGTGTAAGAACATATTGTGTTCAAAAGTGATGTACAACAAAGAAGACAAAGCAGTAGAGACTAAGAAAATAAAACTAAAGAAAAAAAACACAGGTTTTTACACCGTGGTAAACACAAGCATTCATATCAACTCTTCAAGATTTCACCTGCAAAAGATTTACAATCATTTTCAATTTGTGTTAAGTGAATATTATTGTGATACTTCATCGACTCTGTATTCCCTGTCAAGATAATAAATAATTTTACTTCTATTCCCTCTGGTGCAATCTCAGTGGCAGTGAAAGAGCTAAATGAAGGTCAATTTTTAAGCACTGTGTTGAGCGGTATACTGATCATGTAATTTGCACCAGGTGTCACTAATTGTGTACCAAACACAGCATAAGAAATAAAATAATGGGGATTACGCTGATATAAAAAATAAAATATAAAATATAAAAAAAAAATAAAGAATAAAATATGAAAGCATTGTGACTTCTTCAAAAACTAGCTTCGCGAGGTTTTTGCGGGAGTCGTATTTCTAGTAGAAATATTTTCCAGAGACATCTCCAATCGCTGAAGTCGTTCTTACTCGTTACTCTTACTAGTCGTTGGCTCGTAAGTTGCCATCTTTCATCAAGGATACGGACGATTTACTTAACAGAATTGAAGATCTTAATAGGAGTGGCCCTTTCCCCGAAGGCACCCTTTTAGTTTCTTGGGATGTTGTGTCAATGTTCCCCAACATAGATAATCAACTCGGTCTTACTGCAGTCAAGAAGGCACTGAATGCTAGAGAAAACCAGCTTCCATCCACTAATTGCATTTTAGAAGCAGTAGAAATTTGTTTGAAGAGCAATCACTCGGTTTTTAAGGAAAACTTTTTCCTACAAATTCATGGCACAGCCATGGGCCCAAAGAACGCCTGTAGTTACGCGGATCTTGCCATGGGGGAAATAGATTATCAAGCTAAATTTTCTGGCCCCATAAAGCCGGCCTTATGGTGGCGATACCGTGACGATGTTTTTGATCTCTGGCAACAAGGCCTCCCTGCACTGCATGAGTTTACTGACTTTATAAATTCTCTATATCCTACCATTCAATTTGAATTAGTTTTTTCTGAAAGCGAGCTTCACGTGCTAGATTTAACTCTACATCTCATCGGGGGTTTCATTCAGACAGACGTTTATTCAAAGCCAACTGATAGCCACTTGTATCTTCCACCATCAAGTGCTCACCCCAAACACGTTTTCAAGGCTATCCCTTATGGCGTAGCAACTAGGTTACAGAGAAACTGCTCTGAACAAGTATTTCTTGCCGAGAGAACAACTGAATACAAGGGTTATCTAGTCAATCAGGGTTATCCCACAAAACTAGTGGAAGATCAATTTTCTAAAGCCTTAACTACATCTAGAACTGACTTACTTAGAACTCGTGCCAAAGCTGAGAAGAAATTGTTTCCATTTGTAACAACATTTAATCCAAATTTACCTGATGTTGGTCGCATCATCAGAAAACACCTAGGTATTTTGGAATCCAACCCCAAATTAAAAGAATTTTTCCCGCCAAATTCCATCATAGCCTCTTTTCGAAGATCTAAAAACCTTAAGGAATTGTTAGCGCCATCTCGTTATGGCTCTAACATTGAAGTTGAAGAGGCTATTGAGGTTAGGGGTTGCTTTAAATGCAAAAGAACAAGATGTGATCTCTGTTGCAATTACTTTGTCGAATCAAATTCTTTCCAAAGTTTTCAAACAGGCAAGAGCTATAAGATACGATCGAAACTTTCTTGTGATTCAAAAAATGTCATTTATTTGGCTTCGTGTAAGAAATGTAACTTACAATACATTGGTTCTACAACAACAGATTTTAGAGTTAGATTTCGCAACCACAAGTCTGCCATGCTGACCAAGAAAAAGACTTGTGAGGTAGCGGTTCATTTCAACAGAACACCGCACGACTTAAACGATTTTTCTTTCCAGTGTATTGATCAAGTGCAGATAAATGCAAACAATACAAGTAACATCGAAAAGCTTTTAATCACTAAAGAGGCATATTGGAGCGCACAGTTGTTCTCTCTGGCACCTTTTGGCTTGAATAAACGTCAGGAATTCCACTCGAAAAAAAGAATAAACTACAACTAGCGTAAAAATAACTTGCTAATTTGGCGGTTATCTTAGTTCAGGTGTTCAAAGGCCCTGACCTTGGATCTTGTTAGCTTTGTTAGTGCAAGGTTTTCTCAGGGGCCCCCATCGGGGAATTTATTACATTATTGTTGTTTAAGGGCCCTGTTCAGGGCGCCTGTTGTGCCTTGCCGCGGCATAGCTTCAAGGGCTTTGTTTGGGGTTTTTATTACAAGTTTTTCCTAGGATGGCCTTTTATGAATACTGTGAATATTTTACATGCGGGTCCCTTCACACTTTTGGCTGACTTGACGAATCATGTTATAGTTTTTTAACATTAATCTTTTTGTATTATATCCGATTATTTATTCATATTTGGTTTGCGTTTCTTGAGTTTTGTATCGCATTGTCATAGTTTCTCGCTTAGTAATCACCGATTGTTTATCATTGGTTAATTTTTTCATTTTCATGTGTTACCACGCCCTGTTATGTAATCATCTTTGTTATATTATGTCATCTTTTATACTGTAAACCTATTTAAGGACATTGTAATTTCTTATTCACTTGCACTGCAACTGATGAAGGTCATTGACCGAAACGTCTATTTTTATTAAATTTTTAAACTTTTTTTAGATTTTTTACTGTATATATATATATATATATATTTTTTTTCGCTCGAAGTTGTCCGTCCTCGTTTTCCACAATTGCCTACAAATTTCATTACTCGAGGTTTGGACTACGAATCCTTTTGGATCCTTCTGGCGTGTGGCATCCCTGTTGGCTCGAAGCATCATAACTTTTTATAAATATATATATATATATACATATATAAAAACTCTCGGCTCGATTTACTTGGGCTTGCGAGCCACGTGGTCTGACCGGAACCGACACGATTAGTAACCTCGCTACGCTCGGCCTTCGGCCTCGCTTCGCGAGGAACAAGTAGAATTTAAGAAAACTCCAGCAACCAATGAAAATGCAGAATTAACCGCAGGAATTCATACATTAGTTTTTCAATGAATATTTAAGATGAACACGTGACCAGCCGATGCCAGGGCCTTTTCCCGTCAGCCATTTTTCTTTCTAGGAAAAATGACCTGGGAATGAAATTAAATCAGGGGGGTAAGTTAGCGACTCATTTTTTAATGTTTTATCTATATATATTGGTAGGAAATAGACTAAGGTTACCATAACCAATAAAATTTTAATTGCAACGATTAGCTTTCCATGTGATTTAAGGAAAGAACTCTTCGTATCTACGCATGCGATAATTCTTACAATTCCCTATAACCCTTACAAATCCATGTTATGTCGTGATTGTAGTCATTATTGAAGACAAGATAAAATAACAAGAGGTGGTTGCAAGAAAAGTTAGCCTTACATATTTTGGTTAAAACACCATATAAGAAATTGTATGGGCAGAAGGACCGTCATCTATGGGGGTAAGTTATCGAATCGTTTTGAATGTCTTATCTATTTGTAATAAAAGGATATACACCAAGGTTTAGATAACGAGTAAAATTTTGATTGCAACGATTACATTTCCATGTGATGTAAGGAAAGGACGTTTTCTATCATACGCATGCTTACTTCATACATATTGCCTATAGCCCTTACAGTGAAAGTAATTCTACGATATCTCGTCCTGTAGAATCTTTGCAATGCTGAAACGTTGCAGATTTGTAGTATTACGAAAGGGCAATATCTACGTAGAAAGTCAAATTGATTGTAATTCGCATTCGTATTGTTTTTTGGCTGTCAAGATATTTGCTAAGACAATTGATTCTATAGCATACTGCTCAGATAGTACTCAAGTTCATCAAATCAGTCCTCATTACACAGATTTGGGATGAACATGCAATTTTCACCATTTTGTAGCATTTAAAACGTAATTTAAAATCCATGTTATGTAGTGATTGTAGTCATTATTGAAAACAAGATAAAATACCAAGAGGTGGTTGCAAGGAAAGTCAGCCTTACAGATTTTGGTTAAAACACCATATAAGACATTGTATGGGCAAAACGACCGTCATCTATGGGGGTAAGTTATCGAATCATTTTGAATGTTTTATCTATTTGTAATAGTAGGATATACACTAAGGTTTGAATAACGAGTAAAATTTTGATTGCAACGATTAGATTTCCATGTGATGTAGGGAAAGAACGTCTTCTATCATACGCATGCGCACTTCATACATATTGCCCATAGCCCTTACAATGAAAGTAATTCTACGATATCTCGTCCTGCAGAATCTTTGCAATGCTAAATTATTGCAGATTTGTAGTATTACGAAAGGGAAATATCTAGGTAGAAAGTCAAATTAATAGCCCACTTTAGATATATTTGAAGCGACCTGGAGAAAATGGACTGGGAGCGAGTTTGTTACTTGAAATCGAGGTCCCGGGGAAGAACCGCGAACTCCAAATGAAAACAAACACGCGTGGTTGAATGCTTTAGCCCCGGCGATCCTTAGCTTTATTTTGGTTTTTATAATGGTAAAATACTGTTCTGTAGCACTATGTACTAATGGTACTCATAATAGGCCAGATTTATCTTATTTTACCTTTCATAGTAAAAATTCTACGCAAATGAAAGTATGGAAAGCGTTTTGTCGTAGAGCAGATTTGGAGTTCAAAACGCTGGTTGATCCAAGGATTTGCTCGCTTCATTTTGATCCTGGTGATATTAAAACTTCTCTCACAGGTAGAAGGACACTGGTCAAAGGATGTAATCCATCTATTTTTAATGTGAAAGAAGCTAACAGCCAAGAAAGTGAACGATCTCAACGTAGTCAAACGAGAAACAAGCGAAAATCATTAAGCCGAATTTCCCCGAATGACTGCCGTCCTGTCAAGAGGATCCCTTCTGATGAAAAAGACGATTTACGTGATTCGCAAAATGTAGTAGAACATCAGATATCTGCAGTGAACTCGGATTTTGTAAGTACAGGTCACTGTTATTGTAAAAGACCTGAACTTATAAAGGAATGCGAGGACGAAGTCATGAAATATCCGCTCAATACTAAAAACAATGCTTGTCAGACCGACCTTACACTGGATATGGTAGAAAGACTCGAAAATGAGCTTAAAGCCTCAACTATTCGTTGTGAAAGCTTGACTGAGAAATTAAATGACAAAAAAACGCTTAAAAGAGAGCTTAACTTGAAAGATATTTTACAAGATGATGAATCAGTTCGTTTTTACACAGGTCTTCCAGATCTTGGCACTTTTGTTCTTATATTAGAGTTGACATCTCCTTATGCAGAAAAAATCAAGTACTAGGATAAAAAGAAAGAGACAGAGTCGTACTATCAAAAAGATCTCCAGAAAAACAAACCTGGAAGAAAGAGGCAGTTAAGTGTTGCAGAGGAGTTCGTGCTGGTGCTGTGTAAGCTAAGGCTTGGACTTCTAAATAGACACTTAGGTCAAATGTTTGGGGTGTGTGAATCTACAGTCAGTAAGATATTCATTACATGGGTATGTTTATTGGAAAGGATCTTTAAAGATACTTTACTAAGGTGGCCCTCAAAGGCAGAGATACAGAAAAGTTTGCCCAAGACCTTCAAGAAGTACCCCAACACCAGAGTTATTATTGATGCAACAGAGTTTTTTATTGAAAAACCTACATCACCAAGTGCCCAAAAGTCCTCATGGAGTGAATACAAACACCACAACACTATGAAGCTACTTGTTGGTATTGCTCCATGTGGATCATTTACCTTTGTATCCAAATTATGGTCTGGCAGTAATAGTGATAGAAAGATAACAATGGAAAGTGGTTTGATGGAGCTATTGGAAGAGGGGGATGCTGTCATGGCTGACAGAGGATTCAACATCAGGGATCTTCTCACAAGAAAGGGAGTCAAATTGAACATTCCACCATATTCACAAGGTACAATAGTAAATGGAAGTTAAAATATGCAATAGAACTTAAAATACTTAATTTAATATAAAAATATGTCATAGTAGAATTTGCAATTGTTATTTTATTTATTTCAGGAAAACAGTTATCAAGAAAGGCCAGGAAAGACACTTTAAACATTGCAAAAGTACGCATTCATGTGGAACGTGCAATTGAAAGACTTAAAAACTTTAAGATTCTGGAGGGTAATATCCCATTGTCTACAGTTGGTGTTGCTGATCATGTAGTGATTGTATGTGCTGCCCTGTGCAATTTATTACCTGCCCTGGCAAAGTGAATAGCACTCACATTTAAGGAATATACAATCTGACACTTAAGTAATTTAGGATACAGAGTATATGTGACTCAGTTTTGATATTCAGTAATATAATTTTTTAAAGACTTAAAAACTTTTATCATTCAAAGATTTAGTCATTTATTTTTAGGGATTTCACTTAACCCATGAAAAGAAATCTAATAATTAGTGCAAACAGTCAGATGTATTTCACAGGCTACGTCTTATCACTCTATTACAATTTAATAGCAAATATATAAAGGCCATAAGGACTATCTGTAAAGGAGTCTACATAGGACCCAATATTTCACCTAGACATTAATTTTTTTTTTTAATTGCTGAGTTAAAAGCTCAGGAATCATAGCAGTATCATAGAATTTTTCCAGTTTTTTTAAGTTTGATTGCCATAGTTCTGAATCAAATTGAACAGGAACAACCAAGATGCCTTTGTTAGTATATATAATTAGATCAGCACATTTAAGCTTGGTAACTGCTAGCTCTCCTTGAATTTGATAGTACCACCTTGTCTTCGTTTTTAACTGTGTTTTTCCATTCTGATCTGTGTACAGATATTTTTGGGCAGCAACATATGGAGGCAAGGATCTCTTTCAATATAGACTCTTGACCTCAAGCACAACTGTTCCACAGCATTTGCAAAATCTGTATCCATCAGGACTTGCTCCAATATATGGCCATGCTGGATTTATAACAAGCCCACTGTCAGAAACAGATAAATGTTTGTGTTTCTTTTTCATTTTTTTATGTATAGATTAATAGCAGATCCTTCTTTTTCATGACCCCATTCAAATTGATAAGGTAGCTTTTCTGGTGGTAGTGGGCAATAGCCTAGTAAATCATTAATGGTATTATCAGTGTTTGTTGTTTGTTTCAGATGGCATAGTCTATAAAAGTTAGAGCCAGTCAGGCGCCCTTGTCTTTGATTAAACCAGAAATCTGTGGTCCCTTGACCAATGGTTTTTTCAGAAATCATAAGAGCTTGGTTTGGGGTAATACTGATGAATTCTCTGAACTCTCTACATATGTCTTGTGTGATGTCTTGAGGCGATATGCCGTCCATTCCTTTTGATTGTAGAAACTGTTCCTTCATTTCCATTATAGTATATATTTCTTCGGACACAACTTCCTCATAATTAATAACAATTTCATCACTGGAAATAATTTTAGTCAGCTCAGCCTCTTCTATCACAACAGGCTCTTGTGGTGGAAGTACCTGTAGTATTACAGCTGAAGAATTAATGTCATTAAGACCTTGTCTTAGACTATTTAGAAAATCAGCTGGATCATGCTTTAATGATCTTGGTTCAAAGTTTGTAGGTTTAAGTGATAGTCTTTCTCTCTTCCCATATTCAGACTTGCATATTTTAAGCTCAGAAATTGCACAGGCATTTTCGCTTGGTTTCCCCTGCCTTTTCCAAGAACATTCTTTTGAGGTACATGACTTCTCTTGATTTGTCCTCACAGTATTATCAATGTCAAACAAACATGCTGCTATATGTCTACAAGAACCATCAGCTCTGAAAGATAAATAATCCAATTATTACTAATTAAGAAAACTTTAATTTATTATTCGTAGTCAAAGTAATATTTTTTAATAACAAGGGAACTTTGGGTAAGATTTCCATACAGGTCCCTACTTCATTATGCATTCTGTAACCATACTATTTCGTTACTTCTAACACAACAAATATTTGCACGTGTATTACACCAGACAAGGCAGCTTCAGCATGCATAATGAAGTAGGGACCTGTGCGGAAATCATTCCGAACTTTGTATTTAGCAATGTTAAATCAAGGACATTGAACAAAAAAAGTGTTGTCTGTTAACTAAAGTTAAAGAACTTACCCTCCCAGGCAAGGGCAGAAGGCACCATGGACAGATCCATCATTTTTCAAAACAGCGATTCCGCCATAAAAGGATTTTCCACCATCAACTTTGGATCTCTCTGTGGGCTTGACATTAAACTTTACGAACGTGTAGGGCTTATTTTCAACTTTGTGTAGTTTTAAATCAAGAACATGTCCATCCTTAAATAGTCGATATCCTTCTAGACTTTTGAAAGATTTCAATTTCTCTTCGTCGTATTCTGCTTTTCCGATCAAATAGTTGTATATGTCTGGAAAAGTAAGTTCAGGTATTTGTGAAACATTGTTTGTCAAGTCTTTGATTGTGTCCGGATTTGGAAGGACGCCATGTTCTGTAGTTCGCACTCTTAACATGAGAACGCTTTTCTCTTCGTGGTCACCATCATTAATTTTCTGCAACTTCATCTTCTTAGCGTTAAAAGAAAGCTCCACAAGCTCTGCCTTACGCTTATTTTTTCCTTCTGACGAAGTTTGAATTCCTCGATCTTGAAGAAATTGTTTCAACCAATGTATGGTCTTTCGTTGAACAAACTCTCTGGTGTCTTCGTTTGCATCCATTTCTTCAAAATATGGACGAAAATAGTTTCTCGATTGAGAAGAGAAAAACCTTATACTAATGATGTAGAATATTCTCAACAATCATAAGAAAATACTATTAAAAAGTTGAAGTCCATACGAGAAGCTCAAGCGCTCAAGAGTCTTCACCGGGACCTCGATATCAAGTAACAAACTCGGTCCCAATCCCTTTTCTCCAGGTCGCTTCAAATATATCTAAAGTGGGCTATTGTAATTCACAATCCTAGTGTATTTTGGCTGTCAAGATATTTGCTTAAGACAGCTGATTCTATAACATACTGCTAAGACGGTATTCAAGTTCATCAAATCAGTCCTCATTACACAGATTTGGGATGAACATGCAATTTTCACCATTTTGTGGCATTTAAAACGTTATTTAAAATGCATGCTATGTCGTGATTGTAGTCATTATTGAAGACAAGATAAAATACCAAGAGGTGGTTGCAAGAAAACTCAGCCTTACAGATTTTGGTTAAAACACCATATAAGAGATTGTATGGGCAGAAGGACCGTCATCTATGGGGGTAAGTTATCGAATCATTTTGAATGTCTTATCTATTTCTAATAGTAGGATATACACTAAGGTTTAGATAACGAGTAAAATTTTGATTGCAACCATTATATTTCCATGTGATGTAAGGAAAGAACGTTTTCTATCATACGCATGCGCACTTCATACATATTGCCTAAAGCCCTAACAATGAAAGCAATTCTACGATATCTCTTCCTGCAGAATCTTTGCAATGCTGAAACGTTGCAGATTTGTAGTATTACGAAAGGGCAATATCTACGTAGAAAGTCAAATTGATTATAATTCGCAATCGTATTGTATTTTGGCTGTCAAGATCTTTGCTTAAGACAGCTAATTCTATAACATACTGCTCAGACAGTACTCAAGTTCATCAAATCAGTCCTCATTACACAGATTGGGGATGAACATGCATATTCCACCATCTTGTACCATTTATAACGTTATTTAAAATCCATGTTATGTCGTGATTGTAATCATTATTGAAGACAAGATAAAATAGCAAGAGGTGGTTGATAGGAAAGTCAGCCTTACAGATTTTGGTTAAAACACCATATAAGAGATTGTATGGGCAGAAAAAGCGTCATCTAAGGGGGTAAGTTATCGAATCATTTTAAATGTTTTATCTCTTTGTAATAGTAGGATATACACCAAGGTTTAGATAACGAGTAAAATTTTGATTGCAACAATCAGATTTCCATGTGATGTAAGGAAAGAACGTTTTCTATCATACGAATGCGCACTTCATACATATTGCCTATAGCCATTACAATGAAAGTAGTTCTACGATATCTTGTCCTGCAGAATCTTATCAATGCTAAAACGTTGCAGATTTGTACTACTACGAAAGGGCAATATCTACGTAAAAAGTCAAATTGATTGTAATTCGAAATCGTATTGTATTTTAGCTCTCAAGATATTTGCCTAAGACAGCTGATTCTATAGCATACTGCTCAGACAGCACTCAAGTTCATCAAATCAGTCCTCATTACACAGATTACGGATGAACATGCAATTTTCACGATCTTGTTGCATTTAAAACGTTATTTAAAATCCATGTTATGTATTGATTGTAGTCATTATTGAAGACAAGATAAAATACCAAGAGGTGGTACAGAATATAGTCAGCCTTACATATTTTGGTTAAAACACCATATAAGAGATTGTATGGGCAGAAGGACCGTCATCTATGGGGGTAAGTTATCGAATCATTTTGAATGTTTTATCTCTTTGTAATAGTAGGATATACACCAAGGTTTAGATAACGAGTAAAATTTTGATTGCAACAATCAGATTTCCATGTGATGTAAGGAAAGAACGTTATCTCTCATACGCATACGCACTTTATACATATTGCCTATAGCCCTTACAATGAAAGTAATTCTACGATATCCCGTCCTGCAGAATCTTTGCAATGCTGAAACGTTGCAGATTTGTAGTACTACAAAAATGATATATCTAGGTAGAAAGTCAAATTGATTGTAATTCGCAATCGTATTGTATTTTGGCTGTCAAGATATTTGAATAAGACAATCAATTGTATAGCATACTGCTCAGATAGTACTCAAGTTCATCAAATCAGTCCTCATTACAGAGATTAGCGATGAACATGCAATTTTCACCATCTTGTAGCATTTAAAACGTTATTTAAAATCCATGTTATGTCGTGATTGTAGTCATTATTAAAGACAAGATAAAATACCAAGAGGTGGATGCAAGGAAAGTCAGCCTTACACATTTTGGTTAAAACACCATATAAGAGATTGTATGGGCAGAAGGACCGTCATCTATGGGGGTAAGTTATCAAATCATTTAAAATGTTTTATCTATTTGTAAAAAGTAGTAAATACATTAAGGTTTAGATAACTAGTAAAAGTTTGATTGCAACGATTAGATTTCCATGTGATGTAAGGAAAGAACGTTATCTATCATACAAATGCGTACTTCATACATATTGCCTAAAGCCCTAACAATGAAAGCAATTCCACGATATCTCGTCCTGCAGAATCTTTGCAATGCTCAAACGTTGCAGATTTGTAGTTTTACAAAACGACAATATCTACGTAGAATGTCAAATTGATTGTAATTCGCAATCGTATTTTATTTTGGCTGTCAAGATATTTGCTTAAGACAGCTGATTCTATAACATACTGCTCAGACAGTACTCGAGTTCCTCAAATCAGTCTCCATTACACAGATTAGGGATGAAAATGCAATTTTCACCATCTTGTAGCATTTAAAACGTTATTTAAAATCCATGTTATGTCGTGATTGTAGTCATTATTAAAAACAAGATAAAATACCAAGAGGTGGTTGCAAGGAAAGTCAGCCTTACAGATTTTGGTTAAAACACCATATAAGAGATTGTATGGGCAAAAGGACCGTAATGTATGGGGGTAAGTTATCGAATAATTTTGAATGTTTTATCTATTTATAATAGTAGGATATACACCAAGGGTAAGATAACGAGTAAAATTTTAATTGCAACGATTAGATTTCCATTTGATGTAAGAAAAGAACGTTTTCTATCATACGCATGCGCGCTTCATACATATTGCATATAGCTCTTACAATGAGAGTAATTCTACGATATCTCGTCCTGCAGAATCTTTGCAATGCTGAAACGTTGCAGATTTGTAGTACTACGAAGGGCAATATCTACGTAAAAAGTCAAATTGATTGTAATTCGCAATCGTATTGTATTTTGGCTGTCAAGATATTTGCCTAAGACAATTGATTCTAAAGCATACTGCTCAGACAGTACTCAAGTTCATCAAATCAGTCCTCATTACACAGATTAGGGATGAACATGCAATTTTCAACATCTTGTAGCATTTAAAACGTAATTTAAAATCCATGTTATGTCGTCATTGTAGTCATTATTGAAGACAAGATAAAATAGCAAGAGGTGTTTGAGAATATAGTCAGCCTTACATATTTTGGTTAAAACACCATATAAGAGATTGTATGGGCAGAAGGACCGTCATCTATGGGGGTAAGTTATCGAATCATTTTCAATGTTTTATCTATTTGTAGTAGTAGGATATACACTAAGGTTTACATAACGAGTAAAATTTTGATTGCAACGATCAGATTTCCATGTTATGTAAGAAAAGAACGTTTTCTAATATACGCTTGCGCACTTCATACATATTGGCTATAGCCCTTACAATTAAAGTATTTCTACGATATCTCCTCCTGCAGAATCTTTGCAATGACAAAACGTTGCAGATTTGTAGTACTACGAAAGGGCAATATCTACGTAGAAAGTCAAATTGATTGTAATTCGCAATCGTATTGTATTTTAGCTGTCAAGATATTTGCCTAAGACAATTGATTCTATAGCATACTGCTCAGATAGTACTCAAGTTCATCAAATCAGTCCTCATTACACTGAGTAGGGATGAACATGCAATTTTCACCATCTTGTGGCATTTAAAACATTATTTAAAATCCATGTTATGTCTTGATTGTAGTCATTATTGAAGACAAGATAAAATAGCAAGAGGTGGTTGCAAGGAAAGTCAGCCTTACAGATTTTGGATTAAAACACCATATAAGAAGTTGTATGGGCAGAAGGACCGTCATCTACGGGGGTAAGTTAATTAACCATTTTGAATGCTTTATATAGTTGTAATAGTAGGATATACACTAAGGTTTAGATAACGAGTAAAATTTTGATTGCAACGATTAGATTTCCATGTGATGTAAGGAAAGAACGTTTTCTATCATACGCATGCGCACTTCATACATATTGCCTATAGCCCTTACAATGAAAGTAGTTCTACGATATCTCGCCATGCAGAATATTTGAATTGCTGAAACGTTGCAGATTTGTAGTACTGCGAAAGGGCAATATCTACGTAGAAAAGCCAATTGATTGTAATTCGCAATCGTATTGTATTTTGACTGTCAAGATATTTGCCTAAGACAATTGATTCTATAGCATACTGCTCAGATAGTACTCAAGTTCATCAAATCAGTCCTCATTACACTGAGTAGGGATGAACATGCAATTATCGACATCTTGTAGCATTTAAAACGTAATTTAAAATCCATGTTATGTCGTGATTGTAGTCATTATTGAAGACAAGATAAAATAGCAAGAGGTGGTTGCAAGGAAAGTCAGCCTTACAGATTTTGGTTAAAACACCATATAAGATATTCTGTGGGCAGAAGGACCGTTATCTACGGGGGTAAGTTAATTAACCATTTTGAATGCTTTATATAGTTAAAATAGTGGGATATACACTAAGGTTTAGGTAACGAGTAAAATTTTGATTGCAACGATTAGATTTCCATGTGATGTAAGGAAAGAACGTTTTCTATCATACGCATGCGCACTTCATACATATTGCCTATAGCCTTTACAATGAAAGTAGTTCTACGATATCTCGCCATGCAGAATATTTGAATTGCTGAAACGTTGCAGATTTGTAGTACTGCGAAAGGGCAGTATCTACGTAGAAAAGCCAATTGATTGTAATTCGTAATCGTATTGTATTTTGACTGTCAAGATATTTGGTTAAGGCAGCTGATTCTATAGCATACTGCTCAGACAGTACTCAAGTTCATGAAATCAGTTCTCATTACACAGATTAGTGATGAACATGCAATTTTCACCATCTTGTAGAATTTAAAACGTAATTTAAAATCCATGTTATGTCGTGATTGTAGTCATTATTGAAGACAAGATAAAATAGCAAGAGGTGGGTTGCACGGAAAGTCAGCCTTGCAGATTTTGGATTAAAACACCATATAAGAGACTGTATGGGCAGAAGGACCGTCATCTATTTGGGGAAGTTATCGAATCATTTTGAATGTTGTATCTATTTGTAATAGTAGGATATACACTAAGGTTTAGATAACGAGTAAAATTTTGATTGCAACGATTAGATTTCCATGTGATGTAAGTGTGACACAGGGGAATATTTTTCCAATGTTTAATTCAGACAAAAACCCTAGCGGCGGGCAGGTAATATCGAGATAAATGAAAGATTCTCGTCTAACAATTGTCTCGAGCAAAACACAAAACTACGAAGCCACGAGGACTGCACGGGTAACCGCTCCTCATGGTGAGGCGCGGTGACTGATTTCGGGCTGCCACATACTTCCCCGCTTGAAGGTTGGCGCCTCGACAACCCTAACTTTCATCATAACTTTATGCAACTAACGGTAACGATGTAGTACTTAAATGTCTCTAATATAAACTGTTCAATAAATCAATGTCTTTATGCTTGGTTGTTCTTGGTCAGCAACTGCATAACGAGCAAATTAGTTTGCACAACTGAATTCAGCAGGTTCCAGTCCACTGTCCGTGCTGCTGCATGCTGTTGTACTACAGGCCCTGGGAGGTGGTGCGGGTTTGAGTGCTTCCCCGCATTGACACGAGTCGACCGTCTCACGGAAGGACGATCAGGAACTTGGTTAATAGGTAACTGCTGCTCCTGGCCACCCACGTTCTCCAACTCACTTCCCTGTGCCTCGGTTTCATACGGTTCCTGAAAAGCAAAATTATCAAGGGTCTCAGGGAAAGCACTTGTACCTTCCCCTTGACCTCTGCAGACGATAATTTCGAGGTCGCCAGCTTCAGAGCCTTCGTCAAGTTTTCTACTTGTCTGCATGTCATCTGGCCCATGCTCTCCTGTCCCTTCCATCTTTTCTCTGGCTTGGCTTGGGGAAGCAAACGCAGTTTCTCCTATATCCTTAACTCCCATGTCCCTGACATGATGTGGTGCATGTAGCATGTCAGTGCGGTGAATGGTTTTGGTGCCACCTTTGTCATCAAGCGACTCTACTACGTAGGTGTTACTCTTAACTAGACGCTGGACGACCTTGTGAGGGGTTGGGTCCCAGACATCCTGGACTTTGTTGCGGCCCTTCACGCGATTCCGCAGGAAGACTCTTGACCCCAGTGGGAGGTCTGTTTTATCAGCTTTCAGGTCGCTGTGGGCTATTCTGCGTAGGGCCTCCCTTTCTGTCCTTTCCGAAGCAAGCCGGAAAGCTTCATCCAGTCTTTTATGGTGTTCAGTGACCCACTCTAAATGAGCGCCTTCAGGTTCCATCTTTGACCCAAGAACATAATCGACTGGTAGAACTGGATCACGACCAAAGAACAGGTAGTAGGGTGAATAGCCCGTTGTAGAGTGTGGAGTGCAATTGTAAGCGTACACCAGTTCAGGCAGAGATTCCGGCCACTTTTGTTTCTGCTTTGGGCAAAGTGTACGAAGGCGATTATGCATGGTTCTGTTGAACCGTTCGCACTGGCCGTTCCCCTCTGGGTGGTATGGGGAAGTTCGACTCTTCGAGATTCCATAGACCTTACACAGTTCCTCGATGATTTTACCTTCGAAATTACGGCCTTGGTCACTATGAATTCGCTTAGGTGTGCCAAGCCTTACAAACCACTCTTTTACTAGGACGCGGGCTACGGTCACTGCTTTCTGATCTCGAGTTGGAATTGCTTGGGTGTACTTCGTAAAAACATCAGTAAGTACTAGAACATCCTCCAGCCCACTGCTGCTGCGCTCTAGTGCTGTGAAGTCTATTGCCAGAACTTCTAAAGGTCTCTTAGCGATTAGGGACCCCATTGTTGGGTGGAGTTTCTTTCCCGCTTTGGCCAAAGTACATCGCTCGCATCTAAGACAATAGTCGGCTATATCGGATGACATACCTGGCCAGTAGCATCTATCCCTCGTCAGCAGCGTTGTCTTCTCCACAGCCTGGTGACCCAAGTCGTCATGGACCGACTTCAAAACTTGGTTGACCAGCGATCTTGGAAGTATTAACTGCTTTACTTGCCTACCATTTAGCCGGATAGCTCGGTACAGCACACCATTGTCTTCCTCTATGTGTTTCCATTCTCTAAGAAACTTCCTTGCGGGCTTGGGCTCCTTCATCAGCTGACGCAGTGTTGGTGGGTGTTGTCCTCTCCAATAGTACAGCAATCTAGCAATCGACTCATCCTGGGCTTGCATGGTGCACAAGTCCTCTTTTGTGATCGAAGGGAGTGTCGAGATGGCACTAGCCATTAGAGTTGGTGATCTAGCCTGGCACTCTTGTAGAAGGACTTCTGCTGTAGTCTCCTTGACACATGCTTCAACGCACTTGGGTACAGGAGTGCTAGTTACGTCTAACAGGAGTGGAGCAGGCACGGTTACAACTTCCTCAAGCCTGCGGTACGATGGCTCCTCGCCATGTTCTGTTTTCCTGCTAAGAGCATCAGCGCTTTTGTTGTTGCGACCGGGACGATACCTAATGCTAAAGTTGAACTGAGCGAGGTCTGCAGCCCATCGCGTTTCGGTTGCACCAAGCTTAGCTGTGGTTTGGAGATAGCTGAGAGGGTTGTTGTCGGTGTACACGCTGAACTTCGATCCAACTAGAAGGTCACGATATTTCTGGGTGACAGCCCAGTACAACGCCAGCAACTCCAACTTCATACTGGAGTAGTTGTTCATGTTGCGTTCGGTTGGCTTAAGACTTCTAAATTCCATACCCTAGCACGACTAGTCCATCTTCTTGCTGTTGTGATAGCACAGCCCCTAAGCCATTGAAGCTTGCATCAGTTTCAAGGATGAAGTCACGAGTAAAGTCCGGAAAGCCAAGTACCGGAGCTTGGGTCAACTTCTCTTTCAGTTGGGTAAATGCTTCCTCGCACGCACAGTCCCAGCTTCCCTTAACAGACACATTTTCACTCCTTACCTTCCTCTTCTTTCCCCTGCTGTTGGTATCTTCGTGTCCTCTCAAAAGAGCTTGTAGGGGACCTGCAATCTTAGCATACCCCTTGATGAATCTCCTGTAATACCCGGCCAGTCCTAAGAATCCCCGGAGGTCACGCAGTGTCTCGGGTCTTCACCACTCGCAGACTGCACGGACTTTCTCAGGGTTAGGGGATGTTCCCCTGTTCGAAATGACATGGCCAAGGTAGTTCACTTTCGTTCTAAAAAGTTGACACTTCTCAGGTTTCACTTTGAGGTTTAGCTCAGCCAGGCGGGAAAGCACAGTTTCAAATCTCTGCAAGGTTTCTTCAAAGGTGCTACCGAACACCAATATGTCATCAATGTACACCAGCAAAGACTGAAAGTTCAGATCCCCAAAGGCTTTATCCATCAAGCGCATAAATGTCGCGGGAGCATTGCAAAGACCGAAGGGCATTAGCACATATTCGTAGAGACCCCCAGTCCCTGTTCGGAAAGCCGTCTTTTCGATGTCGGCTTCCCTCACAGGTACCTGGTTGAACCCATGAGCCAGATCGAGACTGCAGAAATACTGAGCTCCCTTCAACACATCACGCGCCTCTTCAATCCGGGGTAGCGGATAAGCATCTTTATGCGTTTTAGAATTGAGACATCGGTAGTCTACACACAGCCGGAGTTTCCCATTCTTCTTTCTAACCAGGACAATAGGGGAAGCATACGGGCTTGAAGACTTTCTGATGATCCCACGATCAAGAGACTTTTGGATATATTCCCGAACCTCGTCCCACTGGTGCGGCGGTACACGTCGGTGAGGTATCTTTATCGGGCGGTCATCGATGAGGTCTATGTTATGTTCCACCAGCTTGCACAACCCTATATCATCATCATCCTTGCTGAAGGTAGCCTGGTACTTCCTGATGGTTCGTTTTAACTGCTCATGTTGTGGTTGGGTGAGCTCCCCAATGTCCATTCTGCTAGTAAGGTCATCAACATCATGTCCCCTTAAAACAGTGGATGTGGTTTCGCATACACGAACATGGTTTTCGTCAACAGTTACAAACTTGGTCGCTGACTCAAGTACTGGGCGGGAGACTACTGCAACCGGCATCCTTGGGTGTACGTATGCATCTTTATCGCTGAAGTTGGCTACTTGAATAGGGATCAGACCACTTTGATCTACCGTGACAAGGGAGGCCCGACAGTGAACCCCTTTGGTAATTCGGCAGCTTCCACCTCTACACGCTCCACCAAGGCAATATAGGGACTGCTGGAAGATGGTCTGGTGGTTCCCTCCAGGACTCTAATGGAGCGGGCAGGGACAAGGATGGGACCCGACCCTGCTAACCTCACTCGCCCATGTCCAAGGGATGGCGATGCCACAGTCTCTTCACACATGACGGGAGATCTATACATCTGTAGTGCGTGTAAGAGAGCACTCTCACGGTGATCAAGGTTAGCGTTACTCAGAACACTTGCAAATGCCTCGCCATGTTTGGAGATTAATTGCTTTCGCATGTCTCTCAACACATTGGAACCGAGTATCCCGGGTACTCTTTTTTTTCTCTCGCTGACTGGTGTGGACACAGGGTCTTTCACAATCAGGAAACCCAACCCCTCAAAACTGTTGGACAGCACGGTCAGCTGGAGCTCGACATAACCAATGTAAGGAATTTCCAGCCCTTGTGATGCAGATATTTTGATGTATGACGAAATATTCAAGACTTCCCTCCCTTCAGACAAATGTCTAAAGAAGAAGCTCTCTGTCATAGTCGACACTTCAGCACCCGTGTCAATCAAACAGGCCACGTCTACATCACCCACCCTCACACTCACACCAGGGCAATCCCCCACTACATTTTCAAATATAACAGCTCCAGAGCTTAAGTGCTCGCCCACTGCATGGTTCAATGCAGTGGGCTCTAGCAGTTTAAATTTGGCTGGTACGTTTCTTGCTGGCTAGGCATGGATGGCTTCTCTACACGATTCTTAGGGCAGTTTCTCTTCATATGGTCAGTACTATCGCACAACCAGCACTTTCTGGGCTTCCTTTGGCTTTCCCTTGGCTCTTTACTACTCATTGCTGCGATAAGGGACTCAATCTGTTTTTGCTGGGCAGCAATCTGTGCGGCCTGTTGCTGTACCATCTGCTTTAAATCCTTATCCGCTGCCACTTCACGTACCACAGCTTCCTTCGCAGCTTCCTTCGCCGGTCTGTCGGATTTAATCAACTTCATAACACGGTCGCGAGCATCAAAGAATGATAGTTCAGGATGTTCCGTGTTGAGCCTGCGCAGTTCTGTTCTCAAACTTTCATCATGCACGGCTTCGGCAAGTCGATTCTTCAGTTGCGTGTCACGCCCAGGGCGAAATGAGGGGTCAAGCTGCACGATTCGGTCAAAGATTGCTACGAGAGCGAGTGAGCATGAGACTAAGTCTTCTCCCTCCTTCTGCTTATAGCTGTAAAACTGCTGTTGTTGCTAAGGCAGACTATCCCCATCCCCAAATACTCTGATTAACACAGCAAAGATCTGCGAGGGGTCCGAGCTTATTTTCTCTCCTCTCCCAAGAACTTCCCGTCGGGCATTCCCCCCCCAGGTGCTCAATCAGGTAGGCGGCTTGATCCCTAGTGCTCAGGCCCTTACTTTTGCATGTTGCCATGGCATCCTCTATCCATTCCTCCACCCCTGGGTCTAAGGGTTTTTCTGGCCTGCCTTAAACTTGTCAAGCTGTCTTGACTGGGCCACGTACACCACCCGATCCCCTGACCCATTAGTTGCATCCTTCTCACTCTTTTCTTTTAACAATTTCTTTAGTTCCCTTTCAATAGCTTCGGTATTCTCGGCTGACTTAATAGCCTCTTTCTCTCTAGTGGCGATAAGTGCTTTTAATTGTTGAAGTTCCTGCTTCAAATGCCCCACTTCCTCCTCAGTAGTCATTACTAAGCCACTCAGACACTTCAACAAACTTAAATATCGTACTTACAATTTATTGCTCCTACCGCCAGGGTCTGTGGCATGCCTGTATCCTGCCGACAACGCCATTTGTGACACAGGGGAATTTTCTTCCAATGTTTAATACAGACAAAAACCCTAGTGGCAGGCAGGTAATATCGAGATAAAAAAAAGATTCTCGTCTAACAATTGTCTCGAGCAAAACACAAAACCACGAAGCCACGAGGACTGCACGGGTAACCGCTCCTCCTGGTGAGGCGCGGTGACTCATTTCGGGCTGCCACATAAGGAAAGAACCTTTTCTATCATACGCATGCGCACTTTATACATATTGCCTACAGCCCTTACAACGAAAGTAATTCTACGATATCTCGTCCTGCAGAATCTTGGCAATGCTAAAAAATGTTGCAGATTTGTAGTACTACGCACTTGCAATGTCTACGTAGAAAATCAAATTGATTGTAATTCGCAATCTTATTGTATTTTAACTGTCAAGATATTTGCTTAAGACAGCTGATTCTATAGCATACTGCTCAGACAGTACTCAAGTTTATCAAATCAGTCCTCATTACACAGATTAGGGATGAACATGCAATTTTCACCATCTTGTAGCATTTAAAACGTAATTTAAAATCCATGTTATGTCGTAATTGTAGTCATTATTGAAGACAAGATAATATAGCAAGAGGTGGTTGCACGGAAAGTCAGCCTTACAGATTTTGGTTAAAACACCATATAAGAGATTGTATGGGCAGAAGGACCGTTATCTATGGGGGTAACTTATCGAACCATTTTGAATGTTTTATCTATTTATAATAGTAGGATATACACTAAGGTTTAGATAACGAGTAAAATTTTAATTGCAACGATTAGATTTCCATGTGATGTAAGGAAAGAACGTTTTCTATCATACGCATGCACACTTCAAACATATTGCCTATAGCCCTTACAATGAAAGTAATTCTACGATATCTCGTCCTGCAGAATCTTTGCAATGCTGAAACGTTGCAGATTTGTAGTACTACGAAAAGGCAATATCAACGTAGAAAGTCAAATTGATTGTAATTCGCAATCGTATTGTATTTTGGCTGTCAAGATATTTGCTTAAGACAGCTGATTCTATAGCATACATCTTAGACAGTACTCAAGCTCCTCAAATCAGTCTTAATTACACAGATTAGGGATGAACATGCAATTTTCACCATCTTGTAGCAATTAAAACGTATATGGAAATCTATGTTTATCGTGATTGTAGTCAATTATTGAAGACAAGATAAAATAGCAAGAGGTGGTTGCAAGCAAAGTCAGCCTTACAGATTTTGGTTAAAACACCATATAAGAGATTGTATGGGCAGAAGGACCGTTATCTATAGGGTTAAGTTATCGAACCATTTTGAATGTTTTATCTATTTGTAATAGTAGGATATACACTAAGGTTTAGATAACGAGTAAAATTTTGATTGCAACGATTAGATTTCCATGTGATGTAAGGAAAGAACGTTTTCTATCATACGCATGCACACTTAATACATATTGCCTATAGCCCTTACAATGAAAGTAATTCTACGATATCTCGTCCTGCAAAATCGTTCCAATGCTGAAACGTTGCAGATTTGTAGTACTACAAATGGGCATTATCTAGGTAGAAAGTCAAATTGATTCTAATTCGCAATCGTATTGTATTTTGGCTGTCAAGATATATTTTCTTAAGACAGCTGATTCTATAGCATACTTCTCAGACAGTACTCAAGTTAATCAAATAAGTCCTCATTATACAGATTAGGAATGAACATGCAATTTTCACCGTCCTGTAGCATTTAAAACGTAATTTCAAATCCATGCTATGTTGTGATTGTAGCCATTATTAAAGATAACATAAAATAGCAAGAGGTGGTTGCAAGGAAAGTCTGCCTTACAGATTTTGGTTAAAACACCATATAAGATATTCTATGGGCAGAAGGACCGTCATCTACGGGGGTAAGTTAATTAACCATTTTGAATGCTTTATCTAGTTGTAATAGTAGGATATACACTAAAGTTTAGATAACGAGTAAAATTTTGATTGCAACGATTACCTTTCCATGTGATGTAAGGAAAGAACGTTTTCTATCACACGCATGCGCACTTCATACATATTGCCTATAGCCCTTACAATGGAAGTAATTCTACCATAATTACTGATCGTCGTCCAAACCCATTGTTTTCTGTCTGCATTATATCATCGAATGCCGAGAGAAAAAAAATGCAAACCAAGTGTGTGAGAAAAACGGGTGCGGTCTTTTTTGGTAGCAGGGAAATTATCAGGGGTAATCTTACACGTGCTAAATCGACACGCAGCATTATTAAAACACGCAGCATTATTAAACCTATAACAAGCTGCATTATTAAAAATAATGCTGCGTGTTTTGGTTTTAATAATGCAGCATGCTTTACATCCGTATATCCACTGCTGAAGCACTTCCTCGTCTCTCGCCATTCTTTAAAGATATTCAGCGCCCAATTCTACTTCCTTCGACTAGCATCGGAACTGTCTTCAAACCTCCGACATTCGTCAGATGAGATTGGCGCACGAAATCTTTCACTCCCTAGTAACAACAAGAGAAAATGAGGTAACAACCAATACTCCTCGTTACACAAACAATTACGACTGAAAATATTTAGAAAAGTACATGACTATCTGTCTCACTAGAAAACGAACTAACCAAAGTCAAGAACATTTGTGTCCATATCCGCTTCTAATACTTTAATGAATAAAATTATTATCCTCTGATCATTTTCTGTGCCCTTCACTCGTCGACACACCCATTCCCGAACAACAATTACAACATCGGGTTACACACAACTAAGGAAAACCAAAAGAACTGTAACGACTGAGAAAGTACTTACCATCTCATTCATCCGACTTAATAGTAAACGTTGACTGCGTAAGACACAATTCTTCTTCAGAACTGCTTTCGCAGAAGTTTTCCGCCATCATTCCAAACAACGAGTTGACTTTCAGAAAGAACTGTGTTTGTCGAGCAATATGCAAATTGAATCTACCTTGACAAACAAACAGTCAATAACTCGTTTCTGGTTGCATTTTTCACACGTACATGTCAAGTTATGCTCATGAAAACAATAGCTAATGTGGCAGTTACCTTGAATAAAAAGTATCGATTGAACGCCATGAATTGTTTAACTTATTGTTTTCCACAGAAATACAAAAGGAGGGTGACATTCGATGATATAATTGCAGACAGAAAACAATGGGTTTGGACGACGATCAGTAATTATAATAGATAATTACTTCGGCTCGCAGCATTATTGGATATAATGCAGACAGCTTCGGCCTGCGGCCTCAGCTGCCTGCATTATATCCAATAATGCTGCTCGCCTCAGTAATTATCTATTACATATCTCGTCCTGCAGAATCTTTGCAATGCTAAACCGTTGCAGATTTGTAGTACTACGAAAGGGCAATATCCACGTAGAAAAGATAATTGATTGTAATTCGCAATCGTATTGTATTTTGGCTGTCAAGATAATTGCCGAAGACAGCTGACTCTATACCATACTGCTCAGACACTACTCGAGTTCTTCATATCAGTCTTTATTAGACAGATTAGGGATGAACATGCAATTTTTACCATGTTGTAGCATTTAAAACATAATTTAAAATCCATGTTATGATGTGATTGTAGTTATTATTGAAGACAAGATAAAATAGCAATAGGGGGTTGCAAGGAAAGTCAGCCTTACAGATTTTGGTTAAAACACCATATAAGATATTCTATGGGCAGAAGGACCGTCATCTGCGGGGGTAATTTAATTAACCATTTTGAATGCTTTATCTAGTTGTAATAATAGGATCTACACTAAAGTTTAGATAACGAGTAAAATTTTGATTGCAACGATTACATTTCCATGTGATGTAAGGAAAGAACGTTTTCTATCATACGCATGCGC
Organism: Ricordea florida; assembly: GCA_949710005.1. NCBI lineage: Eukaryota > Metazoa > Cnidaria > Anthozoa > Corallimorpharia > Ricordeidae > Ricordea > Ricordea florida. Next base: position 15,525,749 of record OX453281.1, on the reverse strand, counting down.
ACCTCATACATATTGCCTATAGCCCTTACAATGGAAGTAATTCTACCATATCTCGTCCTGCAGAATCTTTGCAATGCTAAACCGTTGCAGATTTGTAGTAC